>CM060367.1:145074113-146278616 GCA_030545235.1 Helianthus tuberosus | reverse complement strand
ATGTTGCTCGTGTTCTTCCTGACTCTTAGAATAGATCAGGATGTCGTCGATGAAGACTATAACGAACTCGTCCAGGTAAGGCTTGCACACTCGGTTCATCAAGTCCATGAAAACCGCAGGTGCGTTTGTCATCCCAAAAGGCATGACCAAAAACTCATAGTGCTCGTATCGAGTTCTGAAAGCTGTTATGGAGACGTCCTCTTCTCGGACTCTCAGCTGGTGATATCCCGATCTCAAATAAATCTTTGAATAGTAGCTCGACCCCTGTAGCTGGTCGAACAAGTCGTCAATTCGCGGTAGAGGATAGCGATTCTTCACCGTCACCTTGTTGAGTTCCCGGTAGTCGATGCACATTCTGAAAGTACCGTCCTTCTTCTTTACAAATAATACTGGAGCCCCCCAGGGCGATGAGCTTGGACGAATAAAACCCTTATCCAGGAGCTCTTGTAGTTGCGTAGAGAGTTCCTTCAACTCTGATGGGGCTAAACGATAAGGTGCACGGGCTATGGGCGCAGCTCCAGGAGCTAGTTCGATCTGAAACTCGACTTGGCGATGAGGCGGAAGACCAGGTAATTCCTCAGGAAATACCTCTGGGTAATCGCGTACAACTGGAAAATCTTCTATCTTCTTCTCTTTTTCTGAGGTGTCAGTAACGAGAGCCAAAATGGCAGTGTGGCCCTTTCGCAAGCACTTTTGGGCCTTAAGGAGAGAAATGACATTCTCAACAGCACTCCTCTTGTCACCATGAATCATGAGAGGTTCACCACCGGGACCTGGAATACGGACAACCTTCTCGTTGCAAAGAATCTCTGCTCGGTGTTGGGATAACCAATCCATCCCAATGACAACGTCGAAACTACCCAAGACAATAGGAATGAGGTCGATAGAGAAGGTCTGGTCAGCGAGAATAAGTTTACAACCCTTGACTATGTGTGTGGCTTCTAAACTCTTACCATTTGCTAGCTGTACGGTGTGCTTGTTGTTCAAGGGTGTTGGAATACGCTTAAGCATTTGGCTAACTTCTAGTGACATGTAGCTAGTATCGGCACCCGAATCAAATAAAACTGAAACATAAAAGTCATCGAGAAGGAACTTACCCGCCACAACATTGGGGTCATTCCTTGCTTTGCCTTGGCCAATCACAAACACCCGCCCCCTGGCGCCATTGTTGTTGTTGTTCCCATTGTTACCATTCCCCTGATTGTTGTTATTGTTGTTGTTGTTGTTCTGGTTCCTGTTCAGTTGGGGACAGTCTCTCTTGAAGTGGCCCTCAGCTCCACACTGAAAGCACCCTTTGTTGTCACCTTGCTGCTACTGCTGGCGCTGGTTCTGTTGAGCTTGATGACGATTCTGATTGGCGGGGTATAAGCTCCTGCAATCCTTTGCAGCGTGACCAGGCTTGTTGCACCGATGACAGTTGCCCCTGGTGCATGGCCCGCTATGGTGCAGGCTGCAGCGATTGCATTTGGGGTGATTTCCTTTGTACCCACCATGGCTTTGACCACCAGACGACTGCTGATTAGGGCTCTTGTAGTCATCAGTCTTTCTCTGCTGAGACTGGGACTGGACAGAAGTCGAACCCTTACTTGAAGTTCCATCCCATTTCCGTTTGTTGTCACTAGAGGTACCAGAAGTAGTTGCAGCACCTATGCGTTTTGGTAACTTGTTCTGCTCCACCGCCTGGTCCGTGAGACGGTGAGCCAGCTGAACAGTTTGCTGGTAGGTGGCGAGGTTCGCTGAAGTCACATGACTTTGGATTTCTGGCACTAAGCCCTGAAGAAATAGTTCGATGCGTTTGATGGGAGGATCCACCATAGTAGGACACAGAATTGCCAGTTCGTTCGACCTTTTTACATAAGCTTCAATTTCCGACCCCGTCATCTTGAGGTTGAAGAATTCCACCTCTAGTTTGTGAATCTCATCCCGACTGCAGTATTCTTCTTTGATCATTTCCTTAAAATTCTCCCATGGGGTGGCATTGGCAGCAACCAACCCCAGCATCTGAACCTGAGCGTTCCACCATGTAAGGGCTAAACCCTCGAGAGTACCGGTAGCATACTTCACCCTGCGCGCCTCAGGGCATTCGCACATTTCGAACACATATTCTAGCTTCTCAAACCAGTGTAGGAGACCTACTGCTCCTTCAGTGCCGCTAAAAGTAGTTGGTCGGCAGTCTATGAAAGTCTTAAAAGTGCACACGGGTGGCTGAGCATGCTGACCTATCGTGGGTGAAAGAAAAGACAGAGTTTAACACGAAGGTTGGTTCACGAGAGTAGGATCTACAGATCCTAGAATGAGTTAGTACTGCAGGATATACCTCCTGGGTGTGCAGCTGCAAGTGCTGCGGCAACTCGTTCGTTGATCAAAGCCGTCAACTGGGCTTGTGTCAGGTTAACGCGTCCAGACATGATCTTCATATCAAGAAGAACGTGAGTGAGAGGGGTTCGCGAAAGTGCGATGTCAGAAGTGAGTAAGTGCACACGTGTTCAAGCAACAGTAGTTATACTAACCAAGCATACCATGAGCAATGTTCTATGTAACTAACAAGCAGGCAGTATATGCACATCATACCATCTAGAATGTCGAGCCTTGCATGTGGAGTGAAGCGTCGTTGTGGACCGTCGAGCACTGTACAGGTTATAGTCTGGTTTTAACAAAAACGTTTTCCCTCTTATTAAAACCAAGTTCACTATAACCAATGGCTCTGATACCAATCTGTCACACCCCCAAAATCCACCTGCGGAGTACTACCCCTTGGAGGCGTGACTGACCAGGATCCAGCCACCAATCATATTGAACAAGCATATACGTAGTTATAAAAATCCAACCAATACAATTGGTGTTTCAACAAAACATAGTTAAGTTGCAAGCGGAAGCATAAGTCTTAAAAACAAAGCATAAGTTTAATTGTTCCAAAGTTTAACATGGCACTCAGTCGTCCATGTCCCACAACGATCCTCCTCCATGCAAGCTCCAGCTAAGAATCTAAGGACCTGCAAAGCATGTAGTAACGAGTCAACAACAAGTTGAGTGAGTTCACGGTTGGGTGTTCGTTTTAAGTTGTTTCGAAAACAATTTCCTTTAGCTGGCATCCTGCCGTGGGGGTTACCCCATAGTTAAAAAAAAACGTGACTTGTTTATTCCCGGTTACTCTGGCTATCCAGCCGTGGGGGCTACCCCGTGTTAGTTATCTGGCATTTCGGCCGTGGGGGCTACCCCATGTATACACTAGACTCGTTACCATATCGACTGCTGACTGTAGTCATGTTTAAGTGCCCTGAAACTGTCAATGTCTATCATCATTGACGTGCCCCAGATCCATTAGTTCACGCCCATCCTCTGCGGCACGGTGTGAGGTTTGTCAGACCTAAATAGCGCTATCTAACTAATGACCCGCTCGCCATTGGCCCGGCGATTAAGTCGATATAAAATGAGGGACTTCGTGATAGAGTTTTGGTCTAGTACGAGTTATCTGTCCGTGAGGACGAGGAATTTCATTCCTGAACCTTTGCTGTCCTACCCAAGGAGGACGAGGAACCCATGTTCCTTAACCCCAATTCCCGACCCCTGGGAATCCCATGCTTTGTAGAGGGTGTGAACTCACCTTGGTTTGCTCGGTAGATACACAGAAAAGTCAAACAAGCAATATTGTGGTCACTCGCGTCCTATCATAGTTGTATCATACAAGTCAGGTTCGTATCCAAGTTGTGCACGTATGTTCTACACGTACTGTATTCAAGTAATAATCATGGCATACATGTATGAGCATGACAGTTTGAAATAATGCCTACGGATTACACAGTAGCATATAAACAAAGCCCAAGGTCCGGCCCATCAACTAAGCCCGAAATCATGTAAGTCCAATTCAGCGTGCACAAGTGTGTGGTCTCGAGTCGAGACTGTGCGGTCTCGGGGTGTAGTGTACAAGTTCTCGAGTCGCAAATCTGTGGAGGTCTCGGGTCATGATGTGTGTTGATCAAGTGTGGTCTCGAGTCGAGACAATAGATTCTCGACTCGCAACCTTGTGCCGGAACCGTGATCTCGTGTTGTCATGCGGTGATCTTGAGTTGACATATGGTGGTCTCGAGTCGAGACCGAAGGTCTCGGCTGGACATCTGCTGATTCTGCACAGTGTACTATCCAATGGAAAACCGATTTCATGAAACAGTTTGTACCATCCACTTAAACATGTTTCCTTGTCTAGCAATTTACCAAATTGGATCAAACATATCAGTTTTCAAATATTCAAAACATGTTCATATGATATTCAACAAGTTCTTCAATTATTCATCTAGTTCATCTTTAGGGTTTTCATCCTTTGAACAAACAAGCTCATTAAACCGATTTATGTCAACATAATCTACTTAGTTTAATGCACCAATGATCCTTATCATTCACATATTCAACCGAGAACATAATAGCACCATATTCAAACATATCTCTACTTATTCATGTGTCAAACTAGCATGATTCTTAACAAACCAAATCTATTCTTACTAACCATGACTTTATCTAGAATTCAAATATCAACAATCATAGATGAACAACAACAATCCTAGTACCGATTATTCGAGTGGGGTATGTTCATCATGCATAAGGCAAACATGTTATCAAATAACTTCATTATTCATTATCATCAACCAAAATACCACACATTATCATCTTCAACCGAAATACAACACATAGAAAGAATCACTAACCGGTTAGAGGAGTAGTGGTGAAAGATGAAGCTTTGTTTGGTGTGAACAAGCAAATCCGAGAATCCTTTTGTGGTCGGTTGGTTTGATCCGAGAAGAAGGAGGAGAAATGTGATGTTTGGTGTCTAGGGTTTTAGTGAGAGGGAGTAGGAGAGTGTGTGTGTTATCCAAAGAAAATGGCAACATGGCTATCCAACAAGTTTATATATCCGCTCCAAGTAATGCACCCTAATGGGTCTTCGAATAGGCCAAGGGTGTGTGTGTGAGGCCCAACCGGCCCATATGTTGCATTGTTCACTCGAGACCACATGGTCTCGAGTCAGGTTCTTATGTCTCGGGTCATAATAATACGCACATACATACAAGCACGACACATAACATAACACATAACCACATACGAGTTTCGCTTATCATTAATCACACAAGTTAACTAGTCACACGTTCATGTTACATCGGGATACAAGAAAGGTTCTAAATTTCGAGTTGTCACACTGGTACCCTAGGGATTTCTTCCGGATTGAAATCATGCATCTCCACTTGGTTTTCAGGGTTTTCTATCTCCATGGGTTGGTCTGGGATTGGTGGCTGTGGTTGGGGTGCTATAATTTGCTCCAGATTTGGGTCAGCTGCAGTGGTTGCTAGTATGTAGATGTTGGATGTACCCCTATTTATCATATCCTGGGCATAGGCATCTGTCTCTCTCCTGGCTGCTGCTAATATCCTCTGATCTTGCAACTTTTTCATACGTTTTCTACGCTCGTGTGCTCCTCTACTGAACCATCCCCTCTTTTTCTGAGGAAATGTCTCTTCTGACTGAGCCTTAAACACAAAGATTCCTTCTTCCATATCAGCAGAGTACCCTGAGAGGGAAGGCTGAGAAGATGAGGTGCCTTCGCTTCTAGGCGAACCAGACAATTGACGATAAGCGTCAGATGGTCCTTGGTCGCTCATACTGTAAACTAACAAATAGTCAAATAACACATAACAAATAAATGCAGTTTTGCACGTATTTCCGTAATTTATTTCCTAACATTTTACATTTTGATGTCAGCAGAACACCTCTGTGGCTGAATAATTGGCTTAGCTCTGATACCACCTTCTGTCGCAACCCCTGATCCCTGATCCCCGGGAACGGGCGGTCGCGAGCCAGTTTCGGTGGTATTGTGTGTCATTTAATTTGGCAGCGGAATTTTTCATCAGGACCGTAGTTAGGAAATGTTTATTAGAGTAAAATACCACCACTTATATAAATAAACATATTGGGATAAAACCCAAGTTTTTATTACAAGCTGATTTACAGGCAATAATTCCATTTTATTTGAATTAAAACGCCTTCTTTATTTAGGTAACTTTTATAGCCACTTTTCCAAGCCTTCAGTGCTGTCCAGCTGGCTTCTAATTGGCTTTCACATTGTGTTACCTGAAACGCGTTTTAAAAACATTTGTCAGTGGGAAATACTGGTGAGTGAATCCCAGTTTAATCACGAAACATTAATTAAATTTAAAGAGTATTGAGAGCGATCACATTGTTTATTTCTACACAATTACTCCATTAGTACTGTCAAACCTGACTTGTGGGTCATATTACACATTGGCTAACTCATTGTCCAATGGTAACGAATTGTCATCCCGACTTACTACTCATAGTGAAGTACATTTTGTATACAAAACCCCAACATACCGGTAGTAATTGAAGAATTACAAAGACTCAATCACTGCTAAATTACATTGTAAAATAGTTAAGGTTTTGTAAAAACAGTGTAGAAAAAGGAGATTACTCACATTGCTATCTTAGATTTTTCGTAAGGGTTTCCTGGTGATAATCTAAAATTTACATAAATGTACACTCGTTAGTGTAATAACCCATTTTAACATTAGCAATACCCTCCCCGAGACGACATTCCAATGACTACATCGGGCAGAACCACGACAGCCATTACGGAACCCTAGATCAATCGGGCAGCGTATCTAATACGTATCCAGGGGTTATAATACTTACAATGGAGCAGAAATTCGCTAATTAGGGGGGGTATAATACCCGCTTTATAAAGCCTATAATTCAGAAATTGAGATTGAGAAATGATTTTTAAACGAATTCTGGTTGAACCCGATGGCTCCTTTATATAGTTGCTGATCTTGACTCTCTCGCGGCCCGCGTAAGAGTAGGCAAGAGCCTACGCGGCCCGCGTCAAACCTCGGTCAACGCGTAGCTCGTCTGGATCACCAACTAGACTTGACACGATGATGACACGTGTCATCACCGGGTTGCGCCACTATCTTGATCTCACGCGGCCCGCGTTAACTTAAGGGGGGATTTTACGCGGCCCGCTTGAACTTAAAAAAATCAATGAAACCAGGTTCTAACCTTTATACCGCCCGCATAAGAGTTGAGGTGAGTCTGCGCGGCCCCCCTTAACTTAATATTTCTTGTTTTTCATTTATTTTAATGCTATACTGTATTTTGAGCTCGGTTTTCACATACGGGTTGTATTTAAAGACATATAGAGATGTTTTAAAATATACTAAGGTGTCGGAAATATTCGAGAGTGTTGGTTTATTTAGGATTGTTACAAACCAGGCATCACAGAATCAGCCTGCGCAACCTGCTGCCAAAAGGCAGTATGCTGGTAATGCACCTCTATGCAATAAGTGTAACAGTCACCACCAGCCACAGTTGCAACGCCGCATTTGCACAAATTGTGGCAAGTTTGGTCATCTTGCGAACACTTGCCGTTTTACTCCAAACCAAAATCAGGCAGCTCAAAACCAAGCAGTACAAAACCCTACCCAAAATCCTGCACGACCTCACTATCCGCCTGGTTCATGTTTCAACTATGGGGATCTGACCCACTACAGGAACAACTGCCCAAGGTTGGCAAATGCGAATCAAGCACAGGCTCGTGGTAGAGCTTTTAATCTGAATGCAAATGAGGCGCATGCGGATAACGAAGTTGTGACACCCCAGGGAAACCAGGAAACCATGCAACCTAACTAGCTTGCTCAGTAACTACGCACTAAATTTCGGGAAAAAATTTCTTTCAACTTGGGGATGATGTGACAACTCGTATTTCAGTACCTATCTTTGCACTTTGATGTAACCCGTATGAACGAGTGTGTGATTAACAAATGTGTTTGTTTGAGATAAAATGTTATGTTATTATGTGGTTATGTGAATGAATGTATGTATATATATAACTTGGGTCGCACAACACCAACCAACACAAACCCATCAATCGCACAATGCCTTTGGGCCGCGCATGTTAAATATAGTTGCATAATTGGCATCCATTCCCTCAGCCCACTATGCTCGAACTCGAAACCTATGGGCAGCCCATGCAATGCTTCGGCCACTCCCCTATATAAACTGACACAAAACCTTTGTGAGGTTTTGTTTCTTCATTATTTGCAAACACATAACACACACACCAAACCCTATTCTCCTTCTCTCCTCTTGAAGTCGGCAGCCGCATCTCAACTTCTTTAGAGCTTTCTTGTTCGGATAAATCCTTGTTCTACTCTCAAACCGGTTAGTGTTTTAGGATTATTGCTTTGGTTTGATGATATTGTGATTTATAGGTTCATACATGATAATTACCGAATGATATAAATTGATGAAGTTTGGTGTTCATGTAATCGGCTCATATGCGTAGTATGATTAGATCATTGTAGGGTTGATAATTGTATGGTATTAAGATGATCTAGAACCGAATGTATGTAAATCGGCTATGATGTGTTTGAACCCGGATGAATCGTATGGATAGGTTGTATGTGTGTTAATCCTAGTATTTAATCCGATTGAATGTTATGATAGGTTGTTGTCATGGTTGGATGTTAATTAGGGTTTATATGAATTAAATGATGATTGCTTGATTTGATCGAGATATGCATGATTTGTAACTGTTAGTTTTGTTGATTGATAAATTGCATAAATGGAAACCATGTAACTGATTGCCATGATTTCGGGATAATGAAAACTGATCGCACAAGTCCCTTAATCGCACAAGAGCCGAACATACAAGCTCTTGAATCGTACAAGGGACTGATCGCACAAGACAGTCGCACAAGATTGGTGCAACTGTTTAAGCTCATTGTACACAATAGTTATGCAAGATCGTACAAGACATGTGGATCGCACAAGCCAGTGTCGATCACACAAGTCTTGGGCCACACACAGTAGTCAGACTTAATATATGTTATTGGGTTGAATGGCCTAACCCAGTCGCACAACTTAACTGGATCGCACAAGTCCATCCGGACCGCACAAGACCAATGTTTGCTATTAATTGAGCCGTGTATATATGTTTGGGCTTTTTGATTGTTTGGGTTGGGCACACTCTGGATTGCACAACATGTTGTGGATCGCACAAGGTTGTGCTGATCGCACAACATGTTGGGCCGGGGTTTTGGTTGGGTTTCAATTACTCCAATCGCACAAGATGTTATTGGACTTGCATACTTCAGCCCAATACATCATGATCGCACAACCATGGGTTTTATGTGTTTAACTTATCTGTTTAGCATGTGCAATGTGTATGCCATGATCATTACGTGTTAGTTCTGTGTAATCATACGTGCACTACTTGAACCTAGACCTGACTTGTATGGTAACCATGTTAGGACGTGGTTGACCACTTATAGCTCAAGTGACATTTTCGTGTATCTGCCGAGCTAATCTAAGGTGAGTTCACACTTTCTACAAGGCATGGGATTCCCGGTGGTTGGGAATGGGTAAAGGATTTAATCGGAAACTATGTGACCTCCTGGTTTGGAACACGTACCACATCCTCTTTATTAAAGGGTGATAACACGTACTAAGGATTTAATTGGAACCTGCGTGATCTCCTGGTTTGGGGACACGTACCACATCCTCTTTATTGAAGGGTGATGACATTGATACTAGACCAAAAAATCTATCATGAAGTCCCTCATTTTTATATCGACTTAATCGTCGGGCCAATGGCGAGCGGGTCATTAGTTAGATAGCGCCATTTAGGTTTGACAAGCCTCACACCGTGCCGCAGAGGACGGGCGTGAACTGATGGATCTGGGCACTCGTCAATGATGATAGACATTGACGTTAGGGCACCAACTTACTTAAGTCAGTGGTCGATATGGTAACGGGTCTAGTGGTTCACATGGGGTAGCCCCCACTGGTTATGGTTTAGGAAACAAGGAATTGGTTAACTCATGGATTACAAATGAACTTATGGTTTTGGAACAACTTTAAAATGAACATCAACTGTGAACTCGCTCAACTTTGTTGTTGACTCATTGTTACATGCCTTGCAGGTCGTTAGGTACTTATATGGAGGTTGCACGAGAAGGTGGAGTCGTTGTGGGACATGGACTGTTGAGTTCCATGTTAAACATTTGAACTATTGAACTTATACTTTGGTTTTTTTTGGTTTTAAACGTTATGCTTCCGCTGATAACTTGAATTTGACAAACTTGTTTTGAACACCTATTATATTGTGTGGTTTGACTTTTTATTTATTTAATTACATTGTTCAATATGATTGGTGGCTGGATCCTGGTCATGTCACGCCTCCCGCGGTGATACTCCGCTAGTGGATTTTGGGGGTGTGACAGATTGGTATCAGAGCCATTGGTTATAGTGAACTCGGTTTTAAAAAGGGAAAAGCTTTTTGACAAAACCAGACTATAACCTGTACAGTGCTCAACGATCCACAACGACACTTCGCTCCACGTGCAAGACTCAACCCTATAGGTAATATGGTTTGTAATTAAATTGCCTGCCTGTTAGTTTAAGTAGTGCATTGGTTATGGTGTGCTTAGTTAGTGTATGTGTAACAATTGTCGCTTGAACCCTGCGTGCTTACTCTCTTCTGTCATACCACACTTACGCATTTCCGCGACACCTTTCTTACTTGTGTTTCCTTTGATGTGAAGATCATGAGTGGACGTCTGAACTTGACTCAAGCCCAGCTGACGGCTCTAATCGATGAACGAGTTGCTGAGGCACTCGCAGCTGTCACTGCAGGAGGTATAACCTGCTATTCCGACCTATCTTAGGATGTTTAGATCCTACCCTCGCGAACCATATCTTGTGCTTAACCTTGTCTTTTCTTTCCCGTGCGACAGGTCAGCATGCTCAACCTCCAGTGTGTACGTTCAAGACCTTAATGGACTGTCGACCTAGTACCTTCAGTGGTACGGAAGGAGCTGTAAGTCTTCTCCACTGGTTCGAGAAGATCGAGTCCGTCTTTGAGATATGTGAATACCCTGAGGCTCGTAGAGTCAAATTTGTTACTGGAACACTCGAAGGCGTTGCGGTAACTTGGTGGAACGCACAGGTTCAAATGTTGGGGTTAGCCACTGCTAATGCCACCCCGTGGAACGACTTCAAAGAGCTGATCAAAGAGGAATACTATCATCGCGATGACATTCACAAGCTAGAGGTGGAGTTTTACAACTTGAAGATGACGGGGTCTGAAATTGAGGCGTATACGAAGACATCGAACGAATTGGCTACATTGTGTCTTACTATGGTGGATCCTCCTATCAAACGCATCGAGCTGTACCTCAAGGGTCTAGTGCCAGATATTCAAAGCCATGTGACTGCAGCTAACCTTGGAACCATCCAACAAGTCATTCGGCTAGCCCATCACCTCACTGATCAGGCAGTAGAGCAGTACAAGCTGCCTAAGCGCATTAGTGCTACTACCACTCCTGATGCTCCTAACGACAACAAGCGTAAGTGGGATGAAAATTCAAGCAAGGGTTCGACTTCTGTTCAGTATCAGTCCCAGCAACGAAGAACCGACGACTACAAGAGCCCTGGTCAGCAATCCTCAGGTAATCAGAATCAAGGTCAGAGTGGATACAACGAAAATCACCCCAAATGCAATCGTTGTGGTTTTCATCACAGCGGACCATGCACTAAGGGCAACTGTTAGAGGTGTAACAAACATGGCCATGCGGCCAAGGATTACATGAGCCTCTATCCTGTGAATCAGCGATGATAGCAACAGCAGCAGACTGTACAGAACCAACAGCAGCAACAGAGGGGTAACAACAAAGGATGTTTTCAGTGTGGTGCTGAAGGCCACTTCAAGAGAGACTGTCCTTAGCTGAACCAGAATCAGATCAACCACAACAACAACCAGGGAAATGGAAATAATGGGGGAGACAATAATGGCAATGGTGCCAGGGGACGTGTTTTCGTGATTGGTCAGGGTGAAGCGAGGAATGATCCCAACGTTGTGACGGGTAAGTTTCTACTGGATGACTTCTTTGTTATTATTTTATTTGATTCGGGTGCCGATACTAGTTACATGTCCTTAAAAGTTAGTCAGATGCTTAAGAGTTCCCCAACACTTTTGAACACTAAGCATGTCGTAGAGCTAGCGAACGGTAAAAGTCTCGAGGCCACACACGTAGTTAAGGGTTGTAATCTCGTTCTAGCTGGTCAGTCCTTCTCTATCGATCTTATCCCCATCGTTCTTGGTAGCTTCGACATTGTTATTGGGATGGATTGGTTATCTCAACATCAAGCGGAGATTCTTTGCAAGGAGAAAATCGTCCGTATTCCCCGTTCTGGTGATGAACCACTCGTTATTCGTGGTGATAGGTGTGACACCTGTGTCACTTCAACCATCAAACAAATACCAAACCAATGAAATACTAAATTTCATACTTAGGATTTGTATAAATATGTTTATCGTTTGCACATATCAATTCTTGTTCGATTTCGAGCTTTAAATCGCTTTCTGGAAGGTTATACGCGAACTGATACGTAAATATAACCAGTTTAACGCAACAAACACTCCGGAATAGTGACATGGGCTTAACATACCTTAAATAACCTTTACATAACTTAGAAATAAGTTTTGGAGGGTTTGGTATGCCGAAATCAAGTTTATTCGCTTATAGGGACTAATTTCGACAAACTACGAAAGTATGCTGATTCGTACTGTAACTGTAACAACTCTCATCAAAAGTCATAATTATTAAATAAATTGTCTAATAGGAAACCCTAATTGAGACACCCAATTGATTCTGAACAAACCCTAAAATTTTCATAATTTTCAGAATCAGGATTAGGGCCCCTAAAACTCAAGGGGGGTTAAACCCTATTGACGATTATCCACTTAAAACGTTGGCAGAAAGGAATTTACGAAAACTGTCAAGTCATCAAGGCTAGTCCCAACCGTGGCAACCCTATGCCTAAAAATAGGTCTCACGCGGCCCGCGTACGGTTAGCTTATGTTGGACCGTTCTACGACCTTGAAAAGTCAGTTAAGGCAGTTCATCTTTACATGTAAAGGCAGAAACAATGCATGCAAAGTTACAACAGCTATTCTCTTTAATTTCTTCTCTTTTATTGCTTTCTGATTACAATTCGACAGAGTTTCGTTCCACAAGCAATAATCCAAGATTTTTTTTTTTTTACAAATGAACTACACAACCCTATATATAACCTTGTAGATTTCGCTTGAGTTGGTTTAAAGCGAAATCATCTCTTGTTGATTTCGCTTGAACTGTTTCAAGCTAAATCACTTGATGTTGATTTCGCTTGAATTGATTTCAAGCGAAATCTTCAAGTAAAACAAGTCCAAACCCTAATTAAGACCCTATTGTGTGTTCATTCAAACAATCTAGACACAAGACTTGATTATGACGTAATCAACAGACATTTAATGCACCAACAGACTCCCCCTTGGTTGTTGATGAAGTCTTTGGCTTCAAGTCTTTGTCTTTATCATTCTTCAAACATTGCAAAAACTTTCCTCAATCTTTATCTTCAAACTTTAAACTTCAAACTTCAATATTTCCTTTGACCGTTGACCCAGACTCCCCCTTTCACAGACTCCCCCTCTCGATATGCTAGAATCTGAGATATCTGGTTCAAGCTTTGACATTTAGCTTCCGTGAAAATTCCTGAAACCTGCAATCACTCATCCAACTATAAGTAACAACATTTAAAACTTCCAGATATTGTAATCTGACAATTCAAACCTTCTAAACCACTTCTTATGAATTTGGCAGTTTCATCGAATCATATCGGAAACTAGCTCTATAACATTATAAGCATCCAAATCCCCCACAATTAATCATCCAAGTCCAACTTAATGACCTTGGAGATATCACAAACTGTTTTTTATTTTTGATTTTAAAACTTCAAGTTTCAAATTAATGAACTTTTTTTATTTTCAGAAACACAATCAGCTTACTTAGATTTTGAAACTCAACACTCAGACATCGGTTGTCGAAAATAAAGCAAAAATCAAAATCTTTTTGTATTTACTGAAAATATAAAGCAATAAGGAAATATGTACACACATATTTACAGACAATATTTTTGTTTGGGTATGCGTAAGAGGATCATATCAGTTTATGACAAGTCACAAGTACCGTTGAGCTTAGTTACACATTAAGAATTAAACAATTCACTTAGATTGTGGATATACTTGTCCACTTAAATTTTCATACAAATTTGAACTGATTCAGGATACGAATTAGATGTATTAAGAACTTAAACTCATTCATGTGTCCCACCTCTTGAATATACTCCCGTATCCAGATCCCAATATTCAGTCTTACAGGTAATTATAACACAAATGATATCTGTAAGGGGTTAATAAATTATGAAGAATCATGAGAGCTCAAGTCAGAACTACCGTTCAGTAGGGAGATCATGACTCAACTTGTAGGTGTGTCCCCTTTAGAGGATCTTTTTTTTACAACAGCATTGCTAAGCAATTTTATTGTCTTATCATTGATGCTGAGGGTGATGTTGTGTTTCAAGCATTTGCGGAAAGTATTATTCGAGGACTAGGTCAGAACTACCGTTCAGCAGAAGTCCTGGAATAATACCCCAGACACCATTGAGTATAAAAACCTGTATATCAGAATACGAAACCTTTCAAACGAGATTTCAGGGGTTACCTATATATCAAAGTAATGTTCCCCACGAAATAAGCAAGTGTGAATTTAGGTTTATATCCCGAAAAAGTTTACTAAATGTAAAAAAATCTACCGACACATCCACGGTGAGATCGTTTAACACATTTAAACTTTCCAATTCTTTAGCATACTGTAACTGTCTATTAATGTACTATCATTTCCTCTTTTTACACAAAACTCAAATTTTTGAATTTTATCATGTTTTTGACTTTTTCAAATTTTTCAAATGTTTTTGGATTTTCTAACACCAATATATCTCCCCCTAAAATACAAAACCATTTAAAGAAAATTTGACAACCAATACTGATAGCTTTGTCTCGCCATCCATTTTCTGCTTCTCATGCACTGATTTGCAGAAAATATAACGTACCCCCATGATTTACAACACATTGATCTTAACATTTTGAAAACTGTTTTTCAATCTGATGAAAGTAATCATGTTTGTTCAGCCATGAGGGTTTCGGCGTATTCAATCAACACTCCCCCTTACAACAAACTATTTTCCCATAATGATTTCAAAACACTTAAGTTTGATTTAATCAGAATGGTTTTTCCGGAAAAATTAGTTTGTTTACCCATCACTTGTGGGTTCGGGGTCATCTCATCACCTTGATCTCTTTTAACCATTTTTTAAAAATTTAACATTATTAGGATTCTATTAACACAAAAACTTGTAGGAAATCAAGTACAACTTAATGTCCCTGATTTTCCACATGTAATACGAAATATCACAGTTACCATCCTGTGAATTTCTCAAGAATGATGCCGATACCTGCTTCACGCTTACCAACCTGGAAGCTCCGGCAAGTCAATTTTTTTTCTATTTGAAAAGTTTCACCCAAGCCTGACTGTCCTTGGGTGTATTTTGAGCTTTTCTCTTTTCTTCATAAAATTCTTTTACTCCTTTTTCCTTACCATCAGCCATCTTACTAAAAATATGTTTAACATTGCTATTAAACATTTTTTCAGCATCAACACCTTTTGATTTTAGGTTTGTAGCTCGTAATGGTGGAAATTTCTCATCATTCATTAAAAGAACTGTTTCTTCCTTTTTTACCTCAATTTGTGGCTCATCTGATTTTGTGGAATCAGATTCATTGCCCGAACTTGGCTTGTCTGACTTGGATGAGTCAGATTCATCGCCAATAACTTTCTTCTTTTTCCTTTTGTTTGTCTTCAGATTTGTATCTGAAGAATTCGATTTGCTTGGCTTTGCAGTCGAGTGAATCGATGCATCAGAACTCTTATTCGACCCAACTGGTGAACCTGAAGACAAAATCTTCTCCAAATACTCTCTCGCCTTTTTCATTTTCTTTCGCAGTCTGTCTTTCTGCCCCTGTGAAAGTTTAACTTTCTTTTCTTGAATTGTCTGATCCTGAACTTTAGGTTTTAGAACCTTCTGTTCATGGGGCTTGACGTTGATTGGCTTCTTTTCCATTCTTTGAGATTCAACCCTTGATCTTCCCATCGATCTCCTCGAGCAATCTCTAGCAATATGTCCTCTGATTTGACAATTATAGCATCTTCTCGTTTCGAATCTCTGACTTTGGCAGTTAACAGCAATGTGTCCTCTCACACCACAGGTGTAGCACACTCTGTTATCATACCATCCACTTCTGTCAGTCCAAACCTTCTGATCATAACATTGTTTGGCTTGTTGATAATCATTTCTCCTCTTCAATGCTGGATTTGTCTTTTGAGCACTGTGGTCAAACCTGCACCACTTATTACCGACATTTTGTGAGTTTTCATTTTTAGATTTTTGTGATTTTTGATAATGATTGGATGACTTATCTGATGAGCTTTTATTTTCATTTTTAAATTTTTTTTAAATTTTTAACTTTTTGTTTCTGTTCTACACTCTTCTTAACAGGTTTTTGTTTAGAACATTCACCTGTTTCAGTAGATTGCAACACAGTATTTTTAAATTTTTCTTGTAAATCTAACAATATTTTTCTTTTCTTTTCTTTTTCATCATCAGATATTTCATCACAATTTTCAATTTTGACTTTGTCAGAATTTGTGACATTGTCACTTATTGGAACAGAATTGATCGGTTTTGAACAAGCATGTGAAGTAGAATTCTCAAAACCTTTCAATTTATTCTCAAGCTCTTTGATTTTAATCCGAGCTTTTTCAGCTTCTTTTTCAAGCTGAATGATTTTAGCAAGATGAGAATTAATTTCAATTTGTTTTTCCAGATTATCTTTACCAAAAATATCTCTCTCATCTTCTAAAATCTTTATTTGATTTTGAAAATCTTTTTCAAATTTTAATTTTTCATTTCTAAACTCTTTTTCTTTTTCTTTCAAAACTTTGTTTTCCAATGTCAAACTGTCCACATCACTCAATAGTTTGACATTTTCTGTTTTCAGTTTTTCACAGTTTAAGCGCAACTCCAAAATCTGTTCATCATCAGCTTTCTTTTCAGCTTTCAAAGTCTGAATATCTTCAATTTGTTTCTTCTCTTTCTGAACAAACTCTTTCTTAATCACTGGTTCAGATTTCTCAGATACAGACTTTTCAGATTCTTCTTTCTTTGAAATTACTTCTTCAAAAACCTGCTGTTTTTCAGTAACAGTTTCTTTCTCTTTCTCAGTTTTTACTGCTTCCACTTTGACTTCCTCTAAAGCTTTCTTCTTCAAATCTTCAACCATCTTTTCCAATTCTTCTTCTTTTCGCTTCTTCATTTCTACTACCTTTGGTAGACTTGCTTCAAAAACTTCTTTTAACTTTTTCATCAAATTTGGCAAATAGCTTTTATCAGAAAGCCTTCTTGTGTTGAACGTGCCCTCACTTGGAAACACATTGGTTACAGCATCAAAATCCACTTTTGATGGATCAACTACTGGATTACCCTGTGGATCCATGTAACACTCTAATTCTTCATTCCATCTCTTGGCTCTTTGTGCTTCCTTAAATGGTTCATACAATTTTTCAATCTCCCATCTCGCACTGTCTCTTCTCCACCAATTATCATGATCATCATTTGCAACAAATGCATATCCTACTGCATCTTCTTCAGGACAAACTTGACTCTAGTCGTAACCTTCATCGTCATATATAACTGCAAGAGCCCTTGATTTTTCTTCAGGTTGTTTCAATCTTGGTGGCTCAGACTTGTTCTGATGGTAAATCGCCTTCCTGTAGTAATCTTCATTGAATGGATTTTCAGAATCATCAGCAGCATACGCATTTCTGCACTCGCGCTTAAAGTGACCTTTTTGTTTACATTTGAAACATGTCACCTTTGATTTATTAAATCCCAATTTGGTAGATGATCCACCAATTGACTTTCTCCCTGTGATCTCCATGAAACGCTGTGCCCGACGAACTGCACTGGCCATGCACCATCTGATATCCATTAGTTCCATCTCCTCGGGGTCTAATTGATCATAATCTTCTTTCGTCAAATTGGTATTGCCAATCTTCCCTGCAACGAGGCTTTCATACGATTCAAGTACAGATGCCAAGAAAACCATCTGTTGTTTTGCCAACTCTTCGTTGAAATTCTGTCCATTCTTCAGATCCACTGCGATATTACACTGAAACAAATTCTTAGAAGCAGATTGACTTGAAGTGTTTGAAGAAGATCCACTGTGAAAACCATTGTGAAGACTTTCATTGTTCACTAAACTTGAACTTTCTGCAGAAAATGCTGTTCTTGGAGACCCAGCCTGCGGTACATTTCCTCTGTAGTAAAGCTCTACATTCTGCTGATAAGCTGGATTGTTGACTTTAGATCTCTTTATCTCCAACTCATGACTTTCAAGCCTTTCAATCAACAAATCCACTTTTAAATCTTCAGGCTTGATTGTATTTTTCAACATTAGAGCGAAGTATTGCCACTCTTGATCATTTGGCAATGAATCAAACAATTTATCCACCAGCTCCTCTTCAGAAGGTAAGATTTTGTGTCTGATCAGCTCCATTTTCAGATGTCCGAATCTCTCAATCATTTTACAAACAGACTCATTTTTCATACAATTGAATAAATCAAACTCTTTACGCAACAATTTCTTTTTGTTTTTAACAATTTCATTACTTCCTACACATTTTCTCTCTAACGCTTCCCACAAACTCTTTGAAGTCTTTTCTTGTTCAAGCAATGAAATAATATCCTCTCTTACTGACTGTTTGATCAATGTTATCATTCTATGTTCAGCCACAACATTTTTTATATCTTTTTCTGTAAAATCTTTTGCATCTATTAACTCTCCTCCCTCTTTTACTGGTGCAACATATTCATGTGTCAGTTTTAACCAGCTTTCAGTAGCGAAAGCTTTTACCCAACCCTCAAATCTGTTTTTCCACCAGTGATAATCTTCCACTTTCATTAGCTTTGGTGGCTTCTGTTGACTTCCGTACATGTTCTCAAACATCAAATTCTCCGAAATCTCTCTTGAATATTCTTTCATCTCAGATCTTCTATCTGACGATTCGGAAGTGAACGCGTTGTAGAAAGTATTGTAGAACTCTTCACCGTTGCTTGACATCTTCAATTACCTAGAGATGAACAAAACAAACACAATCAGAACAAACAATATTAATCAATTTGAAATAGACTGACACTCGGTTGACATGAAATCCTTGAAGTATAAACAGCTTCAAGCGAAATCAGCACTATATAACTGTTCAAGCGAAATCTGATCCAAGCTATGTTTCAAGCGAAATCCAGAAATACAATTTCGCTTCAAACAGTCTCAAGCGAAAACTACAACCAGCTTTGATTCAAGCGAAATCTACTAACAATTCTGATTCAAGCGAAAACCACAAGATCAGTTTCGCTTCAACTGATTTCAAGCGAAATCCGAGAACAAATCTGATTCAAGCGAAAACCACAGTTAATCAATTTCGCTTCAACAACTTCAAGCGAAATCCAGCCAAAATTTTCTATTTTGAAGCGAAATCAACTATTAATTTCGAACACTTTCAAGCGAAAATCTGTTTTAGGTAATTTTAACAAGTTTTAGTCTGAATTTTAGTCCGAATCTTTGTAGGCTTTGTTAAAACACTATTATACACGATATACTCGAAAATCAGACCATTTCGACCGTTGGAACTCGTTCAGATCAGAAAAATATAAAAAGAAATGAGTAGAAAGAAGAAAATCCGATAGAATCAAGCTGTAATGGTATGAACTCCTCGTCCTGAGCTCTGATACCACTTGTTGGACCGTTCTACGACCTTGAAAAGACAGTTAAGGCAGTTCATCTTTACATGTAAAGGCGGAAACAATGCATGCAAAGTTACAACAGCTATTCTCTTTAATTTCTTCTCTTTTATTGCTTTCCGATTACAATTTGACATAGTTTCGTTCCACAAGCAATGATCCAAGATTTTTTTTTTTACAAATGAACTACACAACCCTATATATAACCTTGTAGAATTCGCTTGAGTTGGTTTAAAGCGAAATCATCTCTTGTTGATTTCGCTTGAACTGTTTCAAGCTAAATCACTTGATGTTGATTTCGCTTGAATTGATTTCAAGCGAAATCTTCAAGTAAAACAAGTCCAAACCCTAATTATGACCCTATTGTGTGTTCATTCAAACAATCTAGACACAAGACTTGATTATGACGTAATCAACAGACATTTAATGCACCGACAGCTTAAATCTCATGCGGGGCGCCTCAGGGTCAAAATTCACCTATTGTAGGATCGTGTTCTGACCCGAACGAGTCGTTCAGAGGAGTTTTCGTCAATTACAGGTGCGAAAAACAAGTAATCAACGTAGAAACAGCTAGCAATTCACTTAATTCACTGATTTGATTGATTTAACAGCTTGTACATTCAAATCTCGATCCGGCAGCACTTCGGTACGAGTTTCAAGAACACGTTTCAAATGATTTCGTGCTTGAGGTATATATAGACCTTGTGATTTCGCTCATATGGACAAGATGTCCATAAAAGCGAAACCCCTTCTTGCCATAAAAGCGAAACCCTCCCTCTCAGCATAGGGGTTTCACATATGTGTACATAGGGGTTTCACATATACGGACATGTCCATATATGTGAAATCACTTTTAAGGCTAATTAGGGGTTTCACATATACGGACATGACCATATATGTGAAATCACTTTTAAGGAAAACCCGTACAAAATGCCCTAATCTAACAATCTAAGACTAAGACTCGATACAAGACGAAGTCGACAGATGTAGTGCACCAACAGACTCCCCCTCAGATGTTGACGAGTCGCAGTGTCGAGTTTTTGTCAATATCATGTCTTCACATCTTCAGTCTTGATCTGTCTCTAGGCTTCTCTCTCTCAATCTTTTCTTGCATGTCTTCAGACTCCCCCTTGCGATATGCTGGCATTTCTTCAGTTCATCAGCATCATCAGCTTTAGGATCGTTGTCTGTCTTTTCATCTAACATCTTTTCAATATCAATCAGCCTAATTCTTCATGTTCCAAGATCATTTCCTGGCTACTCCTGCACATTCTTAACCCAGAATTAAGTTTTATGAATTTAACAAATTAAGTAACATGTGCACCAATAACAACTCTCCCTCTAACCACTTTCTTTATGATGAACCACTTGTTGATTTTTTTAAAAAAATATATTGACATTTTAAGACACACTTCCCCTCACAACAATGTCATCATGTTTAGCACTCGGAACTTTGAAAATTAGCTTTCCAACATCAGTTGTCGAAAATCTTTTTGACTTTTTCAAAAGTTTATGCTAAAACACACCGAAAATTTATTTATTTATTTATTTATTTATTTATTTATTTTTTTTTTTTTGAGTGAAAAGAAATGTAATAAATAAATATTTACAAACAATATTTTTGTGAGTTTGTGCAAGAGGATCATATCAGTTTTTGAGACAAATCACCAACACCGTTAAGCTTCATTTCATTTTAAGTTCTAAACAATTCACCTAGATTGTCAGTATATTGATCCAATTAAATTTTCACACAAAGTTCAATTGATCTGAGATATGAGGTTAATGTTTTAAGCTCTTGAACTTATTCGTGTGTCCCACTACTTGAATATACTTCCGTATCCAGATCCCAATATTCAGTCTTACAGGTGAGTATACCACAGATGATATCTGTCAGGGGAATAAATTATAGTACGAGGGCCGTGAGAGCTCAGGTCGATCTTTCGATACGCAGAGAGATGACGGCTTCGACTTTTGGTGTGTCCCCTTTAGAGGATCTTTTGTTTCAACAGCCATGATTAGCATTTTTCAATGTTTCATCATTTTTTAGCTGAGGGTGAGCTATATTTCAAGCAAGCGTAAAGTATTATACGGGGACTAGGTCAGAAATTTCTTTCAGCAGAAGTCCCGGGATAATACCCCAGATATCACTGAGCATAAAGACCTAGTATCTCAGAATAAGGGACCTTTCAAACGAAATTTCAGGGGTTACCTATATATCCAAGTTTGTGTTAACCCACAGAACAAGCAAGTTTGAATTTAGGTTTATATCTCGTCACAATCTACTAAATGTGCAAAAACCTACTGGCACATCATCAGTGAGACCGTTTATCACATTTTAATTTTCCATTTCTTTAGCATGTTGTGATAGTCCACTGATGTACTATCATTTCCTCTTTTATGCAACAAAAACTCATTTTTCATTTTATCATGTTTTTGACTTTTTCAAATTTTCTAATGTTTTTGGATTTTCTGAAAATTTCTTACTCCCCCTAAAATGCAAACACATTTTAGGAAATTTGAAAACAAACTGTACACAAACATGACAACTAATATCGAATTGCTTCAATTCTCCATCCACTTGGCATAAACAATCAGAACTCCCCCTTTCACAAAACTATTTTCTCATTATGATTTCAAAACACTCAAGTTTGTTTTAACCAAAATGATTTGTCCGGAAAATAAGTTTTGTTAATTTTCAAACCACTTGTAGGTTAGGGGTTCATCACATTGTTTTACATTCAACCACTTGTAGCAAATCAAGTACAACTTAATGTCCCTGATTTACCACTTGCATGTATGCAACCTCTGTACTTCTTGTAAAAATATTCACAACATTCAAGCCTATGTAGGAATAAACCTCTACACAAACCATTTTACCAATCAAGATGCCGATTCCTGCTTCGCCCTTACCAACCTGGAAGCTCCGGCAATTCCTGCAGTATGACTTGCCAAAATTTAACTATTCACAAAAACAATTTTCAAGAAAGATGCCGATTCCTGATCCGCGATATAAACTTGGGATCTCCGGCAAGTCAGGTGTTTCAAGCAAAGAAAATGTCCACCCAAGCCTGACCAGCCTTGGGTGTTTTCAATTCAGAAGCAGTTGGAGTGTAAGTTGCTTTCTTTTTAGCATAAAACTCTTTTACCCCTTTTACTTTCCCTTCAACCATTTTTCCGAAAATCTTCTTAACTTTCCCATTAAACGCTTTCTCAACATCAAATTTATCCTTTTCAGAATAACTCTGATTTGAGATTTCAGATTTTCCAGTTTTCTTTTTAAAATTTTCAGTTCTTAATGGTGGAAAGTTCTCATCATCCATTGAAGGAACTGAGTTTTCATCACTCTCATCAAACTGTGGCTCCTCTGATTTTGTGGAATCAGATTCATCGCCAGATTTTGCATCAAATTTCTTAACAACCCATTTTTGGTTGTCAAGTTTAACACTTCGCCTGTAAAATCTCTTCGAACACTCACCAACTTCAAATGTTGAATTTTTGAAAACTTTAAATTTTTCAGTTGGTGGTTCAGTTTTATCAACAATAACTTCTTTCAGTTTTCCAGAAACTCCCTGTTTTGTGTTTGTCGCTTTCGGGCAATTCCATGCAATATGACCAACTTCATTGCATCGGAAACAGGTTCTTGTCTCTTTGTTCACATAAGCTCCATTCTTTCTCTTTTCAGCAAGAAACTCCTGGTTTGACTGTTTCCAAAATGAGCTCTTTGCTTCTTCTTCATGACTGGTTCCTGCAACATATGTCATTTTTGCTTTAAAATCACGAACATATTTTTCATTTTTATAGTTTTCAAATGGAATAAAACCAAGTCCTTTCTTTTTGTAGTTACGATTGTGGTTTGGTTTCTTTTGAAAACCAGAACCAGAATTGTAACTCTTTTTCTTGTTCAAACGTTGTTGTACTCTTGAGGTGTAAGGTTTAGGTTTTTCATTAAGATTTAAATCTTTTATTTCAGAAATATTAATTTCTGTAAGTTTGAAAACCTTTTTAATCAATTCATTTTTAACACCTCTTATTGGAAACTCTTTATCAAAATATAATTTGTCAGAATCATTCAAAGTATATACAACTTCAAATGTTTCATCATTCAAATTAGATTTTGACAACAAAAATTCTTTACTGTAAACCCTTTTTCCCGACGATTTTGAACTCTTTTCGGATGAATTTGAACTCCCGACTGACTGACACAAACTTTTGGACTCGGACTTTAACTCTGACTCCTCATCCTTATCCAACACCTGATCGACCACTCGTTTTATCAGTTCTGACTCATGATCTGTGTCGGACGCCGTGAACGTGACATCAATATTGTCCGGTAAAACATCGGTTATCTCAGATTCTAACTTAATATTGACCGCCTGTTTTAGTTCTTCCTCGTTAGGTTTCCTAGATGAGTACCCTTCCCAAATCGGAGGCGGACACTTATTCATACACCCTGTTTCTTACCAGTATCCTTTTCCTTTGGCTTTTTGATTTTATCTTCATCTTTAAATGCCTCGAAACCTTCAACTGTTGGATAAATTCTATCCATTATGTAGTCACAACCTTTGTAACTTTGCAGCAATCTTCTGATTCTTTCATTCTCAGTTGCTTCACTATCCAACTCTTTCTTCCACTTTGCACATTCTTCTATGTACATGTTGATCTCTTTCTGCTTTGTCATCATGGTAGCATTCAACATCTTCATAGCTTTCTCTCTTTCAGTGTTAGTCTTCTCCAGACTATTCACATGTCTGTTCAGTACATCATACGACTTTTTCAAATTCTTTACATCAAACAATAACTGTTCTTTCAACTTTTCTAACTCACTAAACCTCTCATCTTTCTCTATACATGGTTTACAAGACTCTAAACATGTAAGACAAGGTTTTGTGATTTCAACAATTTTCTCAACTTCAACTATTTTCTCTACTTCAACTATCTTCTCAACTACTTTGACTTCTTTCAGTTCTTTTTCAGCTTTCCTCTCTTTCAGCTTCTTTAATTTTTCTGCAAAATAAAATTCAAAACTGTCAGAAGATAGATGAGTTTTTCCAACATTTACCTGTTCCGTCTCTTCATCATCACTTGTTTCTGATGAACTGTTTTCAGATGAAACAGATCCTTCATCTTCACTTTTCTCTTCATCAGATAACACTTCCATCCATTCCTTTAGCATTTCAGGCTTTTGAATAATATGAGCAATAAACGCTCCAACATTTGAATCAGCTGGAATGTATTTGTCCCAGCTAAATCCTTCAGATATTTTCTCATCATCTTGATCACAAATGCCAAAATAAGCTTTCCTGTTTGCATTCTCGATCATTCTTCCATGTGCCGTTTGTGGCTCTTTTTGTTGATGTGGTTGATGAGTGATTTGCTGATAAATGGTCTTCCTATAATAATCATCTTTTCCAGAAGACTCCTTTGCTCCTCTTGGCTCCTGATTCTTGCACTCTCTTTTAAAGTGTCCTTTTTCCCTGCAATGAAAACAGACAACTTTAGATTTATCAAATCCAAGATTAGAAAGATTTGCATCCAAGAAATCAGTTCTCCCTGTAACCAATCTAAACTTTTCTGCTCTCCTCAAAACACTTGCTAAAGCCCATTTAATATCCATCAGTTCTAGCTCCTCTGCATCGATTTGATCATAATCTTCTTTTGTTAGCATTGGATTACCAATTCTTCCGGCAATCAATCCTTCATAAGATTCCAATGCAGTAACCAATAATCCCATATGATGCTTTACTACTTCTTCAGAATAATTTTGACCGTTTTGAAGATGTAGAGCTACATTGCACTGAATTGAATGAGCATTTCCAGCAGATGAACTTTGAACACTTGGAGGATTCACCGTTGCGAACCCACTAGTGTTAATTGAACCTTGACTACTTGGTGTAGATTGATTTCCAGCACTAAATGCAGTTTGTATCTTTGGACTTGCTTCAGCAGTTTGAACATTTCCTTTATAGTACAATTTAATATCTTGTTGATGATTAGAACTGTTCATTCTAGTAATTTTCTGCTGCTCCAGATCCTGTGCCTCCAACTTCTCTATGAACTGTGCAATCGATAGCCTTTTAAACTGTCCGGAATTCTTCAATATCATCAGATATGTACCCCATTCCTTTTGTGGTAGTGCGTCGGCAAGCTTTTCAACCCATTCTGCTGGGGTTTTTGTAATCTTCAACTGTGACATGGTGCGCACAAGATGACAGTATCTTTCAATAAGACTTTTTGTTGTTTCACTAGGCATGCACGCAAATAGTTCAAACTCTTTTTTCAGCAATGCTGCTTTGCTTTGAAGCATTTCAGTACTTCCTTCAAATTTCGTTTTAAGAGCTTCCCAAATAGAATAAGCGTTTTCATCATGTTGAAGCAACACAAAAATATCTTCTTTAACAGCCTGTTGTAACAAATTGATCATCATCTTTTCTCCTTTGTAACTCTCTCTTTCTTGTTCCGTGAATTCTGAAATGATTTTATCGATTCCCGCAGAATTCTTTGGTCTCTCGTATTCAATTTCGATGCTTTCCCAGGCTTTTAGATGATTCGCCTGAACCCAATTCTCAAAACGTTTCTTCCATCCGTGATAATCTTCAATTCCCATGAGTTTTGGAGGTTTTTGCATTGTTCCAGTTTCATTCTCCATGTTCATGTTCTTCGCAATTTCAGCCGGAGAAGCCGAAGTTGAAGCAAAAGCGTTGTAAAACTCGGAATCCATTTTTCGGTAGCAACTTGAATTTCTTGATAATCACTTGATGAACACCTGACGAATACCTGATGTAGAAGTGAAATCAGAATGATATACTGTCTTTGGAGCGAAATCAAATTCAATTGAATGTTCTTTCGAGCGAAATCAGTATCTAAGATGACCCTTGGAGCGAAATCAGTCACTAAGATGACCCTTGGAGCGAAATCAGTTGTAAATGTGACACAAAAGCGAAATCACATGTAAATGTGACACAAAAGCGAAATCACATGTAAAATGTGACACAAAAGCGAAATCACATGTAAAATGTGACACAAAAGCGAAATCACTCAGAAGGTGTTTTGGACCATTTTTACTTTGAATTTGAAGCTCAAACTTTCAGGGATTTGTCTATGACCACTTTCCTACAATCTGTGAAATTTTGAGCCAATTCCGACCGTTAAAACTTGGTCTGACGAAGAAAGAAGGTATAGAAGTAAGAAAAAGTGATGAAATCCAGCAAATCTAAGTAGAACTCCTCCTCCTGAAGCTCTGATACCACTTGTAGGATCGTGTTCTGACCCGAACGAGTCGTTCAGAGGAGTTTTCGTCAATTACAGGTGCGGAAAACAAGTAATCAACGTAGAAACAGCTAGCAATTCACTTAATTCACTGATTTGATTGATTTAACAGCTTGTACATTCAAATCTCGATCCGGCAGCACTTCGGTACGAGTTTCAAGAACACGTTTCAAATGATTTCGTGCTTGAGGTATATATAGACCTTGTGATTTCGCTCATATGGACAAGATGTCCATAAAAGCGAAACCCCTTCTTGCCATAAAAGCGAAACCCTCCCTCTCAGCATAGGGGTTTCACATATGTGTACATAGGGGTTTCACATATACGGACATGTCCATATATGTGAAATCACTTTTAAGGCTAATTAGGGGTTTCACATATACGGACATGACCATATATGTGAAATCACTTTTAAGGAAAACCCGTACAAAATGCCCTAATCTAACAATCTAAGACTAAGACTCGATACAAGACGAAGTCGACAGATGTAGTGTACCAACACCTATAAATAGAGGGCCTTGGGACTTGAATTCTGGAAGAAAAACGACATAAAAATTCACTATACACACTGAGTTACATTCGAATTACTACACAAAAATACATGAATTCCGAATCGCTGCCACAAAACAGGGTATTAGCACGATCGCTGCTACGATTCAATTTCCGATCGGTCAATGTACTCAACGGGTGTTTAAGTGCTGCCCAAATTAGGGTGATGCTTTGTCATTAGTCGATTAATTCGACAGATGTTAAGCATAGCACTTTGTCACTCGTTGTGATGGTTGATCTCGTGAGTTATCGTAAATGTTGTATTGATTACTAACCCAGTTTTGTGTGCATTGTTATCTAAATTAGGTTAACCAGGCTAATTCATAGACTAGACTCTGTCCATATTAAATCAGCAATGTGAGTCATTCTCTCTTTTTATCAAATCTATTTACAAAATCATGTTTATTTTCAAAGTTATAATTACGGGGATTAAGTCTTTGTAATCACCAAGTTACAGCCGGTATGTGGGGTTTTGTATACATTACTTGATAATCGTCACCATTGGGGCAGCCAATTGGGGGATATGACCATAGTCACAGATTCGGTCGAGTGACAAATACCGTGGGTAGTTGGTTTGATATTAGAAACATTGTAATCGCTCTTAATACTGTAAATTATAACAAATGTGTCATTTTAGTAAATAGAATGATTCACTCAGTATTTTCCGCTGACAAAACCTTTTTCAAACATGTTTCAGGTGATCTGTTGTAATTCAGGAAAAGTGCTGAGGAGCATTTCAAGCTTAAGATAGTGGCTCATTATAAAATAAAGAAATATGGTTTGTAATATAAAGATTTCGTAGTAAAATCATAATATTATAAATTATCGGGGTTTTATCCCGAATTGTGAAATAAAATAAATCGGGAAAATTTTAGCTTTAAACGATCCTGATGATAAACTTCCGCTGTTAAACTCAATTAAATAAATACCACGGGATTTCTGTCCCGCGGCTTCTGAAAAGGGTAAAACCGGGTCGGGGGCCGTGACAGAAAAAGGTGGTATCAGAGCCACTGAGTTAAGCTAATTAAGTATTTAGAAATACTTAATTTTTCCTGATTACTATTATATGATTATTTGTGTTATTAACTGATTATTTGTTAGTTACAGTATGGGTAAGCAAAAGCTGTCAAGCATCTATCTTAAATTAGATAGATCATCCAATGAGAAGGGAAGTTCATCCCGAACCAAATCCTCGAATCAAGCTGAAATTCCTGAAGAAGGAATATTTGTGCGAAAGGCACAATACGAGGAATCACTTTCTCCTAGAAGGAGGGAGATGATTATTAAGAAAAGTAAAAAGAAAATCCGAGAAAAGAAGATTAAACGGGAAACCCAGGAATTAATTGATAAATCACCTTGGGAAGATAAGCTAGATGAGAAATGGGCAAATTTATATATGCTAGCCACAGTAGCAGAAAATATAAATCTTTAAATATTTTAAAATTTTAGCACCTTACCCTTACAATCTAGAAATCCTGTGCAATAAATAAAATTTCAAAACCTAAGTGTGTTTTTCAGTTATCTTTGTAATAAATTAGTACACAGTATGAAATAAATTAAAAGGTTATTTATGAATTTTAACTTAGTATTTTATGCATTTTGCATATATGCTACATCAGCATGACTGGGATATCTGAAGCCTTTCAGAACCTTAATCTTTACCCGGTGAATATCGAAGTTTCCAAAGAATTTACTGGATACTTTCCTGATATAGAACAACCTGTAGAATTCAATGCTCCACCCTTGAAAAAGCCAAAACCCAAGAAAAGAAGGAAATACGTTTGGGGGAGTCGTATACGTAAGAAAAAGCCAGCTACAAAACTTCCCAAAATAAATAATCCTTTGAAAAAGGGAAAAGAAATTATAACCGGAGAAAGTTCTAAACAGCAGGAAATGGAAACTGAAGACAAGGAAGAGGTTAAGGTGATAGGAATGCAGATGCAGGAATGTACTAAAGAAATAGTAATGGAAGTTGGGCAAGGCTCTAGACCAACTCAGATAGAAATCGGAGAAAGTTCCAATCAAAACCAGGGAAGGACCTTTCAAGATGAGATAGATTTTCTATTGGCAAGTTGTGAAACAATTCAGCCTGTCAATACCAATATTTTTACTTATCCTCTTGAAAACCAACTCCCTATGAATTGGGAACCAGTAATTCCAGACCCAATAGTCCACTCCCAACCCATAGGAATGGATGAATGGTGGACGAACGATTGGCAATTTCAAAATATTGTCAATGATCCTTATTCCTTTCTTCCACAATTCGATCCAGAACCCCTACCTAATCCACCCATGAGTAATGAAAACATGGCTGAACTTCGCCACTTTGGTGAAGAGTTGTTTGATGCGGGAAGTAGAATCAGGGAAATAGGGGGACAAATTGCCTGGAAGTACGATGAGAGGGAACTGCGTTTTTAGAACGGCAAGTGACGAGAGATAGTACGATGATAAAACGGTGGTTGTATAATAGTAATAGTAAAGTTAGTATGTAAATAACGAATAAAACTTTGTAAGATATTGGCGAGTAATGATGCATACTATACTAGATATAAAATGAAATCGAGAAATCGATTGTTTTGACTATACCTATATTGTAAAATTTTCTGATTGTTTGTATATAATTGTTATTTAGCAGATACTAATAAAATTTATATATATATTATCAGATGGCAAACATTGATAATGAACCAGTAAATGAGATTAATCAGTCTGAGCAACATTCAAGAGATCAATATATGACTCGGCAAGATATCGAAAACATTGTTGCTCAAGGGATAGCCAATGCTATTCCAGCATTCGTTGCTGCTATAAAGAATCCAATCGAACCGCAACAAATTGTCCCTAGTAAACAGATTACTGAAGATAACTTCAGTAATAGTGTAAATGGAGGCAATAATCATGTTAATCATAATAGGGAACCACATCAAGCTCCATTACCCAAGAAAATGAAAACTGCAACGCCTAGTTGCACTTTCAAAGAATTCCTTGCTTGTAAACCCACTGAATTTGCAGGCAATGAAGGAGCAACTGCATCACTGCGTTGGTTAGAGAAAACCGAAGCAGTCATTGCAATAAGTAAATGTGGTAAAGATGATCAGGTCATGTACGCATCAAATCTCTTCAAAGAAGGAGCACTCGAATGGTGGAACACTGTGTTACAATCAAAAGGAAGAGTAATAGCTTATGCTATGACTTGGGAAGAATTTAAGGGTTTTGTGGAAAGAAAATTATGTCCTGAGTATGAAAAAGAACAGATGACGAATAAGTTTCTAAATCATCGGATGATGGGTGTGGATTGTCGCGGTTATACCTCGACATTCTTTGAATATGCTAGAGTGGTACCAACACTGGCTTCGCCAGAGCCGGTACTCATTTCTCGCTATATTTGGGGGCTAATTAGTGAAATCCGCAATATTGTTAAAGCTGCGAGACCTCGCACTATTGATGATGCGGTAGAATTAGCTAATACTCTAACCGATGAACTGGTGCGCACAAGAGATGAAGATAGGAAAAAGGAACTAGCTCAGAAAATTACCCAAGGATTTCGTGTGGGTAATAATAATAGCTTCAAGAGAAAAGGAACAGGGCAATCTCCAGCTCCGTCATTCTGCAGGAAATGCAAAAAGAAACATTATGGAAGATGCGATATCACTTGCAATTTCTGCAAAACTGTAGGACATCGTGAAGAAAACTGCAAAAAGAAGACCGTAATCTGTTTTAACTGTGGAGAAGCTAGGCATTATAAAACAGAATGTCCTAAATTGGTTAAATCAGTAGACAACAAACCCAAGGCAACCGAAGGAGCTACTAAGAAGAATGCTAGAGCATTCCAGTTAACCACTCAAGAAGCTGAACTCATCCCAGATGTAATAGCTGGTACGTTCTTAGTTCACAACGTGTACGCAAAAGTATTATTTGACTCTGGTGCAAACCAAATTTTTATCAATACTTTATTCTGTCAAGCTCTTAAGTTACCTTTAACCAATATTAGGCAGATTTTTACAGTTGAAACAGCAGACGGAAATTCAGTTAAAATAGATAAAGTTTTGCAAGAAGGAAACATAGAACTTTTAGGACAGAAATTCTCTGCAAAACTATTGCCGATGAATTTGGCTGAATTTGATGTTGTATTAGGAATGGATTGGTTAGTAGCCAACCATGCTAGAATCCTTTGTGATCAGAATTCCATAGAAATTCAATCACCCACCGGAGAAGTGATTAGGATTACAGGAGATAAACCATGTAAGCCCATGAAGTTCATATCAGTAATGCAAGTTGCTAATTATGAATGAAAACAAGGAATAGTGTATATGATTTCGGTAATCATTAGCACTAATTATAAAGATCTTAAGGAAATACCAGTAGTCTCAGAATATCCTGATGTATTTCCAGAAGATTTACCGGGATTACCTCCAGATAGGGAAGTAGAATTTAGGATTCATCTAATTCCAGGAACTACACCGATAGCCAAGGCACCTTATCGGTTAGCACCCACAGAAATGTTAGAACTGAAACAACAATTAGATGAATTACTAAGTAAAGGATTCATACAACCTAGCTCATCCCCTTACGGAGCGCCAGTATTGTTTGTTAAGAAAAAGGATGGTTCGATGAGAATGTGTATTGATTATAGAGAATTAAATAAAGTTACAATTAAGAATCGATACCCATTACCTAGGATTGATGATCTTTTTGATCAACTTCAAGGAGCTAGATATTTTTCTAAGATAGATTTACGCTCTGGATATCATCATCAATTGAAGGTACAAGAAGAAGACATACCTAAAACTGCTTTCAGAACTAGGTATGGTCATTACGAGTTTACAGTCATGCCCTTTGGGTTAACAAATGCACCTGCAGCATTCATGGACATGATGAATAGGATCTGTAAACCGTACCTGGATAAATTTGTAATTGTCTTCATAGACGATATACTTATTTATTCCAAAAGTCAGGACGAACATTGTCAGCACTTGCATGCACTCTTAACTTTGTTAAGAAAAGAAAAGCTTTACGCTAAATTCTCGAAATGTGAATTTTGGTTACAAGAAGTGCAATTTTTAGGACACATGGTGAATCATGAAGGTATTCATGTAGATCCTGGTAAGATAGAGGCAATTACCAATTGGAAGGTTCCACAAACAGCAATGGAAATAAGACGTTTTATAGGTTTAGCTAGGTATTATAGACGGTTTATTAAGGATTTTTCCAAGATAGTTGTACCATTAACTAAGCTAACCTGTAAAGCTACTAAGTTTGAATGGGGACCCAAACAAGAAGAAGCTTTTAGAATTTTGAAACAGAAATTAACCCATGCTCCAATCTTAGCCTTACCAGAAGGAACTGAAGATTTTGAAGTATATTGTGATGCTTCAAAACTAGGATTTGGATGTGTGCTTATGCAACGCAAGAAGGTAATTGCGTATGCATCAAGGCAATTGAAAAAGCACGAAGAAAACTATAGGACTCATGATTTAGAATTAGGAGCCGTAATTTTTGCCCTTAAGATTTGGAGACATTATCTTTACGGAAGTAAATTTACTGTCTACACCGACCACAAAAGTTTAAGATATATATTTGGGCAAAAAGAGTTAAACATGAGACAAAGGAGATGGATGGAAATCTTAAGCGACTACGACTGTGATATTCAATATCATGAAGGAAAAGCAAATGTAGTTGCGGATGCTTTAAGTCGTAAGTATCATGAAAAACAACGACGAGTTCGTGCTCTCAGATTAAATCTACAAATAGATTTAATGGAACAATTGAAGAATATTCAAACTACAACAATCAAAGACGATACTGAAGGAATGAAAGGACGAATCAAGGAATTAGAACAAGGAGCAGATGGAATTTGGAGATTCCACAAAAGTAGAATTTGGGTACCTAAGCAGGGAGACTTAAGACCTAAGATTTTAGAAGAAGCTCATAAATCTAGGTACACTATGCATCCAGGAAACAATAAGATGTACCAAGATTTAAGAAAGAACTTTTGGTGGATAGGAATGAAAAAGGACATAGCCAGATATGTTTCTAAATGTCTTACTTGTTCACAAGTTAAGGCAGAACATCAAAAACCTTCAGGATTACTACAACAATTAGAAATGCCAGTATGGAAATGGGAACTTATAACAATGGATTTTGTTACTAAGTTACCCAAAACCAGAAAAGGTAATGATGCGATTTGGGTAATTGTGGACCGATTAACCAAATCTGCTCACTTTCTACCTATGAAAGAAACCTTTAGCATGGAAAGACTGGCTAAATTGTATGTAGATGAAGTTGTATCCTTACATGGAGTTCCACTCTCCATTGTATCAGATAGGGATAGTCGTTTTACTTCCCATTTCTGGAAAAGTTTCCAGCAAGCTATGGGAACTCGATTAAATTTGAGCACTGCATATCATCCCCAAACAGACGGACAAAGTGAAAGGACAATCCAAACTCTAGAGGACATGCTCCGAGCATGTGTAATACATTTTGGTGGAAGTTGGGATGATCATTTACCATTAATTGAATTCTCCTATAACAATAGTTATCATTCAAGCGTTAAAACTGCCCCATTTGAAGCATTATATGGAAGAAAGTGTAGAACTCCAGTTTGTTGGGCAGAAATAGGAGAAAGTCAATTATCAGGTCCTGAAATAGTGCAAGAAACGACTGATAAGATCACCCAAATCAAAGAAAGACTGAAGATGGCTAGAGATCGCCAGAAAAGTTATGCAGACAATAGAAGCAAGCCGTTAGAATTCCAAGTTGGACACAGAGTACTGTTGAAAGTTTCTCCTTGGAAAGGAGTTGTTAGATTCGGTAAGAAAGGAAAACTAAGTACAAGATACGTAGGACCATTTCCAGTGATCCAACGTATAGGACCAGTAGCTTATCGTTTACAACTACCAGAAGAATTAGCTGGAGTACATGATGTATTTCATGTATCCAATCTCAAGAAATGTTTAGCAGATGAATCTCTGGTAGTACCTCTTCAAGACATAGAGGTAAACGAAAAGTTAAAATTTGTGGAGAAACCTCTTCAGATAGAAGACAGAAAAGTGAAGTTTCTCAAGCACAAACGACTAGTGTTAGTTAAAGTAAAGTGGGATTAAAGGAGAGGACCTGAATACACTTGGGAGCTGGAATCAGAAATGAAGAGAAAGTATCCTCAATTATTCCAATAAATCTCGAGGACGAGATTTTTATTAAGGTGGGGAGAATGTAACAACTCTCATCAAAAGTCATAATTATTAAATAAATTGTCCAATAGGAAACCCTAATTGAGACACCCAAGTGATTCTGAACAAACCCTAAAATTTTCATAATTTTCAGAATCAGGATTAGGGCCCCTAAAACTCAGGGGGGGGGGGGGGGGTTAAACCCTATTGACGATTATCCACTTAAAACGTTGGCAGAAAGGAATTTACGAAAATTGTCAAGTCAGCAAGGCTAGTCCCAACCATGGCAACCCTATGCCTAAAAATAGGTCTCACGCGGCCCGCGTACGGTTAGCTTAAATCTCATGCGGGCCGCCTCAGGGTCAAAATTCACCTATAAATAGAGGGCCTTGGGACTTGAATTCTGGAAGAAAAACGACGTAAAAATTCACTATACACACTGAGTTACGTTCGAATTACTACACAAAAACAGACGAATTCCGAATCGCTGCCACAAAACAGGGTATTAGCACGATCCCTGCTACGATTCATTTTCCGATCGATCAATGTACTCAAGGGGTGTTTAAGTGCTGCTCACATTAGGGTGATGCTTTGTCATTAGTCGATTAATTCGACAGATGTTAAGCATAGCACTTTGTCACTCGTTGTGATGGTTGATCTCGTGAGTTATCGTAAATGCTGTATTGATTACTAACCCAGTTTTGTGTGCATTGTTATCTAAATTAGGTTAACCAGGCTAATTCATAGACTAGACTCTGTCCATATTAAATCAGCAATGTGAGTCATTCTCTCTTTTTATCAAATCTATTTACAAAATCATGTTTATTTTCAAAGTTATAATTACGGGGATTAAGTCTTTGTAATCACCAAGTTACAGCCGGTATGTGGGGTTTTGTATACATTACTTGATAATCGTCACCATTGGGGCAGCCAATTGGGGGATATGACCATAGTCACAGATTCGGTCGAGTGACAAATACCGTGGGTAGTTGGTTTGATATTAGAAACATTGTAATCGCTCTTAATACTGTAAATTATAACAAATGTGTCATTTTAGTAAATAGAATGATTCACTCAGTATTTTCCGCTGACAAAACCTTTTTCAAACATGTTTCAGGTGATCTGTTGTAATTCAGGAAAAGTGCTGAGGAGCATTTCAAGTTTAAGATATTGGCTCATTATAAAATAAAGAAATATGGTTTGTAATATAAAGATTTCGTAGTAAAATCATAATATTATAAATTATCGGGGTTTTATCCCGAATTGTGAAATAAAATAAATCGGGAAAATTTTAGCTTTAAACGATCCTGATGATAAACTTCCGCTGTTAAACTCAATTAAATAAATACCACGAGATTTCTGTCCCGCGGCTTCTGAAACAGGTAAAACCGGGTCGGGGGCCGTGACAGTAACGAACATTCCGGAACTTGATCATAAGTTAAACATACCATAAATATCCTTTACATAGCTTAGAAATAGGCTTTGAGGTATTCGGTATGCTAAAATAAACTTTTTGGTCATTTAGGGAATAAAAGTGTCAAAAAGTGCATAAGTTTGCATTTTCGCGCATATATTACGTTCTGAATATATCCGGAGATCCAAAAATTTATGTAATCATTAAAATATTTTATTTTAGTGACTGGCATGATAAAATTCCATTCATCGCGTAATTTGGATCGTTTTTTGCACCCGTTCGTGTTTCGTCGTAATTAACCGAACAACGCAACCATACGACCAAACGAACCGAAATCCGAGATATTTTTTAGCATGTTTTATGTTCCCTATACTTTAACTTCATTTTAGAGCCTTGAAATGAGGTTAACGGGGCTTAATCGTGTCAAAAATGCATCGAAAACCAAGTTTTGGGACTGCAGGGGCTAAAATTGTAAATCTGCCAAAGTTTGCTAGGCCTGGGGCGTATGCCCAGGCCTACTCTTACGCGGCCGATGAGAGCTCATCAGACAGAAACATTGAATCTAGTCCAAAATAGCTGTTTTGATGGTTTTAAACCTTTGTTTTCAATACTATTTGATGGTTTTTATGTCCCCATTGTATTCTAATACCTTGGGCCCAAGTGTAAGGCCAAGAGCGAAGCTCGTTTATCGATAAACGATCCTAACGGTTCTTGGTTTTCTATAAATACCCACCTCCATTCATTCCATTCTTCACACTTGATCTGATTTGTTCTCTAAGTTGGAGTGATTTCACTTCATACCTGAGAAAAATTGGATCAAACTTCCATTTCTTGGACCTTTTGTAAGTATTCTTTCGTTCTTTCGCTCTTTCGTTTGAACTTCGCAACGTGAGCATAATCACGATGGTTATAGTCCCAAGTGACTATACCTACTGATTAGTACGTTGATTAGGTGTAGTGACGAGTCGTAGTTTCGGCCAAAATGCGTATTCATGCGTATTTTGTAACCAAACTACTCTTGGATATAAAACACTTTGTTTTCATATCAAAAACTGTTTTCTAACTTAACTAAACATGTTTCAACATGTTTAGCTCGTCACTTTAGGTTTAGTGCTTATGTAGAGTCGTAAGTCAAGCGGCCTAAACAACCGCTTAGACTTTCGAACTAGACCCGTTTGGTCGATCATTAGGATCCAACCAAACATGTTTAGTGACCATAGTTGTATAGGGAATAACCTTCCAAGGTTATACCTTATAGTCACTTCGTTTAAGTAGTTGTATGATAGGTAGTTTATATGCCTTAGGAAAATGACCAAAATGCCCTTTTTACGCATAAATTCATTTTAAGCATATGTAACATAAATTTTGACATCTAAACTGATTAGGCAACATTATTAGACTTGTTAAGGCATATAATACTTGTCATAGGACTAGTTAGGCTGTCCGAACGCGTTTTATGCGAACGACGCACTAAAGTAGCGTAAGCTACCTAAACGGGTCGTAATGGGTCGAAAGCACTTAGATTATGTTTCATTTTAGTATATAGGCCTTGTTAAACCATATCATATGAGTTCCAATACTCATTTGGTTTACGAAACCTCATCCTATCCGATCTCCCGATTTAGGTCCGGTTTATTAATGTAGTTACCTATATTAGGTGCCGTTTGATTTCCGTAATCCATCTAGCTTTGCTTAGTCGTTATTCAAGACTTCTAAGCATCCTCAAGTGAGTACATAGTCCCCTCTTTTACTGTTTTCAAATGTTTTAGGGTGAAATATGTGTACCTAATTGTTATGTTCATGATTTCAAAAGTATAATTGATTATATATGTTAGTACTTATCTTTTTACAAACTGAATGAATATTTACGGTTTAAACTCTAATTTTTTTAAAGATTATAAAATTAATTGTTGGATAGTACTTATTTTATGTTCACCAGACCGGTTGGTAGTATGATATAGCGCTATAGGATTTGACACCCCATTCCTGTTGTCATGGAATGTTAGAAACCGATATTTTATCCAAATAGGGATTGCCTTTGTGGTATTTCTATAGTCTCAAAGGTGTATTTTGATACACTCAGGTCTGAATGAATTCTTAAATCACATTTTTATTGTATATTTTGTTATACTCCCAAAAGTATAGTTTGATATGCTCTCATGTGTGATATTGTACAAAACCAACATATATTTTGTTAATTATTAAAACATAGTTTGATATGTTATTTATAAAACCAAAACATAGTTTAAAATGTTATTTATAAAACCAAAACATAGTTTAATATGTTATTTATAAAACCAAAGCATAGTTTAATATGTTATTTATAAAACCAAAGCATAGTTTAATATGTTATTAATAAAACCAAAGTATACTTTTGATATACTACTGAAAATTTTTATTTTGACGACTAAAGTATATTTAATATACTATCTGATTAATTATTTTGGAACTGAAATATATTTTAATATATTACTTATTCGACTTTCTTAAAACCAAAGTATATTTTTATATATATACTACAAACTGTGACAACCCTCACTAAACCAGGTATCCGTACGACTTAATTAATAATTAACTACTGCTTAATTACTGTGCTTGCTTGAACTTGTGAATAAACTGCTACTTGAATACTGATCCATGTACTTACTTGCATCATACTTTACTTGCTGTCACTACATTATTTACATGCTGAACCTTAGTGACAAACATGATGCACAAAAGCACAGTAGCACTATAAACGGATAACCTATTGAGCATGCTGATAAGCCAGCATCAGGCAGACACTGCCTCTAAGGCCTGTATGAGCCAGAAATATTTTACTACACTAGTGGTGAGTGTAGGGATACAAGGGTTGTAGAACTGCGTCTCTAGGAATAAGTTATAATGACTGGATGTGCCTAAAACGTGCTCTAAGCACAAAATTCAGCACTTTACATAATAATTCAGCTTTTAGCTACCTAATAAAGTGCCAAAACATGAGAAAAATATTACTAGACACTTTCCAAAGTGTCAGAAATGAGTTGTGTCACTAAGAGAAATAATAACGACACTTTATACACTTATTTAGCACTTTAACGGAGTAATATCCAACCGTACAACCGGACTTAACCCGGAACATAAAAATATTGACATTGACACTATTTTTTTTCTTTTTCTGAGCCAGTTAGGGTCCCCGAATACCCTAACACCCGTTATATTTAATAACACACTAGTAAACTATTTAACCTCCTAAATTAAATAAACTAGTGCTAACTAATTGGTTAAGATTGAACCAAACCAATTATCCCCCCATAACCGATTGTCCCATTTGGGGGGCACCACCCTTACAATTTATAATTATTTAATTTGTTTTGTCTAGTCTAGTATTCACTAAACATTTTACACCATGGACAATTATATAATATGGTCTATAAGAATGGTTGGTGAATTAGACTTTCACTTGCAACCTTAACACAAAAAAAGTGAACTCTCTCTCCCCTCTCACTGATACATTCGGCCGACCACCAAGCTCTACCCAACATCACTTTCATTTTTTTTATCAAGGCATTCTACTTATATACAAGTGTGAAGGGTCTCATACGAGGAAGCCCGGTGCTTGCGGATTGCCAAGGACCTCTCTACGTTGCTTTTAACCACCCGTTTTTCGACTAGTTTCTTCCCTAGCCTTGAGCTAGTAGTAAGTGACTCTAAATGCCTTCTTGATCTTGTTTAGAGTGGTTAATAAGAATTTTGTCGGTTGAAATTTATGAACCTGTAAGAACAAAATTAAAAGTCTACTAAAGGTGATGAACTTGGTGGTTAATAAGTAAATATTGGTGTAAAACTTATAAAACTTGTTTTGTTATGATTATTTTTGGTTGTTGATTGCTAGTATGGGAATGGATCGTCACCAACCCGCTAGATCATGATCACAAAACATGAACTAGCCTTATGTTTAGTTGTAAAGTTTCTAGATGACGGACCCTTTCCAACATAAACATGAACTTGTGTAAAAAAAAACAATTTTTCTTATAAAATGGAGTTCTAAACTAGTAGATCTACGGATCTACAAGTGGTATTTTCAAAGGACCAAGTGTCAAAAGAAATCATATTTTTAAAGCCGGATCTTTCCTAAACAAAGGTGATTTTTGTAAACACACAAGTGTGTAGACACTTGTGTGACAAACAGTTTTAACAAATAATTGTTTTTGTAATATTTGACAAGAATATGTACAAATGCATTTTCTGAAAGAACAAAATTCGTGAGAAACCGATTTTATTTATACAAAGATCTACTAAAAATATGGGGAAAGTTACTATATATTTTGCACAAACCACAAGTTCATGTGTTTTGCGATTTATATTTATTTTGACTATTTTGATGATGAAACTTTGTTGATTGATGTTGGGAACATTGTTGAATTGAAATTTTAAAAGAAAATGATACACTTGAAAGCGTGGCCACCTCCAGTTACAGAGGAAACTCTGGCGAAATTTTTCCAGAAATATAACACTTGGAAAATATTTTTACGACAAGTGCTATGAATATATTTTCGACCTGTTTTTCCAAACAAACTTCGCCATGAATTTTTATTACAAATAAGCAAGTGTCGGAGGTGGGATTTTCGTAAATAAAATTTGTTAAAATATATATTTAGAATATATATTTTCATAAAAACACTTGTGTAAATTTTTATGATTATTTTGTGAACTATACAAATATTATTTTTAGGGTAAAAATAATATTACTGAATATTAACGACTCCAAAATAATAACGTGAACGCCTTCACAATAAATATTTAAGTTACACCGGTATTATTAATACCACCCGAACCTTACTACGTAACTTACGTATTTTCAGAAAATACACATAAGTGTGTATTTTGACAAAGTATTATTTTGGAAAATGATATGTAATAAAATATAATATTTTTGGGAAAAATATTTATATTTTGGAAGTAAAGTATTTTAGACAAATGAAATAAAATATATTTGATTAAGTGAGACTTAATAATATATTTCGAAGTTATACGAACGCACATGTATTAAAAACCGCCATCCTTGGGAAGGAATATATTTACAAAATAATTACAAAGTGTAAACACGAAATAGTTGCCTAACTATTTCCCAAAGACATTAAACCTTATACTAAGGCACAGCCGTCCGTCTAATAGAAGTTAGTACGTGTAGGTCGTCGCACAGCAGATTTTCTGGGAGATACTTTTTAGAGACGCACTTCGGTGAGTTCATGTCCCCCTTTTCTCTTAACTGTTTTCAGTTTTATAACTTCGGGGGTGAAATACATGTTACTATGATTACGAATGTTTCTTACATGGTATGGTCAGCTAAGGAAGGAACTGTTAGGTTATGTGATTGGGTAGGTGAAACCTTAAGAACATTAGTCCTCGTAGTACGATCGAGGGATACAAGTGATAGGCCTATTTGAGCATAACAAACCCCACCCATGCGCCCTAAGGTTGGACCATGTGGTGACCTTGTCTTAACACCACCCATGCGCCCGCAGGTTGGACCATGTGGTGACCTTGTCGTAACACCACCCATGCGCCCGCAGGTTGGATCATGTGGTGACCTTGTCCTATCCCCTCCCATGCGCCTGTAGGTTGGACCATGTGGTTACACATTAACTGATATGTTTCCTTATTTGCTTTCATACCAGAGTTTACAAAACATTCATACTTACAATGATTATAAAGGTTTATTCGCGCGCACATACTAAACACATGAACTCGCTCAACATTATTGTTGATTTTCCAACTTACATGTATTTTAGGGAATTAAAGGATCTGGCGCGGTATGACACGTTTTCCCGCTGCACTAGTTACGAGCATGGTTGCAAAAGTCGTTAGGCGCTCCCTAGTCGGTCAACCGGGGAGTTGAAAGTACTCGTCCAAGGCGGAGAGTACTAGGGGAGTACTCGGACGTGTTAAATTATAAAGAAATTAGTTTCTAGAAATTAAATATATGTCAAATAATACTAATATCTATTACAAAATACGTGAAAATGGTATCCATTCTTTAATATGATAGGCATAGAAATTATGTTTTATTATTTTTAAGTCAAACTCGGCCTGAGTTGACCTACTAGATAAGATTTTGGTCGAGGTTGATCGCGTTTGATCGATTCCGAGTAATTAGGCGGAGTGAAAGAAAGTCCCCTCGGCAGCCAACCTTGTAGCGACTACTCGGGGAGTACTCGGCCTTGGAAACCTTGTTTTACAACCATGGTTACGAGGTCATCCGGGTTTGGGGAATGTGACTCTTTCCTGGATTAGTCACAGTCCTTAAACTGTGTTTATGTCATGTTGATGTTTGTGATTGTTTAGACAATGTTGTTGTATTTGATTTTTAAAACTTAATTAAATGGATGATCTTGCATGGTTTTATTTCATATAGCTTTGTTATGGTTAAGCTATGGTATTAAGAAGTCACACCAAATTAACCACGCTTCCGCAAAGCCAGGGTGTGACAGCTTGGTATCAGAGCTCTGATCATAGCGAACTAGGATTCCTTCTCGAGTCTAGACTATGATCACTAGGGCTCTCACGAAAACATTTTTACACGGCATACCACTTAAGTCCAGATCCAAAATGTTTTTACAAACAAAAGTTGAGTGTGACAACCCGAATTTCCGACATTCTTTATTCGCATTTAATGCACGTTGACTTTGACTATATGGTTGTGTTATGATAAAACCTAGTGTGTTGCATGATTATGTGTGATTGTATAACATGTGTACTGTTTGTAGAACTTAAACTGTTAAGAACCCGACGAAACACAAGGCTGTTTCGCCATAACCCATTCCGACGAAACAGGCTGTTTCGCCATGAACATCCCGACGAAACAGAAGTCTGTTTCGCCGGCCCAGCAACTCACGAAGCCCAGCTTGGGCCCAGAACGTTATTTTGTGTATTTTTACGTAAAACATCATCATTTTACACTTTCTATCAACACAACCGAAACCCTAGAGCTCTCTCACTGTGACGGCAAACTAGAACCCACCGGAAACCCTTGTGCGATCAAACCATCATCTCGGTTAGTAGATTTATGTGTCTTGATTGATCATTCATCAGTGTACGTGTTTTTGTGTCTTGTGATTCCGCTTTGATGATGTATATCTGAAACTGATACATGTTAAATATTAGGGTTCTTGTTATGATGATAATGATATGGATTTTGATATGAATATTGTAGTCGGATATAAATGGCTTTATGCGAAACTTAATAGGATTGAATACTTGGTTATGGATGTTGTATTTATGATCTGATTCTGAATGCAAGTTAGCATCTTGATAGGGTTTGATGATGTGATGTTGTAATCGATATGTGGTATACGTGAAATAGGGTTCATGCTAGACATTAAAGTGGTCCGATGATTATGTTATGATGATGTTACAATGATTCTGTGTTGAATGATTTCTGCATGATTGATAGTATTGATGTCGGCTGTTAGTGATGATTAGGGTTTCTGCATGTAATTGTACTGACGTAACTGAACTGTCCGACGAAACCGAACCCTCGGCGAAACAGAATGTGTTTCGCCAAGGGCAGTCGACGAATTAGACCTCTGTTTCGCCAAACCTGACCTCGACGAAATAGATGTGTTTCGCCAAGGATCACCGACGAATCAGAATCCTGTTTCGCCAAACAAGGTCACGACGAAACAGAATATGTTTCGTCAATTTGTGTTTCGCCATTATGTGTGTTTCGCCGGACATAAATCTGCACAGTAACTTGGGTTAATTCTGTTAAGTGTTAACTGGAATATTTAACTGCTGTTAAGTGTAACCATCTCGTATATGATTGTGATTACGTGTTACATGTTTATACGTGCACAACTTGAACGCAAACTGATTTCACATACGTGCATACTTTAGGACGTGATTGATTACTTGCGAGCATACACTTAGCATACCGAGCAAACCAAGGTGAGTTCACACAGCCAAGGCATGGGATTCCCAGGATGGGAATGGGTTGGATTATTTATTCGTTCAGTTTATGGAACTTAGATATATGATTCCCGGTAGAGGAAGGATTATGGATAAGAACAGACTAGACTGGTTATACTAATTTAAACGATCTTCGCACACACGCCAAGGGTCGGCCGCGATATTATGACAATCTTCGCACACATGCATAGAAAGGGCCGCGAACTATATACTCTAATATTCGCAAACATGCCAGGAAGGGCCGCGATACTACTATACCTAGTCTAGCAAACATGGGAAATCCCCACTATACTTCGCAAACATGCCTAGAAGGCCGCGATACGATACATACGATACATGATTACTAAATGAACATACGAACTACATTATGAACACTATAACTAAACAAACTCACTGTGAACTCGCTCAACTAGTTGTTGACTCTCTGTTACATGCCTTGCAGGACCTTAGGTACTTATGGAGCTTGCACGGGAGGCACGGTCGTTGTGGGCACAGTTTGTGGATGTTATGAACAACATTTAAACATTTGAATTGCTACTTAAGATTGGGTTTATTTATGCTTCCGCTAAACGTTGAATTTATACATATGTTTTGAACACCTTTCATATTGGTTTGATTGCTTTACATTTAATACTTACTATGTTCAATATGATTGGTGGCTTGATCCTGGTCAGTCACGCCTCCAAGCGGTGATACTCCGCGTGTGGATTTTGGGGGTGTGACAGATTGGTATCAGAGCCATTGGTTATAGAGAACTCGGTTTTAATAAAGGGAAAACGATTTTGTTAAAACCAGACTATAACCAGAACAGTGCTCTCAACGATCCACAACGACGCCTCGCTCCACGTGCAAGACTCAACAACCTAGGTAATAAGGTTTATGTTTATTGCCTACTTGCTAGAATTACATAGAACTTTGCTCGTGGTATGCTTAGATTACATTGTTTACTATTCGTTACTGCTTGAGAACGCTTATATGCTCACACTCTTCTGTCATCGCACGATTCGCAATCCTCTCTGACTTATGCTATCCTTATTATGAAGATCATGTCTGGACGTATCAACATGACACAAGCCCAATTGACGGCTCTCATCGCTGAACAAGTTACTGCGGCAGTTGCAGCCGCACAAGCAGGAGGTATACCCTGCAGTTGAAACTCACACTAGGGTCCTTAGATCCTACATTCCTAAACCAACTCTTGTGCTAAAATTTTTGTTTACTCTTACGCACACAACAGGTCAAGCACCTGTTTGCACTTTCAAAACGTTCATGGACTGTCGTCCCAGTACTTTCAGCGGCACGGAGGGAGCAGTCGGACTCCTCCACTGGTTTGAAAAGATCGAGACTGTATTCGAAATGTGTGAATGCCCTGAGGCACGCAGGGTGAAGTATGCCACCGGTACCCTAGAGGGTTTAGCTCTCACATGGTGGAAAGCTCAGGTGCAAATGCTGGGGTTGGTTGCTGCTAACGCTACCCCATGGAACAACTTTAAGGAAATGATCAAAGAGGAATATTGCAGCAGGGATGATATTCATAAGCTGGAGGTCGAGTTTTTCAATCTCAAGATGAAGGGGTCAGAGATTGAGGCATACACCAAAAGATCTAATGAACTTGCTCTATTGTGTCCTACGATGGTGGACCCTCCAATCAAGCGAATCGAACTGTTCCTCAAGGGTCTAGTGCCAGAGATCCAGAGTCACGTCACTTCAGCAAATCTCGCCACTTATCAGCAGGTTGTACAGCTGGCTCACCGTCTCACGGATCAGGCGGTGGAGCAGAACAAGTTGCCTGAACGCATCAGCACTACTACTACCGCTACTACTCCGGTCACTCCTGCTACTCTCAGTGACAACAAGCGGAAATGGGATGGAGATTCCAGCAAAGGTTCAGCCATAGTTCAGTCCCAGGCTCAGCAACGCAAGACTAATGACTACCAGAGCCCAAGTCAGCAAACTTCTGGTGGGCAGAGACAGAGTGGTTATCGGGGAAATCATCCACTGTGTAACAGGTGCTACAAACATCACAGTGGGCAGTGTCGCAAGGCCTACTGTCAGAGATGTCTCAAAAACGGGCACGAAGCTAAAGATTGCAAGAGTTCACGACCTGCGAATCAGAACCAGCAACAACAACCACCTGCTCCACGAAATCAGCCACAGCAGCAGCAGCATGGAAATAGGGAATGCTACCAGTGTGGGGCTGAAGGTCATTACAAGCGGGATTGCCCTCAGTTAAACCAGAACCAGAACAATAATAACAACAACAATCAGGGTAATGGGAACAACAACAACGGTGGGAACAATAACAACAATGGTGCTAGAGGCCGTATGTTTGTGATCGGGCAGGGTGATGCCAGGAATGATCCCAACGTGGTTATGGGTAAGTTTCTCCTTGACGACTTTTATGTTACTGTACTATTTGATTCTGGTGCGGATACAAGTTACATGTCCCTAAAAGCTAGTGAAATGTTAAAACGTGCACCAACTCCCTTAAACACCAAACATGTTGTAGAGTTAGCTAACGGTAAAAGTCTAGAGGCCACACACATAGTTAAAGGGTGTAATCTTATCCTCGCTGGTCAGACTTTCTCCATTGATCTCATTCCTATAACCTTGGGTAGCTTTGACGTCGTCATTGGTATGGATTGGTTATCTCAACAACAAGCGGAGATTTTATGCAAAGAAAAAGTTATTCGTATTCCTCGGTCGGGCAAGGAACCTCTCGAAGTTCAAGGAGACAAGAGTGGTGTCGTGAGTGGCATCATTTCCTTCTTGAAGGCTCAGAAGTGTCTGCGCAAGGGTCACACAGCTGTTCTAGCTCTCGTCACTGATACATCGAAGAAAGAGAAGAAGATTGAGGATATTCCAGTGGTACGCGATTTTCCTCAAGTGTTTCCTGAGGAATTACCTGGGTTACCGCCTCATCGTCAAGTCGAATTCCAGATCGAGCTCGCTCCAGGAGCAGCGCCCATAGCTCGAGCACCCTATCGTCTAGCTCCAACTGAATTAGAAGAACTGTCAAAGCAGCTACAAGAACTCTTGGAAAAGGGTTTTATACGTCCTAGCTCTTCGCCCTGGGGAGCTCCGGTGTTATTCGTAAAGAAGAAAGACGGTACGTTCAGGATGTGTATAGACTACCGTGAACTCAACAAGGTGACAATCAAGAATCGTTATCCTCTTCCGCGCATAGATGATTTATTCGACCAGCTGCAAGGGTCGAGCTACTACTCTAAGATAGACTTAAGGTCAGGATATCACCAGCTGCGAGTCCGGGATAAGGACGTCTCTAAAACGGCATTTAGAACTCGCTACGGCCACTACGAATTTATGGTCATGCCATTTGGGCTAACGAACGCGCCTGCCGTATTTATGGATCTTATGAACAGGGTGTGCAAACCCTATCTCGACAAGTTCGTCATTGTTTTCATCGACGACATCCTGATTTATTCGAAGAGTCAGGAGGAGCATGAGCATCATTTACGACTTATACTGGAACTTCTACGAACGGAACAGCTATACGCTAAGTTTTCAAAATGCGACTTCTGGCTTCGTGAAGTCCACTTTTTAGGCCACGTGGTAAACAAGGATGGGATTCATGTCGATCCATCCAAGGTAGATTCGATCAAGAACTGGCCTGCGCCTCGTACACCAACAGAAATACGCCAATTCTTGGGTTTGGCGGGTTATTATAGACGGTTCATCAAAGACTTCTCGAAGATTGCTCAGCCGCTTACGCTACTGACACAGAAGGGTATTGTTTATCGTTGGGGTAATGCACAGGAAACAGCGTTTCAACACTTAAAGGATAGACTCTGTAGCGCACCTATCCTCTCATTGCCTGAAGGCACGGACGATTTCGTAGTCTACTGCGACGCATCTATCCAAGGTCTTGGATGTGTATTGATGCAGAGGGATAAAGTTATAGCTTATGCTTCGCGCCAGCTTAAGATCCACGAACGAAACTACACTACGCATGATTTAGAGCTGGGAGCGGTTGTTTTTGCACTTAAGATATGGCGACACTACTTGTACGGTACCAAATGTGCAATCTACACTGATCACAGAAGCCTCGAACATATCTTCAAACAGAAAGAGCTGAATATGCGACAGCGACGATGGGTCGAACTGCTAAACGACTACGAATGCTCAATCAGGTACCACCCAGGCAAGGCCAATGTTGTGGCTGACGCCCTCAGTCGAAAAGACACCGCGCCTAAGCGCGTACGAGCTTTACAACTCACCATACAGTCTAGCCTTCCTTCCCAGATACGAGATGCTCAGATAGAAGCATTGAAACCAGACAACGTCAGGGCTGAAGCCCTACGCGGCTCAAGGCAACGATTAGAACAAAGGGCAGACGGCGCTTATTACGTAACAGGACGCATTTGGGTCCCACTGTACGGCAACTTACGCGAGCTAGTAATGGATGAAGCTCACAAGTCTCGCTACTCGGTACATCCTGGTTCGGATAAAATGTACCACGATATCAGAACTACATACTGGTGGCCTAGCATGAAGGCCCACATAGCCACATACGTTAGCAAATGCTTGACTTGTGCGAGAGTCAAGGCAGAATATCAGAAACCGTCAGGTCCACTCCAACAACCAGAGATACCACAATGGAAATGGGAGCAAATTTCCATGGATTTTGTTACTGGCCTACCTAGATCTCAGCGCGGAAATGATACTATTTGGGTGATCGTGGATCGACTCACAAAGTCTGCTCACTTCTTGGCAATCAAAGAAACAGACAAGTTCTCTACACTAGCAGACATCTACTTGAAAGAAGTGGTCTCCAGGCACGGTGTGCCAACCTCTATCATCTCTGATCGAGACGCACGTTTTACTTCAGAACTGTGGCAAGCAATGCATAAATCTTTTGGCTCTCGTTTAGACATCAGCACGGCGTATCATCCTCAGACCGATGGGCAGTCTGAGCGCACTATACAAACTCTAGAAGACATGCTTCGGGCATGCGTAATAGACTTTGGCAATGGTTGGGAAAAACATTTGCCACTTGTGGAATTTTCATACAATAACAGCTACCACACAAGCATTAAAGCTGCACCATTCGAGGCATTGTACGGCCGTAAGTGCCGGTCACCTCTCTGTTGGGCAGAGGTGGGGGAAAGTCAAATCACAGGTCCAGAAATGGTAGTCGATACTACTGAAAAGATTGCACAAATACGACAACGCATGGCGGCAGCACGCGACCGTCAGAAAGCATACGCTGATTTAGATAGAAAACTACTCGAATTCCAGGTTGGGGATCGAGCGCTACTTAAAGTTTCACCCTGGAAGGGTGTGGTTCGTTTTGGCAAACGCGGCAAACTAAATCCACGATATGTTGGACCTTTCGAAGTTATTGAGAAAATAGGCAAAGTGGCCTACAGACTGAACTTACCACCTGAACTCAGTGCAGTTCACAACGTCTTTCACGTGTCGAATCTGAAGAAGTGTACGTCAGATGAGACCCACATAGTTCCCTTAAAGGAACTCACTATCGACGAGCGGTTGCACTTCGTCGAGGAACCTGTTGAAATCACGGACCGGGATGTTAAGGTCCTCAAGAACACGAGAATCCCTCTTGTACGAGTTCGTTGGAACTCCCGCCGCGGCCCAGAGTTCACCTGGGAGCGCGAAGATCAAATGGAACTCAAATATCCCCAGTTATTCGGAACCAATGCAACTATTACTGAGGCTGAAGCTACCAATGCAGAATTTCGGGACGAAATTCCAAATCAACAGGGGGATAATGTGACACCCCAAGAAAACCAGTAATCTTCGCAAACATGCTCGGGGAGCCGCGATACAATACAGGTAAACAACGTCACACCATTAGCTTTCCTCAGTAACCGCATGCTAAATTTCGGGACGAAATTTCTTTCAAGTTGGGGATAATGTGACAACCCGAATTTCCGACATTCTTTATTCGCATTTAATGCACGTTGACTTTGACTATATGGTTGTGTTATGATAAAACCTAGTGTGTTGCATGATTATGTGTGATTGTATAACATGTGTACTGTTTGTAGAACTTAAACTGTTAAGAACCCGACGAAACACAAGGCTGTTTCGCCACAACCCATTCCGACGAAACAGGCTGTTTCGCCATGAACATCCCGACGAAACAGAAGTCTGTTTCGCCGGCCCAGCAACTCACGAAGCCCAGCTTGGGCCCAGAACGTTATTTTGTGTATTTTTACGTAAAACATCATCATTTTACACTTTCTATCAACACAACCGAAACCCTAGAGCTCTCTCACTGTGACGGCAAACTAGAACCCACCGGAAACCCTTGTGCGATCAAACCATCATCTCGGTTAGTAGATTTATGTGTCTTGATTGATCATTCATCAGTGTACGTGTTTTTGTGTCTTGTGATTCTGCTTTGATGATGTATATCTGAAACTGATACATGTTAAATATTAGGGTTCTTGTTATGATGATAATGATATGGATTTTGATATGAATATTGTAGTCGGATATAAATGGCTTTATGCGAAACTTAATAGGATTGATTACTTGGTTATGGATGTTGTATTTATGATCTGATTCTGAATGCAAGTTAGCATCTTGATAGGGTTTGATGATGTGATGTTGTAATCGATATGTGGTATACGTGAAATAGGGTTCATGCTAGACATTAAAGTGGTCCGATGATTATGTTATGATGATGTTACAATGATTCTGTGTTGAATGATTTCTGCATGATTGATAGTATTGATGTCGGCTGTTAGTGATGATTAGGGTTTCTGCATGTAATTGTACTGACGTAACTGAACTGTCCGACGAAACCGAACCCTCGGCGAAACAGAATGTGTTTCGCCAAGGGCAGTCGACGAATTAGACCTCTGTTTCGCCAAACCTGACCTCGACGAAATAGATGCGTTTCGCCAAGGATCACCGACGAATCAGAATCCTGTTTCGCCAAACAAGGTCACGACGAAACAGAATATGTTTCGTCAATTTGTGTTTCGCCATTATGTGTGTTTCGCCGGACAGAAATCTGCACAGTAACTTGGGTTAATTCTGTTAAGTGTTAACTGGAATATTTAACTGCTGTTAAGTGTAACCATCTCGTATATGATTGTGATTACGTGTTACATGTTTATACGTGCACAACTTGAACGCAAACTGATTTCACATACGTGCATACTTTAGGACGTGATTGATTACTTGCGAGCATACACTTAGCATACCGAGCAAACCAAGGTGAGTTCACACAGCCAAGGCATGGGATTCCCAGGATGGGAATGGGTTGGATTATTTATTCGTTCAGTTTATGGAACTTAGATATATGATTCCCGGTAGAGGAAGGATTATGGATAAGAACAGACTAGACTGGTTATACTAATTTAAACGATCTTCGCACACACGCCAAGGGTCGGCCGCGATATTATGACAATCTTCGCACACATGCCTAGAAAGGGCCGCGAACTATATACTCTAATCTTCGCAAACATGCCAGGAAGGGCCGCGATACTACTATACCTAGTCTAGCAAACATGGGAAATCCCCACTATACTTCGCAAACATGCCTAGAGGGCCGCGATACGATACATACGATACATGATTACTAAATGAACATACGAACTACATTATGAACACTATAACTAAACAAACTCACTGTGAACTCGCTCAACTAGTTGTTGACTCTCTGTTACATGCCTTGTAGGACCTTAGGTACTTATGGAGCTTGCACGGGAGGCACGGTCGTTGTGGGCACAGTTTGTGGATGTTATGAACAACATTTAAACATTTGAATTGCTACTTAAGATTGGGTTTATTTATGCTTCCGCTAAACGTTGAATTTATACATATGTTTTGAACACCTTTCATATTGGTTTGATTGCTTTACATTTAATACTTACTATGTTCAATATGATTGGTGGCTTGATCCTGGTCAGTCACGCCTCCAAGCGGTGATACTCCGCGTGTGGATTTTGGGGGTGTGACATTGAGCACATTTTATTTATTAGTTATGGCTCAGTCTGGGAGGCTGAGGCTTGGTCTGGGAGGCTGAGGCTCAGTCTGAGAGGCTGAGGAAGTAGGCTAGTGGGACTAGGAAAAACAGTCCGAGAGGCTGGGAAGGTAGTTTGAGAGACTAGGAGAGTCAGTCTGGGAGGCTGGGAGGCTAGTGGGACTAGGAGAACTATTTGATTGCTTATTGGTGACTAATATGTTTATATGATTATATGCTTGATTGTTATACGTATGTGTGTTGTGTTACAAACGTCATGCCTTCATCATATACTAGAAAGATGGACACTACGAACCCCATGGCCATAGTATCAGACGGCATAGTTTCATCGGAGCACGAGGTGTACATTTCCGATACTACCGGCACAGACGATGACGACTTTCAGCCCTTTGCGCTGCCTGATGTCGTAGCAGAGCCTGCTGATGGCCATCTTATTGAGAATTTGCCACTCGCGGTGATCCCTGCTCCTGTGCTCCTTGCCGCTTATCCCGTTGTTGATATGCCCCCCGACGTGGTCTCTGACGACGATAACGATCTATTAGAGGAAGACCCATTTGAGGGCGAGGCCCTATTGCTGTTGGTGATAGCCTGCTGCTTGCTGATGCTCCTGCAAGTAGAGGCTCATGCCCATTCACCTGTCCCAGACCCATTTGAGTCTGTGGCGTCCGCATCTTTGCATACACCGGGAGAGCAACATCACTCACACGACGCCAACCCCGATATGGCGTCATCAGTTGCACCAGTTCTCGCGCACAACTTTGAGTTTGATCACGATATTAAGGATAATCCTGTTCTTCCACCTGGTTTTGATCCAGACCATGACATTAAGTACATACACTTAGACCAGCCCTTGGAGGATCCTGTAGCCCCTGTGTTTGTTGATCCAGCTAACTTTGAAATAAAGTTTGTTGATCTGGAGTCGGCCATGGCCCCTGAGCTAGGCGTTGCTCCTGACCCTGCATTAGAGCATGACACTGTTCATGCTGATGCACCTGCTATTGCTCCTTGATTGATCATCTGCTTGGACGAGAGAAAATTGGGGTAACTGTGCAAGACAATTTATTATTACGGGGGCCCACGTAATAACGACTTGTAGTGCACAGAAATCCTGGTGGACTCTGCGGGTCAAGCCAGTGAAAACCAATGTAGCAGGAAATAAGTTAAACACGAATGATCAAGGCGTTGTAGCCTCGCATAAGCCAAATTGGTAAGCCTATGGGAAGGCTCAGAAACTATTACCTCACTCATACATTGAGTATATTTTCGTGTGAAATTGGGTGATTACATGATGGCTTATGGTGCTATGTATCTCATAGACAACTGAAATGTTGTCTAGCCCGCTTCATACCACTTCGACAGAAGAGAATGCCACCCAGACGTGTCACAGACACCGGTACGCTGCCAAGGACAGAAGCCGAGCTGCAAGAACATATCTTACAGGCAACTGCACCACGTAAAGCCCTCCGCTCTAAGCACAGCAATGGCACCACTGGGAACAACCCCCCCCCCAACTGGCTGCACCTATAAGCAGTCCCTGAACTGCAAGTCTTTGAACCTTGACAAAACAGGAGGCGTCGTGGCATTTGTTCGTTGGTCCGAAAAGACCGACTCCATTCTAAGAATAAGTAATTGTTCGCCCCAACAGAGTGTTACCTATATCTCGGGGTTATTTCTAGATGGCACACTCTCATAATGGAACCTCCAGGTTCAGACCCTTGGTACAAGGTACTGCTAATGCACTTAGCTGGGACGAGCTCAAAGGAATGATGGAGAAGAAATACAATTCTAGGGCTGGAATCCAGAAGCTTGAGGTGGAGTTCTGGAATTGAAAATGGACAGACCAGAGATTCCTGAATACGTCCAGCAATCTCACGACTTGTCTAGGGTCATTGAACGATTCATTTGGGGACTTGCACCCCAGATCAGGGGCATGGTTACTACCTCGAAGCCCTCAACCATTGCAGAGGCTATCAATATGGGTGATTGATTTATTTACAACATGAGATGTTATGTGTTGATGTTGTTGTATACTTACGTACACTTTACTTACTATGACCTGACCCATACGATCATCATTTAGAAGATGCCTCCAAGACGGGATGTACGCATACCCACCAACGAGGCGGAACTTCAGGGAATCATTGCTGCAGTCATCGCACAATACGAGGCCCATCACTCCGAGCGCAACGGAGGTACCTCAGGAAATAACCCACCCAACGGCTGCACCTACAAGCAGTTCTTAGGCTGCCAGCCCCTCCATTTCGACGGCACTGGGGGTGCCGTAGCCTTCGTACGCTGGATTGAGAAGACGGACACTGTTTTGCGTGCGAGCAAATGCGCCCCAAGAGATCAGGTCACGTACATTTTCGGGCTGTTCCGAGATGGGGCTCTGTCATGGTGGAAACTTCAGGTTCAGACAATGGGCGAGGCTGCTACGTATGCTCTATCATGGGACGAGCTGAAAGAGCTAATGCATAAAAAGTACTATTCGAGAACAGAAAACCAGAAGGTAGAAACTGAGTTCTGGAACTTGAAGATGGAAGGTCCAAAAATAGCTGAGTATGTAGAGAAGTTCCAAGTTCTATCGCGTATCGTTCCTTACATGGTAGATCCGGAGTTTAAGAGGATTGAGCGTTTCATTTGGGGATTGGCACCCCAAATCATGAGCATGGTAACGACATCAAAGCCTGCAACAATCACTGAGGCCATCAATCTAAGTGTAGCCCTGACGGAAGAGGCAATCAGGATGAACAAATTTTCAACCTCTGAGGAGAAGAAGGAGACTCATGTAGAGTCATCTGGGGACAACACGAGGAAGTTGGCAAATTTCAAACAGGGTACCCAGTCGAGTAGCAACGACAAGGCCAAAAAGATAAAAGAGTACACGGGTATCCTACCAAAGTGCGACAACTGTCGACGTCACCATAACGGGCGGTGTAGATATGTAAAATGTGGTAACTGTGGCAAGGTGGGACATGTAAAGGAAACGTGTCGGCAAGGTACTAAACATGGAAATAGAGGTCAAGATGGTAGCGGAAATCGTGGAGGAAATAACGACGACAACAACTATCAAGGCAGGGATGGTGACGATCAAGGTTGTGGCCAAGCATGTTTTAATTGCGGTGATGTGGGGCATTTAAGGAAGTATTGCCCTAAGAACACTCAGGCACGTGGATGAAAGCTCAACAGCGGGGATAGAATCCAAGCGTGGATATCGGTACGTCTCATAATAGTCAATGTTATGCTCTATTTGACAGTATTGTCAAATTTTAGCTTCAGAAAATATAGTTGTTTTAGTAGTAAGTAACCTAGATACCCAGTTCTCGATAGAACAAGCCTAACGGAAGCTTCGATGTGATAATTGGGATGGACTGGTTGTCGAACAACCCGGCGGAGATTGTCATCCGCGCCCCGACGACGAACGGAGAAATGATTGTGATTCATGGAGCAGAATACGCTCCTACGGATTACCAGGCAAAGAAGACACAAAAATTTTCGCACAAAGGATGTGTTGCATTCTTGGCTCATGTCGTGGAAAAAGAAGCCGAAGAACCAAAACTCGAAGATATCCCTGTGATTGGAGAATACCCCGAAGTCTTCCTCGAAGACTTGCCGGAATCATCTCCTCAACGATTAGTCGAATCCTGCGTCGATTTAATTCCAGGCACTGCACCCGTAGTCGATGCATCGTAGCGACTTACATTTTCGGAGATGCAAGGATTGACAGAGAGTTTTAGCAATGGATAGAGAAGGAAGATAACAGACCAAAATTCCCTTTTGGGGTAATGTCACACCCCCAAATTCCCACCTAGGGTATGTCCCTATTGGAGGTGCAACGATCCAACAAAGAGCCACTAATCATATCAAACACATTCGATAAAATAATGAAGTACTTGTTGGTAAAGGAAATACTGTTTGTAAGTTTTAAATAAAACCAAGTAATCAGCGGAAGCAAAAGTAAGTAGTTTGAAAACCCAACAATGTATCATAAGTATTGAAATAAAACGCTTTGTCATGACCATGCCCACTCCAGCTGCTCCAGATAGCAAGTTCCCAAGTACCTCATCTAACGACCTACAAGCATGCAAACAAGTGTGTCAGACTACGCTGGTGAGTTCAAAGTTTTGTTTACCGAGTTAGTTGCCAGTCATATGTGTAAACAGTTAACAAGATGATATGTTGTTTCGTAGTTTTGATGATTTGATGTTTCGATGTTGTTATTACTCGATTACCGAATGACCATAAGATATGTGATTGCCAACCCCAATGCCTCTATCAAAGCATTGGTCATGTTTTAAGGTAATTAGTTCACGCCCGTTCTCCTCGAATGTCGTGAGGGTGCCAAACCTAATAGCGCTATCAACTAATAACCCCCGTTAGATATTGTGGTCTTACAATGATAGAAAACTGAGTACGATAACCAACATCCCATTACACATGCATTCCTCCTCGGAACGTTACCCGTTATCCCTTCCCTGGGATCCATGCTTGAGAAAGAGCAATGAACTCACCTTTGATTTGCTCGGTAAGATAAATTACACGTTTAACAGTTCAATATTCATGACCTAAAAGAGTGTTTGGTAACCATCAGTATTGTATAGGCATTGATCACATAGTTTTCAGTCAACATGCACATATCATACCCATGCATATCACATACGTTATACAAGTATCGAGGTGATCGTATATTTTCCATACACTTTCATGTCATAAGTTCACACGTCATATGCACAAACCATAAAACATATCGCTTGCAAATACACATACACATGTGGTTAGCCCATTAAGCCCAGCCAATTAATCCGAATGGCCCAATTACTCAGCTCATATAACCAATACATCATAACAAGTTCTTAACCATATACTCTTGTTATTCATTTACGGCCCAATCAAGTTATAAATTTGTTTTGTTAATTCATTCCTTTACAGCCTAAATACATGTGCCACACTAATCCTTTGTACAGAAAGCATATAATAAAATTACATGTTTGTGGGGTATAACAGATTTCATGTGAGATCCATTGTGACATGTGCACCACCCATTTAGGGTCACATGATCAAATCATTAATCATAACCTTCATATGCAATAATTGATTACATCCCAAATAATCGGTCCACTAATAATGTTGCGCGATCCCCCAGATAAAACATATCAAGTGACAATCCAGATGGATTCCTGATGTTGATTTAAACCCACTACCCAACTGTGCATTTTAAAGACCCAATTACAATTAAATCATCAAAGACCCCTCAGCCCAATGTCAACATGTGTCATCCCTGTTTACCCGACCAATCCAAGCATTCATACACTGATTTAATTCTTCTTTCTCTACCAATATTTGTCACAATATCCAGGTTCATAAAAATCAATCAATATATTATCACAACCTACCTATAACCCTGCTAACATACGAAACCATTACTATTAAATCATAATTACAAGCATACCCAGCCTAACCATGTTACCCTACTTATATACTTAATTAAGCACACTGTTACGATTAATTCATGCTCCTAGTTCTTGATCATATTATATACATGTTATGTTGCACACAGGTTAAATCTAAATAACACCATAATCAATTCGATCAACAAGATAAACAACACAAGAAGATACTAACCGAGTTCATGCATAACAAACAAGATAATTATCTAGCCGATAATATATTCGTGTAACATAACTATCACAAGTCACGCATACTCATCTTGCATTAATATTTACGCTAATCATCAACACTTACAAGAACAATCAAATAGTAACAAGCACAATATGAGATTAACTAACCAGTTTCTTGATTTAATGATATGATGTCGCACAAATGGAGGGGGCTGCCTTCTGTTGCCAATCGTAACAAGGAGGGGTAGTAGGGTTTGTTAGATAGTGATCATAGGGAATGTAGGGATTACGTATAATCTAATTATAATACTAATATCCTAAGTTATGTGGGCCGATCCCACTTATTCTTTGGATACAAGGGAACCGGGCTCGGGTATGATAATGTGGGCCAAAACAGTGTATGATTTAGAGTGTGAGTATGTTGCCTATAACACATGTGGCCCAACAAATGTCTACACGTTATTAAACCAAATTATCATACGTTTAGGGGTAACGGAAATATCACTTGAGCAGGACGTTTTAACACAAAGGGAAGAAATAACGAGAAGTAAAGATCGTATGATATAGGGTTACAGACCTTGAAAGTTCGGGTTGTCACATCATCCCCAACTTGAAAGAAATTTCGTCCCGAAATTTGATAAGTAAACCAAAACAAACACGAAGCGACAAAGTGTTAGATTAGGATGACTGTGGATTTTCCTCGGGTGCCACATCATCCCCAACTTGAAATGGAATTTCGTCCCGAAATTCGCCAATAATATCAAAAGTTGATCCCACCTTTTGAACAATCGGGGATAACAGAGCTTCACCTGATCTTTGCGTTCTCACAGGAACTTCGGTCCACGTCTTGAGTTCTAACAGACTCTCACGATTGAAATTTTACTGTGTTAGCAGTGGGTTTCTCAACAAGGTATCACAAGTGTTGCGTCAACCAGACGCTTCATTAGGTTCGAGACATAAAGGACATCGTGTACGTTATCTAATTCGTCAGGTAGCTCGAGTTTGCAGGCTACGCTACCGATTCTTCCCAGACCGTTGAATGGTCCTTTGTGACGTTAATTAAGCTTGCCATGCTTCCCCATCATCCCACTCCCTCCCAGGGTAAGGCTTTCAACACGATACGATCGCCTACATCGATCTTCCAGCGTTTTCTCAAGTTATAAGCTTTCCTGATGGTCACGCATTGCCGCCAATCGACCCCCAATCAAAACAACCTTTCCAAGAGTTTTGAGTACCAGTCCTCATCTCAGTCTAACAAGAAGGTTGGCATTATTGTCTATGTAATGCCTTAACAGAGTTGTTTGGTTACCAGGATGATAACTGCCGCAGTAGTACTCAACCACAAGTAAAAGTCCTTCCAATGTGCACCCAAGCCAGTCACACACATGCTCGCAGCATGTCTTGGAGTGCCAGGAGAGCTTGTTTTCTCTGATCGTTGCCCAACGGCGATAAGTAATGCTCTGGTCCTGACGTAAGCCAAGGGTGTTGTATTGCCCGACATAAATCATGCATAGATCAAGTTCAAAGGTAACAGGAGTTGGTGCCTCACGCCTAAAAGCCGCCTCTCTCAGAGGGACGTTCACAACTGTGAAGACTCGTCAGTTTTCTTAATTGTAAGAAAGTGTGTTGGTTACGTGGGACAATCACCGATCACCCAGGTGATATTGTTTCCGTTTCGAGTTGTAGGTAGACTAGCGAAAAAATCCATGGTAGTCTGTTCTCATTTTCCCTATGGGCGTTGCCGGTTGCTGATACTCCACCCTGACTTTCCCACAAGTCAAATGTTGTACACATACTTCGCTAGGTTGGCCTCCATGCCCGATCAACAATGCAAGATCTATAGGTCGTAATATCTCTCATCAAAACCCAGACGACTAGAATGTCGAGGCTAGGATGCTTTGCTCAACACAAATTCCCTACGGTTACCACATGATGGGATCCATATTCGTTCCATGAAGTAGCGAACATCGTCCGATTTGCCAACAGTTGCTCCTCCATGCCCCGCATGGACCCAACTTGTCAATTCTCTTCCTTTAGTGCTTCGATGTGAACTGGGCGAATCTGATCAGGTAGGCTAGAGTCGATGGTGAGTTGCAAGCTCATACGCATTTAGGTTCCATAGTCGTGTTCGCTCGAGAGTTTCATCCAGCGATACCATCTCATAATTAGTTCTCTCAAAACAAGGTACACAAGAGGCCCTTGTGATCGGTCTAAATGGTGCAATTGGTACCTTCCAAGTAATGCCTCCATCTTATTTCCAAGGACCATGGCTTCTACCGCGGGTTATGACTCGTGCAATTCTTCCTGTAAATCCACTACGTAAACCGTCCCCCTTTCGTGTTGCATCGGTGTGTAACTGAGACTCTAATTCGGACCATCATGGTATACCACCAGATCACCCGTACCCTCGGGTAAAGATAATACTAAGGGCATTGTAGAGTTGAGTTTTAAAAGCTGAAGAGACATTCTCCTGTTCCGTCTCTCACGGATATACATCACACAGCTGTGTTAAAGAGGTTAGAGTCGTGCAATCTTTGAAAATTATGTGCTGAATCTGCGATAGTATCTTGCGAAACCAAGTATTCGTCGTATCCCTAAAGGGATCTTTGGTGTTGTTCAGTTTCTACAGAATGGATAATAGCGGGATCCACGTGTATTTCCACTTCGTTGTTTATATGACCCAAAAAGGTTACCTCTCGTATTCAGAAGTTACATTTATTAAGACTTCGCGCGGTGTGGCTCCTCCCTCAGGAGCTCTCAAATAAGATACAAAGTTGTCCATGATGCTCTTTTCTCCTGGAAGGGATTGAAAACGTCACCCCATAGCATGGTCGGTTCACGTGGTCTATAAAGCTGCTGGTGTGCTAATTACCCCAATGATCATGGAATACAAAGTCGTATGGCCGAATTGCGTCTGATAAGCCACTTTAAGAACATTCTCCCCTTGGACCTGCATATGCTAATAGTTTGCTTGTATATCAATCCTTGAATGAAAGTTCGTCCCTTACAACTAGTCGATAGGTTGTCAATACATGGTCGAGGCAAACAGTTCCCAACTGTCGCCTTGATGAGTTCTCGATAGTCAGTACCCGCACAAAAAGGCTTATCTTCACGAATGAAACTTGGGCTCCCCAAAGCAAAAACTAGGTTCCTGTCCAACAGTTCTCGTAGTAGCTTATACAGTTCTTGCAACCCTCCCGGTGCAAGACGGTAAGAGTACGAGTACTCGGAGCTGCCTCTGGCGTGAGATCAACTGAGATCCCGACTAACAGTTGTGGTAGTAAACCTGTAAGTTCCTCGAATAACACACTGAGATGAGTCACAACAATTGGTGGATCCCCGATCCTATTTTCCTTAGCCTTATCATCAGAAACGGTTGCTAATATAGCGGGGCATCCCTCCGTAGACGCTTCTGGGCCCTCATAGCCAAAATGGTGCTAGCCCTTGCACCAGTCTAACGCCTTAGAACCAATAACAACTCACCACACAAAATTTTCTCCACACTGGGTTCACTCGCGCGAGTTCTGGATAACCAGTCCACACTAACTACTGCATTGTAGCCATCAAGGACAGCAGAAAGAAGATCGGTGTCGAATACCTATCCCACAAGGTCGAGTTTGCATTCCAACTAACATATGCAGTTTCATCTAACTTGCCATCTGCCGATTCCACAGCAGGTTCGGTTTCAAGAAGCTTCAGGGTTAAGCAAAGCAGTGACGAAGCGATTAGTTACTAAGAACGTGTATGCCACCATGTTGTTATAACCCTGGCGTTGCCCACGTCAATCCTAAGTGGTCCTTCGCGAGTACCATATCCAGTGTTGTTGCTACTGCTACTAGAATTCCCGAAACTATCATTGCTCCCTGAGTCGTTGGCGTCTTGCCTTAACATCGGCCATTCCCTGTTGAAGCCACTATCATTTCCATACCGAAAGTCATGATTTGCGAGTACCTTGCTGTCATTGTGACTGTTGCTTCTAGTGCTGTTGCTCGAAATGAAGTCCCGCGATCTTTCACCAACAATGTCCATCTCTTCACATTCCGTGCCACGTTCCAAGGCGCTACTCATTGTGCTAGCAGTTACACATTCCACATCATGGCCAATTATCATCGTTTATGTCCTGATTGATTCGTAAAAGTCGGCTCCCATAAGTTGTTGACTAGGTTTTAGGATTCGTTTGGCGTCAAATTGCTGATGTTCGTTACTGATAGTCAGGGTCGTCCAATTACCGAAGCTGGTAAAGTACTATGCTCATCCTCTTGTCCATCGTTCTTGTGGTCGGGTAATACACAGTACGTTGCTAGGGTGTTGCAGAAACGATCGCACTTACAGAATCTAAGGCGTCAATACACAAAGTTCCAACCAATGAAAAGGAGTGAGAAGGTATCGACCAATCATTCGACGCTGCAACATCCAACTCAGGGATGTTCGTACAAGAACCTAACATTCTACACAGTTCGCTAGGCGTTCAGATGGGTGTTCAGGTAATACTCGATGGCATCGAGATTCGAAAGGAATCAGAGAGAGGTGAAAAGGTCACATTCGAGTAGGAGACGATCACTGTTATGACTCCTATAAATTTGTTACGTTTCACATTGATCAAATAACAGAGCGGAACCCCTTCTTCACTTGTTAAGCCTCACTGGGACTCACATGCACCCCACATTATTATTATGTGTGCACCCACAATAATATTGTGATTTGCACGCTCATCTCAGCTCATCCTAACTCATGTCGAATGGTTCCTCAAACTCTAGTAGCATACAAAGAGTATCACAAAACGCGAGTGACGAATGTTTAGGGAAATACCACCCTATCAGTCACATAACATGTGCAAGTAATACGTAAATTCATACTGTTGTGTTAAACGTGGAATCACATGTAATATCATATGTAAGTGTTCACTAGTTACGCAGTACAATGAGTACACGAGAGACAAACCTTGCAATCTGGAGCTGAGTGTCATGGTCGTATTCTTTGTTGTCAGAACTGTTCGGTTATAGTTTGGTTTTATAAAAACGTTTTTAAAACCAAGTTCACTATAACCAGTGGCTCTGATACCAAACTGTCACACCCCCAAATTCCCACCTAGGGTATGTCCCTATTGGAGGTGCAACGATCCAACAAAGAGCCACTAATCATATCAAACACATTCGATAAAATAATGAAGTACTTGTTGGTAAAGGAAATACTGTTTGTAAGTTTTAAATAAAACCAAGTAATCAGCGGAAGCAAAAGTAAGTAGTTTGAAAACCCAACAATGTATCATAAAGTATTGAAATAAAACACTTTGTCATGACCATGCCCACTCCAGCTGCTCCAGATAGCAAGTTCCCAAGTACCTCAGCTAACGACCTACAAGCATGCAAACAAGTATGTCAGACTACGCTGGTGAGTTCAAAGTTTTGTTTACCGAGTTAGTTGCCAGTCATATGTGTAAACAGTTAACAAGATGATATGTTGTTTCGTAGTTTTGATGATTTGATGTTTCGATGTTGTTATTACTCGATTACCGAATGGCCATAAGATATGTGATTGCCAACCCCAATGCCTCTATCAAAGCATTGGTCATGTTTTATGGTAATTAGTTAACGCCCGTTCTCCTCGAACGTCGTGAGGGTGCCAAACCTAATAGCGCTATCAACTAATAACCCCCGTTGCCCTACAAGCAACGTGCCGGTAGATATTGTGGTCTTACAATGATAGAAAACTGAGTACGAGAACCAACATCCCATTACACATGCATTCCTCCTCGGAACGATACCCGTTATCCCTTCCCTGGGATCCATGCTTGAGAAAGAGCAATGAACTCACCTTTGATTTGCTCGGTAAGATAAATTACACGTTTAACAGTTCAATATTCACGACCTAAAAGAGTGTTTGGTAACCATCAGTATTGTACAGGCATTGATCACATAGTTTTCAGTCAACATGCACATATCATACCCATGCATATCACATACGTTATACAAGTATCGAGGTGATCGTATATTTTCCATACACTTTCGTGTCATAAGTTCACACGTCATATGCACAAACCATAAAACATATCGCTTGCAAATACACATACACATGTGGTTAGCCCATTAAGCCCAGCCAATTAATCCGAATGGCCCAATTACTCAGCTCATATAACCAATACATCATAACAAGTTCTTAACCATATACTCATGTTATTCATTTACGACCCAATCAAGTTATAAATTTGTTTTGTTAGTTCATTCCTTTACAGCCTAAATACATGTGCCACACTAATCCTTTGTACAGAAAGCATATAATAAACTTACATGTTTGTGGGGTATAACAGATTTCATGTGAGATCCATTGTGACATGTGCACCACCCATTTAGGGTCACATGATCAAATCATTAATCATAACCTTCATATGCAATAATTGATTACATCCAAAATAATCGGTCCACTAATAATGTTGTGCGATCCCCCACATAAAACATATCAAGTGACAATCCAGATGGATTCCTGATGTTGATTTAAACCCACTACCCAACTGTGCATTTTAAAGACCCAATTACAATTAAATCATCAAAGACCCCTGGGCCCAATGTCAACATGTGTCATCCCTGTTTACCCGACCAATCCAAGCATTCATACACTGATTTAATTCTTCTTTCTCTACCAATATTTGTCACAATATCCAGGTTCATAAAAATCAATCAATATATTATCACATCCTACCTATAACCCTGCTAACATACGAAACCATTACTATTAAATCATAATTACAAGCATACCCAGCCTAACCATGTTACCCTACTTATATACTTAATTAAGCACACTGTTACGATTAATTCATGCTCCTAGTTCTTGATCATATTATATACATGTTATGTTGCACACAGGTTAAATCTAAATAACACCATAATCAATTCGATCAACAAGATAAACAACACAAGAATATACTAACCGAGTTCATGCATAACAAACAAGATAATTATCTAGCCGATAATATATTCGTGTAACGTAACTATCACAAGTCACGCATACTCATCTTGCATTAATATTTACGCTAATCATCAACACTTACAAGAACAATCAAATAGTAACAAGCACAATATGAGATTAACTAACCAGTTTCTTGATTTAATGATATGATGTCGCACAAATGGAGGGGGCTGCCTTCTGTTGCCAATCGTAACAAGGAGGGGTAGTAGGGTTTGTTAGATAGTGATCATAGGGAATGTAGGGATTACGTATAATCTAATTATAATACTAATATCCTAAGTTATGTGGGCCGATCCCACTTATTCTTTGGATACAAGGGAACCGGGATCGGGTATGATAATGTGGGCCAAAACAGTGTATGATTTAGAGTGTGAGTATGTTGCCTATAACACATGTGGCCCAACAAATGTCTACACGTTATTAAACCAAATTATCATACGTTTAGGGGTAACGGAAATATCACTTGAGCAGGACGTTTTAACACAAAGGGAAGAAATAACGAGAAGTAAAGATCGTATGATATAGGGTTACAGACCTTGAAAGTTCGGGTTGTCACAGGTAACCCCATTTCTACTCGTCAAAAAGAAGGATGATGATTTTCAAATAAACATCAACTACCGGGAGCTGAACAAGCTGACGATCAAGAATAGATACCCTCTGCCAAGAATTGATGATCTGTTTGATCAACTGCAAGGTTCAAGCTTTTACTCAAAGATCGACTTGCGATCTGGATACCATCAGTTAAGGATAGAAGAGGAAAGTATCCCGAAGACAGCCTTCAAGACTCGTTATGGACACTACGAGTTCCTTGTTATGCCGTTTGGTTTGACAAACGCACCTGCAGTGTTTATGGACTTGACGAATAGAGTTTGCAAGCCGTACTTGGACAAGTTCGTGATTGTGTTTATCGACGATATCTTGATTTATTCAAGGACAAAGGCTGAGCACGAACAACATCTAAGAGCGATTTTGGAGCTGCTGAAGGAAGAACAGCTGTATGCCAAATTCTCTAAGTGCGAGTTTTGGCTACACGAAATCCAGTTTCTTGGACACGTGGTTAATGGAAATGGAATCCATGTTGATCCCACAAAGATCGAAGCGATCAAGAGTTGGGAAACGCCAAAGACGCCAACCGAGATTCGACAATTCTTGTGTTTGGCTGGCTACTATCGAAGGTTCATTGAGGATTTGTCGAAGATCGCTCAACCATTGACACTCCTCACCCAGAAAGATAAGAAGTTTGGTTGGGGAATCAAACAGGAAGAAGCGTTTCAGCTGTTGAAGGATAAGCTCTGCAATGCGCCAATTCTAGCACTACCGGAAGGTACTGACGATTTCGTGGTATACTGTGACGCCTCGCGTCAAGGATTGAGTTGTGTGTTGATGTAACGCCAGAAGGTTATTGCTTACGCATTACGTCAGTTGAAGGTACATGAGAAGAACTATACCACGCATGATTTGGAACTTGGCGCAGTGGTTTTTGCATTAAAGATCTGGAGACACTACCTTTATGGTACAAAGTGTACAATTTTTACAGATCACAAGAGCCTACAACACATATTCAACCAGAAGGAGTTGAATATGAGACAAAGACGATGGGTTGAGTTGCTGAACGATTATGACTGCGAGATAAAGTATCATCCAGGGAAGGCGAATGTGGTCACCGATGCCCTAAGTCGAAAGGAGAGGATCAAGCCCATAAGGGTTAGGGCTTTAGAAATGATTATCCAAACCGATCTTTCCTTGTGCATTCGTGCCGCGCAGAAAGAAGCTCTTAAGGAAAGAAATCTTGAAGAAGAATATCTCCGTGGGATGGAGAAACTATTGGTGCCAAACGAGGAAGGAACGTTATGTTTTGAGAAAAGGATTTGGGTTCCTCTGTTTGGTGGATTAAGGAAAGTTGTTTTGATGAAGCTCACAAATCGCGGTACTCTATCCATCCAGGAGCGGATAAGATGTACCAAGACCTCAAGGATCACTATTGGTGGCCTAGGATGAAAGGCGATGTTGCTGTTTATGTGAGCAAGTGTCTAATGTGCGCTAAGGTGAAAGCGGAATACCAGAAGCCTTCAGGACTTCTGCAACAACCTGAGATTCCCAAGTGGAAACGGGAACAAATCTCCATGGATTTTATTACAAAGTTGCCAAGAACGCCGAGAGGCCATGACACTATTTGGGTAATAGTGGATCGATTAACAAAGTCAGCACACTTCTTACCTATCAGAGAGAAGGATAATACGAGCAAGTTGGCCGAAATTTACATGAGAGAGATCGTTACGCGCCATGGAGTACCTCTCTCAATCATCTCTGATAGAGACGGAAGGTTTGTGTCAAGGATATGGCAATCCTTCCAAGAAGCTTTTGGCTCACAATTAAATCTGAACACTGCGTTTCATCCGCAAACTGACGGTCAAAGCGAGCGAACGATTCAGACGTTAGAAGATATGCTGAGAGCATGTGTAAATATATAAGCTCCAGTGAAGCAAAGCAATGCAAGACAGATGGATAGAGGGATACAGATACTATAAGATAACCTACTCCTTCTATTATCTTTCCCATCAAGCTATGCATGCTTACCTGAAAGTCCTTCTTTAAAGGCATAATTTCATTCCGGTATGATCTTCCCCCTACATAGGCTAAGCGGTTGGGTCATGGATCTTGCACTTCACTTGAATAGTTCTTTTTAAATGGCAAAGTCAAGAACCAAGCTGACTGAATCGAATCTCCTATGCCCTCTTCCTTCTCCTTCATTGATCTAAAAAAACTCTTCCTTGAAAGGAAAAAGGAAAGTGGAATGAATAAGCTCTTCTTATTCTTAGAGTCCTAAGAAAACCCTAGTAGGCCACTTCGTCCCTGTATCCTGGAGTTACCTTAGCTTAAGGAACTTTTCTAACCCCAATCAATTCCACGATTCCATCCTTCTTGTGAGACTTTCATATTAACTTCTCTCCTCATTCCCGCAGCACGAAATGATGTTCCTCGGCCACTGTATAAGGGCTGGAACTATATGCATGGACAAGGAGAAGGTCCGTGCTATCACTGAGTGGTAGGCCCCGACCAAGATAAAGGTGCTTCAATCCCGATCTCTTTTCCCAATCCGAGGAACGAAGGCCTTTAGCTCGCCCTATTAGATTAATGAAATGAATCCGTAACCAAGATTGAAGCGAGTGAAAAAAACTGGTTTCAAAGAAAGACTAAAGACTACTGCTTTGGGCTAGCAGTGGGATGTATTTCCGAAACAACCTGGGAACTAAAGTCAAAAGCGGCATCGGGATCAGGAGCGGACGGAGCTTCGAATGACTGAACTCTCATCACTGTAAGAAGAAAGGACTAGTAGCATCGCAGAGGAGTAATCTAGGTCGGAATGGAATAATGTATGGTTTTCTCGCACAGCGCTTCTGCCCTTGGGCATTGATTGGGGCCGCTAGCAAACACTTATACTCTCCCCGAGATCCTGTGCCTCCCCTCCAACACTTTATGGCCTGGTATCGGAGGCGACGGAAGTACTACCTGTCACATGATGCTAACGAAACTGAAAGCCCGGGCGGCACTCTTTCTTGTGTGCTCAGAGGAACTCCAACTTACAACTATACTTTGTCTTTCACACTCCATAGCTCTAGCTCTAAGACGAGGATTTGGTTATTAACCCGAAAAGGTGCTCGTGAATGGAGTCCCTACGACTTCTTCTTTTATGGAGTTGGAGTTAGGGATCAGATACGGTGGCTTCTTCCTGTTCCTCCAATGGGCAGCCGATAATGGATGATGTCGACTATAGGTTCTATGTCCACCAAAAGCAGCGCTAAACCGCCCACGAAAACGAAGGAAGAGCAAGGCACATCTGTTACACGAAGAAGGGAATGGCTGAAATTGAGCGTGATAGTACCCAACACGTGCAAATATAACCTGCGGTAGAGAGCGAGCCCGGGGGTCGTCTTAGTGGTGGATTTACATCGTTCAGAGGCTTTGCTAAACTGGCTATCAGGATAGAGATAGAGTAAGATGAAATTTTATTTAATTTAAGGCGATTCCATTAGGGATTTCTACCTTAGTAGATGGAAGACCAACCAAATCTCAATTTCTACAGATAGAACTTACTTCTTTCAAGCGATCGACGAAAGCTTTCTTTCACAGGCGGATCAGTGCTCTGATTCTACTTATTAGATTTTGAAAAATGAAAATTTACCTAAAAAAGAGGGTCTTGCGATGCTTCTTCACCCCAGGTCACCAACCAGTGGAAGAGTCGAAAGCGGAGTAGAAACGAACCTTTAGTCACGTAGGGGCCCCTAGAGCGTTCTTTTGAGGATCTTAACTTAATCAGCAGAGGGGAGGAGTAATTCAGTGCCAAGTCCAGGTCTTCAATTCCATTCTATTGAGGGGTCAACAAGGACCAAGTGCTTTCTTCGTAGTTTACCCATGTAAAGCGATATGATGGAAAGCCGGATGCGCTACAGGAAGAAGATGAAATGAATGCTTCGTTTTAGCTCTTGGATTGAGTGAGAACTGATAGTTAGAGCTTGCTCTCAATGAATGGCGAGCGGGGCACCAGACTTTTCGTATTTAAGAAAGAATCTGAGGAAAGACCCCCACTACTGGCTCTACAGTAACCGTGGGGTCCTCCTCTGACCCTATTTTGTACGTCCGGTGCAGTCGTCTCCAAATGATCCGGTGCTAATTCCAGGGTTGGATAATCGGCTGAAGCATGGAATACTACGAAGAGGGAAGATTCAATTCATCATTGGCCCGCTCTATATCCCCACGGAGCGATAAGGAGAGTAAGTTTACTCACCCACCCGACCGACCAGACAGGAAAGGCACGAAGCAGAACTCCTGAAACAAAACAAGCAGTTCCCGTCGGACCAAACCAAAAGGAAGAGCAGCTAGCTACACCGGAACAACTTCAACTAAGACAGCGGATCCTCACTCAGCTGCTAGAAGAAAGGGAATCGTCGAATGAGAACCTTTGAGGAGAAGAGGGGGCACCTGATACCGATCGGCGAGAATAGACTGCGTCTGTCGGTGAATAATGGTCTGCTCCTTGAGATCTCTGTCTCTCTCGTCTGTAGCAAGAAAACCCAAGCCTGCTGTATAATATAATAAGGGCCTCGGCCCCATTTATCTTCTTGCATCGAACTAGAATAGCCCAATATAGTATTCTATTCTCGTCACCTACGTAATCTAATATAGCTTCACCTCCCCTAATAGGAAGAACATAACCAGAACAGCTGTCTGGTCTACCATATGTTTGTTAGCACTCGGCCGCCAATTGGAACAGACAGTACAGCAAAAACAACTGGAAGAGCCAACCTCGATGCCATCCAAGCCCGGCCCAGAATAACCTCAACCTTTTAGAAAGAAAAACTGCTGAAAGAAAGGTCTTATTTGATACAGAAAGACTTTCAGGCAGAACTTGGGCTATACTTTGGTTGGGCAATGGTAAGCTGATTCGTTTCTGGGATGATGTTTGGCCATGCCACTCTACTCAGAGATGCATGCCATAATTTATATCAATTCACAAGGTTATCATGATCTCAAAGTGATAGACTACATTCAATATGAAGGAGAAAAAAGGATTTCTCCCTCTATTCAACTACCCATCCAAGAGCATTTGGCTTCAGAATACTTTTTATAGGGAGGATAATATCTTTTGGCAGCTCAATCCTCACGGTAATAGTTATGCCAAGCCTAAAAATCTCTTCAGGTGATCAAGAGGGCCCCTTTTTCAGTAGATGAGATTAGGATGAAAGGTATTATCTCAACGATGCTTTTCTCTGGCTTGCTTTTCAAAATTGCCTTTTGGCCTGCGGTAATGTAATCGGTATTTTCAAAAAATGTTTTTCTATGAAAGCAAGAGATGGAAAGTTTTGTTCTAAATTCTGCCTTATTCCATGAGATCTAGAAGCACTTCTGCAACTTTATCTCTCTCCATTTCCCTCACTTTTTTTTTACTTCTTTCAAAGGGGAATGAAGACCTTCTTTAGAAGTTGTCGCTCGATCGAAAGGATATAATACATACAAAACCTTAACTTCGCGGACTTTCCGAGGTATAACCTTCGCCACGACATTAGTGGCTTAGCTCTTCGCGCTTCCCGCAGGCTTTTTTTATAGGGAGAGAGTCAGGGGGCCGGTACGGAAGATTGGTCCGCTCCGCAAAGCTTAGCTTTTCGGTTCCCTCACCCTATGTGGTCGGCCTTATTACCAGTCTGCCTCCTTTCTCTTGATGGAATATCTCAATACCCGAGCTCCTGCTTTCCTGCTTATTCATTAGGGCGAGTGGATGTCAAGGGAGGGGATCATAGTCTTTCAACTCATCTGGAATATCACGGAGGAGCTTCGTGTCCCTGTTCCGGTCCCCGATGCAGCCCCGTCATCAGTAGCTAAAACCAAGTCCCCCATAAGGCCCCGGAAGTTGTATCTTATTGAGTGGACTTATCAGCATCACGCTGAAAAAAGTGTCCAACTCTGCGCGTGACTCGCATTGGCAACTTTATCCCACCCTACATCAGCCGGTGTGTGCGAGCTTCGTTCCTTATAGCTATAGCTCTACACCGCCGCCGGCCACTTTCGTTCCTCTATCGTATCCATTGATGGGATTTCTTCTCGACTGGCGTATTGCGCACTCGGGCCAATCTACTCCACGCTAATAATGGTCTTTTGGATTTAATATCCTACAAAAATGGAAAGTGGTTGGCCGTTCGATCGAGTCCATCCCTTGAAGTCGTACCCTCCCAGGATGCATGAGTCTTCCGCCGATTGACAGAAATGCCGATTAAGCAATTCCTCTCATCCCGATAAAGGGAGTCACCCGTGATTCGATAGTTCCATTTTCCGCTGATGCAGGCCGATTGGGATCCCAGCAGTCAAACCACTGTCTTCGTTCCTCACCCTCCTTCTAATCAAATCTATTCTAAGGTGCCCGGAGGCAGGGGAAACAAAGGAGGGATTGATCGACCAACTTGAACAGATCCATAACCTGGTTCCATCTGTCCTGAATGAGGGAATTCAGGCGGGTATAGTCGAACTGGTTGATTCTAAGGTGGGTGATAAGCAGCTGTATCCGTATCAAGCCTACCATCTCTTCTCACGAAAGTCTTTCCATCCCGTCTCCGTTTGAAATATCTGTGGCCCTGCTTCAAAGTCCATCTACACACTCCAGCTGCCTCCTTTTGAACTAGTCAAGCAGGCGTTGAACACGGACTGAGACTCTCCCGCCCCCTCGACAGCAATTCCTGCACTTGACGTCGGATCTCCTCATTCCCAAATGGGGATAAGCGAGAAGCCGCTTTGCAGGGTAGACTCACTCCTACCTGCAACTCAATCTGATTCTATATCCTCCTCTTATCTTAGGGGGTAATCAAGCCGAAAGAGTGTTGCAGAAAGATCTGCACTTCCCTTTTACAACATAGGAGGGAGGCGCCTCCTTCCTAAAAATAAAATTGATTCGAGCATCCGGCTTCACCACTGCTGCCTGCTCTCTCCTTCTTCGGCACTTCCCAGTCCAAAACAGACCTCTTGATCCATCTGAATCACAGCCTTGCTGATCCAATGGCCAAGAAATAGCACTTTAGTCTGAGTACCCTTTCACGTACAACCTCTTTTCCTACTTCACCCGGAACACTGTACTCAGGGTTCCAAACCTCCAGTGAGTGACTATAAACGATTATGTCATCGAGGTTTTCCTGGTCAAGGTAAGGCTTTGAGTTATCCATTTAAGTGCGGAAAAGACTTGAATTAGGATGATATTCATAGAGCGGTTACTCTTTGTGTACGTTATGGAGTCTCCACTCCATGTTGAAAGCTCTTTCAAATAGCATGAGCGTTGAAAGTCTTCAATTAGACTAGAGCATTAGATTTTTTTCTTTTTTCAAAGGGGGAATGAATGGAATGAAGAAAAGAAGAGAGGAGGAAAGTGGTTCACTGGAGTTTGTCTCTCGAAAATGGTTATTAACTTGAAGGTCTTTTTCTCTATTTTATTTCATGGTATTAAAGCCAACAAACAAGAGAATTAGGGTGTTAAAAAAAGAACCCCAAACCTGCTTGTTTAGAGAATAAAACTGTTCCTGTCTTCTTTTTCTTTTTTGATTGATTTTATGACCGATAGAAAAGGAAACTTTTTATTAGATGCCCTATACCCACCCTCTTTGGTAGATCCTAACACGAATTATGTACACTACACAATGAGGATCACAATCATTGATACAGTTTGGATACCAAGCTATCTTATCAATATATTTACAAAAAAGTCTTCGACGTAGTGAGGATCACAATCATTGATACACTACACAATGAGGATCACAATCATTGATTTGGGCGGTAGCTGGGATAAGCATTTGCCTTTGGTCGAATTTTTATACAACAACAGCTACCACACCAGTATTGGTGTCGCGCCATTCGAAGCTCTTTACGGACACAAGTGTCGATCACCCCTATGTTGGGCTGATGCAGGTGATAGACAGCTTGCTGGTCCCGAAATCGTCCAAGAGACGACAGACAAATTGCGCAAATTCGAAAACGCATCGAAGCAGCTCGCCTCAGACAGAAGGCCTATGCAGATCCAAACCGGAAACTCTTGGAATTCCAAGTTGGAGGTATGGTTTTATTGAAAGTTTCACCCTGGAAGGGTGTGGCACGCTTCGGAAAGCGTGGAAAGTTAAATCCGCGCTACATTGGTCCTTTCAGAGTTTTGGAAAGAATAGGACTAGTAGCATACAAGTTGGACTTACCTGATGAATTCCATTCAGTTCACGATACATTTCATGTATCCAACCTGAAGAAAAGTCCAACTCAAGATACCATTGCCATTCCCACCGACGAGATTCATGTTGACGACACGCTCCATTTCGTTGAAGAACCGGTTGAGGTTACGGATTGGAGAGTAAACAAGACCCGCAGGAGCAATGTCAAGCTCGTCAAAGTTCGTTGGAATGCCAGACATGGTCCTAAATACACCTGGGAGCGTGAGGACCGGATGAAAGAGAAATACCCCCACCTATTTTCCTAAGAATCCTGCATCTACAAGCAGAACTTAAAATTTCGGGACGAAATTTTTCTAACGGGGGGAGAATGTGACAACCCTCACTAAACCAGGTATCCATACGACTTAATTAATAATTAACTACTGCTTAATTACTGTGCTTGCTTGAACTTGTGAATAAACTGCTACTTGAATACTGATACATGTACTTACTTGCATCGTACTTTACTTGCTGTCACTACATTATTTACATGCTGAACCTTAGTGACAAACATGATGCACAAAAGCACAGTAGCACTATAAACGGATAACCTATTGAGCATGCTGATAAGCCAGCATCAGGAAGACACTGCCTCTAAGGCCTGTATGAGCTAGAAATATTTTACTACACTAGTGGTGAGTGTAGGGATACAAGGGTTGTAGAACTGCGTCTCTAGGAATAAGTTATAATGACTGGATGTGCCTAAAACGTGCTCTAAGCACAAAATTCAGCACTTTACATAATAATTCAGCTTTTAGCTACCTAATAAAGTGCCAAAACATGAGAAAAATATTACTAGACACTTTCCAAAGTGTCAGAAATGAGTTGTGTCACTAAGAGAAATAATAATGACACTTTATACACTTATTTAGCACTTTAACGGAGTAATATCCAACCGTACAACCGGACTTAACCCGGAACATAAAAATATTGACATTGACACTATTTTTTTCTTTTTTTGAGCCAGTTAGGGTCCCCGAATACCCTAACACCCGTTATATTTAATAACACACTAGTAAACTATTTAACCTCCTAAATTAAATAAACTAGTGCTAACTAATTGGTTAAGATTGAACCAAACCAATTATCCCCCCATAACCGATTGTCCCATTTGGGGGGCACCACCCTTACAATTTATAATTATTTAATTTGTTTTGTCTAGTATTCACTAAACATTTTACACCATGGACAATTATATAATATGGTCTATAAGAATGGTTAGTGAATTAGACTTTCACTTGCAACCTTAACACAAAAAAGTGAACTCTCTCTACCCTCTCACTGATACATTCGGCCGACCACCAAGCTCCACCCAACATCACTTTCATTTTTTTTTTATCAAGGCATTCTACTTATATACAAGTGTGAAGGGTCTCATACGAGGAAGCCCGGTGCTTGCGGATTGCCAAGGACCTCTCTACGTTGCTTTTAACCACCCGTTTTTCGACTAGTTTCTTCCCTAGCCTTGAGCTAGTAGTAAGTGACTCTAAACGCCTTCTTGATTTTGTCTAGAGTGGTTAATAAGAATTTTGTCGGTTGAAATTTATGAACCTGTAAGAACAAAATTAAAAGTCTACTAAAGGTGATGAACTTGGTGGTTAATAAGTAAATATTGGTGTAAAACTTATAAAACTTGTTTGGTTATGATTATTTTTGGTTGTTGATTGCTAGTATGGGAATGGATCGTCACCAACCCGCTAGATCATGTTCACAAAACATGAACTAGCCTTATGTTTAGTTGTAAAGTTTCTAGATGACGGACCCTTTCCAACATAAACATGAACTTGTGTAAAAAAAAACAATTTTTCTTATAAAATGGAGTTCTAAACTAGTAGATCTACGGATAGGGCTGTAAACGAACCGAACGTTCAGCGAACAGTTCGTGAACCGTTCGGCGGGAAGTTCGTTTATGTTCGTTCGTATACTAAACGAACGAACATGAACAAGAAATTTCGTTCGATTAGTTAAATGAACGAACATGAACAGAGGTCTCGTTCGTTCGATTGTGTTCGTGAACGTTCGGTAAGGTGTTCGTGAACATTCGTTGATTTGCATTCGTTTATATTCGTATGTTTGTGTTTTAATTGAAGATCTTCGTACTTTCTTATATTTTATTTGTACTTTTTATATTATTAAACTTTTATTTATTTTATTTGTACCTTGTTTATGCATCATTTTCCTTTCATTTCTCATTATTTACATCGGCGAATACGATTGACCTCTGTGCCACAATAAGGGAATCAAGTTCGAGTGCTACTCTCTGGGCCATCTATCTTTATCCTTCGTCGCGTTTGCCAAATTTATTTGTGTTCGTGAACCGTTCGCGAACACGCTCATTTCCTTAATGAACGAACACGAACATAAAATTTCGTTCGGTAAGTGTTCATGAACCGTTCATGAACACATTTATTTCCTTAACGAACGAACACGAATAAGGCCTTGTTCGTGTTCGTTCGGTTCGTTTACAGCCCTATCTACGGATCTACAAGTGGTATTTTCAAAGGACCAAGTGTCAAAAGAAATCATATTTTTAAAGCCGGATCTTTCCTAAACAAAGGTGATTTTTGTAAACACACAAGTGTGTAGACACTTGTGTGACAAAAAGTTTTAACAAATAATTGTTTTTGTAATATTTGACAAGAATATGTACAAATGCATTTTCTGAAAGAACAAAATTCGTGAGAAACCGATTTTATTTATACAAAGATCTACTAAAAATATGGGGAAAGTTACTATATATTTTGCACAAACCACAAGTTCATGTGTTTTGCGATTTATATTTATTTTGACTATTTTGATGATGAAACTTTGTTGATTGATGTTGGGAACATTGTTGAATTGAAATTTTAAAAGAAAATGATACGCTTGAAAGCGTGGCCACCTCCAGTTACAGAGGAAACTCTGGCGAAATTTTTCCAGAAATATAACACTTGGAAAATATTTTTACGACAAGTGCTATGAATATATTTTCGACCTGTTTTTCCAAACAAACTTCGCCATGAATTTTTATTACAAATAAGCAAGTGTCGGAGGTGGGATTTTCGTAAATAAAATTTGTTAAAATATATATTTTCATAAAAACACTTGTGTAAATTTTTATGATTATTTTGTGAACTATACAAATATTATTTTTAGGGTAAAAATAATATTACTGAATATTAACGACTGCAAAATAATAACGCGAACGCCTTCACAATAAATATTTAAGTTACACCGGTATTATTATTACCACCCGAACCTTACTACGTAACTTACGTATTTTCCGAAAATACACATAAGTGTGTATTTTGACAAAGTATTATTTTGGAAAATGGTATGTAATAAAATATAATATTTTTGGGAAAAATATTTATATTTTGGAAGTAAAGTATTTTAGACAAATGAAATAAAATATATTTGATTAAGTGAGACTTAATAATATATTTCGAAGTTATACGAACGCACATGTATTAAAAACCCCCATCCTTGGGAAGGAATATATTTACAAAATAATTACAAAGTGTAAACACGAAATAGTTGCCTAACTATTTCCCAAAGACATTAAACCTTAAACTAAGGCACGACCGTCCGTCTAATAGAAGTTAGTACGTGTAGGTCGTCGCACAGCAGATTTTCTGGGAGATACTTTTTAGAGACGCACTTCGGTGAGTTCATGTCCCCCTTTTCTCTTAATTGTTTTCAGTTTTATAACTTCGGGGGTGAAATAAATGTTACTATGATTACGAATGTTTCTTACATGGTATGGTCAGCTAAGGAAGGAACTGTTAGGTTATGTGATTGGGTAGGTGAAACCTTAAGAACATTAGTCCTCGTAGTACGATCGAGGGATACAAGTGATAGGCCTATTTGAGCATAACAAACCCCACCCATGCGCCCTAAGGTTAGACCATGTGGTGACCTTGTCTTAACACCACCCATGCGCCCGCAGGTTGGACCATGTGGTGACCTTGTCGTAACACCACCCATGCACCCGCAGGTTGGACCATGTGGTGACCTTGTCCTATCCCCTCCCATGCGCCCGCAGGTTGGACCATGTGGTTACACATTAACTGATATGTTTCCTTATTTGCTTTCATACCAGAGTTTACAAAACATTCATACTTACAATGATTATAAAGGTTTATTCGCGCGCACATACTAAACACATGAACTCGCTCAACATTATTGTTGATTTTCCAACTTACATGTATTTCAGGGAATTAAAGGATCTGGCGCGGTATGACACGTTTTCCCGCTGCACTAGTTACGAGGTCATCCGGGTTTGGGGAATGTGACTCTTTCCTGGACAAGTCACAGTCCTTAAACTGTGTTTATGTCATGTTGATGTTTGTGATTGTTAAGACAATGTTGTTGTATTTGGTTTTTAAAACTTAATTAAATGGATGATCTTGCATGGTTTTATTTCATATAGCTTTGTTATGGTTAAGCTATGGTATTAAGAAGTCACACCAAATTAACCACGCTTCCGCAAAGCCAGGGTGTGACACAAACCTTTTTATCAAAAATATTGTTTTACAATCAATATATTTTATACAAACTCAGTTTACTTAATTATTTATTTATGCATTATTCTGTTATATCATTTGATTTCTTATAAATTTTAGTATGATTTATAAAAGAAAAATATTTTAAGGTTCATGACTATTTTTGATTAAATATTTTTCTTTAAACTTATAAGTCATGAATCCTATTATAATAAAACCTATGTATCTCACAGACATATTTATGCTGACGTACTTATTTTTACACATGTTTCAGGTGTTGTTATGTGATGATTGTTGATGCATGCAATACATAGGATGGACTCGTGCCTTAGCGACTTTAAAAGTTGAAAGACGATATTTGTATTTAGTTGATTTGTAATAAAACAATAAGTTCAATGATGCAATAAAACAAAATTATTTAATCCATGGTTGTGAAACAATGATTCTGTTACGACACTCCCCGACGTTTCCGCCATGATTTGTTGTTTTACGTGGTCGGGGTGTGACAATAAGAGTGGTGCTGTCGTGGGCATCATCTCTTTTCTTAAGGACCAGAAGTGTTTCACACAGCTATTCTCGCCCTTGTTACTGACACCTCAACGAAAGAGAAGAAAATAGAAGATATTCCTATTGTACGCGACTTTCCTGAGGTATTTCCTGAGGAATTACCTGGTCTTCCGCCTCATCGTCAGGTCGAGTTTCAAATCGAGTTAGCTCCTGGAGCAGCGCCCATAGCTCATGCACCTTATCGATTAGCCCCATTTGAACTAGAAGAATTGTCCGCACAACTACAAGAACTCTTGGACAAGGGTTTCATTCGTCCTAGCTCTTCGCCCTGGGGAGCTCCAGTCTTATTTGTGAAGAAGAAAGACGGTACCTTCCAAATGTGTATTGACTACCACGAACTCAACAAGGTGACCGTGAAGAATCGGTATCCTCTTCCTCGTATTGATGACCTGTTCGACCAGTTGCAAGGGTCGAGCTTCTACTCAAAGATTGATCTGAGGTCGGGCTACCATCAGCTGAGAGTCCGAGGCGAGGACATCTCCAAGACAGCATTCAGAACTCGCTACGGGCACTACGAGTTTTTGTTCATGCCTTTCGGGTTAACGAACGCACCAGCGGTCTTCATGGATCTCATGAACCGAGTGTGCAAACCTTACCTGGATAAGTTCGTTATTGTTTTCATCGACGACATCCTGATCTATTCTACGAGTCAGGAGGAACACGAGCATCACCTGCGACTTATTTTGGAACTTCTTCGAGCAGAGCAGCTTTATGCTAAGTTTTTGAAATGCGACTTTTGGCTTCGTGAAGTCCATTTCCTAGGCCACGTGGTGAACGAGGACGGGATTCACGTGGATCCATCCAAGGTTGACTCAATCAGGAATTAGCCTGCACCTCGTACACCAACTGAAATCCGTTAATTCTTGGGTTTGGCGGGTTACTACAGAAGGTTCATCAAGGATTTCTCAAAGATTGCGCAACCTCTCACTTCACTAACTCAGAAGGGCGTCACCTATCGTTGGAGTGATGCACAGGAATCCGCGTTTCAGCACTTGAAGGAGAGACTTTGTAGTGCACCTATTCTCTCGTTTCCTGAGGGCACAGACGACTTTGTGGTTTATTGTGACGTGTCAATCCAAGGACTTGGTTGTGTGTTGATGCAACGTGAGAAAGTCATTGCATACGCATCACGCTAACTTAAGATTCATGAAAGGAACTACACTACTCACGATCTGGAACTGGGAGCCGTTGTTTTCGCACTAAAGATATGGAGGCATTACTTATACGGTACCAAGTGCACCATTTACACCGATCACAGGAGTCTCCAGCATATCTTCGAGTAGAAGGAGTTGAACATGCGACATCGTCGATGGGTCGAACTTCTGAATGATTATGAGTGCGCGATCAAGTACCATCCGGGCAAAGCCAATGTTGTGGCCGATGCCCTCAGTCGAAAGGAGACTAAGCCTAGCGTGTACGTGCATTACAGCTTACCATTCACTCTAGTCTTCCTACTCAGATACGAGATGCTCAGATTGAAGCATTGAAAGCAGAGAACATCAGCGCTGAGTCCCTGTGAGGATCGAAGAAACGGTTAGAACAAAAGGAAAACCGCGCTTACTACGTAACAGGGCGCATTTGGGTTCCACTTTATGGTAATTTACGTGAGCTTGTGATGGATGAAGCGTACAAGTCTCGTTACTCAGTACATCCTGGTTCGGATAAGATGTACCACGATCTCAAGACTATGTACTGGTGGCCCCATATGAAAGCTAACATAGCAACCTATGTTAGTAAATGTTTGACCTGTGCTAGGGTCAAGATTGAATACCAGAAGCCATCAGGCCTACTCCAATAACCAGAGATACCGACATGGAAACTGGAGCAGATTTCCATGGATTTCGTTACTGGCTTACCTAGATCTCAACGAGGAAACGATGCTATTTGGGTGATCGTGGATCGACTGACCAAGTCTGCACATTTTCTGGCTATCAAGGAAACGGATAAGTTCTCTACTTTAGCAGACGTTTACCTAAAGGAAGTAGTTTCGAGGCACGGGGTGCCAACCTCTATCATTTCCGATCGTGATTCACGTTTTACCTCTGAGCTGTGGCAGGCGATGCATAAATCCTTTGGCTCGCGTTTAGACATGAGCACGGCGTATCATCCGCAGACGGATGGGCAGTCTGAACGCACCATCCAAACCCTTGAAGACATGCTTCGAGCATGTGTAATCGACTTTGGTAACGGCTGGGAAAGACACCTCACGTTAGTGGAGTTTTCATATAACAACAGTTACCACACCAACATCCAGGCTGCTCCGTTCGAGGCATTGTATGGACGGAAGTGCCGATCACCTCTTTGTTGGGCAGACGTTGGCGACAACCAAATCACTGGCCCAGAACTCGTAGTAGACACAACGGAGAAGATTGCTCAGATACGACAACGAATGGCGGCAGCTCGTGACCGTCAGAAAAGATACGCTGATAAGCGCAGGAAACTACTCGAGTTCTAGGTTGGGGATCGAGTGCTACTTAAAGTCTCACCTTGGAAAGGTGAAGTTTGTTTTGGTAAACGAGGCAAACTCAACCCGCGCTATGTTGGACCTTTCGAAATCATCGAGAAAATCGGCAAGGTGGCCTCCAAACTGAACCTACCCGAAGAACTCAGTGGAGTTCACAACGTATTTCATGTGTCGAATCTGAAGAAGTGTCTGTCAGATGAGACTCTCATAGTTCCTCTCAAGGAACTCACTATCAACAATCAGCTGCAATTCGTCGAGGAACCAGTAGAGATCACAGACCGAGACGTTAAGGTTCTCAAGCGTACCAGAATACCCCTTGTTCGAGTTCGTTGGAACTCCCGTCGTGGCCCAGAGTTTACCTGGGAACGAGAAGACCAGATGAAACACAAGTATCCCCAGTTGTTCGAGAAAAGCGAAACCACTACTGAGACTGAAGCTACTGCGGAATTTCGGGATGAAATTCCAAACCAACGGGGGAAGGATGAGACACCCCAGGGAAACCAGGAAACCATGCAACCTAACTAGCTTCCTTAGTAACTACGTGCTAAATTTCGGGACGAAATTTCTTTCAACTTGGGGATGATGTGACAACTCGTATTTCCGAACCTATCTTTGCACTTTGATGTAACCCGTATGAACGAGTGTGTGATTAACAAATGTGTTTGTTTGGGATAAAACGTTATGTTATTATGTGGTTATGTGAATGAATGTATGTATATATATAACTTGGGTCGCACAACACCAACCAACACAAACCCATCAATCGCACAACGCATTTGGGCCGCGCATGTTAAATATAGTTGCACAATTGGTATCCATTCCCTCGGCCCACTATGCTCGAACTCGAAACCTATAGGCAGCCCATGCAAGGGTTCGGCCACTCCCCTATATAAACCGACACAAAACCTTTGTGAGGTTTTGTTTCCTTATTATTTGCAAAGACATAACACACACACACCAAACCCTATTCTCATTCTCTCCTCTTGAAGTCGGCAGCCGCATCTCACCTTCTTCGGAGCTTTCTTGTTCGGATAAATCATTGTTCTACTCTCAAACCGGTTAGTGTTTTAGGATTATTGCTTTGGTTGGTCGATATTGTGATTTATAGGTTCATACATGATAATTCCCGAATGATATAAATTGAAGAAGTTTGGTGTTCATGTAATCGGCTCATATGCGTAGTATGATTAGATCATTGTAGGGTTGATAATTGTATGGTATTAAGATGATCTAGAACCGAATGTATGTAAATCGGTTGTGATGTGTTTGAACCCGGATGAATCGTATGGATAGGTTGTATGTGTGTTAATCCTAGTGTTTAATCCGATTGAATGTTATGATAGGTTGTTGTCATGGTTGGATGTTAATTAGGGTTTATATGAATTAAATGATGATTGCTTGATTTGATCGAGATATGCATGATTTGAAACTGTTAGTTCTGTTGATTGATAAATTGCATAAATGGAAACCATGTAACTGATTGCCATGATTTCAGGATAATGAAAACTGATCGCACAAGTCCCTTAATCGCACAAGAGCCGAATGTACAAGCTCTTGAATCGCACAAGGGACTGATCGCACAAGACAGTCGCACAAGATTGGTGCAACTGTTTAAGCTCATAGTACACAATAGTTATGCATGATCACACAAGACATGTGGATCGCACAAGCTAGTGTCGATCGCACAAGTCTTGGGCCACACACAGTAGTCAGACTTAATATATGTTATTGGGCCGAATGGCCCAACCCAGTCACACAACATAACTAGATCGCACAAGTCCATCCGGACCACACAAGACCAATGTTTGTTATTAATTGGGCCGTGTATATATGTTTGGGCTTTTTGATTGTTTGGGTTGGGCACACTCTAGATCGCCCAACATGTTGTGGATCGCACAAGGTTGTGCTGATCGCACAACATGTTGGGCTGGGGTTTTGGTTGGGTTTCAATTACTCCAATCGCACAAGATGTTATTGGACTTGCATACTTCAACCCAATACATCCTGATCGCACAACCATGGGTTTTATGTGTTTAACTTATCTGTTTAGCATGTGCAATGTGTATGCCATGATCATTACCTGTTAGTTCTGTGTAATCAAACGTGAACTACTTGAACCTAGACCTGACTTGTATGGTAACCATGTTAGGACGTGGTTGACCACTTATAGCTCAAGTGACCTTTTGGTGTATCTGCCGAGCTAATCTAAGGTGAGTTCACACTTTCTACTAGGCATGGGATTCCCGGTGGTTAGGAATGGGTAAAGGATTTAATCGGAAACTACGTGACCTCCTGGTTTGGAACACGTACTACATCCTCTTTATTGAAGGGTGATAACACGTACTAAGGATTTAATTGGAACCTGCGTGATCTCCTGGTTTGGGGACACGTACCACATCCTCTTTATTGAAGGGTGATAACATTGATACTAGACCAAAAACTCTATCATGAAGTCCCTCATTTTTATATCGACTTAATCGGTGGGCCAATGGCGAGCGGGTCATTAGTTAGATAGCGCTATTTAGGTTTGACAAGCCTCACACCGTGCCGCAGAGGATGGGCGTGAACTAATGGATCTGGGCACTAGTCAATGATGATAGACATTGACGTTAGGGCACCAACTTACTTCAGTCAGTGGTCGATATGGTAACGGGTCTAGTGGTTCACATGGGGTAGCCCCCACTGGTTATGGTTTGGGAAACAAGGAATTGGTTAACTCATGGATTACAAATGAACTTATGGTTTTGGAACAACTTTAAAATGAATATCCACTGTGAACTCGCTCAACTTTGTTGTTGACTCGTTGTTACATGCCTTGCAGGTCGTTAGGTACTTATATGGAGGTTGCACGAGAAGGAGGAGTCGTTGTGGGATATGGACTGTTGAGTTCCATGTTAAACATTTGAACTATTGAACTTATACTTTGTTTTTTTTTTTGGTTTTAAACGTTATGATTCCGCTGATAACTTGAATTTGACAAACTTGTTTTGAACACCAATTATATTGTGTGGTTGGACTTTTTATTTATTTAATTACATTGTTCAATATAATTGGTGGCTGGATCCTGGTCATGTCACGCCTCCCGCGGTGATACTCCGCTAGTGGATTTTGGGGGTGTGATAAAAGTGGTGAACGGTACGTTCCTTGTTAACAACCATCCTGCCTCTCTTCTATTTGATTCGGGTGCCGATAAGAGTTTTGTGTCCTTAGCATTTGAGCCTTTGCTTTCGATGACTAGAACAAAACTAGGAAAGCCCTTGATAGTAGAAGTAGCTAGTGGTGAACCTGTTGTACTCGACTTTGTTCTTCGAAATTCCCAGTTGAACCTTAATAACCATCTTTTCCCTATTGACCTCACACTGATGCAACATGGGAGCTTCGATGTTATAGTGGGAATGGATTGGTTTGCCAAATACCATGCTGAGGTGGTATGTTTTGAGAATATTGTCCGTATACCGCTTTCGACTGGTGAGATCTTAGAAGTTCGTGGGGAGAAACCCGTTAAACTCATGTCTTGTACCCAAGCACAAAAATACCTACGAAAGAAATTTGTCGCCTTCTTGGCACATGTCGTAGAGGAGAAAGGCAATGGTAAGACTATCCAAGATATCCCTGTTGTTCGGGATTATGCTGAGGTATTTCCTGAAGAATTACCTGGTTTACCCCCTGTACGCCAAGTTGAGTTCCGTATTGATCTCGTACCTGGTGCAAATCCTATTTCTAAATCACCTTAACGTCTTGCACTGTCTGAGACGCAAGAGTTGTCTAATTAGCTTTAGGAACTTTCTGACAAAGGATTCATTCGTCCGAGCTTTTCACCATGGGGCGCTCCTGTCCTATTTGTGAAAAAGAAAGATGGATCATTTAGGATGTGTATCGATTATCGTGAGCTTAACAAGCTTACCATCAAGAATCGATATCCCCTACCTCGCATTGATGATCTCTTTGATCAGCTACAGGGTGCTACTTGCTTTTCAAAGATTGATCTACGTTCTGGGTATCATCAACTTCGAGTGATCGAAGAAGATATTCCCAAGACAGCTTTTCGTACACGATATGGTCATTATGAGTTTACTGTTATGCCTTTCGGTTTAACTAATGCTCCTGCTGTTTTCATGGATTTGATGAATAGGGTTTGTAAGCCTTATTTGGACAAGTTCATCATCGTCTTCATTGATGACATTCTGATCTATTCTATGACACGAGTTGATCATGAACAACATCTCCGTCTTACAATGTAACTCCTAAAGAAAGAAGAGTTTTTCGCCAAGTTCTCCAAGTGCAAATTCTAGCTTAAGGAAGTTCAATTTTTGGGGCACATTGTCAACGAACAAGGTATTCATGTAGATCCCGTCAAAATCAGTGTGATTAAGGATTGGGATACTCCTACTACTCCTACCGAGGTTCGTTCATTTCCTGGTCTAGCGGGTTATTACTGTCGTTTCATTGAAAACTTCTCCAAAATTGCGGTTCCTCTCACTGCTTTAACTCAGAAGAATATACCTTTTGAGTGGGGATCCAAACAGGAAGAAGCATTTCAGACCTTGAAACAGAAACTCTGCGATGCACCTATTCTAACTTTACCTGAGGGCAACGACGGTTTTGTTGTGTACTGTGATGCATCAAATTTAAGCCTTGGTTGCGTTCTTATGCAAAGAAACAAAGTCATAGCTTATGCATCAAGACAGCTGAAGGTACACGAGAAGAACTACACGACTCATGATCTTGAGTTGGGTGCGGTAGTTTTTTGTAACACCCCAAAACCCGAATATTTATTTTCGTTAAATGTTATGATATGGTACATCAAGAAATAAATGACTAGGTTATTTAACTTAGTTATGAGTATGGTAGAAACAACTAAAGGATGAGAGTTGTGGCAATTATAATGAGTGGCAAACTTGAGGGACTAAAATGGGATAAATGGAAGTTGAGTTTATATAAAAAAAAATACACTCATACACACACACGATGGTGTGTTCAAGAAGAGCCAGGAGCTCCATGGAAGCTCACAAACCCTAACCATGAAGATCACCAAATTGAAGGGTTAATTGTAGCTCAAATTCAAGAAGAAACATAGATTAATGATCACCTTCACAAGGGGATCGCAAGGTATGTCTTAAAAGTTAGATTGGTGATTATGCATGAAGTGGGTTATGTTGTAAATCATGAATTTGTATGAAATTGAGTATGAGTATGTGTTAGAATCATCATTTGGAACATGGGTTATGCATGGTTTGGGTTAAATTGATGTTTATAGGTGAAACCCGTTGGTTATAGTGATGATGACGACTTGAATGATCACCCATGTCTAATTCTTGCTTTATGTTGATGTATTTTGATATATATGATAGATTCTTGTTAGAAGAATTGAAAGAAATATGATACTAGTATGTTTGATGTTTATGCATGAATGATTCATGTTGATTAGAAGGAGGAATTTGATGAATTATATATGAGATTAGAGGGATATGCATAAACTAGTTGTACCCTATGCTTAGGAGGTAGTACACTCATAAAAAGTATGATGAAATTATGAAGAACTTAAGATTAGATCACATGTAAGTGATTAACAAAGTAGCTATGAAGTGGGTTTTTGATGATATGATGGAAGTAATGATATGCTTATGTTAATAATGTTGAAAATCATATATGTGTATGTTTAAAGAAATTGGATAAGAAATGATGGATTATCGTGTTTTAAAGTCAAATAATAAACTTAATATAAGATCAGTGTGATGAAAAGGTTGTGATAAATGATGAATAAGATAACTATCTTGAGAATGATATATGATAGTTGATGCTTGATAAGCGACATGGAAGTTTGGGATAGGAGCAGGTCAAACGGGACTAATGCGCAGGGGAAGCATATTCGGATGCTAGGTAAGTAAAGCTTACACCCTTTTTTGTAGAATATCTATTCAATGTATAGATTACGGCATGGTAAGTAAATATGTGAATTATTAAATATGTGAATTATGATGTTCCGACAAGTTTTGGCATGGATCGGAACGTGTGGTTATGTTAAGAAACTAAGCTTGATGGTTAAAAAGGGTAAAAAGGGCATCTTGGTAATTTTGGTTGCAAGTTAACGAAAGAATAAGTTACATGGAAGGGGTAACGAATAACTAAAATCCCATAAGGATAAAATGATATTTAGACTTAACGAGTCAAATGGTGAAGATGTCACCATTTGGCGTTATCGACTAATGAATTGTTTTATTAAGTATTATGAATTCACAGAATGTATAGCAAAAGGATTTGCGTTGCTATTATCTAGCAATTTAGCAGATGAAGTATTAAAACGGGTCATAGCATTGATTCGAGCCAGGTATGTATGAGTAGAGTCGTTGCTAAGTCCTAGGATTGGGTAATTAGGTAAGGAAGTCCTTTGTTGTGAAGGATGGGTCAAAGTTGACCAAAACGCCCTTTACGGGCATATCACGCAAACAATCATAAAAGTTGTTTAGAGACAAGTTAATTGATTAAGGGAAATGTTTTGGACACGTATGAAAGTGAGAGGTATGGTTTTTGTTAGTCATAGACTTTAAATGCGCAAATACCCTTAACGGGTCAAAATAAGGTTTTGAGCAAAAATGGGTTAAGAAGATGTAAGAAATCAGGAAATTGAACCTTATGTGTTAAGCGACTTTGAAGTTATAAGGTTTGTATAAAATTAAGGTCAAACAAACATGTTTTGTTGATAAATGCATGAACAGGTCAAAATTTGGAAAAAGGGTAGCCGAAGGCTTAAAGGTCATAAAGTTAGGTACTCCAAATGTTAGATTTTCACTCCATGTGATGGAGAATTAAATTACGGTCGCGTAGGAAAAAGAATCGGGTAAAACGGATCAAAAACGAGAAAGTTATGCTCGTTTCCGTGAAATCGAGTCGTGCTGGGAATTATACAGCACTAGCTGCAACAGTCTGATGAAATCAGGCCGTGGCGTAGCGTGACGGGGAAGGCCCCAGGCCGTGGTGCTACGCGACGGGGGTCAGTTTCGCGAAAATCGTTTATCTTAACTGTTGATGCATTGTGAACCCTGTATGTATGTATGTATGTATGTATGTATGTATGTATGTATGTATGTATGTATGTATGTATGTATGTATGTATGTATGTATGTATGTTTGTATGTATGTATGTATGTATGTATGTATGTATGTATGTATGTATGTATGTATGTATGTATGTATGTATGTATGTATGTATGTATGTATGTATGTATGTATGTATGTATGTATGTATGTATGTATGTATGTATGTATGTATGTATGTATGTATGTATGTATGTATGTATGTATGAATGAATGTATGTGTGTATGTATGCAAGTAGGTATATATGAGCGTATGCACGTATGTAGGCATGCGTGAAGATATGAATGTATGTATGTATGTAGGTGTGTATGTAGGTAGTATGTGTATGTCTATATATATATCCAAGTGAGTATGTACGAATGTATGCACGTATGTAGGGTTATGCGAAGGCATGAAATAGGTATGTATGTAGGCATGTATGCATGTATGTAGGTAGGTATGCACGTATGTAGGCACGTACGTATGAATGTAGGTACGTATGTATGTAAGTAGTTATGTGTGAACGGATGCATATATGTAAGTATGTATGAAAGTATATACGCATGTATTCGATGAAATTGAGTATTGACGATAATAATAGCGTGCCTTGTGAACGAAGTGTAACGCAGGTACAACGAGAAAGTCTCACCACGGATTGTATGATCAGATGGAAAGGTGGGATGTAAAGAGTTAACAGAACGGAAAGTAAACGTGAATAAATCTTGTATGTTTATAATGCCTACTAATGTTATGAATTTTATGTCGTGAGCGCAGGTAGTACGAGTCATGAGAATCATCAAGGAATAGAGATCGAGGATCGAGTCACTAGTGAGATTGTACGGGAACGTTGATGTATATAATGTAGTAAACATAAGCTATGTTTTTCTTAGTAAATAAGTCGATTGATGGATTTATGTGAAACAGTTATGTTAAGGTTAAATTTTAAGTAAGTTCAGGTATTTATAATGAAAGAAATTTTATAACGCGAATTTCCGCTGCGACTTTTAGTCAAATACGTATTAGGGTCTTACATTTTTGCTCTCAAAATCTGGAGACACTACCTTTATGGTACAAAGTGTGTAGTGTTTACTGACCACAAGTCTCCAGCATATTTTCTATTGGGATTGAACCCTACCAGAGGAACAGATGATGTAAATCCAAAACCAGGTCACATCAGTGGATTCACAATAAACAGTTGTTTGCATTAAAACTTTCCCCTTGAAAAGTGGTTATAACATCTGATGTCCTTTATCCAATGTCCGTATACAACAACTGCTGACCTTCAAACGGTTGATGAAGCCCTGAAGACTGACAAGGAGTAAACACTGCTGATTCAATCTACAGATGCTAAAGGACTGCCCACTCAAGGATTGATCAACCTTGAGGAAAGCACTGATGAAAGGAGAAAGCAGTAGTTTAGTGTGTCACTTGTTTTGTATAAAGTCAGTGGTTAAGATTAGTAGTGTTTGTATAGGAACAGTGGTTACAGGTTGTTAGGTTGTTAGATGTCACTTTCATGGTGACGTCAGCTTAGATGCTTCAGTGGTTTGGTTTGCCTATAAATGGAGCAGTACCCTGTACTGTTACATTTGATTGACTGAGTGAGTTCTTCTCCTCTAGTCCAATCCTTTCATCTTGTGTGATCAACCATGGAGTATCAGGCTGGGGGGGAGTTTAGTTTGTAAGCATGCTTTGTAATCTTTTGACTTGTATTGTAATCATTTGACTCAATGAAAAGCATGTGTTTACTAAAATCATTTTCCTCTTTGATTGTGTTTACAAAGTTTGTGTTCATTTCTGCTACATTTAAACTCTGTTCATTTCTATTGATTTGTTCAACTTATACAAACAAACACAATCATGAGGAGCCTCGGATCCTAACAATTGGTATCAGAGCTTGGACAGTCAAATTCGATCTAACAATCAATTTGACATAAACTCAGTTCAGCTCAAAATTCATTGATACTAAGGTTGATTGTATTCAGTTGAAAAACAGAGTAACGAGTAATCACGTTCAAAGTGGCTATTCAAAAACTCTATAAAACAACCAAGATGTCATGGGACACACATATTTCATATAACAATAGACGTCATGCATAAATCACCTATATTTTTCAGATATGAAAATATATCTGATAACTGTGGTATAATTATTTACGAAAATTGATTTCAATTGTTGTTTTGAAGTTCGTGTTGTTTCCATCATGTTTGCTGCTAAAGTATCTACCTTAGGTCGACAAAAACCTATGTTCATAAAAACATTAGTGTTTTGTTTACATAAAAAGAGGGAATTAAAACTTTAGTCATTTAGATCTTATGTGTTGAAAAACAGGTTGGGAATCCTGTTGAAAAGGACCAAATCAAATTTGTTAAAAACACATTAGAAAAATCAGGCGTTAAAATTGTCCAAATCATATGTAATGTGAGATTTGACATATGCATGTACAAAATATGAGCAGATCTCAAAAAACATTGCTGCAAAATGATTCTGGAATAAGTATTCCTTCAATAAATACCTCCCAGTGAGTATTTCAGTACTTATGTATGGGAAAGGTAAAAAGGGAAGAAGAAAATTACAAAAACTCAAAAGTGTGTTTATCTCAAAACTTTTAAAGTAAAGAGTATAAATATAAAACACTTAAGAGTACAAAAATAGGGTGGACAATGGTCATCAAGCAACTGTGTGCATTCATTGGTACAGGGAAGTTCAAGTAAAAAATTGTATCACCAGTGATTAAACTTAAAAGAGGAATAGACAAGTTTTGTAGAATCATCACATGGTAACAAATGTATGTGAACATGTCTCCTCATTTTTGCAATCAATTAAACATGGAAATGGTCCCAAACAGCGGTTATTATGATGTACTTCAAACCACTGACCATGTTCATAAAACTTGAGTGTGATGTGGCTATGAGTATATTTGGAAAATATACCAGATCCTTTTGATGTTTTCATGAAAACCTTTAATTATTTTTCTTATAAAGGTTTCTCTCAAATAAAGCATGGTATATTACTCTTCATTTTTCCTTAAGAGTGATATATTTTGTACTTTTGCTTGTTTTTGTTAGCAAAAGTTTCAAACACCTGTCAGGATTTTGCACCATCATTTTTCTTGGTAATATTCCTGAAAATAGGTCAAAAGGAAATGGTACAAGTGTCAAGGTCATGTCAAACTCAAGTTTGTTTTTAACACAGATCAAAGATTGATTGCTAAACAGATCTTAAAATACTTGGGTATTCATGTCCTAATTCAAATATTATGACAAAAATGAGTAGCCATAGTAAAGTTTCCATCATCTGGGGTACTAAACCACTGTCAGGAATCTATAAAAGTTTCAAAACTTGTAATTGACATGTGGCACAACCTTGAATGAAAGTTTTTGTAAAGACTGCTGATATATTGAATTTGACAATCTGCATCTAAAATGTATTTTGTTGAGGATAGTAATCATGCAGATATTTCAAAATCACCATCAACAGATGTTAGACTTGATATTGTGTTTTCACAAAATAAAATCATTTCTTTCATCAGAATAGCTGATGCTCAAATATTTGTCAAAAGTTTATCCACTGGTGCACTAACAGTTGCTGATTACTTTACCCCTAACCACTGATTTGTTCAAACATCTGTTTCCTAAATATTGTCCACTGCTGAAAGTCAACCCCTGATCTTTCATTTTCTTGGCAAGCACTGATGTTCAAAATCAGTGTCTTATCCACTAATATGCTATCCACTGATAGTAAAAATCACCCACTGCTCTCATATTGTTACCGTTGTAACCATTGATATTTGCTTCATCAGTGGTTCTCCAAAACAACTGTCCTCCATTATTCATATTTTCATCAGAGGTTGACACGTGGTCAGTTTCTAGCCATCAGATCTTTGTAACTGCTGCCACATCAGTATTCACTTTTTCCCTAAATAAAACCCTGACTAAAACCCCAAACAGGTTTTTACACTGTCGAATTGAATTCCAAAATTCTCTTCTCAAAGCAGTTTCCAACCTTTAATCCCAAATCATCCTTCGTTCTTCTTCATCAAGATGACGAAATCAAAATCAAAATCATCCTCATCTTATAAAGAGGACACTTAAATGGTCGCTGAACCCATTGAAATCCCATACAAATCTCCTCACAATTATTTAGGTCTAGTCACAAAACCCACTACCACCAACACTTTCGATTCCATCATAGACATCATGTCTGCATCAAAGTACAAAACTTTGCTAACAGCTGATGCTCCAATCTATCAACAAACCCAGAGAGAGTTTTGGAAAAATGCTACCCTTGACAAACAAGGCGAGAATGTCATAGCCATCAACTCTTCCAAACAGGGTAAAACTATTCAAATTACTCCGCAATCCATCTCAGAAGTCTTTAAACTCGATGATCAAAAAGGTAAAGCTTCTTTTCTTAAAAGCGAGTTGAAAACTGATTTTCTGAAAAGGGGGTATGCAGAACAAACAAAAAGAGACACCTTACAAAACGGTTTCTTCCCTTCTGCACCTAGATTCTTATTCCATACACTTTTGATGTGTGTTTCAAACAAAACAACTGCTTTTAACGAAATACCAATGAAGATCCAATGTCTGGGTTATGCTATTTTAAATAATGAAAATTATAACTATTCCCAGGAGATCTTTGATGACTTGGTAAAAAATGTAGATAGCAAATCATTTTTACTTTTTTCCAAGGTGTCTAAGCTACTATTTTAAGCAAAGATTTGGAAAAGAAAATGAAAATATGCTGAAACAAGGTGTTTATTTTCAAATAAAAGGTTTAACACCTGAAACATTCACTAGACTGTTAACACCTTTAAAAACAAAAGCAGAGGTGCCCGAGCAGAATTTAGCAGTTACCACTGCTCCTCAGGTATCAGCTGCTGAGCCCACTGTTCCAGGTGATCATAGCAGCACAACCACTGCTTTGAAACCCACACCTGCCATTACCAAAAAGACCAAAAAGAAAACATCCAGAAAGCCCCCCAAACCAAAAACAAAGGCAACTCTGGAAGATGAGATCCCAAAGCCACTGCTAGTGACAACACAAATGTCACCTACAACCACTACTGCTACTTCCTCACAGCAGATGGAAGAAAGATCTCCACCATTGCCTCAAACTCCTCCTGCATCCTCACAAAAGGATCAGGTTGTAATCACAGGGACCCCACATTATTAAGCTCTGGATTCAATTGAATCCATCTTCCTCAGTCCTGATCCCAAGGACATGTCTCTTTCAACACCCTTATCTTCACCCCTCACATTACCACAATCCATAATACCCTTGTTGCATGCAGTTGCTATAGCTTAGACACAAACCAATTCCTCTCTATCACCTATCACTGAGAGTACACTCCAACAAGTGACTGGGTCTGATGCTTATACATCTGTTATCCCAGCAACAACTGAGGAGGTTACACTGCAGGAGTTACAAGTAATTCCTGACAGTAGTTCAAGTGGAGCAGCAACTACAAGTGTTGGATCAATAGATCTACACTTGGCCAGTTGTTTCATAAATCAGACTCCCTTGAAGGCAATTTCTTCTATAGCACCTCTGGTAACCACTAGTGAGTTAATTTTGACCACTGGTACCTTCAAAAGGTTATCAAGTGTTGAAGAAAGAAGACCCCAGAACCAAGAACAAGGGGCATCAATGAATGATTTTTGGGATTTAGTTCCTAAGTCATACATTGATACAACCACTGCTAGTGGGAAATCAGATGACCCCATTAACTTGGGTGATGATTTATTTTACCAAGAATTAACGGCCAGAGTTGACAAACTAGACACATTTGTTGCAGAAATCAAAGGCATGCTGCAACAGGTGTTGAAAGATCAAAAAGTACCATCCATTGCTGCATCAACTTCAACAGCTGAGCCAACATACACTCTCACTGCAAGTGAGTTGTGGAATTTATTTCAACCATTGCTCAACCATAAAAAACAACTAGCTGATCAACAACATGAGATTTAGGTTCAAAAGATTAGGAATGTTATGGATGCAAGGTTTAAAGACACTCAAGCTGATATCAAGGCAATTAAGGCCCACATATTGAACACCACTGGGACTATTCCTCCCTCTATCATAATTTTAGATAACCCAAAACCAGATGATGCCAAAAAGGGGGAGAAAGTGGAACCAGATGTTTCTAAAAAGATTGATGAAACCACTAAGATCCTTGTTGATGAAAAAGCAAAGGCAAAAAGTGATTTGGAAGTAAAGGAAAAAAGCAAAGTTTGAACAGGAGAAGAAAGCTTTCATGGAACTGAATGCGCAGGGTACTTCTGAGCCAAAGGATGATGAAAAACCCAAGGATGAAAAGAAGAAGCCCACTAAACAAGTGAGGGAACCCGAATCCATACCATCCAGATCCAGAAAACACACTCCCAAACTTCCTAAAAGCTCCACACATCAATCTTCCACCCAAACAACTGTTGCAACACCTCTTGTCTCAACAACTGTTGATTCATCAGTGGTTACAGGAGTTGTTAAACCAATAACCACCACTACAGTTACACCAACTGCTCTCACTCAAACCATTCAAATCACTGCTCCACCAGAAACACCATCATCTCCAAAAACCATCTCACCTCCTGCTAAAAAGTAGAAGACATCAGATGTTACAACATCTGATGTAATGACAACAGTGGTTGAAACACCGGTTTTCTCAACACCTGTCAGTTCAAGCATCCTCACTTCACTTCAAGCCATCTTCACTCCAATCAACAAATCACCCAAAAGCACTCCTTCACTGGAGAAAACTTACACCAGAAAAAGAAAAACAACTCAGGCAAATGATGACAAATATGATCCTATTGCTGCAAAATATCCACTAGAACTGGAAGCTGTAAAAAATGAGATGAGACAATTCTACACTGAGGATGATTCTTCAAAAAGAAGATTTCCTTCTCTCATAGGCTTCATAATCCCAGAAAATATGGATGAATATCTCAAGCTCAAAGCAAGGCAGGCTAAGATAAGAGCCAAACTTGAATGTGAAGATCAAAGTGACAAAGCAATTTCTGAAAAAATGGAATTTTTGCTCACTAAAGTCAAACAGATGGAAGAATATGCAAGAGATCTGAGCAAAGAAATGTCAAATTTACCACCCAAAGCAGATCTACGAAAAGAAATGAGAAAAAAATATCTTGCATACATCATGAAAGAAAAATTGTATCCAGCTGAAGAAAAACAATTCGAAGAATGGCCAATAGTTGCGTTAAAGGATGAGGAAAACATAATTGAAAGAATCAAAAATGATCCAAGCAAGAAGAGGACAGCTCCAAACTGGAGCAAATACAAAAAGCTCATTGCTGACCTTACATCTGAGTACAAAAGAAAGAAACAGGAGTTAGTGGATGCAAAGGTGGATACTGCTAAAGCCATAGCAAAATGGACAAAGCAGTATACAGATGAGGCTTATGAAAGGCTGAAAAGAAGTCTGAACACAAAGATCCAAAACAGGTCGTTGATCCTAAACCACTGTTCACATCAGCAGATACCTCTATCATTGTGATAAACCAAGAGAAGAGGAAACAACTGACCAATGCAGAAGAAAAAGAAAAAGAAGCTGAGTACTTTAAAGAAGCCATCAATAAAATGGCTTTAGAGGAAGATAGATCAGCAAAACTTCAGGACCTTACCAAAAAGGTATTGAACAAATCATCATCACCAAACACGTCAGCAGACATCTCAAACATTGAGCTAGATCAAAGAAAGAGACAAGAGCAGATTGAAAGAGAAGTTGCAGAAGATGTAGCTGCAGCAAATGAAGTCATAGAAAAGGCTTTCAAACAAATGTCTGAAAATTCTGAACTAGTGAAAGTTCAGGATACTGCTTCACAAATCTTTACAAGGCCAAAATCTCCCAACTCATCAGTAAATAAACCTCTCCCAAGAAACCCATTGGGTTCAAAAATACTAAAATGGACGTCTGATCAAAAGACCCATGTATTGACTATGATCAGATCCAATGGTGAAGTGAAGTACATATTAAGGAAACAAGCACTAGGCCTTGGTGTTGAAGATCTACAAGATCTCCTTGAACTTAAACTGTGTAGGGATGAGGATGACTCAAGTTCCAAGGATTTTGAAGCGGAATTTAAAAGACAAGCTAAGGAACTTCTAATGGGAAAATAAAGATCCAGAATAATGAAAGGTTTTGGCATCATCTGTTCCAGGGGGAGATTGTTGGGAATGAACCCTACCAGAGGAACATATGATGTAAAGCCAAAACTAGGTCACATTAGTGGATTCACAATAAACAGTTGTTTGCATTAAAACTTTCCCCTTGAAAAGTGGTTATAACATCTGATGTCCTCTATCCACTGTCCGTATACAACAACTGTTGACCTTCAAACAGCTGATGAAGCCTTGAAGACTGACAAGGAGTAAACACTGCTAATTCAATCTACTGATGCTAAAGGACTGCCCACTCAAGGACTGATCAACCTTGAGGAAAGCACTGATGAAAGGAGAAAGCAATAGTTTAGTGTGTCATTTGTTTTGTATAAAGTCAGTGGTTAAGATTAGCAGTGTTTGTATAGGAACAGTGGTTACAGGTTGTTAGGTTATTAGATGTCACTTTCATGGTGACGTCAGCTTAGATGCTTCAGTGGTTTGGTTTTCCTATAAATGGAACAGTACCCTGTACTGTTACATTTGATTGACTGAGTGAGTTCTTGTCCTCTAGTCCAATCCTTTCATCTTGTGCGATCAACCATGGAGTATCAGGCTGAGGGGGAGTTTAGTTTGTAAGCATGCTTTGTAATCTTTTGACTTGTATTGTAATCATTTGACTCAATGAAAAGCATGTGTTTACAAAAATCATTTTCCTCTTTGATTGTGTTTACAAAGTTTGTGTTCATTTCCGCTGCATTTAAACTCTGTTCATTTCTATTGATTTGTTTAACTTATACAAACAAACACAATCACGAGGAGCCTCAGATCCTAACAATTTCAATCAGAAAGAACTTAACATGAGGCAACGACATTGGGTTGAGCTTCTAAATGACTACGATTGTGAAATTTGTTACCATCCTGGTAAGGAGAATGTCGTGGCTGATGCACTAAGTCGTAAGGAACATGTCAAGCTTCACTGTGTTCAAGTTCGATCTGACATTCAAACCCGCATTTCTCAGACTCAACATACTTGTGTCACACAAGGCTTGATGGTCAAGGAATTACCATGTCATATTAAGCATGAGTATGAACTGAAAGACTTTGGGATAATCTATTTCATGGGCCGTTTGTGGGTCCCAAGTATAGACAATCTTCGCACCTTGCTAATGGATGAAGCTCATAAGTCTCGTTATTCTATTCATCCTAGTGTAGATAAAATGTATAAGGATCTTCGAACCCAATACTGGTGGCTGGGTATGAAGAAAGACATTGCCTTATATGTTTCCAAATGCCTTACTTGTCTTAAGGTAAAGCAGAACATCAACATCCCTCTGGATTATTGGAGCAACCAGAGATTCCGGTTTGGAAATGGGAAAACATTACTATGGATCTCATTACCAAGCTGCCACGTACTAAAAGAGGTCATGACGCCATTTAGGTTGTTGTTGACCGTCTAACAAAATAAGCACATTTCTTACCGATCTGTGAGGATCTATCTGCTGACAAGCTTGCCAAGATATATGTTGATCAGATTGTATCTCGACATGGTGTTCCTTTGAACATTATATCTGACAGAGATGCTCGATTCTCGTCCCATTTTTGGAGAACCATGCAATATGCCATGGGAACCCAACTTAATTTGAGTACAGCATATTATCTGTAAACGAATTGTCAATCTGAGTGTAGGATCGGATTCCGACACAAACGAGTCGTTCGGAAGAGCTCTCGTCCGTTTCAAAGGCGGAAACAGAGAAACGGATAACAAAACAGCTTGATACACTTTAAACCTCTTTTATATTCGATTTACAATGTTTACAATCAGAGGAAAAACCGGCAGCACCTCGGTATCACTTCTTGAAAATCCTTACAAATGAAATGCCAACTATCCTATTTATACTAATCCTGATTTCGCTCATAGAGACACATGCTTGTAGGAGCGAAATCAGATATTTACCTTATGAGCGAAATCAAATATTTACCTTAGGAGCGAAATCACATATAAAATTATAACAATCTGATTTCACGAAAACATGCCATATGACTTTGTCTTCTTGTGAAGTGATGTCATTGATGATGTCATATTGATGATGTCATCTTTGTATATGATGTCATCATGTTGAATCATATCCGCAACGAACCCGAGACTCGATGTAAGACGAAGTCGACAGATGAATGCACTAACAGACTCCCCCTCAGATGTTGACGAGTCTTAAGTGTCGAGTCTTCTCAATCTTCAGTCTTTATCAGTCTTCGTGCTTCCTTCACTCTAACTGGCTCTATCCTATCTCCAATTCTCTTTCAGTATCTCTGGCTCCTAGCTCTTGCATCTTCAGACTCTCTTTCTCTAACAGACTCCCCCTCAACTTGTACTGGGATCGTAGTCTGTCTTTCACAGGTTCAGGTATCATAACCTGATTCACCTGCATATTCTCTACCCAAAACATAAGTTTCATACAAGATAAGATATAACAAATTTAGAAACTTTGCTAATCCGTTGAAGACACAACCCTGAATGCATCATTTATCATGTCAATTTCTGATGAACCACATGAAAATATATCATTTTCATTTCACACATTTTCAAACTAAATTTCCCAAACATGTTCGTCATGTTTAGCACTCGGAAGTTTGAAGATCAACTTTTCAACATCAGTTGTCTAAAATCTTTTTGGATTTTTCAAAATTTATGCTAAAACACACCGAAAATCTTTTTGGATTTTTGATAGAACTGAAATAAAATGAAGTAAAGCAATATTTACATACAATATTTTTGTGAGTTTGTGTAAGAGGATCATATCAGTTTTTGAGACAAATCACCAACACCGTTAAGCTTTAAACATTTTAAGTTCTAAACGATTCACTTAGATTGTCAGTATACTGATCCACTTAAATTTTCACACAAAGTTCAACTGCTTCGAGATATGAATTTAATGTCTTAAGCACTTAAACTCAATCGCGTGTCCCACCTCAGAATATACTCCCGTATCCAGATCCCAATATTCAGTCTTACAGGTAATTATAACACAAATGATATCTGTAAGGGGAATAAATTATGAAGAATCATGAGAGCTCAGGTCAGAACTACCGTTCAGCAGAGAGATCATGACTCAACTTTTGGGTGTGTCCCCTTTAGAGGATCTTTTTTACAACAGCATTGCTAAGTAATTTTATTGTCTTATCATATATGCTGAGGGTGATGCTATGTTTCAAGCATTGCAGAAAGCATTATTCGAGGACTAGGTCAGAACTTCCATTCAGCAGAAGTCCAGGAATAATACCCCAGATATCACTGAGTATAAAGACCTAGTATATCAGAAAAAGGGATCCTTCAAACAAGATTTCGGGGGTTACCCATATATCCAAGAGATGTTACGCACGAATTAAGCAAGTTTGAATTTAGGTTTATATCTCGTCACAATCTACTAAATGTGCAAAAACCTACTGGCACATCATCAGTGAGACTGTTTATCACTTTTTAACTTTCCAATTCTTTAGCATGCCGTGATTGTCCACTGATGTACTATCATTTCCTCTTTTTGACAACAAAACTCATTTTTGATTTTATCATGTTTTTGACTTTTTCAAATTTTCAAATGTTTTTGGATTTTCTGAAAATTTTTACTCCCCCTAAAATGCAAACACATTTTAGGAAATTTGAAAACAAACTATACAATAAAGTGACAACCGATATCAAATCGCTTCAAATCGCCATCCACTTGGCATAAACAATCAGAACTCCCCCTCACAACAAACTATTTTCCCATTGTGACCTCAAAACACTTAAGTTTGTTTTAATCAAATGGTTTTTCCGGAAAATAAGTTTGATTGATTTTACCACTTGTAAAATTAGGGGTTAATCACTTTGTTCATCAAATACCATTTGTAAGTATGGTCCAATCAAGTTCAACTTAATGACCTTGATTAACCATTTTTCAATGAAAACCTCTTTCAATCACTTACAAATTCACTCATCAACTATAATCACTTACACATCAAAATATAACAATTTAAATATACCACCTGTAGATTTACCAACCAAACCACTTGTAGGATCATTTGCTAAGAAAGATGCCGATTCCTGCTCCACTCTTACCAACCTAGGAGCTCCGGCAAGTCAGATTCTTACTCAAACATTATGTCCACCCAAGCCTCACCATCCTTGGGTGATTTTGGTAGACATCTATCGCACCAACACTTTGATTTGTAAAACTCTTTAGCATCCTTTACCTTCCTGACTACCATCTTACCGAAAATATGTTTGACTTTACCGTTAAAAGCCTTCTCAACATCAAATTCTCCCTTATCAGCGAAGAATTGATTTGAGATCTCAACCTTCCCAACTCTAGACTTCCAATTTTCCTTTGACAATGGAGGAAAATTCTCATTGTTCAACTCAGGAACGGAATTCACAATCTTTTTCTCAACAGATGACTCCTCTGATTTTATGGAATCAGATTCATTGTTAGAATTACCCGCAGATTTAACCACCCACTTTTGCTTGTTCAAATCACCTTTTCTTTTGTAAAATCTTTTTGAACTTTCTCCTTCCTCAGAAGTAGAATTTTCAAACTTTTTAACAATTTTTTACAGGTTGTTCTTTCTTATCAATACAAGTCTTTCTCAAAACAGAGTTAGAAGAAACTTCCTGTTTTTGGTAGTTGATCTTAGGGCAATTCCAAGCTATGTGTCCAACTTCCTGGCATTTGAAACAGGTTCTTCTGTCAACTCTTTCAGCAAACCTTCTCACATTCTTCTTCACTTCAGCAAGAAACTCTTGATTCGACTGTTTCCAGAATGGTTTCTTCTGCTCATCTTCACAACTTCTACCTGCAACAAATTTTGTATTTAGTTTATAAGTTTTCTGATTTTTATAATTTTCTGATGAATTAAAACCAAGACCTTTCTTTTTGAGATTACCGTTGTAGTTTGGTTTCTTTCGATAACCAGAACCATAACTGTAACCCTTTTTCTTGTTCAATCTCTGTTGAACTCTTGAAGTGTATTTTTTAGGTTTTTCATCAAGATTTAAATCTTTTATTTCAGAAATATTAATTTATGTTAATTTGTAAACCTGTTTGATCATTTCAGTTTTTACACTTCTTATTGGAAATTCCTCATCAGAATATAATTTGTCTGAATCATACAAAGTATAAGCTACTTTGATTGATCTGTCATTCAAATTAGATTTTGATAACATGAATTCTTTATTGTAAACCCTTTTGACCGGCGAACTCGGACTCCTTTCTGACGAACTCGGACTTTCAGACTTAGACTCCAACTTTGACTCTTCATCCGTATCTAACACCTGATCGACAACTTTCTTTACTAACTCAGACTCATGATCAGTGTCAGACGCTGTGAATCTAACATCAATATTGTCTGGTAATTCATCAATGATTTCAGACTTTAACTTGATGTTGACTGCCTTTTTTAGACGCTCCTCATTAGGATTCCCGGGAGAATAAGTTTCATGGATCGGAGGCGGACATCTGTTATACTTGACACTTGGTTTCTTACCATTATCAGTATCTTCAGTCTTTTTATCCATGAACGCTTCCAGACCTGCAACAGTAGGATAAACACGATCAATCAGATAATCACATGTTGTATAACTCAACAGTAATCGTTTAATCCTTTCACTCTCAATTTTCTCAAGTTCCAACTCCTTCTTCAAATTAGCACAGTCTTCAATATAATCATTGATGACACTTTGCTTTGTCATTAAAGTTGCACTCATTTTGTCATTTGCTTTTTCGATTTTTGCATTTTTCCTTTTCAGACTATCAACCGTTCTGTTCAGCACATCATAAGATTCCTTCATATACTTCACATCAGACAGTAAATCTTCTTTAATCTTCTCTAATTCAGCAATCTTCTTATCTTTTTCTTCACAAACTCTGCAAAATTCAGAACATTTCTCGCAAGGTTTAGTGATCTCAACCACCTTTTCAACAATCTTTTCAATTTCAACAATCTTTTCGACTTCAACAAGTTTTTCAACTAACTTTTCAACTTCAACGATCTTTTCAACTTCAACGATTTTCTCAATCTCGACAATCTTTTCAACTTCGACAAGTTTTTCAATTTCAACAATCTTTTCGATCTCAACAATCTTATCAACAACTTTCTCTACTTCGACAATTTCTTCTCCTGCTTCTGTCGTTTCAGCAGCTTGCATTTTTGCTGTTTCCAGCTCTTTCCTCAATCTTGCCATCTTCTTCTGGTACAACATCTCCATTTTATCTGCAAAAAACAAATTAAAACTAGTTAGATCAATGCCTTTTCTAGCTTTGTTGAGATGTTCTTCCTCATCATCGGTATCCACATCGCTTCCAAGATCAGGAAATATCGGGATTCTTTTCTCACTAGCCTCTTCACCTAGTATTCTAGCAACAAAGCCTGAATCAGATGGAATGTATTTATCCCAACTAAATCCCTCTGCAACTTTTTCATCATCTTGATGAATCAGTAAAGCTTTCTTTTTTCCATCATTAGTAGCATGAGCATGTACAATTTGAGGTTGTTGAGTAGTCTGATGGAAGATTAATTTCTGATAATAATTGTTTCTATATTGATTCCCGGTAGCTTCTTTACTTTTGCACTCTCGTTTAAAATGGCCTTTTCCTTTACAACGGAAACAGGTAACCTTTGATTTATCAAATCCCAATGGAGAGGTAGCCATTCCTCAAAATTCATCCCTACCAGTAATCTCTTGAAACTTTTCAGCTCTCCTCCAAGCACTTGCTAAGAACCATTTGATATCCATCACTTCAAGTTCTTCAGCATCAATTTGGTCGTAATCTTCTTTGGTAAGCATCGGATTGCCAATCTTCCCATCGATCAAACTCTCGTAAGATTCGAACATAGTAACCAGTGATGCCATGTGCTGCTTGGCAACTTCAGGAGACAAATTCTGACCATTTTGAATGTTTAATGTAACATTGCACTGAAGATGTGTTGAATTTTGTCGTTGAGAAGTTGATGTTGTGCTGTTTGGATCAAAACTTGAGAATGATGAAGAATATCCACCACTTTGAGTCACATTACTACTCTTTGTTCCAAACGAACTATCAGCACTGTAACCAGTTTGAATTTTCGGGCTAGGACTGGGAGTAGCCTCAAACTTGTTTCCTCGATAATACAAACTGACATCTTGTTTTGCATTTGGATTCGTCATTATAGCAGTCTTTTGAATATCCAGCTCTTGTTCCTCAATCTTCTGGATAAACTGTGCCAAGTTCATACTCTCAGTCTTCCTCATGAGTTTCACAATCATCAGATAAGTTCCCCACTTTTGTTGGGGTAATGCCTCTGCTAACTTATCAACCCATTCATCATCATCTTTCTGAATATCCAATCTTTTCATTTCTAGAACCAGATGACAGTATCTATCTATTGTTTCCTCTGTGGTTTCATGATCAAATGCAGTAAACATGTCAAATGACTTCTTCAATAAGGCCTTTTTGTTTTTGGTCATATCAGCACTCCCTCGGAATTTCTGAAGTAAAGCTTCCCAGATTGATCTAGCAGTTCCATTATGTTGAAGTAAGACAAAAATATCTTCTTTAACTGCTTGCTGAAAAATGCTGATCATCATCTTCTCACTAGTGTATTTCAACTTATCAGCTTCAGTAAAATCATTGAAACCCTTTTCCAACCCACGTTCATTCTTTGGTTTCTCGTAATCTTTCAGTAAAGAACACCAAGCATCGAATCAGTAAGCCTGAACCCAGTTCTCAAATCGGTTTTTCCAACCCTGAAAATCCTCAATATACATCAACTTTGGCGGTTTTTGATGAGTTCCCGTTTCATTTTCACTGTATAAATTCTCTGCAGCAGTAACAGGAGCGACTGGTGTGGCAAAAGCATTGTAGAATTCCTCTTCCATGTCTTCAGAAAATTTGATATACTTTGGCAAAAACACCTGAACGACAAACGAAAACAACTAATCAGTTTACAGGAACTGAGAAAATGTGAACGTGTGAAACGGTTGACTCGATCTAGAACTCTTGTCGAAAATTCGCGGACTCGTTCTAATGTTGTTCGAGTGAAGATACTGAATGAATGGACCCGATCGGAATGAAATAGATTCAAATTTGAGTTTTAGAATGATTTGAGCCGTGCACTTCTCTATATGGGCTGCAACTATGACTCACTTGGGCCGAAGACACTTAGACAAACCATTTAACTTCTGTTGGGCAGATGACTATTGAAAAACCAAACACTTATCAAGTCTTTGGGCCGAGACTTTTGCTTTAACTGTTGATTGGGCTGGTTCTTAACACTTTAAAAGCCATCACAAGTAAACTTTAAAGAACCGACAATTACCAATTAATATGATGAAATCACATGGGCCTATCACCTTTATTGACTAGTCCACTATCACATGCAATTTTACAACTGATATTAGCAAAAGCTAATTTGCCAACAATTTTAAAACCTCAACAATATGATTGGGTTACCAAATTATGCTTTCTGAAACTTGTTCACGTGATATCGACAATTTCAAGACACACAACAATAATATCTATATATGTAAACTGATAAGATCACATGAACCGATGGCTCTTTCTCATGCAAAGACTGACATAATCACATGTGCATAAGAACCGAAATATTCACAAGTTCACAATTTCATTCGACCTTTTATTCCACTGAACCGACAAACTCATTATATTCACATGCAACCGATTTAAATCACATGATCTCATCAGTACACTATGTCGTGTTTCAGGTCAACGATGACCAGAATCAGACTTTGATCACTAAGAGCGGAATCAAAATGTTCACATGAGCGGAATCAAACTTGTTCACAAGAGTGGAATCAAGGATTTAGCAGCCAAGAGCGAAATCAACAGCAAGTTTAGGAGCGAAATCAGCAAGTTATCAGGAGCGAAATCAAAAACTTTGTATCCCAAGAGCGAAATCAGAAATATCCATTATGAGCGGAATCAGTTCGGAGATCAATTTGGTACATTTATAAGCCGATTTTAGCTATGAAACTTTCTAGGGTTTGTCTAAGTCCAATTTTAAACAGTCTGTGAAAATTTGACCTGGTTTTGACCGTTAAAACTATCTGAATCAATGAAAGAAGGTGTAGAATAAAGAAAATGAAGCTGTTTTGGCAAGAGCTCCTCGTCCTGAGCTCTGATACCACCTGTAGGATCGGATTCCGACACAAACGAGTCGTTCGAAAGAGCTCTCGTCCGTTTCAAAGGCGGAAACAGAGAAACAGATAACAAAACAGCTTGATACACTTTAAACCTCTTTTATATTCGATTTACAATGTTTACAATCAGAGGAAAAACCGGCAGCACCTCGGTATCACTTCTTGAAAATCGTTACAAATGAAATGCCAACTATCCTATTTATACTAATCCTGATTTCGCTCATAGAGACACATGCTTGTAGGAGCGAAATCAGATATTTACCTTATGAGCGAAATCAAATATTGACCTTAGGAGCGAAATCACATATAAAATTATAACAATCTGATTTCACGAAAACATGCCATATGCTTTGTCTTCTTGTGAAGTGATGTCATTGATGATGCCATATTGATGATGTCATCTTTGTATATGATGTCATAATGTTGAATCATATCCGCAACGAACCCGAGACTCGATGTAAGACGAAGTCGACAGATGAATGCACTAACACTGAGAGAACAATCCAGACACTGGAGGATATGCTTAGAGCTTGTGTGATTGATTTTGGTGGTAGTTGGGATTCGCATCTACCGTTGATCGAATTCTCATACAACAATAGTTATCCCTCTAGCATCAACATGGCTCCTTTCGAAGCTTTATACGGTCGAAAATGTCATTCACCGGTCTGCTGGAATGAGATAGGTGAAGCTCATCTTACTAGACCTGAACTCATTCTAGAGACTACAGATAAGGTCAAGAAGATTCATGATAACCTTCAGACAGCTAGAAGCCGTCAAAAGAGTTATGCGGATCGACGACGCAAGCCCTTAGAATTTCAAGTCGGTGATCACGTCCTACTCAAGGTATCCCATTAGAAAGGTGTGATCCGATTTGGAAAGAAAGGAAAACTTGCACCACGCTATGTTGGACCATTCAAGATCGTTGAAAGAATCGGAAAAGTAGCCTACAGACTTGAGCTACCTCCTGAACTTGGAAATGTTCATCCAACTTTCCACGTGTCCAATCTCAAAAAGTGTTTAGCTGATGAGAACCTCCACATACCACTTGATGAAATTCATGTTGATAACACGATGCACTTCGTTGAGAAACCTATGGAAATCATGGACCGTGAAGTCAAAAAGCTCAAACACAAGCGCATACCTATTGTCAAAGTTCGCTGGGAATCTAAACATGGCCCAGAATTTACTTCGGAACGTGAAGATCAAATGAAAGCGAAATATCCGCATTTATTCTCACAAGTTTCCTCTAAATAAATTTCGGGACGAAATTTCCTAATGTAGGGGAGACTGTGACATCTGTGCTTGTGTAATGATTGTACAAACTCCGAACAATTCAATATTAATAAAACAATATATTTTGATCCCAATGTTTATTATTTATGTTTGACATTTTGCGGGTTTTGATTTTTGATCGATTTTAAACTCTATATTGTTTTCTGGAAAGTTATACGCAAACTGATGCGTAAACGCAATCAGTTTAACGCGACAAACACTCCAAAACAGCAAAATAAGCTTAAAATACCTTAAATAACCTTTACATTACTTAGAAATAAGTTTTGAAGGCTATGGTATGGCAAAAACAAGTTTATTCGCTCATAGGGACTATTTGCGTCAACTTGCAAAAGTCTGTCGTATCGTAAGGCAACGTACAGTCTGGAACTTGATCATGAGCTAAACATACCATATATAACCTAAACATAGCTTAGAAATAAGCTTTGAGTGGTTCGGTGTGCGAAAATATGCGTATTTGATCTTACAGGGACTAAAAGTGTCAAAAACGACGTAAGTTTGCATTTACGCGCATATCTTACGTTGTGACCACATCTGGACATCCAAAATTTTTGTACAAACTAAAATATTTTTATTTTAGTGATCGGCATGCAAAAATACCATTCGTCGCTTAATTTGGATCGTTTTCGTAATTTGACGAATAACGTGACCGTACGGCCAAACGGACCGACATCCGAGAGTTTTCCGAGCATATTTTGAGTCCTCTATATGTTGACCACCTTGTAGTGCCTTGAAAATGGCTTAACGGGTGTTAAAAGTTGTTAGGATCGGAGGCCCTCATGATTGTGTTTGTTTGCATAATTTGAACAAATCAAATAGAAATGAACAGAGTTTAAGTGCAGCGGAAATGAACAACAAACTTTGTAAACACAATCAAAGAGAGAAACAGTTTTGTAAACATTTTCTTTTCATTAAGTCAAAATATTTATAATACAAATCAAAAGATTACAAGCATGCTTACAAACTAAACTCCCCCTCAGCCAGATACTCCATGGTTGGTTGCACAAGATGAAAGGATTGAATTGAGGAGAAGAACTCACTCAAAACGATCAAATGTAACAGTACAGGGTACTGCTCCATTTATAGGCAAACCAAAACAACTGAGGCATCTCAGCTGACGTCACCATGAAAGCGACGTCTAACAGCCTAACAACCTGTAACAACTGTTCCTATACAAATACTGCTAATGTTAACCACTGATTCTACATAAGACAAGTAATACACTAAACTACTGCTAGCTTCTTCCATCAGTGCTTTCCTCAAAGTTGACCAGTCCTTGAGTGAGCAGTGCTTTGTCATCAGTAGATAGAACCGGCAGTGTTTACTTCTTCAGGGCTTTGTCAGCAGTTGAAAGGGTAGCAGCAGTTGTATACGGACAGTGGATAGAGAGCCATCAGTTGTTATAGTAACTTTCAAGGGGAAAGCCTAATTTAAACAGCTGCTTATTGTGAATCCACTGTCGTGATCCGATTTTGGCTTTTATTATCTGTTCCTCTGGTAGGGTTCAATCCCAACAATCTCCCCTTGGAGCAGATAATGCCAAAACCCTTCATTATTCTGGATTTTTATTTCTCATCAGAAGCTCCTTAACTTGCCTTTTAAATTCTACTTCAAAGTCCTTGGAACTTGAGTCATCCTCATCCCTGCACAGTCAAAGTTCAAGGAGATCCTGCAAATCTTCAACACCAAGACCTAGTGCTTCTTTCCTTGATATGTACTTCACTTCGCCATTGGATCTGACCAAGGTCAATACGTGTGTCTTTTGATCAGACATCCACTTTAGTACTTTTGAACCCAATGGGTTTCTTGGGACAGATTTATTTTCTGATGAGTTTAGAGAAATTGGCCTTGTGAAAAGTTGTAAACTTTCAGACATTTGTTTGAAGGCCATTTCGATGACATTATTTGTTGCAGCTATATCTTCTACAGTCTCTCTTTCAATCTGCTCTTGCCTCTTCTTTTGATCTAGCTCAATGGTTGTCATGTTTGAAATGTTTGGTGATGCAGGTTTGGTTAATACCTTTTTGGCAAGGTCTTGAAGCTTTGCTGATTTGTCTTCTTTTAGATCCATCTTCTTGATGGCTTCTGTGAAGTATTCAGCTTCCTTTTCTTTTTCTTCTTCACTGGTCAGCAGTTTCCTTTTTCTTGGTTTTCCACAAGGATAGGGTTATCTGCTGATGTGATCAGTGTTTTAAGAGCATCAATCTGCTATTCTAGCTTTTTGTAGTCAAGCTTCTTAGAAGTGTCTGAGACTATTATTCTTCTTTTCTTAAGCCTTTCATAAGCCTCGTCGGTATACTGCTTTGTCCGTTTTGCTATGGCTTCAGCAGTATCCACCTTAGCATCCACCAGCTCTTGCTTCTTTCTTTTATACTCAGATGTAAGGTCAGCAATGAGCTTTTTGTATTTGTTCCAATTTGTAGTTGTCTTCTTCTTTCTTGGATCGTTTTTAATTCTTTCAATCCTGTTTGCCTCATGCTTTAAAGCAACTATTAGCCATTCTTCAAATTGTTTTTCTTCAGCAGGATCGAATTTTTCTTTCATGATATATGCAAGATATTTTTTTCTCATTTTATTTCATTGATCTGTCTTTTCTTTGTTTAGATCTTGTGCATAGTCTTCCATCTGCTTGACCTTAGTGAGCAAGAACTCCAATTTTTCAGAGATGGCTTCGTCACTTTGACCTTCACATTCAACTTTTGCTCTTATTTTAGCCTGCCTTGCTTTGAGCTTGAGATATTCATCCATATCTTCTGGGACTATGAAGCCTATGAGAGAAGGGAATTTCTTGTTGAAGGATCATCCTCGGTGTAGAATTGTCTCATCTCATTTTTTACAGCTTCCAGTTCCAGTGGATATTTTGCAGCATTAGGATCATGTTTGTCTTCATCTGCCTGAGTTATTTTTCTTTTTCTGGAGTAAAGCCTTTTGGGAGAAGGGAGTTTTGGTTGTGATGTAGGAATGTTGAGAACAGTGGTGGAAGATGTCTGACAAACAGTTGTTGAAACAACTGGTGTTTCAACCTCTGTTGACATTACAACTACTGATGTGTCAGTAGATGTCTTCTGCTTTTGAGCAGGTGGTAATTTGATGAGTTGTGATGTAGTTTTAGATTGTGATGGTAGGGCAGTGGTAGTGTGTGTTGTAGTGGTGTGTGTTGAAGAGATGGCAACTGTTTGACACACAGTTTTTGAAACCACTAACATATCAGCTCTTTGGATAGAAATTTGAGATTTTGTGGTTTGAGGTTTAGATGTCTGTTTTTCTTTTTCCGGTTCAATGTAAACACCATCCTCAATTCCCTTCTTCTTCAACTGCTTGATTTTCTCCCCCTTTTTGTCATTATCTGGAAGGGGGTTATCCATGAAGAGGATAGTGGGGGGAACTTTTCAAGTGGTGCTTTGGATGCTGGCCTTTATAGCCTTGATGTCTGCTTGAGTATCTTTGAATCTTGATTCCACCATGTTTGTCAGCATTTGTACATGTATTGCATGCTGCTGATCAGCCATTTGTTTTTGTTTTTCAAGTAGAGGTTGGAATAAGTTCCACAACTCATTTGCAGCAGATGCAGGTTGTGCAGGTGCTTGAACTGGAACAGCAGTGGATTGTGCTTTTTGAGCTTTTAACAGCTGCTGCACCATATCTTTTATTTCAGCAACTGATGTTTCAAGTTTTTCAACTCTACCTGTCAATTCCTGATATTTTAAATCATCACCCACTTTAATGGGATCATCTGATTCCCCACCAGCGGTGGTTGTACCATTGTGTGACTTAGGAACTGAGTCCCAAAAATCACCCATTGATGCCCCTTGTTCTTGGTTCTAGGGTCTTCTCTCTTCAACACTTGATAACCTTTTAAGGGTATTAGTGGTTAAAACAAACTCACTGGTGGTTACCAGATGTGCTATAGAAGAAATTGCCTTCAAGGGAGTCTTACTAATGAAATAACTGTCCAAATGCAGATCTGTTGATCCATCACTTGTAGTTGTTGCTCCACTTGAACTACCACCAAGAGTTACTTGTAACTCAAGGGGTGTAACCTCCTCAGTTGTTGCTAGGATAGCAGGGGTAGTAGCATTAGACCCAGTCACTTGTGGGAGTATACTCTCAGTGATAGGTGATAGAGAGGAACTGGTTTGTGTCTGAGCTATAGCAACTTGCATGCAACAAGGGTATTATGGATTGTGGTAATGTGATTGGTGAGGGTATGGGCGTTGAAAGAGACATGTCCTTGGGATCAGGACTGAGGAAGATGGATCTGATTGGGTCCAGAGCTTCATATTGTGGGGTCCCTGTGTTTACAACCTGATCCTTTTGTGAGGATGCAGGAGGAGTTTGAGGCAATGGTGGAGATCTTTCTACCAACTGCTGTGAGGAAGTAGCAGCAGTGGTTTTTGGTGAAATTTGTGTTGTCACTGGCAGTTGCTCTGGGATCTCATCTTCCAGAGTTGCCTTTGTTTTGGGTTTGGAGGGCTTTCTGGATGTTTTCTTTTTGGTATTTTTGGTAATGGCAGGTGTGGGTTTCAAAGCAGTGGTTATGCTGCTATGATCAACTGGAGCAGTGGGCTCAGCAGCTGATACTTGAGGAGTAGTGGTAACTGCTAAATTCTGCTCAGGCACCTCTCTTTTGTTTTTATAGGTGTTAACATTGTTGTGAATGTTTTAGGTGTTAAACCTTTTATTTGAAAATAAACACCTTGTTTGAACAAATTTTCATTTTCTTTTTCAAATTTTTGTTTAAAATAGTAGCTTAGAAATCTTGGAAAAAGTAAAAATGATTTGCTATCAACATTTTTTACCAAGTCATTAAAGATCTCCTGGGAATAGTTATAATTTTCATTATTTAAAATAGCATAACCCAGACATTGGATCTTCAATGGTATTTCGTTAAAAGCAGTTGTTTTATTTGAAAAACAAGTGTGTGGAATAAAAACCTAGGTGCAGAAGGGAAATAACCTTTTTGTAAGGTATCTATTTTTGTTTGTTCTGCATACCCTCTTTTCAGAAAATCAGTTTTCAACTCGTTTTTGGGAAAAGTAGTTTTACCTGTCTGATCGTCGAGCTTAAAAACTTCTGAAATTGATAGTGGAGTAATCTGAATCGCTTTACCCTGTATAGAGGAGTTGATGGCAATGACGGTCTCGCCTTGTTTTTCAAGGGTAGCATTTTTCCAAAACTCTCTCTGGGTTTGTTGATAAATTGGAGCATCAGCTATTAACAAAGTTTTGTACTTTGATGTTGAGAGAATATCAATGATTGATCGAAGGTGTGGCTATTGGTGGGTTTTGTGAGTAGACCCAAGTAATTGTGAGGGGATTTGTAAGGGATTTCACTGGGTTCAGCGGCCGTTTGAGCGACCTCTTTGGAAGATGATGATGATTTTGACTTTGATTTTGATTTCGTCATTTTGAAGAAATGAATGTTGGAAAGACGAAGAAAGACGAAGAATGATTTGAAATGGAGGTTGGAAACTTCTTTGAGAAGAGAATTTTTAGAATTCAATTCGACAGTGTAAAACCCTGTTTGGGGGTTTTGATCAGGGTTTTATTTAGGGAAAAAATAAGTGTTGATGTGGCAGCGGTTACAAAGATCCGATGGCTAAAAACTGACCACGTGCCAACGTCTGATGATAAGATGAATAATGGAAGACAGTTGTTTTGGAGAACCACTGATGAAACAAATATTAGTGGTGACAACGGTAATAATTATGTGAGCAGTGGATGATTTTCACTACCAGTGGATAACATATCAGTGGATAAGTCACTGATTTTGAGCATCAGTGCTTTCCAAGAAAATGAAAGGTCAGTGGTTGACTTTCAGCAGTGGACAATATTTAGGAAGCAAATGTTTGAACAAAACAGTAGTTAGGGGTATGGTAATGGTAATGATTTCAACGCTCATTATGTCAGCAACTTTTACAGGAATTTTCATTCAAGGTTTTACCACATGTCATTTACACATTTTGAAGTTTTTACAACTCCCTGACAGTGGTTTAGTACCCCAGATGATGTACACTTTTACTAAGGCTACTCATTCTTGTTATAATATTTGAATTAAAACATGAGTACCCAAGTATTTTAAGATCTGTTAACAATCAATCTTTTGCACAGTGTAAAAACAAAAATAAAGGTTATATATCCTGACAGGAGATTGAAACTTTTACTAACAAAAACCAGTAAAAAGTTCAAAATATATTATTCTTAAAGAAAAATAAAGAATAATATATCCTGCTTAATTTGAGAAAATCCTTTTTCAGAAAAAAAAAAATTAAAGGATTCTCTGAAAACAACACCAAAAGGATCTGGTATAATTTTCCACTAATGCTCCTAATCAAATCAATCTCAAGTTTATGAAAATGGTCAGTGGTTTGACAACAGTGGTATGAAATTGTAAATACATTTTGACCACTATTTGGTACCATTTTCTTGCTGATTGATTGACAACAAAAATGAGGACACATGTTCACATGAGTTTTTGAAAATCCTATTATAGACTTTGTTACCATGTGATGATTCTGAAAATTTGTCTAGTCCTCTTACAAGTTCATTCACTGGAGATACTATTGTCACCTTAACTTTCCTGGCCCAATGAATGCATACAGTTGCTTAATGACCATCTTTACCCCAAATTTGAACTCTTAAGTGTTTTGAGTTTATACTCTTTACTTTTGACTTCAAGAGGTTTGAGATAAACACACTTTTTGAGTTTTTGTGATTTTCCTTCTTTCCTTTTTACCCTTCCCATTCATAAGTAATGAAATACTTACTGGGAGGTCTTTATTGAAGAAATACTTATTCCAGAATAACGTTGCAGTAATGTTTTTGAGAAATCTGGTCATATTTTGTTCATGCATATGTCAAATCTTACATTACATATGAATTGGACTATTTCAACACCTGATTTTCTTAATATGTTTATAACAAAGTTGATTTGGTCCTTTTCAACAGGATTCCCAACCTGTTTTTCAACACATAAGATCTGGTAACTAAAGTTTTAATATCCCTCTTTATAAGTTAACAAAAACACTAATGTTATTTATTCAAACATAGGTTTTGTTGACATGAGGTACACACTTTAGCAATAAACATGATGGAAACAACACGAACTTCAAAACATCAATTGAAATCGATTTTCATAAATAATTTTACCACAGTTATCAGATATATTTTCAGATCTGAAACCTGTAGGTGATTTATGTATGATATCGATTGTTATGTGAAGCTTGTGTGTCCTATGACACCTTGGTTGTTTTACAGAGCCTTTGAGTAGTCACTTTGAGCATGATTTACTCGTTACTCTGTTTTTCAACAGAATACAATCAACCTTAGTATCAATGAATTTTGAGCTGAACTATTATGTTAAATTGACTGTTAGATCAAATTTGACTGTCCAAGCTCTGATACCAATTGTTAGGATCGGAGGCCCTCATGATTGTGTTTGTTTGCATAATTTGAACAAATAAAATAGAAATGAACAGAGTTTAAGTGCAGCGGAAATGAACAAGAAACTTTGTAAACATAATCAAAGAGAGAAACAGTTTTGTAAACATTTGCTTTTCATTAAGTCAAAAGATTTATAATACAAATCAAAATATTACAAGCATGCTTACAAACTAAACTCCCCCTCAGCCAGATACTCCATGGTTGGTTGCACAAGATGAAAGGATTGAATTGAGGAGAAGAACTCACTCAAAACGATCAAATGTAACAGTACAGGGTACTGCTCCATTTATAGGCAAACCAAAACCACTGAGGCATCTCAGCTGACGTCACTATGAAAGCGACGTCTAACAGCCTAACAACCTGTAACAACTATTCCTATACAAATACTACTAATGTTAACCACTGATTCTACATAAGACAAGTAATACACTAAACTACTGCTATCTTCTTCCATCAGTGTTTTTCTCAAAGTTGATCAGTCCTTGAGTGAGCAGTGCTTTGTCATCAGTAGATAGAACCAGTAGTGTTTACTTCTTCAGGGCTTTATCAGCAGTTGAAAGGGTAGCAACAGTTGTATACGGATAGTGGATAGAGAGCCATCAGTTGTTATAGTCACTTTCAAGGGGAAAGCCTAATGTAAATAGCTGCTTAATGTGAATCCACTGTCGTGATCCGGTTTTGGCTTTTATTATCTGTTCCTCTGGTAGGGTTCAATCCCAACAAAAGTGCTTGAAATAGGCTTATGCAAGTGCAGGGACCTAAACTATAATATGCTGAAACTATTGTTGATCTGCAGATTGTAGGTGGGTCGCGTAAGCCTGTCCCTCAGCTTACGCGGGGCGCGTAAAAGTGCCCAGTTCCAGAAAATCAGTTTTTGCCAACTGTTGAAAGATCAGGGACTGTTTATGCCATTTTCTTTGTGTGTTAACCAAGTTAACACCTCTCCAAGGCTTCTAATCTGCTCTTAACACTTGTATGGCTGTGATTATTGCTTGGAAGTTACACAAACACATGTCTTGATCTTGTGAACTTGCAACAACTATAAATAGCATGGCCATTTCATTGTTTCACTCACCCTTGATCTGATTTCTCTAAGTTGAAGTTACAATACTTCATACCTGAGATTTTAAGATCAAGTTCTCCCTAGAAAGGACCCTTTGTAAGCTTCCTTTGTTCTTTTATTGCTTTCCTAGCTTAAAAGTCAAACAGTGTTTGACTTTCAGCTTTGACCGGTTATGGTCAACGCAAAGTTCGTTTGAACTTTGCAACGTGATTGTAATCACGATGGTTATAATCCTTAGCGATTATACCTACTGATTACCACGTTAACTAGTTGTAGTGACGAGTCAAAGTTTCGGTCAAAATGCGTTTTAGCACGCATTTTGCAACGGCACTACTTTTAGGTATCAAAACACTTTGTTTTGATACCAAATCAGTTTTCTAAGTAGGTTAAACAGGTTTTCACATGTTTAACTCGTCACTATTAGTTTAGTGCTTGTTTAGGGTCGTAAGTTAAGCGGTCTAAACAACCGCTTAGACATTCGAACCCGACCCATTTGGTCGATCATTAAGATCCGACCAAGCATGTGACAACTATCACTTTTCCGTACATTCCATACACTAATTGAATAGTAATTTGTGCTTTAATAACCGTGCATGATCTAGTTTACGAGACAAATGAATTACTGATTACTGTTATATACATACAATGGCATTTCATGTTGCAAGAGTTTTATCATTACTACATGCAACACGATATAGTTCTAATAATGCACAGAACAGAATTGGCACCATTATCAGACAAACTAAAAGCACGGACGGGAGTTCAGTACAGGGACATGAAATGTTTTGAGAACCAGTGTGAGCCAGAAACCAAGTTCTACACTAGTATAGTGGGTAGGGAAGTAAGGACCACAAAACTACATTCCTAAGAGATAGTTTAAGTGCCGGGAAGTGCCTAAAACTCACCCAAAGTGCAGAATTCTGCATAATTCAGAAAACGCCGCACGACCTTTTCTGATCACAAGGGTTGCAGCACACCGTTGATCGTAAGAACTTAAATATTAACGAAGATTGACTGAGCTACTGAACGATGCAGACTGTATGGACATGTTACGTGCTTGTGTGATTAACTTTGATGAAAAGTTGGAACACTCACTTGCCCTTAGTGGAGTTTTCCTACAACTGTATTTATCACACCGTTGTTTAAATCGCTTCGTGTAAAGCTTTAGATGGAACATAATAAGTCGATCCCCGTTGTGTTAAACGGAGACCGGAGATAAACAATCTACTGGCCCGAGTTGGTTCAGGAAAAATTAGATGCAAGATCGTTCAGATATGTGATCATATCAAGACAGCCCGCGGAATACAGAAAGATTGCGCCGACGAGAGGCGGAAATCGTAGGAATTTGAGATAAGAAGTATGGCTTTAATGGGAGCCTCACCTTGGGAAGGCGTGATGCGATTTATAAAACGTGGAAGGTTGGACCACCGGTATATTAGACCTTTCGAGATCCTGGTAGGGATCGGGACCATTGCTCACAAGCTGAAACTACCAGAAAAGACCAGTAGTGATCGTGACACATTCCACGTGTCTAGTCTTTAGAGGAGTCCGACTCAAGGAACAGTCGTTATTTCCCACAAACCAAATTCACGTCAACGACAAACTCCAATTTACTATAGAACCTGTTAAGGATGCGGACTAAGAGTCCACAAAACACGGAGAAGACATAGTTTATTTACTTGAGTAAGTTAGAATTCATATCATGACCCAGAGTTACATGGGAACATGAAGACAAATTTTAAACTTAAGTGACCACATTTGATTCACAACTCCCCTGCGACAAATGGCATCGCATGAATTTCGGGACGAAATTCTTTTAATGGGGGGAGTGTGTGACAACTGTCACTTTTCCGTACATTCCGTACACTAATTAAACAGTAATCTGTGCTTTAATAACTGTGCATGATCTAGTTTACAAGACAAATGAATTACTGATTACTGTTATATACATACAATGGCATTTCATGTTGCAAGACTTTTATCATTACTACATTAAACATGATATAGTTCTAATAACGCACAGAACAGAATTGGCACCATTATCAGACAAACTAAAAGCACTGACGGGAGTTCAATACAGAGACAGGAAATGTTTTGAGAACCAGTGTGAGCCAGAAACCAAGTTCTACACTAGTATAGTGTGTAGGGAAGTAAGGACCACAAAACTGCATTCCTAAGTGATAGTTTAAGTGCCGGGAAGTGCCTAAAACTCACCCAAAGTGCAGAATTCTGCATAATTCAGCAAAAATCAGTTTTGTGGTCCTGAATGTCGGGAATTAAAAGTGTCACAAAGGGGTACATAAAGAACACTAAACGGTATAGTTTGACACTTTAACGAACCGGTATCTAACCGAACAACCGGACACTACCCGAAAGAACACCAAAATTTTACTAGAAGCATTGTTTTAATGTTTCTGAGCTAGTTATGATCCCCGAACACCCTAACACACATTATGCATAACACCTAACTAATACACTTAAATCCTAACTATAAGATAACTAGTTGGTTGAAACTTACACTTAGAACCCCCCCCCCCATATATGTGGACGGTCACAAAGTGTGGCCCCACCCCAAGATTTCCTTGATCTTATTTGATCTTGCATAATCTTCTTATGATTTGCTAAAGATTTGGTCTTGTACTTAGTAGACATAATAACTAATGGATAAAGGAATTAGATGGATATTAGAAGACATGAGCTCATTATAAACACCACACTTCAACTCACACCACTCACCTCCTTCCCTTCTCTCCCTCTCGGCCGTGACTACCCACCAACACCACCACCATCTTCAACTCACTTCCATACTTTCCAAGTTCATCCTAAGGTGCAAGAAGGTGTTTAAGCAAGCTTGGTGGTCTTGGATCTTGAAGGACCTCTCCCATTAGCTTTTATCCTCCAGATTTGTCATCCACAACATCTTGTGTTCATCCCTAGCCTTTGTGCTAGTAGTAAGGCCCTCATAACCCTTTGTTACTTCATATGTTGATGGTTAAAAGATGATGAACATTGTTAAACATAAAGAACACTAAAGAACATATTCATGAAACTCTAACAAAAGCTTATGAATATATAAATACTTGTTGTTTGGTGATGATTTGCTTCTTGATGAATGATGATTTATATTAGTGATGTTAGACACCATAAGAAACCTACTAGATTGTGATTAAACACATGATCTAGTAAGTTAAGGTGTTGATCTTGTGAAAGACCAAGATCATCATGCCTTATGTTTACATGAACTTGAATAATAAAAGTTGTTTTCATGTGATGATGATTTAAACAAATACAAGTCTTGTGAGTGGATGATTTCTAAAATAGCTTTCCAAAGAAACCAAGCTAAATCACAAATATTTACATGAACATTGTTTTTAAAGAAACTAACCATGTTTCTAGTGGTGAAACAAGTATAAGAATACATGGTTTACAAGAAAAATACAAAAGAATGATTTTTGGAAAAATCATCTAGTAAGTTGTAAACACTTAAATCCTTCAAGAATGAGATTTTTAAAGAAATAAACACACTTTGAAGGGTAACTAAACCTACTAAACATACTAAAAAAAGTACTACAAGTTTTTATGAAAGTTCAAGTTCATGATTATTATGTAGATAGCATTGTTTTAGCAATCGGTAAGTGTAGGTTGATTATTGATTGTTTGTAATGATTTTTGAAAAGAAAATGATATGCTTTGATAGCATGGACACCTCCATTTTTAGGGGAAACTATGGCAAAATTTTCTAAAAATATAAACACTTACAAAAATAGTTTCTAAACAAATATTTACAAGTGTGTTTTAACTATGGTTTTCAATATAAACTTTGTGACACCTGTGTCACTGCGACCATGAAACAAATACCAAACCAATGAAATATTGTATTTCATACTTGGGACTTGTTTAAATATGTGTATCTTTTGCACATATCAACTCTTGTTCGATTTCAAGCTCTAAATCGCTTTCTGGAAGGTTATACGCGCACTAATGCGTAAATATAACCAGTTTAATGCAACAAACACTCCGGAATAGTGAAATAGTCTTAACATACCTTAAATAACCTCTACATAACTTAGAAATAAGTTTTGGAAGGTTTGGTATGCCGAAATCAAGTTATATCGCTTACAGGGACTAAAGTTGACAAACTGCGAAAGTATGCCAATTTGAGCTGTAAAAGACATTCCGGAAAATGACCATAAGTTAAACATACCATAAATATCCTTTACATAGCTTCGAAATAGGCTTTGAGGTGTTCGGTGTGCTAAAAGAAACTTTTGGGTCATTCAGGGACTAAAAGTGTCAAAAAGTGCAAAAGTTTGCACTTTTGCGCATAACTTACGTTCTGAATACATCCGGACATCCAAAAATTTATGTAAGCACTAAAATATTTTATTTTAGTGTTTGGCATGAGAAAAATCCATTCGTCGTGCAATTTGGATCGTTTTTTTTGCGTTCATTACGACTTCCGTCGTAATTTACCGAACATCGCAATCGTACAGCCAAACGAACCGACATCCGAGATATTTTTGGGCACATTTTAAGTTCCCTATACTTTAACTTCATTTTAGAGCTTTGAAATGGGGTTAACGAGCCTTAAACGTGTCGTAAACAGCTTAAACGGGCTGCAGGGACCAAATTTGACATTCTGCCAAACTAGGTCCTTGCGCACCGCAACAATATAATTGTTACGGTGCGCAAGCAGTTCCCAGAACAGCAGAATGTTGCAAACAGCCTGTTTTCAGCTGTCACACACTCCAAAACCACTTGCAAACGGTTTTTACAATACCATGGGCCATTTCTATGGGTTCTAATGGTTTAGTAAAACTAGGGGCACACTTGGACGGTTGAGATCCAGGCACGTTTTTCGACGAACGATCCTAACGGCTCTACATTTCCTATAAATACCCCCCCCCCCCCCATGTTTGCTCATTTCCCTCACACCTAAATCTGATCATAACTCTCTAAGTGGAAGTATTTGTGCTTCCTACTTGAGAGTGAGTCGGGTTTAATACTTGCGGGGACCTTCTGTAAGTACTCCTTCATTCTTTTCTTTCGTTTTTATGCTATAAAGTCAAACTGTGTTTGACTTTCTGCATTGACCAGTTTATGGTCAATGCGAAGTTCGTTTGAACTTCATAACGTGAGCGTAATCACGATGGTTATAGTCCCTAGTGACTATACCTACTGATTACCACGTTATCTAGGCTCAGTGACGAGTCGTAGTTTCGGGCAAAATGCGTGTACTCGCGTATTTTGTAACCAAACTACTCTAGGGTATCAAAACCGTTTGTTTTGATACCAAACCTGTTTTCTAACTTAACTAAACATGTCCTAGCATGTTTAGCTCGTCACTTTTAGATTTGTGCTTGTTTAGGGTCATAAGGGTAAGCGATCTAATCAATCGCTTATGCTTTCGAACCCGACCCATTTGGTCGATCATTAGGATCCGACCAAATACATTAGGTGACCATAGTAGTATAGGGAATAACCTTCCAAGGTTATACCTTATGGTCACATCGTTTGAGTAGTTGTATGATAAGTAGTTCTTATGCCTTAGGTAAATTACCAAAATACCCTTTCTGAACTAAAATTCATTTTAAGCCTATGTAACATAACTTTTGCCATCTAAACTGATTTAATAACAATATTAAACATGTTAAGGCATATCTTACTTGTCATAGGGCTAGTTAGGCAATCCAAACGCGTTTTACGCAAACGACGCGTTAAAGTAGCATAAGCTACCTAAACGGGTCATAACGGGTCAGAAGCACTTAGAATAAGTTTCGTTGAGTATGTAGGCTTTGTTAAACCATATTACATGAGTTCCTACACCCATTTGGTTTACAAACCCTCATACTACCCGATCCTCTGTTCAAGTCCGTTTATTAATGTAGTTACCTATATTAGGTGCCGTTTGATTCCGTAATCTTCTAGCTTTGCTTGGTGGATATCTAAAGTCTATTGAGAAATCTCAAGTGAGTACATAGACCCCTCTTTTACTGTTTTCCAAATGTTTTGGGGTGGAACACATGTGCCTACTTATTACTTTCATGCTTTCCTGTTTTCACATCATACACCTGCTATGTTCGTTAGTACATTATAGTACATGATTTCATTACATTTCATGATATGTATGCCCATTGTGTGTGTACTTAGTACATCGTTTTACATTACATTTTATGCTATGTATGTCCATTTAGTTCATACTTAGTACATCGTTTTACATTACAATTCGTTGCATATACTCATCCAGCATATGAACATATTATATTACATTTTGAACCGTTTATAACTATTTGACTATGTGAACCGTTGTAAACATTTGACTATGTGAACAGTTTATATCTGTGAACCGTTTGTATCTGTGAACCGTGTGAACCGTATTTGACCACACATAAACATTTCTACAATTGTTAAACATTACATCTTGATGGTTTGGTTTGAGTAAGTGATTAAAGTAACGAGGCGTGTGTAATATGATACAAGCATGGTGGATACGTCGCTGGTACTTCCTATATATAAGTGTTTGTATGGTATTACATATCGTAGCGTTATTTGAATCATTTCAGTTTGAGACATATAACATTTTATACAAATAACATACTTTTCACAATACATTGTTTTTACAAGCAACTTATCATATACAAACTCATTTTACAATGGTTATTCATTTAACCATACATTATTCTCTTATTTATACATATTATCTAATCTTATCGTTTTTCAAATGATTTACAAAACAAAGCAAATTACAAGGTTCATGACTAAACATTTTCTCAAACATAAGTCATGAAACCTATTTTCACAAAACCTATGTATCTCACAGGCATTTTTATGCTGACGTACCTATTTTCACATGTGTTTTTCAGGAGCTGTTGCATAAGATGATCAAGATACACATAGGCAGACTAGGGCTTTAGTGACAATAAAAGATGCAAGACTAGTTAATTATGTTGTATTTCTTTGTTTGTTAAGACATTGTAACACTTTTAATGAATAAAACGAAACTTCAATTGCCATGGATTTGAAACAATTAATTCTGTTACAACACTCCCCGACATTTCCGCCACGTTTTGTATGTTCTACGTGGTCGGGGTGTGACAGAAGAGTTGGTATCAGAGCCAATGGTTATAGGGAATTAGGTTATTAGTAATGCTTTGACCTAGTCTATAACCTTTCTAGGACCCTAACGCGAGTTTACTTGCGTTTAGTCATAAAACAATACCGTCACCTATCCTTAGGCGACGACCACAACAAGAACATAAATTTCAAAACCGCTTTGAAAACTAATCATCTGTTCTAGGATGATTGATTACTAGGTTTTGAACCCTTTTTGAATTTTCAAATTATTGCCAAAGTTTTGAGTCCTAAATAATGTGAACACGTGCAAACTGGAAGGGTGAATGCCTGTATTCTGGGTTTTCTGTCTAGGCAAGCACTTCGTATACATCTCATCAGACGCGAGACCAGTTGTGCTTACCTGGGAATTCTTGGGATGAGTGTTCACTTATAGGCGAGCATGTCTTCGCGATACATTATTTTTGACCCATTTACTTTGATTAGTCACTGTGTGTCGTTTGTTTACCTTGTGGTAACAAACAAATGACCACTACCCTTGCTTTCATCAGATTTGTTTCATCTCATTCTTTTCGTTTAATTCTCTCACTCGTTTCCTTTCATGTTTCCTCTTTTAGAATGCCTCCTCGACGCGAGAACCAGATAGTGACTGCCGAGCTGGCAGAAATCATTGCGTAGCAAATGGCTGCTCAATTCCCAAACCTCTTTGCTCTATGGAATCAAGCCAACAAAAACAACAATGGTCCATGCAATTTCAAAAGATTTAACTTGGCGAAACCACTCAAGTTTAGTGGTTATGAGGGAGCGACTGGGCTTCTGCAATGGTTCGAGAGCATTGAGAATACTTTCTGCCACGTGCAGTGTCCTGATAATCGCAAGGTCGAGTTTGCTTCGAGTGTGTTCCAGAAGAGAGCCCTTACGTGGTGGAACGGGGTTATGAGAGATCGTGGTGCAGAAGTTGCTCTAGCACAGACATGGGCTGAACTTAGGGCCCTTATGATGAAGGAATTCTGTCCTCGTCACGAGATCAGGGCATTGGAAAGGGAATTCGACGATCTTAAGCAAGACAGCGGTGAACATCGAGCATACACTGATCGATATGAGGAGTTAAGTCTGTTATGCCCAAACATGGTCACGCCTTTGGATAAGGCAATAGAAAAGTACATTGATGGCCTCCCTGACTCAATACAAGACATTGTGACTGGCAGCAACCCTACTACAGTTAGACAGGCCATTGAGCTAGCCGCAACCTTGACTGAATCTCAGATCAGGAAACGTAAGCTTTTCCGAAAGGGTGACAAGAAACCGGTCGAGGAATCGAAACCAATCGAGGAATCAAAGACCATGGATGAACAGACAGGATCCCCTAAGAAGTCAAAGAAGTGAAAGACTTCTCAGAACTTCGCCATGGTTACTCACAATGATCAAGCCGCCCCCAACCAACCAGCTCAACCCCCTGCCAGGAAACCCTACAACGGAACTGCACCTTTGTGCAACCAATGTGGCCTACATCATCATGCTGGTGTGAAGTGTCGCACATGCCAAGTTTGCGGACTTATAGGTCATACAGCGAGGGTTTGCCCAACCGCAGCTGCACCAAATCAAGTTAACAACAATCCTGCTCAAGCTCGTTTTCCACTGGGGTCTTGCTACAACTGTGGCGAGATGGGCCATTTTCGTAGGAATTGCCCAAAGCTTGCTAATGCAAATCCAGCGCAGGGATGAGTATCTGACTAACAGAAGATAACGCTGTTTAGAAAATAATCGAGCCTTGTGTATTATTTTCTTTTGTTATCACGATCTATGAAACAGTTGTTGTTATTGTTGTTATAAATAAATCTTTCATTTACATTTTAATATGTTTATGTGGTTGCATGTATAAACATATCCTCTACAATACCAACAATCAAGGAACCATATTCCTTGAAGAACAGACTACCCCCAATTTTCTTCCATTGTATGATCTCTTGCATTTTCCACGAAAATCCTAAGTACCCGTTTCTTCCAAAAGAAACGAAGTACGAGGTGCCAAGTTAATAGCAATCAATAACAAGATAATAACAATTGAACAAATATGTGATTGTGTCATGGGATCCAAATTATGTTATCCAAATCCTCGTAGAATCTTACATATCCTTGTACAAGAGATTCATTGTAGGATACCCAAAGGTACTACCTAAAATCCTTAATAGACTTCTACGCTGTAGTTAAGTCCCTTGGATTATAAAGTACTACTTCATAATTACACCCCTTTAGTGGTCTAGTTAAACTGATCGATCCAAAAATCTGGTTAGGAATATTATGTGATGATATAGATGAAAGGACTCCTTGGTGGCCTAATTAAGAAGATCCTCTGTCGATCTAATTAAAAGGACCCTATGGTAATCTAGTCACCCTCATCACAAGTTTGATATCCTTCCCCACAACATTACAAAACGAACTGTGCGGACTGTTCAAGGAATTACGTAATTATGGATGCATACATAATTATGGAATTTAGTGCACAGAAATCACAGCAAGTTCTATCATATATCTAAGTAAACCCAATTCATTTCCAATTCTGATGAAGCATCCGTTGAGGAAAAATGAACTAGCTATTCATTTTTCACTTCTGAGGAATATCCGTTGAGGAAATGAATATCCGTTTATCCTTCATTTCCAACTCTGAGGAAGCAACCGTTGAAAATGACTCCGTTAGTTCATTTTCGTTTCTGGAGATTATCCGTTGAAAAAAATAAATATCCGTTGTTAAATCTTTCATTTCCATACCTGAGGAAGCAACCATTGAAAATGACTCCGTTAGTTCATTTTCGTTTCTGAAGATTATCCGTTGAGGAAATGAATATCCGTTGTTAAATCTTTCATTTCCATACCTGAGGAAGCAACCGTTGAAAATGACCCCGTTAGTTCATTTTCGTTTCTGAAGATTATCCGTTGAGGAAATGAATATCCGTTGACTATTTCTTCATTTCAAATTCTGAGGAATAACCGTTGAGGAAAATGACCCCGTTTGTTCATTTTCGTTCTGAAGAATATTCATTGAGAGAAATGAATATCCGTGGATTATTCCTTCATTCCCGTTTCTGGCGAAGGATCCGTTGAGGAAGAATGAATCATCCATTCGTTTTCACTTCTGAAGAATATCCGTTGAGGGAAATGTATATCCGTTTAGTTAAAAATCCTTTATTTTCCATTTCCGAAGAACCCGTTGAAGAAAATGACTCCGTTTCGTTAATTTTCGATTCTGAAAAATATCCGTTGAGGAAAATAACAAAATTATGCTTTACATATCTTTGATGGTTATTTAACACAAAGTCACAGACCGACTTCTACGAATAAATTTCGGGACGAAATTTCCTTAAGTAGGGGAGACTGTGACACCTGTGTCACTGCGACCATCAAACAAATACCAAACCAATGAAATATTGTATTTCATACTTGGGACTTGTATAAATATGTGTATCTTTTGCACATATCAACTCTTGTTCGATTTCAAGCTCTAAATCGCTTTCTGGAAGGTTATACGCGCACTAATGCGTAAATATAACCAGTTTAATGCAACAAACACTCCGGAATAGTGAAATAGTATTAACATACCTTAAATAACCTCTACATAACTTAGAAATAAGTTTTGGAAGGTTTGGTATGCCGAAATCAAGTTATATCGCTTACAGGGACTAAAGTTGACAAACTACGAAAGTATGCCAATTTGAACTGTAACAGACATTCCGGAACATGACCATAAGTTAAACATACCATAAATATCCTTTACATAGCTTCGAAATAGGCTTTGAGGTGTTCGGTGTGCTAAAAGAAACTTTTGGGTCATTCAGGGCCAAAAAGTGTCAAAAAGTGCACAAGTTTGCACTTTTGCGCATAACTTACGTTCTGAATACATCCGGACATCCAAAAATTTATGTAAGCACTAAAATATTTTATTTTAGTGTTTGGGATGAGAAAAATCCATTCGTCGCGCAATTTGGATCGTTTTTTTTTGCGTTCATTACGACTTCCGTCGTAATTTACCGAACATCGCAATCGTACGGCCAAACGAACCGACATCCGAGATATTTTTGGGCACATTTTAATTTCCCTATACTTTAACTTCATTTTAGAGCTTTGAAATGGGGTTAACGAGCCTTAAACGTGTCGGAAATAGCCTAAACGGGCTGCAGGGACCAAATTTGACATTCTGCCAAACTAGGTCCTTGCGCACCGCAACAATATAATTGTTACGGTGCGCAAGCAGTGCCCAGAACAGGAGAATGTTGCAATCAGCCTGTTTTCAGCTGTCATACACTGCAAACCCACTTGCAAACGGTTTTTACAATACCATGGGCCATTTCTATGGGTTCTAATGGTTTAGTAAAACTAGGGGCACACTTGTACGGTTGAGATCGAGGCACGTTTTTCGACGAACGATCCTAACGACTCTACATTTCCTATAAATACCCCCCCCCATGTGTGCTCATTTCCCTAACACCTAAATCTGATCATAACTCTCTAAGTGGAAGTATTTGTGCTTCCTACCTGAGAGTGAGTCGGGTTTAATACTTGCGGGGACCTTCTGTAAGTACTCCTTCGTTCTTTTCTTTCGTTTTTATGCTATAAAGTCAAACTGTGTTTGACTTTCTGCATTGACGAGTTTATGGTCAATGCGAAGTTTGTTTGAACTTCATAACGTGAGCGTAATCACGATGGTTATAGTCCCTAGTGACTATACCTACTGATTACCACGTTATCTAGGCTCAGTGACGAGTCGTAGTTTCGGGCAAAATGCGTGCACTCGCGTATTTTGTAACCAAACTACTCTAGGGTATCAAAACCGTTTGTTTTGATACCAAACCTGTTTTCTAACTTAACTAAACATGTCCTAGCATGTTTAGCTCGTCACTTTTAGATTTGTGCTTGTTTAGGGTCATAAGGGTAAGCGATCTAATCAATCGCTTATGCTTTCGAACCCGACCCATTTGGTCGATCATTAGGATCCGACCAAATACATTAGGTGACCATAGTAGTATAGGGAATAACCTTCCGAGGTTATACCTTATGGTCACATCGTTTGAGTAGTTGTATGATAAGTAGTTCTTATGCCTTAGGAAAATTACCAAAATACCCTTTCTGAACTAAAATTCATTTTAAGCCTATGTAACATAACTTTTGCCATCTAAACTGATTTAATAACAATATTAAACATGTTAAGGCATATCTTACTTGTCATAGGGCTAGTTAGGCGATCCAAATGCGTTTTACGCAAACGACGCGTTAAAGTAGCATAAGCTACCTAAACGGGTCATAACGGGTCAGAAGCACTTAGAATAAGTTTCGTTTAGTATGTAGGCTTTGTTAAACCATATTACATGAGTTCCTACACCCATTTGGTTTACAAACCCTCATACTACCCGATCCTCTGTTCAAGTCCGTTTATTAATGTAGTTACCTATATTAGGTGCCGTTTGATTCCGTAATCTTCTAGCTTTGCTTGGTGGATATCTAAAGTCTATTGAGAAATCTCAAGTGAGTACATAGACCCCTCTTTTACTGTTTTCCAAATGTTTTGGGGTGGAACACATGTGCCTACTTATTACTTTCATGCTTTCCTGTTTTCACATCATACACCTGCTATGTTCGTTAGTACATTATAGTACATGATTTCATTACATTTCATGATATGTATGCCCATTGTGTGTGTACTTAGTACATCGTTTTACATTACATTTTATGCTATGTATGTCCATTTAGTTCATACTTAGTACATCGTTTTACATTACAATTCGTTGCATATACTCATCCAGCATATGAACATATTATATTACATTTTGAACCGTTTATAACTATTTGACTATGTGAACCGTTGTAAACATTTGACTATGTGAACAGTTTGTATCTGTGAACCGTTTGTATCTGTGAACCGTTTGTATCTGTGAACCGTTTGTATCTGTGAACCGTTTGTATCTGTGAACCGTGTGAACCGTATTTGACCACACATAAACATTTCTACAATTGTTAAACATTACATCTTGATGGTTTGGTTTGAGTAAGTGATTAAAGTAACGAGGCGTGTGTAATATGATACAAGCATGGTGGATACGCCGCTGGTACTTCCTATATATAAGTGTTTCTATGGTATTACATATCGTAGCGTTATTTGAATCATTTCAGTTTGAGACATATAACATTTTATACAAATAACATACTTTTCACAATACATTGTTTTTACAAGCAACTTATCTTATACAAACTCATTTTACAATGGTTATTCATTTAACCATACATTATTCTCTTATTTATACATATCATCTGATCTTATCGTTTTTCAAATGATTTACAAAACAAAGCAAATTACAAGGTTCATGACTAAACATTTTCTCAAACATAAGTCATGAAACCTATTTTCACAAAACCTATGTATCTCACAGGCATTTTTATGCTGACGTACCTATTTTCACATGTGTTTTTCAGGAGCTGTTGCATAAGATGATCAAGATACACATAGGCAGACTTGGGCTTTAGTGCCAATAAAAGATGCAAGACTAGTTAATTATGTTGTATTTCTTTGTTTGTTAAGACATTGTAACACTTTTAATCAATAAAACGAAACTTCAATTGCCATGGATTTGAAACAATTAATTATGTTACAACACTCCCCGACGTTTCCGCCACGTTTTGTATGTTCTACGTGGTTGGGGTGTGACAGAAGAGTTGGTATCAGAGCCAATGGTTATAGGGAATTAGGTTATTAGTAATGCTTTGACCTAGTCTATAACCTTTCTAGGACCCTAACACGAGTTTACTTGCATTTAGTCATAAAACAATACCGTCACCTATCCTTAGGCGATGACCACAACAAGAACATAAATTTCAAAACCGCTTTGAAAACTAATCATCTGTTCTAGGATGATTGATTACTAGGTTTTGAACCCCTTTTGAATTTTCAAACTCTTGCCAAAGTTTTGAGTCCTAAATAATGTGAACACGTGCAAACTGGAAGGGTGAATGCCTTTATTCTGGGTTTTTTGTCTAGGCAAGCACTTCGTATACATCTCATCAAACGCGAGACCAGTTGTGCTTACCTGGGAATTCTTGGGATGAGTGTTCACTTATAGGCGAGCATGTCTTCGCGATACATTATTTTTGACCCATTTACTTTGATTAGTCACTGTGTGTCGTTTGTTTACCTTGTGGTAACAAACAAATGACCACTACCCTTGCTTTCATCAGATTTGTTTCATCTCATTCTTTTCGTCTAATTCTCTCACTCGTTTCCTTTCATGTTTCCTCTTTAAGAATGCCTCCTCGACGCGAGAACCAGATAGCGACTGCCGAGCTGGCAGAAATCATTGCGCAGCAAATGGCTGCTCAATTCCCAAACCTCTTTGCTCTATGGAATCAAGCCAACAACAACAACAATGGTCCATGCAATTTCAAGAGTTTTAACTCGGCGAAACCACTCAAGTTTAGTGGTTATGAGGGAGCGACTGGGCTTCTGCAATGGTTCGAGAGCATTGATAATACTTTCCGCCACGTGCAGTGTCCTGATAATCGCAAGGTCGAGTTTGCTTCGAGTGTGTTCCAGAAGAGAGCCCTTACGTGGTGGAACGGGGTTATGAGAGATCGTGGTGCAGAAGTTGCTCTAGCACAGACATGGGCTGAACTTAGGGCCCTTATGATGAAGGAATTCTGTCCTCGTCACGAGATCAGGGCATTGGAAAGGGAATTCGATGATCTTAAGCAAGACAGCGGTGAACATCGAGCATACACTGATCGATATGAGGAGTTAAGTCTGTTATGCCCAAACATGGTCACGCCTTTGGATAAGGCAATAGAAAAGTACATTGATGGCCTCCCTGACTCAATACAAGACATTGTGACTGGCAGCAACCCTACTACAGTTAGAGAGGCCATTGAGCTAGCCGCAACCTTGACTGAATCTTAGATCAGGAAACGTAAGCTTTTTCGAAAGGGTGACAAGAAACCGATCGAGGAATCGAAACCAATCGAGGAATCAAAGACCATGGATGAACAGACAGGATCCCCTAAGAAGTCAAAGAAGCGAAAGACTTCTCAGAACTTCACCATGGTTACTCACAATGATCAAGCCGCCCCCAACCAACCAGCTCAACCCCCTGCCAGGAAACCCTACAACGGAACTACACCTCTGTGCAACCAATGTGGCCTACATCATCATGCTAGTGTGAAGTGTCGCACATGCCAAGTTTGCGGACTTATAGGTCATACAACGAGGGTTTGCCCAACCGCAGCTGCACCAAATTAAGTTAACAACAATCCTGCTCAAGCTCGTTTTCCACTAGGGTCTTGCTACAACTGTGGCGAGATGGGCCATTTTCGTAGGAATTGCCCAAAGCTTGCTAATGCAAATCCAGCGCAGGGATGAGTATCTGACTGACAGAAGATAACGCTGTTTAGAAAATAATCGAGCCTTGTGTATTATTTTCTTTTGTTATCACGATCTATGAAACAGTTGTTGTTATTGTTGTTATAAATATATCTTTCATTTACATTTTAATATGTTTATGTGGTTGCATGTATAAACATATCCTCTACAATACCAACATTCAAGGAACCATATTCCTTGAAGAACAGACTACCCCCAAATTTCTTCCATTGTATGATCTCTTGCGTTTTCCACGAAAATCCTAAGTACCCGTTTCTTCCAAGAGAAACGAAGTACGAGGTGCCAAGTTAATAGCAATCAATAACAAGATAATAACAATTGAACAAATATGTGATTATGTGCTTATGTGTTCCTTTTTTTTGTGTCATGTGATCCAAATTATGTTATCCAAATCCTCGTAGAATCTTACATATCCTTGTACAAGAGATTCATTGTAGGATACCCAAAGGTACTACCTAAAATCCTTAATGGACTTCTACGCTGTAGTTAAGTCCCTTGGATTATAAAGTACTACTTCATAATTAGACCCCTTTAGTGGTCTAGTTAAACTGATCGATCCAAAAATCTGGTTAGGAATATTATGTGATGATATAGATGAAAGGACTCCTTGGTGGCCTAATTAAGAAGATCCTCTGTCGATCTAATTAAAATGACCCAATGGTAGTCTAGTCACCCTCATCACAAGTTTGATATCCTTCCCCACAACATTACAAAACGAACTGTGCGGACTGTGCAAGGAATTACGTAATTATGGATGCATACATAATTATGGAATTTAGTGCACAGAAATCACAGCAAGTTCTATCATATATCTAAGTAAACCCAATTCATTTCCAATTCTGATGAAGCATCCGTAGCGGAAAAATGAACTAGCTATTCATTTTTCACTTCTGAGGAATATCCGTTGAGGAAATGAATATCCGTTTATCCTTCATTTCCAACTCTGAGGAAGCAACCATTGAAAATGACTCCGTTAGTTCATTTTCGTTTCTGGAGATTATCCGTTGAAAAAAATAAATATCCGTTGTTAAATCTTTCATTTCCATACCTGAGGAAGCAACCGTTGAAAATGACTCCGTTAGTTCATTTTCGTTTCTGAAGATTATCCGTTGAGGAAATGAATATCCGTTGTTAAATCTTTCATTTCCATACCTGAGGAAGCAACCATTGAAAATGACCCCGTTAGTTCATTTTCGTTTCTGAAGATTATCCGTTGAGGAAATGAATATCCGTTGACTATTTCTTCATTTCAAATTCTGAGGAATAACCGTTGAGGAAAATGACCCCGTTTGTTCATTTTCGTTCTGAAGAATATTCATTGAGAGAAATGAATATCCGTGGATTATTCCTTCATTCCCGTTTCTGACGAAGGATCCGTTGAGGAAGAATGAATCATCCATTCGTTTTCACTTCTGAAGAATATCCGTTGACTATTTCTTCATTTCAAATTCTGAGGAATAACCGTTGAGGAAAATGACCCCGTTTGTTCATTTTCGTTCTGAAGAATATTCATTGAGAGAAATGAATATCCGTGGATTATTCCTTCATTACCGTTTCTGATGAAGGATCCGTTGAGGAAGAATGAATCATCCATTCGTTTTCACTTCTGAAGAATATCCGTTGAGGGAAATGTATATCCGTTTAGTTAAAAATCCTTTATTTTCCATTTCCGAAGAACCCGTTGAAGAAAATGACTCTGTTTCGTTCATTTTCGCTTCTGAAAAATATCCGTTGAGGAAAATAACAAAATTATGCTTTACATATCTTTGATGGTTATTTAACACAAAGTCACAGACCGACTTCTACGAATAAATTTCGGGACGAAATTTCCTTAAGTTGGGGAGACTGTGACACCTGTGTCACTTCGACCATCAAACAAATACCAAACCAATGCAATATTGTATTTCATACTTGGGACTTGTATAAATATGTGTATCTTTTGCACATATCAACTCTTGTTCGATTTCAAGCTCTAAATCGCTTTCTGGAAGGTTATACGCGCACTAATGCGTAAATATAACCAATTTAATGCAACAAACACTACGGAATAGTGAAATAGTCTTAACATACCTTAAATAACCTCTACATAACTTAGAAATAAGTTTTGGAAGGTTTGGTATGCCGAAATCAAGTTATATCGCTTACAGGGACTAAAGTTGACAAACTGCGAAAGTATGCCAATTTGAACTGTAACAGACATTCCGGAACATGACCATAAGTTAAACATACCATAAATATCCTTTACAAAGCTTCGAAATAGGCTTTGAGGTGTTCGGTGTGCTAAAATAAACTTTTGGGTCATTCAGGGACTAAAAGTGTCAAAAAGTGCACAAGTTTGCACTTTTGCGCATAACTTACGTTCTGAATACATCCGGACATCCAAAAATTTATGTAAGCACTAAAATATTTTATTTTAGTGTTTGGCATGAGAAAAATCCATTCGTCGCGCAATTTGGATCGTTTTTTTTTTGCGTTCATTACGACTTCCGTCGTAATTTACCGAACATCGCAATCGTACGGCCAAACGAACCGACATCCGAGATATTTTTGGGCACATTTTAAGTTCCCTATACTTTAACTTCAGTTTAGAGCTTTGAAATGGGGTTAACGAGCCTTAAACGTGTGGGAAATTGCTTAAACGGGCTGCAGTGACCAAATTTGACATTCTGCCAAACTAGGTCCTTGCGCACCGCAACAATATAATTGTTACGGTGCGCAAGCAGTGCCCAGAACAGCAGAATGTTGCAAACACCCTGTTTTCAGCTGTCATACACTCCAAAACCACTTGCAAACGGTTTTTACAATACCATGGGCCATTTCTATGGGTTCTAATGGTTTAGTAAAACTAGGGGCACACTTGGACGGTTGAGATCGAGGCACGTTTTTCAACGAACGATCCTAACGGCTCTACATTTCCTATAAATACCCCCCCCCCCATGTTTCATCATTTCCCTCACACCTAAATCTGATCATAACTCTCTAAGTGGAAGTATTTGTGCTTCCTACCTGAGAGTGAGTCGGGTTTAATACTTGAGGGGACCTTCTGTAAGTACTCCGTCGTTCTTTTCTTTCGTTTTTATGCTATAAAGTCAAACTGTGTTTGACTTTCTGCATTGACCAGTTTATGGTCAATGCAAAGTTCGTTTGAACTTCATAACGTGAGCGTAATCACGATGGTTATAGTCCCTAGTGACTATACCTACTGATTACCACGTTGTCTAGGCTCAGTGACGAGTCGTAGTTTCGGGCAAAATGCGTGTACTCGCGTATTTTGTAACCAAACTACTCTAGGGTATCAAAACCGTTTATTTTGATACCAAACCTGTTTTCTAACTTAACTAAACATGTCCTAGCATGTTTAGCTCGTCACTTTTAGATTTGTGCTTGTTTAGGGTCATAAGGGTAAGCGACCCATTTGGTCGATCATTAGGATCCGTTTGTTTTGATATCAATCGCTTATGCTTTCGAACCCGACCCATTTGGTCGATCATTAGGATCCGACCAAATAGATTAGTTGACCATAGTAGTATAGGGAATAACCTTCCGAGGTTATACCTTATGGTCACATCGTTTGAGTAGTTGTATGATAAGTAGTTCTTATGCCTTAGGTAAATTACCAAAATACCCTTTCTGAACTAAAATTCATTTTAAGCCTATGTAACATAACTTTTGCCATCTAAACTGATTTAATAACAATATTAAACATGTTAAGGCATATCTTACTTGTCATAGGGCTAGTTAGGCGATCCAAATGCGTTTTACGCAAACGACGCGTTAAAGTAGCATAAGCTACCTAAACGGGTCGTAACGGGTCAGAAGCACTTAGAATAAGTTTCGTTTAGTATGTAGGCTTTGTTAAACAATATTACATGAGTTCCTACACCCATTTGGTTTACAAACCCTCATACTACCCGATCCTCCGTTCAGGTCCGTTTATTAATGTAGTTACCTATATTAGGTGCCGTTTGATTCCGTAATCTTCTAGCTTTGCTTGGTGGATATCTAAAGTCTATTGAGAAATCTCAAGTGAGTACATAGACCCCTCTTTTACTGTTTTCCAAACGTTTTGGGGTGGAACACATGTGCCTACTTATTACTTTCATGCTTTCCTGTTTTCACATCATACACCTGCTATGTTCGTTAGTACATTATAGTACATGATTTCATTACATTTCATGCAATGTATGCCCATTGTGTGTGTACTTAGTACATCGTTTTACATTACATTTTATGCTATGTATGTCCATTTAGTTCATACTTAGTACATCGTTTTACATTACAATTCTTTGCATATACTCATCCAGCATATGAACATATTATATTACATTTTGAACCGTTTATAACTATTTGACTATGTGAACCGTTGTAAACATTTGACTATGTGAACAGTTTGTATCTGTGAACCGTTTGTATCTGTGAACCGTGTGAACCGTATTTGACCACACATAAACATTTCTACAATTGTTAAACATTACATCTTGATGGTTTGGTTTGAGTAATTGATTAAAGTAACGAGGTGTGTGTAATATGATACAAGCATGGTGGATACGCCGCTGGTACTTCCTATATATAAGTGTTTGTATTGTATTACATATCGTAGCGTTATTTGAATCATTTCAGTTTGAGACATATAACATTTTATACAAATAACATACGTTTCACAATACATTGTTTTTACAAGCAACTTATCTTATACAAACTCATTTTACAATGGTTATTCATTTAACCATACATTATTCTCTTATTTATACATATCATCTGATCTTATCGTTTTTCAAATGATTTACAAAACAAAGCAAATTACAAGGTTCATGACTAAACATTTTCTCAAACATAAGTCATGAAACCTATTTTCACAAAACCTATGTATCTCACAGGCATTTTTATGCTGACGTACCTATTTTCACATGTGTTTTTCAGGAGCTGTTGCATAAGATGATCAAGATACACATAGGCAGACTTGGGCTTTAGTGACAATAAAAGATGCAAGACTAGTTAATTATGTTGTATTTCTTTGTTTGTTAAGACATTGTAACACTTTTAATCAATAAAACGAAACTTCAATTGCCATGGATTTGAAACAATTAATTATGTTACAACACTCCCCAACGTTTCCGCCACGTTTTGTATGTTCTACATGGTCGGGGTGTGACAAACTTTTCCATAGACTTTGTTACAAAAATATTGTTTAACAATTATTCCAAAATTAAATATAATTTAAAGTTAAAATAATTATTATTTTAACAAGAAATTATAACTTGGAATAATATTGAAGGCATAAAAGAAACGTAACTAAAAAACGTAAATACTAAGGCAAGGCACGACCCATTCGTCTAATAGACCCTAGTACACTGTAGGGAGTCGTGTTTGCTGAGGAGATTTGAGTTACGAGTATCGAAGACGCAAAACAGTGAGTTCCTGTCCCCCTTTTCTCTTAACTGTTTTTGGTTTTATAACTCTCGGGGGTGGAATACATGTTACGAATACTTAAACGGTATGAATTGCCTATGAAATGAACTACTAGATCATGTGAGCATAGACTAAATATTGAAATGCCATTAATACTTAATTAGGGACGAAGGTTAGATCTAACGGGTATGGCCGAGCCCAACTCATGGTCCTCATGTGATCATTTGAGTGCTTTGGTGTCCCAGTCAAGGGAAATCGACATAGTCAAGGGAAATTGACATAGTCAAGGTAAATTGACATAGTCGAAGGGAAATTCGACATAGTCGTGGGAAATCGACATAGTCGAGGGAAAATCGACAAGGGTATAAGCCTACTCATTTCGAGTGCTCCCTATGTCCTCACATGCCTTAATGTCCTTATACTACATTTATTTGGTATGTTCATACACGCTTTTCATACCAGTTTTCAAAGGAGTCTCTCAAAGGTTTACAAGTACTCAAACAAAACGCATGAACTCACTCAACTTTTGTTGATGTTTTCCAAAATTACATGTATTTTAGGTGACAAGTTGGATCTTGGGCGCGGGTGTTGTTTCTAGAAGTAGACTTCAAGTTTAGATGTCATCCACTTTTGTTGGTTTGTAACCTAATTGAAGGTTGTGTTTTAAAACTTAAATAACCGGTGTTTGTAATACTCAAATTTTATGAATGGATGAACATCGTTTTGACCATGTAGTTGTTTATTAAGATTGAATGCAATGATATCAAACCAATCACGCATCATACGCTTCCGCAAAAGTCAGGGTGTGACAGTTTGGTATCAGAGCTTCAATTGTAGTTAACTAGGATTCCTTCTCGAGTCTAGACTATAATCACTAGAACTCTCTCACAAAAACATTTTTACAAAAAAAAGGTTTTTCATTGCATTCACGTAAGCGTCAAGATCCACGAGTCAAACATTTTTCAAAGAAGAGACAAGGCAAGGACATTAGTAGGGAGGAGAATACCCCAAAAGAAGGTGCCAACTAAGGCATAGTCTACACAAGTTAGACTTGCCAAAGACAAAATGACCCCTCAAAGGATAAACGAGAGTTATATGTGATATGATGCATCGAATTGCCCGTTTATGCTAAGTAAAATATTTTTTTATTGATATATACATACGAATAAGTGTACGAAATAATTATTGACGTGCATAAGATACCTTCGACTTCGAATCCTATTATTGTTCTTACTCGCACGATGAAGTTATCGGCCTCGTATTCATTGCAAAGCTCATGGCTGGAGTGATTACCAAACAAGATTCTGAGCTTGCTTCCGTAGGAGATGGCTGCTCTTCCCTCTCGATCGTGAAGGTGCCTGACTACGGTAGTGTCCGCAAGGCAGAGGCGGCAACCTTGAACAACTTCTTAATCAGCAGGACGAGATCTCTGCGGCTTTTGAGAAGCAAGATTGATGACACACTTGACCAGAAAAGGAAGATGAAGTATTCATCTTGAAGGTGCCCCTCCAACTGCTAGGAATTCTCCTTATTCCTATTTCGTTTAACCATCGTGCCTGTTCGCGCGTAACGATAACGAGTGTTAACTCATGGACCACCGCAATGGTCCTTTCCATGTCAGAGGTATAAGGACAGTAGTGTCCCCTCCTTGGTTGATCATCTGCTTGGACGAGGGAAAATTGGGGTAACTGTGCAAGACAATTTATTATTACGGGGGCCCACGTAATAACAACTTGTAGTGCATGGAAATCCTGTTGGACTCTGCGGGTCAGGTTAATGATCACCATCCCTCTAAAAATAATCTATAGGTGTTCACACCTTCATCTGGTAGGACAACACCTAGACCATTGCTTTAGCACTTTATAAAGTAGGAAACCTGTCTTTGCCTACTTCGTGTCTGACACTTCTACCCGTGTATGAGACGTTTGAGAACCGATATTTAAGCAAGTGGAGATGGATAACATTCAGAAAGATTCAGTGACGTTACACTCTCTATCACCCCTACATGGACAACCCCATCTCTGGGAAAGTATACCCGTCTTGTGAAGCTAAAGACCAAAGAAAGCTAACGTAGGAGGAAAATCACTACTACCTTCATATTATGAAAACTCAGTAATTGTTTCCTCACTCGTACATTGTTGAGTATATATGCATGTGATATTGAGTGATTACATGTTGGCTTATGGTGCTACGTACCCCATAGACAATTATGGAATGTTGTCTAACCTACCTCATACCTTTTGACATAAGAGAATGCCGCCCAGACGAGACACAGACACCAGTATGTTACCAAGGACAGAAGCCGAGCTTCAAGAACGCATCTCACAAGAAATTGCACGACATGAAGCCCTCCGCTCCGAACACAGCGGTGGCACTTCTCGAAATAACCCTCCAACTGGCTGCACCTATAAACAATTCCTGGACTGCAAGAAATTGAATTTTGATGGCACAGGAGGTGCCGTTGCACTTGTTCGTTGGGCAGAAAAGACTGACTCCGTTCTAAGAATGAGTAATTGTTCGCCCCAGCGGAGTGTTACCTATATCTCAGGGTTATTTTTGGACGGCGCACTCTCTTGGTGGAACCTTCAGATTCAGACCCTTGGTGCAGATGCTGCTTATGCACTGAGCTGGGACGAGCTCAAGGAAATGATGGAGAAGAAATACTTTTCTAGGGCTGAAATCCAGAAGCTTGAGGTGGAGTTCTGGAATTTCAAAATGGACAGGCCAAAGATTTCTGAGTACGTCCAGCGATTTCACGACTTGTCTAGGGTCGTTCCATACTTAGTCAAGCCGAAATTCAAGAGGATTAAGCGATTCATTTGGGGACTTGCACCTCAAATTAGGAGCATGGTTACTACCTCAAAGCCCCCAACCATCGCAGAGGCTATCGATTTGAGTATCACTCTTACTGAAGAAGCTCTATGCATGGGAAAATTTTCGTAATCTGAGGATAACAAGAAAGAGACCCATGTAGAGTCATCAGGTGTTGGTGCACTGATGTCTGTTAACTTCGTCTTTAATGAGTATTGTATTGTATAAGTTAGACCAGGGCACGGAAATCGAGAAAACAGTGTTGTAGGGTAATTCGCATGAAATGATCTAAATGTCATTTCAAGCGAAATTAGATGTTTCATACGGAAGTACTTAATTCCGCACGAAATTACTGATTTCGTGTGAACAGGTAATTCTGCTTCAGTCAGTTCATGCGGAATTAGCAACCCTATATATACCTGTTGCCCATGTTCATTTGATACGGAATTAGAGTTGGAGAGCTGAGGTGCTACCAAATTTTTGTCAGAATTGTTTGTAAAAAGCTCAGGAAATCAGTAATAGATAAAGATTAGACAGGAACAAGCTGTTTTACATTATTTACATTGATTCCGCCTTTGTATTTGATGCTGAACTCATCGGATTGACTCGTTAGGGTCACACGACGATCCAACATCAGGCAATAAGAAAAGGAAGTCTTCAAACCTAAAGATAGGCACTCAAGTCAGCTATGGAAGCTCTAACGCAAACAAAAGAAAGGGAGTGAACCCGTCGCGTGGCAGGAAAGCTTATGGAGCCACTAATAAGGCTGGTGGTAAGATATACTTGGGGAATAAGCCGAGATGCGAGGAATGCAATTTTTACCATGAAGGTCAATGTCTGAGGCCTAAGTGCGGGAAGTGTAGAAACGAAGGGCACAGCAAGGACACCTGTTCGGCGAAGGATCCAAATGGAAGAGATAATGGTAGAGTACCAGGTTGCTACAGATGTGGTGAAGTAGGGCACTTTAGGAAAGATTTCCCTAGGAAGAACCAAGCAAGGAAGGGTCTTCACGATCGGAGCTCGTGAAGCATGCCAGGATCCAGATGTGGTTACGGGTACATTCCCTATTAACCAACTTTATGCATCTATTTTTTATTAATATTGGCGCCAACTTTAACCTTGTATGCTTAGAACTTACGAACTACTTGGCCTAGTTTCGAGTAGAATAGACGTCCCATATTCTTTAGAATTGGCGAATGGAAGGTTAGTTAAGCGAAAGATTAAGTACTATATTGTGGAAACTTAAGAGAACAAGAAGCCTTTCCTAAATATTTGCCAGGAATACCCCCCCCCCCCCTTCAACGACAAGAGGAGTTTAGGATAAACCGCATGCCAGGAGTGGCACCAGTGCCGAATGACGCCTTACCGACTAGCTTCCTCCGAGAAGCATGAGCCTCTGTTATAACTGCAAGAGCTGCTAGACAGAGGGAATTAAGGACATGACATCTTTGTTAAGGACACAAGAAGAAAGTTGACAGCTTCCACTTTGCATCAATTCCAGGGAACTGGATATCAAGGATCGGTGTCTTTGCCAAGGACTGATGACATGAACGAGCCAATTGTAAGGTTCCAGTTGCTACTCGAAGATCGACTTGAGGGTAGGATGTCCTCGGCTGCAAATACAAGAGGAAAATATCCCTAACACGACCTTAGGGACTCGCCTTGAGCATTACGAGTTCCTTGACGTGCCATTTAGCTTAACACATGCACCGGCAATATTCATGGACCTCATGAATCAGGTGTGCAAGCCATACATGGATAAGAGCATGATTATATTTATTGACTACATTCTTATATGCCCAACGACCAAGGAAGGTTGTGAGCAACATCTGTAATTTATCTTGTGATTCTTAGAGAAAGAACAGTTATGTGCTAAGATGTCGAAAAGCGGATTTCGAATTCGCGAGGTAAGAACTTTAGGATACATGGTGGATAAGAACAAGATTCATGCCAACCCTGCAATCAAGAGCTAAGGAGTTAGAGTTTCAATTATGAGACACCTCTCGACAAAGTCTCGATTGCGCGTCGATGCAACGAGACCACGACATTGCATACACGTCACGTTGATTAAGGGATCATGAGAAGAAACCTTGATCTAGATACAGTAATTGCACGCCGCAAATTTGACGTCATTACCTATAAGAAAACACCGCACGACCTTTATGATCACAAGGGTTGCAGCACACCGTTGATCGTAAGAACTTAAATATTAACGAAGATGGACTGAGCTACTGAATGATGCAGACTGTATGGACATGTTACGTACTTGTGTGATAAACTTTGATGAAAAGTTGGAACACTCACTTGCCCTTAGTGGAGTTTTCCTACAACTGTATTTATCACACCGCTGTTTAAATCGCTTCGTGTGAACCTTTAGATGGAACATAATAAGTCGATCCCCGTTGTGTTAAACGAAGACCGGAGATAAACAATGTACTGGCCCGAGTTGGTTCAGGAAAAATTAGAGGCAAGATCGTTCAGATATGTGATCATATCAAGACAGCCCGCGGAATATAGAAAGATTGCGCCGACGAGCGGCGGAAACCGTAGGAATTTAAGATAAGAAGTATGGCTTTAATGGGAGCCTCGCCTTGGGAAGGCATGATGAGATTTAGAAAACGTGGAAGGTTGGACCCCCGGTATATAAGACCTTTCGAGATCCTGGTAGGGATCGGGACCATTGCTCGCAAGCTGAAACTACCAGAAAAGATCAGTAGTGATCGCGACACATTCCACGTGTCTAGTCTTTAGAGGAGTTCGACTCAAGGAACAGTCGTTATTTCCCACAAACCAGATTCACGTCAACGACAAACTCCAATTTACTATAGAACCTGTTAAGGATGCGGACTAAGAGTCCACAAAACATGGAGAAGACATAGTTAATTTACTTGAGTACATTAGAATTCATATCATGACCCAGAGTTACATGGGAACATGAAGAAAAATTTTAAACTTAAGTGACCACATTTGATTCACAACTCCCCTGCGACCGATGGCATCGCTTGAATTTCGGGACGAAATTCTTTTAACGGGGGAGTCTGTGACAACTGTCACTTTTCCGTACATTCCGTACACTAATTGAACAGTAATTTGTGTTTTAATAACTGTGCATGATCTAGTTTACGAGACAAATGAATTACTGATTACTGTTATATATATACAATGGCATTTCATGTTGCAAGACTTTTATCATTACTACATGCAACACGATATAGTTCTAATAATGCCCAGAACAGAGTTGGTGTTGGTGCATGCGTCTGTCGACTTCGTCTTGTATCGAATCTTGCATTGTATTATGTGACAACCCTCGTAATTCCGTGTATCCGTACAATTTATTAATGATAATTAAAGTGCTTGACGACTGTGTGGAATTACTTAACTGCTCTCTAATTACTGTGTTATACTTAGATGTGCTTGTTAACATACTAGTAGTATACATAAAAGTTACTAAATGGTCCGGTATGCTTTCATGAGTGTTGAGAATTAAAAATGCTACAAAAATATATATGTAGGACACATTACGGATTAATTAAGCACTTTAATGGAACAACCCAACCGAACAACCGTACATTACCCGGAACACCAAAATAATGCTAGAAGCATTGTTTTTATTTTTCTGAGCTAGTTAGGGTCCCCGAACACCCTAACACACTATATATTTAATAACACACAAAAGACACTAATTTAATACTTGAATTCTAACTAGAAATAGTAACCACCCATTGAAACCCAACCCTATACCCCCCCCGGTGGGACGATTACCATGGGGTGTCCCCCACCCATGGATTTGTTTAGTATTTTATTTGATTATGTTGGTAAATAAGAAACATATTACTCAAAGGTTAAAGGGGTGAACGAAGCTCGGTGTGTTCGGAAGTTGAAGGACCACTCTCATCTTCTTTTAACCACCACTTTTCTACACTCGAACTCCCCTTGCCTTGAGCTAGTGGTAAGAACTTAGATCCGTTCATTTTTCATGTTATTTAAGTGGTTAATAGTTATTTGATGATGAGAATCCGTGAACACTATAGGGTCATAAACAAAGTCTTGAATATAAAGTAACATGATGATGAAATAAGATGAAAACATGATGTTAATATGAAGTTGTTTGATTCTTGTTGATTATCTGATGATTTGCTTGTTAGTATTGATGTTTGATGTTGTTGTGATCACTAAATATGTTAACGGAATCAATCGAGCACGCTTTAGAATGTTAAAAGCTGAGAATAGGAGTCTGATTGGTGATTATAGCCAACTTTAGTTGGCTGTAACAGGACTTTAATAAAACGAAAAATGTATTTTCTGAAGTCTAGATTTATGTATTATGAAATATGGTTCTAATGGCATTAGAATCATAATTTTTGGACTTCGTTTACTATTTTTAAAGTGTCGTTTTGTAACAGCAGCTAAAGCTGCATTTTTACTGCTGAAAATATGCGTTATGTTTTCCGTCATAACATGAATTTTGTGCAGGGTTAGATCATGAAATTTGTACTGTAGATGACCACTGGTGTATTTGTAATCCTCCCACCGGAATTTCCTATATCGGACTTACGATGAATTTTAAATAAATTATTCCGTGGACTGCAGTCAGAAAAAGATAAATCTGATTTCAGTCTGGAAAAAGAATTTTTATAAAATATTGGTAATGAATTGGATCCCGATATTTTCACACAATAATATTTGGATCGTTTAAGATAGTCTGTAAAAAATTGGGAATTTTTGGAATTAATTAACTATTTTATTAAAATGCCCGAAAACAGCCCAGTTTTGGATATTTAAATTGAAATGACATAAGTAGTAATTTGCGTGTCTAAAAGCCGAGTATGTTATCTGAGGATGATCTAACATGTTATATGTCAATGAAAGTATTATTGTGCAATATCGTATGCTTGTTCCTGAGTAGCTATAGGTGGAATGTTTATATGAGCGTGAACAATTGAAGTGAATGCATGTTATGTAGTAGATACGTGTAGGAACTTTGTGCTCTATTTGAAACTACTAAATGACTAATTGGTAATCATATTAGGACGTGATTGACCGACCTTGACTGTTAGCTATATTTGAGAATCTAACCGAGCAAACCGAGGTGAGTTCACACTTTTCTACAAAGCATGGTAATTCCCGGTGGGAATGGGTTCAGGAATAGGGATTCCTCGTCCTTTGGGACGTGTTCAGGAATGTAAATTCCTCATCCTGTTGGGATGGTTTAGACTTACTGGACTACAACTCTATCAGCGAAGTCCCTCCCTTTTTGTATCAACTTAATCGCCGAGGCTATGGCGAGCGGGTCATTAGTTAATAGCGCTATTAGGTTTAACAAACCTCACATCGTGCCAGTTGGACGGATGTGTACTAATGGACTATAGCACATCGGTGATGATAGACACCGACGCTTGGGCACAATTAAATATTTGTTAGTAGTTGATATGATAAACGAGTCCGGTAGTTTAAATAATGCGGTAGCCCCCACGGCCGGAGTGCCAGGCTGGATAGCCAGGGAAGGTGGACATGGGATGGTTAACTAATAAACGTTTTCGAACTATGGGGTAACCCCCACGGCTGGAAAGCTGAATGAGAATAAACTACGTTTTTGAAACAACCCTAAAATGGACAACCAACCGTGAACTCACTCAACTTTGTTGTTGACTCATTGTTACATGCTTTGCAGGTCGCTAGATGCTGTAGGGCTTGCACATGGAGGTGGTCATTGTGGGATGCGAACTGATATGTCCCGTACTTAATAAATAAACTTTATGAACTTATGAAACTTATGTTTGGGTCTTTAAACTTATGAACCACGAATTTGTGTTTTGGTTTAACGTCTTATGCTTCCGCTGATTAAATTGAACTTGGTTAACTTCCTTTTGGTCGCCAATCGTAATGTGGTTGGTTTTATTTACCTAATTATGTTGTTCAAAATGATTGGTGGCTCGATCCTGGTCATGTCACGCCTCCAAGCGGTGATACTCCGCATGGTGGAATTTGGGGGTGTGACAGATTGGTATCAGAGCCATTGGTTATAGTGAACTTGGTTTTAAAAAGGGGAAAGCTTTTTGATAAAACCAGACTATAACCTGTACAGTGCTCAACGATCCACAATGACGCTTCGCTCCACGTGCAAGACTCGACACAATAGGTGGTATGATTTATGTTATATTGTCGGTTAGATAGTTCACCCTGTGCATTAGTTAACGTGATAATTGCTATTTGGACCTTGTGTGCTTACTCTCTACTGATGTCCCACACTTACGCACTTTCGCGACACTTTTCTCACTTACGTTGCTTCGTTGTGAAGATCATGAACGGACGCGGAGGACGTATCAACTTAACTCAAGCCTAGTTGACGGCTTTGATCAATGAACGAGTTGCTGAGTCACTCGCAGTAAATCCGGCAGGAGGTCAACATGCTCAGCCTCCTGTGTGCACATTCAAAACCTTCATGGATTGCCGACCCAGTACCTTCAGCGGCACAGAAGGAGCGATAGGCCTTCTTCACTGGTTTGAGAAGCTTGAGTCTGTCTTTGAGATGTGTGAATGCCCTGAAGATCGTAGGGTGAAATATGCTACCGGAACACTTGAAGGAGCTGCGTTAACCTGGTGGAAAGCACAGGTTCAACTGCTTGGGTTGGCGGTTGCTAATGCCACCCCATGTAATGACTTCAAGGAACTTATCAAGGAAGAGTACTGTAGTCGTGACGACATCCACAAGCTAGAGGTGGAATTCTTCAATCTGAAGATGACGGGGTCTGAGATAGAGGCATACACAAAGAGGTCAAACGAGCTGGCCATCTTGTGTCCTACAATGGTAGACCCTCCCATCAAACGTATTGAGTTGTACCTCAAGGGCCTTGTACCAGAGATTCAGAGTCACGTGACTTCAGCCAACCTGGGTACCATTCAACAAATCATTAAGTTGGCCCATCGTGTCACCGATCTAGCAGTTGAACAAAACAAACTGCCCAAGCGTATTGGTGCTGCTACTACTGACGTTCCCAATGATAACAAGCGAAAATGGGATGGGAATTCCAGTAAAGGTTCTACTCCAGCTCAGTCCCAGCAGCGAAAGATAGATGAGTACAGGAGCCCCAGTCAGCAGTCTTCTGGGAACCAAGGTCTGGGTGTATACAAGGGGAATCACCCCAAATGTAATCGCTGTAACTTGCACCACATCGGGCCATGTAATAAAGGCAACTGTCATCGATGCAACAAGCCTGGTCACATTGCCAGGGATTGCAGGAGTTAGCGTCCGGCGAATCAGAACCGACAACAACAGCAAACCCCACCAAATCAACGCCAGCAGCAGCAACAACAAGGTAATAACAAAGGGTGTTTTCAATGTGGTGCTGAGGGCCATTTCAAGAAAAACTGCCCCCAGCTAAATCAGAATCAGAACAACAATAATCAGGGGAATGGAAACGGCAATGGGGGAAACAACAATGGTAATGGGGCAAGGGGTCGTGTGTTCGTGATTGGTCAGGGTGATGCAAGGAACGATCCCAACGTTGTGATGGGTAAGTTTCTTCTGGATGATTTCTTTGTTATTGTTTTATTTGATTCGGGTGCCGATACTACTTGTGTGACCTTAAAAGCTAGCCAAATGCTTAAGCGCACTCTAACACTTTTGAACACCAAACACACGGTAGAACTAGCCAACGGTAAAAGTATCGAAGCCACACACATAATTAAAGGTTGTAACCTTGTCTTAGCTGGTCAGACCTTCTCTATCGATCTTATTCCTATCACACTTGGTAGTTTCGACATTGTTATCAGGATGGATTGGCTATGTCATCATCAAGCGGAGATTCTTTGCAACGAGAAGATTATCCGCATCCCTCGTACTGGTGAAGAACCCCTCGTGATTCATGGCGACAAGAGTGGTGCTGTCGTAGGTATTATCTCTTTCCTTAAGGCCCAGAAGTGTTTGTGAAAGGGCCACACTGCCATTCTGGCACTCGTTACTGACACATCAACGGAAGAGTAGAGAATTGATGACATTCCTATTGTACGCGACTTTCCTGAGGTATTTCCTGAGGAATTACCTGGTCTTCCGCCTCATCGTCAAGTTGAGTTTCTAATCGAGCTAGCTCCTGGGGCAGCACCAGTAGCTCGAGCACCTTATCGTCTAGCTCCATTAGAACTAGAAGAACTGTCCATGCAACTACAAGAACTCTTGGAAAAGGGTTTCATACGTCCTAGCTCTTCGCCCAGGGGAGCTCCAGTACTATTTGTGAAGGAGAAAGATGGCACTTTCAGAATGTGTATTGACTATCGCGAACTTAACAAGGTGACCGTGAAGAATCGTTATCCTCTTCCACGTATTGACGACTTGTTCGATCAGTTGCAAGGGTCGAGTTATTACTCTAAGAGTCCGAGAGGAGGACGTCTCCAAAACAGCGTTCAGAACTCGTTACGGCCATTACGAGTTTCTGGTTATGCCTTTCGGATTAAGAATGCACCTGCAGTCTTCATGGATCTCATGAACCGAGTGTGCAAACCTTACTTGGATAAGTTCATTATTGTTTTCATCGACGACATCCAGATCTATTCTAAGAGTCAGGAGGAACACGAGCAACATCTACGACTTATGCTGGAACTTCTTCGTAAAGAGCAGTTGTATGCCAAGTTTTCGAAATGTGACTTCTGGCTTCGCGAAGTCCACTTTCTAGGCTATGTGGTAAACAAGGATGGGATTCATGTAGATCCATCCAAGGTTGACTCGATCAAGAACTGGCCTGCACCCCGTACACCAACAGAAATCCGCCAATTCTTGGGTTTGGCAGGATATTACAGAAGGTTCATCAAGGATTTCTCGAAGATTGCGCAACATCTCACTTCACTAACTCAGAAGGGTGTCACATATCGTTGGGGTGATGCACAGGAGTCCATATTTCAGCACTTAAAAGATAGACTTTGTAGCGCGCCTATCCTCTCATTGCCTGAAGGCACATATGATTTTGTGGTTTATTGCGATGCTTCCATCCAAGGACTTGGTTGTGTGTTGATGCAACATGACAAGGTCATTACCTACGCATCACGCCAACTTAAAGTTCACAAAGGAACTACACTACGCACGACTTGGAATTGGGAGCAGTTGTTTTCGCACTTAAAATATGGAGACATTACCTGTACGGTACCAAGTGCACCATTTACACCGATCACAGGAGTCTCGAGCATATCTTCAAGCAAAAGGAGTTAAACATGCGTCAACGCCGATGGGTTGAGCTCTTGAACGATTATAAATGCGCTATCAAATACCATCCGGGCAAGGCCAATGTTGTGGCCGACGCCGTCAGTCGAAAGGACACTATACCTAAGCGTGTACGTGCGTTACAGCTTACCATCCAATCTAGTCTTCCTGCTTAAATTCGTGATGCTCAGATCGAAGCATTGAAAACAGAAAACATCAGGGCTGAGTCCTTACGAGGATCGAGGCAGCGGCTAGAACAAAAGGAAGACGGTGCCTACTATGTAACAGGGCGCATCTGGGTTCCACTTTATGGAAACTTACGCGAGCTCGTGATGGACGAAGCGCACAAGTCTCGTTATTCAGTACATCCTGGTTCGGATAAGATGTACCATGATCTCAAGACTACATATTGGTGGCCTGGCATGAAAGCCCACATAGCAACCTACGTTAGCAAATGTTTAACTTGTGCGAGAGTCAAGACTGAATATCAGAAACCATCAGGCCTACTCCAACAACCAGAGATCCCAAAATGGAAATGGGAGCAAATTTCCATTGATTTCGTTACTGGCCTGCCTAGATCTCAACGCGGAAATGATACCATTTGGGTGATCGTGGATCGACTTGTGACAACTGTACTCTATAATCGATGTACGATGTAAAACAATGTTGATTATTAATAAAACATTGTGCTTTGGTGTTATTATATGTGTTTTGATGTCTTTAAGTGTGTGTTTATGTTTGGTGATTTTACAATTCGATTCGATTCCGATTTCAAACTTTAAATCGCTTTCTGGAAGGTTATACGCGCACAGATGCGTAAATATAACCAGTTTAATGTAACAAACACTCCGGAATAGTGACATAGGCTTAACATACCTTAAATAACCTTTACATAACTTAGAAATAAGTTTTGAATGGTTTGGTGTGTTGAAAACAAGTCTATTCGATCACAGGGACTAATGGTGTCAAACTGTGAAACTATGAGGATTTACACAGTAACAAACATTCCGGAACTTGATCATAAGTTAAACATACCCTAAATATCCTTTACAAAGCTTAGAAATAGGCTTTGAGGGGTACGGTATGCTAAAATAAACTTTATGCTCATTCAGGGACTAAAAGTGTCAAAAAGTGCACAAGTTTGCACTTTCGCGCATATCTTACGTTCTGAATACATCCGGACATCCAAAAATTTATGTAAGCACTAAAACATTTTATTTTAGTGTTTGGCATAAGAAAAATCCATTCGTCACGCATTTTAGATCGTTTTTCGCGCTTATGCGCATTCCGTCGTAATTAAGCGAACATCGCGTTCGTACGACCAAACGAACTGACATCCGACATATTTTTGAGCATGTTTCATGTCCACAATGTTTAGGCATCATTTTAGGGACTTAAAGTTGGCTTTACGGGCCTTAGAAGTGTCGGGAATGGCCTTAAAACACAACAGGGACTGAAACTGTCAAAATGGAAACTTGTTTTCTGATCAGAAGCTCCAGGCGGCCCGCCTGAGCTTTGTCTGATCCTGAAGCGGGCCGCGTCAGCCTCCCAGAACAGATAAGATTGATTAGTCAGCTGATCACAGCTATTTAATTCACAACCACAAGTCCACACTTGCCCTTTCAGCTCATTAAGGGTCATTTTTGGTTACCACAAGTTTCCAACAAGTGTACGCACAAGATTCGAGCACGGTTTCCATGAAACGATCTTAACGGTTTGGGAAATACTATAAATACCCACCCCCATTTGCTTCAAACCCACAAGAATCTGATAAAAAAGACTCTAAGTTGGAACCATTGTTTCATACCTGAGTTATTTTGATCAAGATTAGCATTCGGGGACCCTTCGTAAGTATTCTTTCGTTCTTTTATTGCTTTTCGAGTCTGAAAGTCAAACTTTGTTTGACTTTCTGCGTTGACCAGTTTATGGTCAATGCGAAGTTCATTTGAACTTCGCAACGTGATTGAAATCACGTTGGTTATAGTCCCTTGTGACTATGCCTACTGATTACCACGTTGTCTAGGGTCGTACGGGTAAGCATTCTGATAAATCGCTTATACCTTCGAACCCGACCCATTTGGTCGATCATTAGGATTCGACCAAACACATTAGGTGCCATAGTATATAGGGAATAACCTTCCGAGGTTATACCTTATGGTCACATCGTTTGAGTAGTTGTATGATAAGTAGTTTATATGCCTTAGGTAAATTACCAAAATACCCTTTTCATGTATAATTGGTAATTTAGCTTATGTAACCTAAACGTTTGTACATAACTGATTATACAACATGATAAAACATGTATAGGCATATAATACTTGTCATAGGACTAGTTAGACGTCTCGAATACGCTTTGCGCGCACGACGCGTTAAAGTAGCATAAGTTACCTTAATGGGTCACGATGGGTCGAAAGCACTTAGGTTAGGTTCCGATTTAGGATGTAGGCTTTGTTAAACCATATCACATGAGTTCTAACACTCATTTGGTTTACAAGACCTCATTCTGTCCGATCTTCCGATTTAGGCGTCTATTGTTTGATTAGTGATTCGATTACTAGGTACTATTTGATTTCTCTGGTTTGCTCGAGTTGTTGAAGTTCTATTGACTAAGGATACTTTGCACTACATGTGAGTACATAGTTCCCCTATTTTACTGCTTTCAATTGTTTTGGGGTGATTCATATGTACTAAATGTTTTCAAGGTTTTAACGATGGTATCAAAACGATTTTCGATGTTATAATGATGGTTTCAAAAACGATTAAGACGATTTATACAAAACTAATAACGATTTCCGATAATGTGAACGAACTTGTTGGTTGGTTTACATAACAAATGACATTCATCAGCAATGATCAAGCCGACCAGTATTAGGTTATGGTACCATAGGATCTGACAAATCCCGTTATCATACTACACCCATGGTTATGTGTGGGGGTTGTGGGTAGCGACTGAATCTGATATTTGTTAATTTACCCTATGGTGGTTTATTAATGCGAGAAACGAGGGACGAGTCACGAAGGTTTGAATGTTATTAGCGAGGCGACCATATATAAGTTATTCACAATTAAAACCAGGATGATTTGGACGATGTAAACGATTTCTAAACGATTTGGACGACGCAAACGATTTCTAAACAATTTTAAACGATTTGGGTAAACGATAGCAAAACGATGTCACACAACGATGTTTTCGAAGTAACATATGAGTTTTATTAACGAGTTAATATGAGATGTTTTACAATTTGCTTTACTAAAACAAAGGTTTTTGGGTTAAGAATCATGGCTACGAGGTTTCATAAACTATAACCCGCTCGATTTGAGTTGGTTAATAAAGTTGCAATATTATACTATTTTCAAAACAAGGTTTTAATAAAGTATTGCAACATTTAAACTAGCCATGAATCCAATACCCCTATAAAACCTATGTACTCGCCAGCATTCCTTTGCTGACTGTATTTTCACATATGTTTCAGGAGTTGATGCTTGATGATGATTTGCTAGGATGCATGCGTCATGTAGGATCTGGACGAGGCCTTAGTGACATAAAACAATATTAGTTGATATGTAACTTGTTTGTTCTATTTTAAGACAATGATAATGTTTAATATTCAATAAAACGAAACACTTTTGTATCCATGGTTATGAAACGATAATTCTGTTGCAACACGCCCCGACGTTTTCCGCCGCGCTTTGTTGTTTTACGCGGTCGGGGTGTGACAGAAGAGTTGGTATCAGAGCCAATGGTTATAGGGAATTAGGTTATTAGTAATCCTTTGACCTAGACTATAACTTTTCTAGGACCCTAACACAAGCTATCTTGTGTATAGATCTTAAAACATGCATATCACCTATCCTTAGGTGATTATCAAAACAAAAACCAAATTTTGCGAAACGATTTTCGAAAAACAATCTTCTGTTTTTGAATAATTTATTGTAAGGTTTTGAACCCTCTGTTATAAGGGTTTGAACCCCTTTGAGTTTTCAAAATCTCGTCAAGGTTTTGGGTTTTAAATAATGTGAACACGCGCAAACTGGAAGGGTGAATGCCGGTATTCTGTCTAGGCAAGCACTTCGTATATATCTCATCAGACGCGAGACCAGTTGTGCTTACCTGGTAATTCTTGGGATGAGTGTTCACTTATAGGCGAGCATGTCTTCGCTATACATTATTTTGACCTATTTACTTTGATTAGTCACTGCGTGTCGTTTGTTTGTTCGAGGTAACAAACAAATGATCGCCTTCCTTGTGTTTTGTCAATACCTCTTTTGTTTTTCCTAAATTTCAACCTCACTCGATTCTCTTGTTTCCTTGTTAGACAATGCCTCCTCGACGCGATCCTCGAACTTTTACTATTGAATAAATCGCAGCCCTGGTTTCTCAGCAAGTGGCTGCTGTACTTCCCGGTGTTGTAACCCAAGTGCACGAGATATTTAACAACAATAACAACAACAATAATAACAACAACAATAACGCACAATGTAATTTCAAGAACTTCAATTCTGCGAAGCCGCAAAAGTTTTCTGGGTCGCAAGGAGCAACTGCGCTCTTGCAGTGGTTTGAGAGCATCGAGAACACATTCAGACATGTACAGTGTCCGAATGCGCGGAAGGTTGAATTTGCTTCAAGCGTATTTGAGAAGTGAGCGCTTACCTGGTGGAATGGTATTATGCGCGACAGGGGTGCCGAAGTGGCATTAGCACAAACATGGACAGAGCTTCGGGCTCTCATGATGAAGGAGTTTTGTCCCCGTCACGAAATTCGAGTTTTGGAACGTGAGTTTGAGGACTTAAAGCAAGATGGGGCTGAACACCGTTCTTACACGAATCGTTTTGAGGAACTCATCCTATTGTGCCCCACCATGGTTACCCCTCCTGAGAAAGCAATCGAAAGATATATCGATGGCCTACCCGATTCTATTCTGGAGATTGTGACCGGTGTTAATCCTCATACCCTTCGCCAAGCAATAGAGTTGTCTGCTACCCTGACTGAGACCCAAGTCAGGAAGGGTAAACTCACCCGCAAGGGTGATAAAAAAAAGGCAACTGATTCTGAGAAAAACAAGAAAAAGGGTAAGGGCAAGGAAGGAGAGACGTCGAAGAAATCGAAGAAGCGAAAGGGTGCCCAAAATTTTGCTGTTACAGCACAGACTGCTCAGAACCCGCAGAACCCACCGGCTTAGCCACCTGCAAAGAAAGCGTATGCTGGTACCGCACCTCACTGTGCTCGTTGCAACGGTCATCACGTTGCACAACAAGCTTACAGGCAATGCACGACGTGTGGTAGACTTGGGCATATGCCCAATGTTTGTCGTTTTGGACAAAATCAGGTTGCTCAGGTTCCAGCTCAGGGTCAGGGGAATGCTGTGAGATTCCCACCGGGTTCATGTTTTAATTGTGGAGAGTATGGTCACTTCCGCAACAACTGTCCAAGGCTGGCGAATGCAAACGCGAATGCTAACGCAAACCCGAATGCAAACATCAATGTCAATGTGAATCCCGCTCGTGGGCGAGCGTACAATTTGAATGCGAATGAAGCAAGGGCTGACAATGAGGTTGTCAATGGTACGTTTCTTGTTAACAATCAACCTGCATCTATTCTTTTTGATTCTGGTGCCGATAGAAGTTTTGTTTCATTGTCATTTGAGCCTTTGCTTGCGATACCTAGAACTAAACTGAGGAAACCCTTATCTGTTGAAATTGCTACTGGTAAACCACTTATTCTCGATTCTGTTATTCATGGTTGTCAGTTGAATCTCGATAACCATCTTTTTCCTATTGACCTCACACCGATGCAACTTGGGAGTTTCGATATTATCATTGGAATGGATTGGTTAACCAAACACCACGCTGAGGTGGTTTGCTTCGACAAGATTGTTCGTATTCCTTTGTCTTCTTGCGATATTCTAGAGATTCGTGGCGAGAAGCCATCTGGCGGTTTGAAGCTTATGTCGTGTACAAAGGCCCAAAGTTACTTGCGAAAAGGATATGTTGCTTTTCTGGCACATGTCACCGAGGAGAAAGACATGAGCAAAAGTATTCAGGATATTCCGATTGTTCGAGATTATCCGGAGGTATTTTCTGATGAACTGCCTGGTTTGCCTCCAGTTCGTCAAGTCGAGTTTCATATTGACCTCGTACCCAATGCCAACCCGATTGCAAAAGCACCTTATCGTCTTGCACCGTCGGAGATGCAAGAGTTATCGAAACAGCTTCAAGAGTTATCTGATAAAGGATTCATCCGACCGAGCTTTTCACCTTGGGGAGCTCCTGTCCTCTTCGTGAAAAAGAAAGATGGATCTTTTCGAATGTGTATCGATTATCGTGAGCTTAATAAGCTTACCATCAAGAATCGATATCCCCTACCTCGAATTGATGATCTCTTCGACCAGCTGCAGGGTGCTTCATGTTTTTCCAAGATCGATCTGCGTTCTGGGTATCATCAACTTCGTGTTCTCGAAGAAGATATTCCCAAAACTGCTTTCCGCACAAGATATGGGCATTTCGAGTTCACAGTCATGCCTTTCGGTTTGACTAATGCTCCTGCTGTTTTCATGGACTTAATGAATAGGGTCTGCATGCCTTATTTGGATCAGTTCGTCATTGTTTTTATTGATGACATCTTGATTTATTCAAAGTCTCGAGCTGAGCACGAACAACACCTTCGCTTAACATTGGAACTCCTGAAGAAGTTCAATTCTTGGGTCACATAGTCAATGAGCAGGGTATTCATGTGGATCCATCCAAGATTGCTTCTATTAAGGACTGGAATACACCGACGACGCCCACAGAGATTCGATCTTTTCTTGGTCTTGCTGGTTATTATCGGCGATTTATTTCAAATTTCTCGAAGATTGCGGTTCCACTCAGAAGAAGAAGCCTTTTGAGTGGGGACCCAAGCAAGAAGAAGCATTCCAAACGCTGAAGCAGAAGTTATGTAATGCTCCTGTTCTATCTCTGCCCGAGGGAAGCGATGATTTCGTTGTCTATTGCGATGCATCCAAACTAGGCCTTGGTTGCGTCCTCATGCAACGAGGTAAAGTTATTGAATATGCATCTAGACAGCTGAAAATTCACGAGAAGAACTACACGACTCATGATCTGGAGTTAGGAGCTGTGGTTTTTGCGCTTAAAATCTGGAGACACTACCTCTATGGAAAGAGGTGTGTGGTTTTCACAGACCACAAAAGTCTCCAGCATATTCTTAATCAGAAAGAGCTGAATAGGAGGCAACGACGTTGGGTTGAACTCTTGAATGATTACGATTGCGAGATTCGCTACCATCCTGGTAAGGCGAATGTCGTAGCCGATGCGCTTAGTCGAAAAGAACGAGTCAAGCTTCATTATGTTCGAACTCTATCTGATCTTCAATCTCGTGTTCTACAAGCTCAGCAACTGTGTGTTTCACAAAACCTGATAGGTACGGAATTACCACATCAGCTTGAGCTTAAACTCGAAAGGAAAGATGATGGTTTGCTCTATTTCATGGATCGTTTGTGGATTCTGAATCAGGACGATCTTCGCACCTTGGTAATGGACGAATCTCATAAGTCTAGATATTCTATCCATCCTGGTGCTGATAAAATGTACAAGGATCTTCGTACTTCGTGCTGGTGGCCTGGTATGAAGAAGGATGTTGCCTTGTATGTATCAAAATGCCTAACTTGTCTTAAAGTCAAGGCCAAACATCAATGACCTTCTGGCTTGCTTGTACAGCCAGAAATACCGGTTTGGAAGTGGGAGAACATTACGATGGATCTCATCACTAAATTACCGCGTACATCTAAAGGTCATGATGCTATTTAGGTTGTTGTCGATCGATTAACGAAGTCAGCTCATTTTATTGCGATCCGCGAGGATCTATCTGCTGATAAACTTGCAAAGATTTATGTTGATGAGATTGTGTCATGACATGGTGTTCCTTTGGATATCATTTCTGATCGTGATGCTCGATTTTCATCTCATTTCTGGAAGGCCATGCAATCTGCTTTGGGAACCCAATTGAATCTAAGCATTGCTTATCATCCCCAAACAGATGGCCAATCTGCCAATGATCGAGTTCTCTTACAACAATAGCTGTCATACTAGTATTAAAATGGCACCGTTCGAAGCTCTCTACGGTCGAAAATGTCGTTCACCTGTCTGCTGGAACCAGACCGGTGAAGCTCAGCTTACTGGACCTGAACTCGTTCTGGAAACAACAGACAAGATCAAGAAAATCCGCAATAATCTTGTGACAGCTAGATTACGTAAAAAGAGATATGCGAATTTACGACGCAAGCCTTTAGAATTTCAAGTCGGAGATCGTGTCCTACTCAAGGTTTCACCTTGGAAGGGAGTCGTATGATTTGGAAAGAAAGGAAAACTTGCACCACGATATGTTAGACCATTTAAGATCGTTGAAAGAATTGGGAAGGTTGCCTACCGACTAGAGCTACCTCCAGAGCTTGGAAACATTCACCCGACTTTTCACGTGTCCAATTTGCGAAAGTGTTTAATTGACGCTGATCTTCACATTCCTCTCGACGAGATCCAAATCGATGAAACGATGCACTTTGTTGAGAAACCTGTGGAGATAGTGGAACGTACATACAAACAGTTGAAGAACAAACGGATTCATTTGGTCAAAGTTCGTTGGGAATCCAAACGTGGTCCTGAGTTTACTTGGGAACGTGAGGACCAGATGAAGACGAAGTATCCGCATTTGTATTCACAAGCTTACTCTAGTTAAAATTTCGGGACGAAATTTCCTGAAGTAGGGGAGACTGTGACAACTGTACTCTATAATCGATGTACGATGTAAAACAATGTTGATTATTAATAAAACAATGTGCTTTGGTGTTATTATATGTGTTTTGATGTCTTTAAGTGTGTGTTTATGTTTGGTGATTTTACAATTCGATTCCGATTTCAAACTTTAAATCGCTCTCTGGAAGGTTATACGCACACAGATGCGTAAATATAACCAGTTTAATGCAACAAACACACCGGGATAGTGACATAGGCTTAACATACCTTAAATAACCTTTACATAACTTAGAAATAAGTTTTGAATGGTTTGGTGTGTTGAAAACAAGTCTATTCGATCACAGGGACTAATTGTGTCAAACTGTGAAACTATGAGGATTTACACAGTAACGAACATTCCGGAGCTATAGGTGGAATGTTTATATGAGCGTGAACTATTGAAGTGAATGCATGTTATGTAGTAGATACGTGTAGGAACTTTGTGCTCTATTTGAAACCACTAAATGACTAATTGGTAATCATATTAAGACGTGATTGACCGACCTTGACTGTTAGCTATATTTGAGAATCTAACCAAGCAAACCGAGGTGAGTTCACACTTTTCTACAAAGCATGGTAATTCCCGGTGGTAATGGGTTCAGGAATAGGGATTCCTCGTCCTTTGGGACGTGTTCAGGAATGTAAATTCCTCGTCCTGTTGGGACGGATTAGACTTACTGGACTAGAACTCTATCAGCGAAGTCCCTCCCTTTTTGTATCGACTTAATCGCCGAGGCTATGGCAAGCGGTTCATTAGTTAATAGCGCTATTAGGTTTAACAAACCTCACACCGTGCCAGTTGGACGGGTGTGTACTAATGGACTATGGCACATCGGTGATGATAGACACCGACGCTAGGGAACAATTAAATATTTGTTAGTAGTTGATATGATAAACGAGTCCGGTAGTTTAAATAATGGGGTAGTCCCCACGGCCGGAGTGCCAGGATGGATAGCCAGGGAAGGTGGACATGGGATGGTTAACTAATAAACGTTTTCGAACTATGGGGTAACCCCCACGGCTGGAAAGCTGAATGAGAATAAACTACATTTTTGAAACAACCCTAAAATGGACAACCAACCGTGAACTCACTCAACTTTGTTGTTGACTCGTTGTTACATGCTTTGCAGGTCGCTAGATGCTGTGGGGCTTGCACATGGAGGTGGTCGTTGTGGGATGCGAACTGATATGTCCCGTACTTAATAAATAAACTTTATGAACTTATGAAACTTATGTTTGGGTCTTTAAACTTATGAACCACGAATTTGTGTTTTGGTTTAATGTCTTATGCTTCTGCTGATTAAATTGAACTTGGTTAACTTCCTTTTGGTCGCCAATCGTAATGTGGTTGGTTTTATTTACCTAATTATGTTGTTCAATATGATTGGTGGCTCGATCCTGGTCATGTCACGCCTCCAAGCGGTGATATTCCGCATGGTGGAATTTGGGGGTGTGACATATTATATAGATCAGGGCACGCAAAACGAGAAAAGTGTGCTTGTAGGTAATTTCGCACGAAATTAGATTTCGCATGAAATCTAATTCCGCTTGAGCTGGTTGATGCGAAATTAGCTGCCCTATAAATACCTGATGTGTCTGTTTCATTTGGCACGAAATTAACTTTCCGGATTCAGTACCGAAGTGTTGTCGAAGTGTCTACTCGCTGTAAAACTTTGTCAAATTAATCAAAAGATAGTTTAAAGTGTATATCTAGCTGAATTGAACTTGATACATTTGTATCCGCCTATCGTATTGAGAAAAACTCTTCTAAACGACTTGTTCGGGTCAGAAAACGATCCTACAAGTGGTATCAGAGCTCAGGAGGAAGAGTTCTTACCAATTCAGCTGTAATTTCTGTTTTCTACACCTTCTTTTTCAAAATTAACTTGATTTCACGGTCAAAATGTTTTGAATTTCATACATTGTGCTCGAAATTGTGTTTTAACAAACCTTTGAAAGTTTCAGACTTAAAATCGGACAATAACTTGGTCAATTTTTGCAAAAACAGCTCGAGATGATGATATCAGCAGTATTTCGCACGAAATAAGCCCTAATTTCGCACCAGTTTGTAATTTCGTTTGAGTGGTTCACACGAAATTAGGTATTTCGCTTCAAGTTGTAATTTCGTTTGGGTATTTCATACGAAATTAGCTATTTCGTTTGAATGAGGTTATTTCGCACAAGATTGGTATTTCGTGTGAAGCTGGTATTTCGCTTGAATTGGTATTTCGTGTGAAGTTGATTATTTCGTTTGTAAGGGTATTTCACTTGAGTAATTTCGTTTGAAAAGACTGTTTTGTGAAATTTGTTACCGAAACATGGAAGAGGAATTTTATAACGCATTTGCTACCACCCCGACTACTCCGGCATCTGTTACTCAGAACTTGAACATGGAAAATGAAACAGGCACTATGCAAAAACCGCCTAAGTTCATGAATATCGAGGAGTATAAAGGATGGGAGGAACGATTTGAGAATTGGGTTCAAGCAAATTATTTGGATGCTTGGGAATGTGTTGAAACGAAATATACTAGACCATTGAATGATGATGAAGAGGAGATTGCTATTAAACATCTAAGTGTTGATGATAGAAAGAAATACAAAAATGAAAAGACAATGATTAGTCTATTGCATCAAGCGGTTAAAGAAGATATCTTGGTTTTATTGCAACACAATGGAAGTGCATACTCTATCTGGAAAGCATTAAAATCAAAGTTTGTTAGAAGTAAAGAGATGATCAAAAACAAAAAATCACTTTTGAAAAAGGAATTTGATCTATTTCGTGGTTTGAGAACTGAGAGCACCAAGCAGATCATTGAAAGATATTGCAATCTATTAGTTCAAATGAAAAGAGTGAGCATCAATAAAGATAATGAAGAGTTGATAGAAAAGTTGGCTGATGCATTGCCACATGAAACTTGGGGCTCATATCTCATGATGTTGAGAAATAAGAAAGATTTTAGTAATTTGACACTGAATAGATTCATTGAAAAACTTGAAGCCAGGAAATGGAACAAAGGAAGATCTCAAGAATGAAAGACTTTGATGGAGAACAAGATATCGGTCTTTATTACAAAGGAGGTGTTAGTGATAAGACAAATATGTCACCAAAGGATGAGACTGCATTCAATGCTAAGAGTTCGTCCGGAGGTTCATCTAAAGGATCAAACAGCAAAACAAGTTTTTCTTCATATTCATCATTTGATCCAAACTTTTCAACAACAAAGAATGGAAAGAAGTTACAATGCAACATGGTATTAGATCATGAAAATGGTCAAAATTACACAGAGGAGGTTGCAAAAGATCACATGTCTTTGTTGGTAACTGTGTTAGAGTCATATGAGAGTTTAGTGGCAGGAAAGATCGGGAATCCAATGTTGAAAAAAGAGGATTACGATCAGATTGACGCTGAGGAGATGGAATTGATGGATATAAAGTGGTGTTTGGCGGGTGTTTTGAGAAGAGCCGAAAAGTTTAAACAAATTATGGGAAGAGATGATTTCCGTGATGCAAATGTTTCTACTCTAGGTTTTGATAAATCTAAAGTTACTTGTTTTCGTTGCAGGGAAAAGGACACTTCAAGAGAGAGTGCACAAATCACGAAGCAAGTGGAGCTCAAAATCCGTTCAACAACAATGACTACTATCGGAAAGCAATTTATCATCAAGTTGCTCAACAACAACAAGAACCACAAACTGCACATGCTAGGAAGACAATCGAAGATTCATCAAAGAGAGCTTGAATGTTGAATCAAGATGATAAAAAGTCAACAAAAGAATTCAGTTGGGAAAAATATGTTTCAGCTAATAGCAAAGCATGTCTGATAAATCAAGATGATGAAAAATTACCTGGGGGGTTTAGCTGGAAAAATTTCAGTTGGGATGACTATGATCCTAACAAAACTTCAAAACACAAAGCTTTTGTTGCTCGAGTTGCTGAAGACAGTGATAATGATGATGATTATTATGCAAGGAAAATGGAAAAGCATTTAAAATTGATGGAAGAGAGTGACAGTGATGATGACAAAGCTAAAAAGAAAAAGAATAAAGTTAAAAAACCTGTTAGCAGTGATGATGAAGAAGTTCCAGTGATAAGGAAAAAGGTCAAGGATATTCCAGTTTTCAAAGTTGAAGCTGAAGCTGATGCACAAAAGATTCCGGTGATATGTGAAAATTGTGAAGCAGTAAAGAAGCAGAATAGTACTTTGATTCATAACATGAACATATTGAAAGAATCTTACGATGTTTTGAATAAAGAAATGAATCAGTACAATCAATCAAGCAGTGAACAAGCAATAGCTATGAAGACACTTCAAGGAGCTTTCATGACAAAGCAGAAAGTGGTCAACAATTATATTGAAAAGTGTGATGTGCTGGAACAGAAACTGGAAACCCAAAGAATTGAAACAGAAAGAGTTAATAGATTGTTAAAAAGTTACTCATGTACTTCTTATGTTATTGACAGGATTTATCCAACTGTTGAAGGCATGAAGGCATTTCATGAAGAGGAAGTATCTGAAGACAAGAGTTCTGAAAAGAAGAATGATACTGTAATGAAGATTTCTAGTAAGAAACAAGATGCCAATTACAATAAGTGTCCACCCCCGCTTGAAAATGGATATTCTCCACGAAATCCAAATTCAGAAAGAGTAAAAAAGGCAACCAATTTACAGTGGGAGTCTGAGTCTTCAGAAAACTTGCCAGACAACATCGATGTCATTTTCACATCGTCTGACACTGATCATGAGTCCGAATTAATAAAGAAAGTGGTCGATCAGGTGTTGGATAACGATGAAACCGAAGAGTCAAAATCGGAGTCAAACTCAGAGTCAAAGTCTGACAAGTCAAAGTCAACTTTCAAAAAGGACAAACGGGTTTACAATAAAGAATTTTTGTTATCAAAATCTAATTTGAATGATGAAACAGTCAAAGTGGCTTATACTTTGAATGATTCTGAAAAATTATATTCTTATGAAGAATTTCCAATAAGAGGTGTCAAAATTGAAATGATAAAAAAATGTGTTCAAACTAACAGAAATTAATATTTCTGAAATAAAAGATGTAAATCTTTCTGAAAAACCTAAAAAGTACACCTCAAGAGTTCAACAAAGAGAAAACAAGAAAAAGGGTTACAGTTCTGGTTCTGTTTTTCAAAAGAAACCAAACAATAACGGTAATTTCAAAAGAAAAGGATTAGGATTTATTTCACCGAAAAATTATAAAAATGAGAAAACTTATAAACCAAAAATTGTTTTTGTTTCAGGAACATCATCTGAAGAAGAAAAGGAGCAATTGTTCAGGAATCAATCAAACAAATAATTCCTTGCTAAGAAGCAAGAGGAAATGAAGAATGAAGTTGCTCAAAGGATGGAGACTAGAACCTGTTTTCAATGCAAAATTGTTGGTCATATTGCCAGGAACTGTCCAAAGGCAATTCAAACAAAACAGGGAGTCTCTGACAAAATGAAAGAAAAGATGGTTGAGAATGAACTACCAACTAAACAATTTAAAGTTTTTAAAAATTCGAAGTTTGAGGTTGGTGAATGTTCAAAAAGGTTTTACAAGATAAAAGCAAATCTTGACAACCAAAAGTGGGTTGTTAAGAAATCTGATGATAGTTCTAGCAATGATTCTGATTCATCAAAATCAGAGGAGCTATTTTCAGGCTATGAATTTGATTCCACAAAGTGAGAGGAGCCACGTGTTGAGTTAAAATTGGAAACATCAGTTCCTCCAATGGATGATGTCAATTTTCCACCATTGAGGGCTGAGAATTTTAAACAAAAAGTTGGTAAAATTGAGATTTCAAATCAATTTTTCTTAGAAAAGAAAGATTTTGATGTTGAAAAAGCCTTTAGCCTCAAAGTTCAAAATATTTTTGGTAAAATGGTTGACGAGAAAGTAAAAGGGGTAAAGGAATTTTATGAGAAGAAAATGAAGAAACCAGGTAAAGTTGGGTCATCCCAGGTTTGTGACTGGGATGGAACCTATTATGATGATTGAAAACCAGGACTTGCCGGAGCTCCCAGGTTGGTAAGAGTGGAGCAGGAATCGGCATCTTTCTTGAGAAATTCACAACTGTGAAATTTCGTTCTACAAGTGGTAGTATTATTTTTTTATATTGTTATATTTTACAAGTGGTATGGTTGGTAAGTGAACCTACGAGTGGTTGAAGATGGTTTGCATGTTAAAAAGGTAAATCAAGGTCATTAAATTGAACTTGATTTAACTTTCATTCAAGTGGTTGAGAAAACAAAGTGATGAATTGATCCCCATTTCCTTCAAGAGATAAAATCAACAAAACTAATTTTCCGGAAAAACCATTTGATTAAAACAAACTTAAGTGATTTGATATCAGTTGTCACTTTACTTTGTACCGTTTGTTTTCAAATTTCTTTTAAATGATTTTGAATTTTAGGGGGAGTAAGATTTTTCAGAAAAGTCAAAAACATTAGAAAATTTGAAAAAGTAAAAAAAATGATAAAATGAAAAAGAGTTTTGTTGTAAAAATAGGAAATGATAGTACATCAGTGGACTATCACAGCATGCTAAAGAATTGGGAAGTCAAAATGTGATAAACGGTCTCACTGATGATGTGCCAGTAGGGTTTTGCACATTTAGTAGATTGTGATGAGATATAAACCTAAATTTCAAACTTACTTATATCATGGGGAACATCTCTCGGATATATGGGTAACCCCCGAAATCTTGTTTGAAAGGTCCCTCTTTCTGAGATACTAGGTCTTTATACTCAGTGATATATTGGGTATTATCCCGGGACTTCTGATTTTGCGGAAGCAATAGCCTAGTCCCCGTATAATACTTTTCGCTTGCTTGAAATATAGCATCACCCCCAGTACAAAAAATGATGAAACATTGAAAAATGCTATTCATGTGCTGTTGAAGAAAAGATTCTCTAAAGGGAACACACCTAAAGTCGAAGCCATCATCTCTCTGATTTTGCAGAAGCAATAGCCTGAGCTCTCATGGCCCTCGCATTTAACCCTTTACAGATATCATCTAGGTATACTCACCTGTAAGACTGAATATTGAGATCTGGATACGGGAGTATATTCTGAGGTGGGACACTCGAATAAGTTTAAGTCTCTAAAACATTAATCTCGTATCTCGGAACAGTTGAACTTTGTGTGAAAATTTAAGTGGATCACTATACTGACAATCTAAGTGAATTGTTTAGAACTTAAAACGTTTAAAGCTTAACGGTGTTGGTGATTTGTCTCAAAGACTGATATGATCCTCTTACACAAACTCACAAAAATATTGTCTAATATTGTTTGTAAATATTTCTTTACCGCATTTCTTTCTATATTAAAAAATTCCAAAAAGATTTTATGCGTGTTTTAGCATAAAATTTTGAAAAATTCAAAAAAATTCGACAACTGATGTTGGAGAGCTGATTTTCAAAATTCCGAGTGCTAAACATGATGGATAGGTTTGGGAAAGTATGTTTGAAAAGATTTTCTTACAAAGTGGTTCATCAAAGATTAACAATGTTAAATCATTTTGTATAATACTTGCAAATGATGTTTGTGTTTACAAGTGGTAAGCAAAGAATAAAACCTGTCAAATTGTTTAATTTGTAAATCTTATGTTTTGGGTAGAGTCTGTGCAGGTTAGCCAGGTTTTGAATCCTAAAAAGATGCAGAATCGAGCCAGGAATTGATCATGAACCTATGAATCTATGCAAGAGCCAGCCACAGATCTTGGGATAGAAGATTGTAGAGTGAAATTCAGATGCTGATGTTCATGCAAGCTGATGATGCTGATGAACTTAAGGAATCAAGAGATCTGATCAAGAGAAGATAAGAGCCAGGTGGAGATCCTGGAGAAGAAGAGAAGAGAGAGATTGAGGATGCTTTATATTGTTTGATACTTTGGAAGAGTCGAGAAGACTAATAAAGAATGAAGATTGAAGACTCGACACTGAAGACTCGTCAACATTCGAGGGGGAGTCTGTTGGTGCATGCGTCTGTCGACTTCGTCTTGTATCGAGTCTTGCATTGTATTATATAGATCAGGGCACGCAAAACAAGAAAAGTGTGTTTGTAGGTAATTTTGCACGAAATTAGATTTCGCATGAAATCTAATTCCGCTTGAGCTGGTTCATGCGAAATTAGCTGCCCTATAAATACCTGATTTGTCTGTGTCATTTGGCACGAAATTAACTTTCCGGATTCAGTACCGAAGTGCTGCCGAAGTGTCTACTCGCTGTAAAACTTTGTCAAATTAATCAAAAGATAGTTTAAAGTGTATATCTAGCTGAATTGAACTCGATACGTTTGTTTCCGCCTCTCGTATTGAGAAAAACTCTTCTAAACAACTCGTTCGGGTCAGAAAACGATCCTACAATTGGCACCATTATCAGACAAACTAAAAGCACTGACGGGAGTTCAGTACAGAGACAGGATATGTTTTGAGAACCAGTGTGAGCCAGAAACCAAGTTCTACACTAGTATAGTGTATAGGGAAGTAAGGACCACAAAACTACATTCCTAAGTGATAGTTTAAGTGTCGGGAAGTGCCTAAAACTCACCCAAAGTGCAGAATTCAGCAAAAATCAGCTTTTGAACAAGCTAGTTTCATGTAATATGACTAAATGGTCCTGAATGCTTTCCTAAGTGTCGGTAATTAAAAGTGTCACAAAATGGTACATAAAGAACACTAAACGGTATAGTTTGACACTTTAACGAACCGGTATCTAATCGAACAACCGGACACTACCCGAAACACCAAAATTATACTAGAAGCATTGTTTTAATGTTTCTGAGCTAGTTATGATCCCCGAACACCCTAACACCCTATATAACACACATTATGCATCACACCTAACTAATACACTTAAATCCTAACTATAAGATAACAAATTGGTTGAAACTTACACTTAGTCCCCCCCCCCCCATATATGTGGAGTGTCAAAAGTGTGGCCCCACCCCAAGATTTCCTTGATCTTATTTGATCTTGCATAATCTTCCTATGATTTGCTAAAGATTTGGTCTTGTACTTAGTAGACATAATAACTAATGGATAAAGGAATTAGATGGATATTAGAAGACATGAGCTCATTACAAACACCACACTTCAACTCACACCACTCACCTCCTTCCCTTCTCTCCCTCTCGGCCGTGACTACCCACCAACACCACTACCATCTTCAACTCACTTCCATACTTTCCAAGTTCATCCTAAGGTGCAAGAAGGTGTTTAAGCAAGCTTGGTGGTCTTGGATCTTGAATGTCACACCCCCAAAATCCACACGCGGAGTATCACCGCTTGGAGGCGTGACTGACCAGGATCAAGCCACCAATCATATTCAACAAGCATGTAAGTAAACATAATTCAACCAACCAATATGAAAGGTGTTCAAAAACCAAAGCATAGTTAAGTGTTAGCGGAAGCATAATTTGTAAAACCCATGGCAAGTAATTAATATGAAATAAAGTAATGTTTAAAGCATGGCACACATCGCCATGTCCCACAACGACCGTTCCTCCCTATGCAAGCTCCATGGGTACCTAATGACCTGCAAGGCATGTAGCAACGAATCAACAACAAAGTTGAGCGAGTTCACAGTTGGTTGTTTGGTTAAAGTATTCATTTCGTAAATTCGTATGTTCGTTTTGTAAACCATGTATCATATTTATCCTTATCGCGGCCAATCCAGGCATGTGTGCGATGATTAGTGGGGGCTTCCCATGTGTTACAAGACCACGCGTATCGACTGCTACGAAAATATAACAGGTGCCCTAAGTCAATGTCTATCAGCATTGACCCTTTGCCCATAGTCCATTAGTAAACGCCCGTCCGACTGGCACGGTGTGAGGTTTGTTAAACCTAATAGCGCTATTAACTAATGACCCGCTCACCCTAGGCCTCGGCGATTAAGTCGATAATTGAGGGACTTCCTTTGATAGAGGTGATGGTCTTAAGATCGTGTACGTAGGCTTTACGTACGTGCCCTTCAATCCGAGGACAGTAGTAAGTATAACTGTACGTAGGTTTTACGTATGTGCCCTTCAACCCGAGGACAGTAGTAATTAGTTCAATAGTTGTATGAGCAATTATCCAGTCCCATTCCCAACCCCTGGGAATCCCATGCCTTGGCTAGTGTGAACTCACCTTGGTTTGCTCGGCAGATACACAGAAAAGTCAAGTCTAGCAGCTAGTGGTCAACCACGTCCGAACATGGTTACCATACAAGTCAGGTTTTGGTTCAAGTAAAGCACATAAGTATCACATAAGATAGCATATAAGGAACACAAGCAGATCATGGCAACATACATCAACACGTTCAACAATTAATAGCGTATTCAAGATTGGGCTCGCACAAGCTTAGTGGCCTTGTGCGAGTCATCCGTTGGAGCCCATTAATACTCCGCCCAAAGTCAAGAGACCCAACAAAACTATAACACGAACACAGCCCAAAACAACTAAACATAAGCTTGTGCGATCCGGACATCTTGTTCGATCCGGGTGGGTTGTGCGATTAGAACTAGCCCGGCCCAACATGATCATCCGGCCCAAACAGTTAAACAATATACACTTGTGCGATCCAGCAGGCTTGTGCGACCGAAGATATCTTGTGCGACCAGATGATTTGTGCGACCAGATGACTTGTGCAAATGGACCTCTTGTGCGACCAAGAGGTCTTTTGCGACTGGAGAACTAATTTTCGTGGTTCATGCATTCAGTTATATCTATTTATTAGTTTCCAAATTTACCATAATTCAATCAACAGTTTCCATCCCACTAGTGATCGATCAAACCAACAATTAATGATTCATAAGAACCCTAAGCATAATCATAACATGAACATCAACCACAACTTCAACATATTAACAGATTTGTGTCCTTGATCTTTCTCTAGCATACACTCGAACATATCATCATAACAATTCGTCTAATATGAACACAATTACAGCCGAGAATATATATAGTTTTGATTCTAGATCATTAACACCCTCATGTGATTAACAACCCCATGTCGATCTACAACACTATGCATGTGAACCGATTTCTTCTAGATCAACATCAAGCATATAACGAACCCTAAAATCATAAGACAGTTTGTTCATATCATCACATTCGAGTAATATAAATATTCGAACACCTAGAAATATATCAATCATCCTACAAGCGTCATCAATCATACCTTATTCTTACATCATCATATCAAGCATATATAACATAACATCATACAATCATGGAAGCAAGTAGTTAACACACTAACCGATTAGAGAATGAACAAAAATGATTCGAAAGCTAAGATCTTCGATGGTGAGGGATTGCTTGCCGTCGAGTTTGAGAGAGAGAGAATGAGAGAAGCTAGGGTTTGCGTGTTTTGGTAAAAAAATGTGAGATGGGTATTAACACCCCATGTGTTAATCAACTAAATGAGGGATGGGCCGAACCCGAACTTGGGTTGCCATAGACCCAAATACAAGAAGAAGTAGGCCGAGAGTTGCATGAGTCAAAGCCCATTGGCTTGTGCGATCGGGTGTGTGTTGTGCGTTTTGGTTGTTTATATATATACATACGTTACACAAAGCAAGTATCAACATAACATTCATATAATCATTCTTTTCATAAAATCACATATCATACACATTCGTTACTTTAAAGTACAAAGATAGGTTCAGAAATACGAGTTGTCACGTTATCCCAAAGTTGAAAGAAATTTCGTCCCGAAATTTAGTACGTACTCACTGAGGAAGCTAGTTAAGTTGTATGGTTTTCCTGGGGTGTCACATCCTCCCCCGTTGATCTGGAATTTCGTCCCGAAATTCCGTAGCTTCAGCCTCAGTAGTAGTTGTACCGTTTGCGAACATTTGAGGATACTTTTGCTTCATCTGATCTTCGCGCTCCCAGGTAAACTCTGGGCCGCGGCGTGAGTTCCAACGAACTTGAACGAGAGGTATTCTAGTACGCTTGAGGTCCTTAACATCCCGGTCCGTGATTTCGAATGGTTCCTCGACGAATCGTAACTGCTCGTCGATAGTGAGTTCCTTCAAAGGAACTACGTGGGTCTCATCTGACAGGCACTTCTTCAGATTTGACACGTGGAAAACGTTGTGAACTGCACTGAGTTCCGCTTGTAAGTTCAGTCTGTAAGCCACCTTGCCTATCTTCTCAATGACTTCGAAAGGTCCAATGTATCGTGGGTTAAGTTTGCCCCGTTTCCCAAAACGAACCACACCCTTCCAGGGTGAAACCTTGAGTAGTGGTTTTCTGCCCTTATCGGCGTAGACTTTCTGACGGTCACGAGCCGCCGCCATTCGTTGTCGTATCTGAGCAATTTTCTCTGTTGTGTCAACAACATGTTCTGGACCAGTAATCTGACTATCCCCCACCTCTGCCCAACAAAGAGGTGACCGGCATTTACGCCCGTACAATGCCTCAAACGGAGCAGCTTTAATGCTGGTGTGGTAGCTATTGTTGTACGAAAATTCCACAAGTGGCAGATGCTTTTCCCAGCCTTTGCCAAAGTCAATTACACATGCCCTAAGCATGTCTTCTAGAGTCTGGATGGTACGTTCCGACTGCCCATCCGTTTGCGGGTGATAGGCTGTGCTCATATCTAATCTTGAGCCAAAAGACTTGTGCATTGCTTGCCACAGTTCTGATGTAAAACGTGCATCTCGATCCGAGATAATAGAGGTGGGCACCCCGTGCCTCGAGACAACTTCGTTAAGATATACTTTTGCTACTGTGGAGAACTTATCCGTTTCCTTAATGTCCAAGAAGTGAGCAGACTTTGTGAGTCGATCCACGATCACCCAAATAGTATCGTTACCCCGTTGAGATCTAGGCAGGCCAGTAACAAAATCCATGGAAATTTGCTCCCATTTCCATTGTGGTATCTCTGGTTGTTGAAGTGGGCCTGAAGGTTTCTGGTATTCCGCCTTGACTCTCGCACAAGTCAAGCATTTGCTAACGTACGTTGCTATGTGGGCCTTCATGCTAGGCCACCAATATGTCATTTTGATATCATGGTACATCTTATCCGAACCAGGATGTACTGAGTAGCGAGACTTGTGTGCCTCATCCATCACAAGTTCTCGTAGGTTTCCATAAAGTGGGACCCATATGCGTCCTGTTACATAGTAAGCACCGTCTTCCTTCTGTTCTAAGCGTTGCCTTGAGCCGCGTAGGGCTTCAGCCCTGACGTTCTTTGGTTTCAATGCTTCTATCTGAGCATCTCGTATTTGAGAGGGAAGACTAGACTGTATTGTGAGTTGTAGAGCTCGTACGCGCTTAGGCGCAGTGTCCTTTCGACTGAGGGCGTCAGCCACAACATTGGCTTTGCCCGGGTGGTACCTGATCGAGCATTCGTAGTCATTCAGTAGTTCGACCCATCGTCGCTGTCGTATATTGAGTTCATTCTGTTTGAATATATGCTCGAGGCTCCTGTGGTCAGTGTAGATAGCACATTTGGTACCATACAGGTAGTGTCTCCATATCTTAAGTGCAAAAACAACAGCTCCCAGCTCTAAATCGTGTGTGGTGTAATTCTTTTCATGAACCTTGAGTTGGCGTGAGGCGTAGGCTATAACTTTATCCCGCTGCATCAATACGCAACCAAGACCCTGAATGGATGCGTCGCAGTAAACCACGAAGTTGTCTGTGCCCTCTGGCAATGAAAGGATAGGTGCACTGCAAAGTCTATCCTTTAAGTGTTGAAACGCTAACTCCTGTGCATTTCCCCATCGATAAACAACGCCTTTCTGTGTTAGTGAGGTGAGAGGCTGTGCAATCTTGGAAAAATCCTTAATAAACCTCCTGTAGTAACCTGCCAAGCCCAAAAATTGGCGAATTTCCGTTGGCGTACGAGGTGCAGGCCAGTTCTTGATCGAATCTACCTTGGATGGATCAACGTGAATCCCATCCCTATTCACTACATGGCCTAAGAAATGGACTTCACGAAGCCAGAAGTCGCATTTTGAAAACTTAGCGTATAGCTGTTCTGCTCGAAGGAGTTCCAAAATAAGTCGTAAATGTTGCTCGTGCTCCTCCTGACTCTTAGAATAGATCAGGATGTCGTCTATGAATACAATAACGAACTTGTCTAGGTACGGCTTGCACACTCGATTCATCAAGTCCATGAAGACCGCAGGTGCGTTTGTTAGCCCAAAAGGCATGACCAAAAACTCATAGTGGCCATATCGAGTCCTAAAGACTGTTTTAGAGACGTCCTCTTCTCGGACTCTCAACTGGTGATATCCTGATCTCAAATAAATCTTTGAATAGTAGCTCGAGCCTTGCAGCTGGTCGAACAAGTCGTCAATACGTGGAAGAGGATAGCGATTCTTCACAGTCACCTTATTCAGTTCACGGTAGTCGATGCACATTCTGAACGTACCGTCTTTCTTCTTCACGAATAGCACTGGAGCTCCCCAGGGCGAAGAGCTAGGACGAATAAAACCCTTATCTAAGAGTTCTTGCAGTTGCATAGATAGCTCTTTCAACTCTGATGGAGCTAAACGATACGGTGCACGAGCTATGGGTGCCGCTCCAGGAGCTAGCTCGATTTGGAACTCGACCTGGCGATGAGGCGGGAGGCCAGGTAGTTCCTCAGGAAATACTTCAGGATAGTCGCATACAATCGGAAAGTCTTCTACCTTTTTCTCTTTCTTCGAGGTGTCAGTAACGAGAGCCAGAAAGGCAGTGTGGCCCTTACGCAAACACTTTTGGGCCTTAAGGGAAGAAATGATGCTCACAACAGCACCACTCTTGTCGCCACGAATCATAAGAGGTTCATCACCTGGGCGAGGAATACGAACAATATTCTCGTTGCAAAGAATCTCTGCTTGATGTTGGGACAACCAGTCCATCCCTATGACAACGTCGAAACTACCCAAAGTGATAGGAAGGAGGTCGATCGAGAAAGTGTGATTAGCAAGAACTAGGTTACAACCTTTGACTACGTGTGTGACCTCTATACTCTTACCATTAGCTAATTCTATAGCGTGTTTGGGGTTCAAAGGTGTTGGGGTTCGTTTAAGCAGTTGACTAACTTTTAGGGACACATAACTAGTATCAGCACCAGAATCAAATAAGACAGTAACATAAAAGTCGTCGAGAAGGAACTTACCCGTCATAACATTGGGGTCATTCCTCGCTTCTCCATTGCCAATAACGAACGCACGGCCCCTTGCACCATTGCCATTGTTACCCCCGTTGTTCCCATTCCCCTGATTGTTGTTGTTATTGTTATTCTGGTTCCTGTTCAGTTGGGGACAATCTCTCTTGAAGTGACCATCAGCTCCACACTGAAAGCACCCTTTGTTGTCTCGTTGTTGCTGTTGTTGATCTTGTGGAGTTGGTGGTTGTTGTCGCTGGTTCTGATTCACAGGTCGTAAGCTCCTACAATCTTTAGCTTCGTGACCCATCTTGAGACACCTCTGGCAACGAACTTTGTTGCACTGACCGCTATGATGTTTGTTGCATCTGTTGCACTTTGGAAGGTTCCCTCGATAACCACTCTGCCCTTGGCTACCAGAAGATTGCTGAACAGGGCTCTTAAAATCTTCAGTTCTTCTTTGTTGGGACTGGGACTGAACAGAAGTCGAACCTCTGCTTGAAGCTCCATCCCATTTACGTTTGTTGTCACTGGGAGTTTCAGAGGTAGCTGTAGCACTAATACGTTTTGGTAACCTGTTCTGTTCCACCGCCTGATCAGTGAGACGGTGAGCCAACTGAACAACTTGCTGGTAGGTGGCGAGGTTTGCTGAAGTCACATGACTTTGGATCTCTGGCACTAGACCCTTGAGATAAAGTTCGATACGCTTAATTGGAGGGTCCACCATAGTAGGACACAGTAATGCAAGCTCATTAGATCTCTTTGTAAACGCCTCAATTTCTGACCCCGTCATCTTGAGGTTGAAGAACTCAACTTCCAGCTTATGAATGTCGTCACGACTGTAGTATTCCTCCTTGATCATCTCTTTAAAATTGTTCCATAGGGTAGCGTTAGCAGCAACCAACCCCAGCATTTGGACCTGAGCGTTCCACCATGTGAGGGCTAAACCCTCGAGAGTGCCGGTAGCATATTTCACCCTGCGTGCCTCAGGGCATTCACACATTTCGAACACAGATTCTAGTTTCTCAAACCAGTGGAGAAGACCTACTGCTCCTTCAGTGCCACTAAAAGTAGTGGGTCGGCAGTCCATAAAAGTTTTGAAGGTGCACACAGGTGGCTGAGCATGCTGACCTGTTGTGGGTGTAAGAAGGGACAAAGTTTAACACAAGGATAGTTCACGAGAGTAGGATTTAAAGATCCTAAAATGAGTTTTAAACTGCAGGGTATACCTCCTGCCTGTGCGGCTACAAGTGCCGCAGCAACTTGTTCGTTAATCAGAGCCGTCAACTGGGCTTGTGTCATGTTAATGCGTCCAGACATGATCTTCATATCAAAAGAAGCATGTGTGAGAGAGGTTCGTGAAAGTGCGATGACAGAGGAGAGTAAGCACACTCGTGTTCAAGTAACAGTAGCTATACTACTATGCATATCATGAGCAAAGTTCTACGTAATCTAGCAAGTAGACAATGTAAGCATAAACTATATCACCTAGATTGTCGAGCCTTGCACGTGGAGTGAAGCATCGTTGTGGATCGTAGAGCACTGTACAGGTTATAGTCTGGTTTTAACAAAAACATTTTCCCTTATTAAAACCAAGTTCACTATAACCAATGGCTCTGATACCAATCTGTCACACCCCCAAAATCCACACGCGGAGTATCACCGCTTGGAGGCGTGACTGACCAAGATCAAGCCACCAATCATATTGAACAAGCATGTAAGTAAACATAATTCAACAAACCAATATGAAAGGTGTTCAAAAAACAAAGCATAGTTAAGTGTTAGCGGAAGCATAATTTGTAAAACCCGTGGCAAGTAATTAATATGAAATAAAGTAATGTTTAAAGCATGGCACACATCGCCATGTCCCACAACGACCGTTCCTCCCTGTGCAAGCTCCATGGGTACCTAATGACCTACAAGGCATGTAGCAACGAATCAACAACAAAGTTGAGCGAGTTCACAGTTGGTTGTTTGGTTAAAGTATTCATTTCGTAAATTCGTATGTTCGTTTTGTAAACCGTGTATCATATTTATCCTTATCGGGGCCAATCCAGGCATGTGTGCGATGATTAGTGGGGGCTTCCCATGTGTTACAAGACCACGCGTATCGACTGCTACGAAAATATAAGAGGTGCCCTAAGTCAATGTCTATCAGCATTGACCCTTTGCCCATAGTCCATTAGTACACGCCCGTCCGACTGGCACGGTGTGAGGTTTGTTAAACCTAATAGCGCTATTAACTAATGACCTGCTCGCCCTAGGCCTCGGCGATTAAGTCGATAATTGAGGGACTTCCTTTGATAGAGGTGATGGTCTTAAGATCATGTACGTAGGCTTTACGTACGTACCCTTCAATTCAAGGACAGTAGTAAGTATAACTGTACGTAGGTTTTACGTACGTGCCCTTCAACCCGAGGACAGTAGTAATTAGTTCAATAGTTGTATGAGCAATTATCCAGTCCCATTCCCAACCCCTGGGAATCCCATGCCTTGGCTAGTGTGAACTCACCTTGGTTTGCTCGGCATATACACAAAAAAGTCAAGTCTAGCAGCTAGTGGTCAACCACGTCCTAACATGGTTACCATACAAGTCAGGTTTTGGTTCAAGTAAAGCACATAAGTATCACATAAGATAGCATATAAGGAACACACGCAGATCATGGCAACATACATCAACACGTTCAACAATTAATAGCGTATTCAAGATTGGGCTCGCACAAGCTTAGTGGCCTTGTGCGAGTCATCCGTTGGAGCCCATTAATACCTGGCCCAAAGTCAAGAGACCCAACAAAACTATAACACGAACACAGCCCAAAACAACTAAACATAAGCTTGTGCGATCCGGACATCTTGTTCGATCCGGTTGGGTTGTGCGATTAGAACTAGCCCGGCCCAACATGATCATCCGGCCCAAACAGTTAAACAATATACACTTGTGCGATCCAGCAGCCTTGTGCGACCGAAGACATCTTGTGCGACCAGATGACTTGTGCGACCAGATGACTTGTGCAAATGGACCTCTTGTGCGACTAGACAACTAATTTTCGTGATTCATGCATTCAGTTATATCTATTTATTTGTTTCCAAATTTACCATAATTCAATCAACAGTTTCCATCCCACTAGTGATCGATCAAACCAACAATTAATGATTCATAAGAACCCTAAGCATAATCATAACATGAACATCAACCACAACTTCAACATATTAACAGATTTGTGTCCTTGATCTTTCTCTAGCATACACTCGAACATATCATCATAACAATTCGTCTAATATGAAAACAATTACAGCCGAGAATATATATAGTTTTGATTCTAGATCATTAACACCCTCATGTGATTAACAACCCTATGTCGATCTACAACACTATGCATGTGAACCGATTTCTTCTAGATCAACATCAAGCATATAACGAACCCTAAAATCATAAGACAGTTTGTTCATATCATCACATCCGAGTAATATAAATATTCGAACACCTAGAAATATATCAATCATCCTACAAGCGTCATCAATCATACCTTATTCTTACATCATCATATCAAGCATATATAACATAACATCATACAATCATGGAAGCAAGTAGTTAACACACTAACCGATTAGAGAATGAACAAAGATGATTCGAAAGCTAAGATCTTCGATGGTGAGGGATTGCTTGCCGTCGAGTTTGAGAGAGAGAGAATGAGAGAAGCTAGGGTTTGCGTGTTTTGGTAAAAAAATGTGAGATGGGTATTAACACCCCATGTGTTAATCGACTAAATGAGGGATGGACCGAACCCGAACTTGGGCTGCCATAGACCCAAATACAAGAAGAAGTAGGCCGAGAGTTGCATGAGTCAAAGCCCATTGGCTTGTGCGATCGGGTGTGTGTTGTGCGTTTTGGTTGTTTATATATATACATACGTTACACAAAGCAAGTATCAACATAACATTCATATAATCATTCTTTTCATAAAATCACATATCATACACATTCGTTACTTTAAAGTACAAAGATAGGTTCAGAAATACGAGTTGTCACATTGAAGTACCTCTCCCATTAGCTTTTATCCTCCACATTTGTCATCCACAACATCTTGTGTTCATCCCTAGCCTTTGTTCTAGTAGTAAGGCCCTCATAACCCTTTGTTACTTCATATGTTGATGGTTAAAAGATGATGAACATTGTTAAACATAAAGAACACTAAAGAACGTATTCATGAAACTCTAACAAAAGCTTATGAACATATGAATACTTGTTGTTTGGTGATGATTTGCTTCTTGATGATTGATGATTTATATTAGTGATGTTAGACACCATAAGAAACCTACTAGATTGTGATTAATCACATGATCTAGTAAGTTAAGGTGATGATCTTGTGAAAGACCAAGATCATCATGCCTTATGTTTACATGAACTTGAATAATAAAAGTTGTTTTCATGTGATGATGATTTAAACAAATACAAGTCTTGTGAGTGGATGATTTCTAAAATAGTTTTCCAAAGAAACCAAGCTAAATCACAAAGATTTACATGAACATTGTTTTTAAAGAAACTAACCATGTTTCTAGTGGTGAAACAAGTATAAGAATACACGGTTTACAAGAAAAATACAAAAGAATGATTTTTGGAAAAATCATCTAGTAAGTTGTAAACACCTAAATCCTTCAAGAATGAGATTTTTAAAGAAATAAACACACTTTAAAGGGTAACTAAACCTACTAAACATACTACCAAATTACTACAAGTTTTTATGAAAGTTCAAGTTCATGATTATTATGTAGATAGCATTGTTTTGGAAATCGGTAAGTGTAGGTTGATTATTGATTGTTTGTAATAATTTTTGAAAAGAAAATGATATGCTTTGATAGCATGGACACCTCCATTTTTAGGGGAAACTATGGCAAAATTTTCTAAAAATATAAACACTTAGAAAAATATTTTTTAAACAAATATTTACAAGTGTGTTTTAACTATGGTTTTCAATATAAACTTTGCCATAGACTTTGTTACAAAAATATTGTTTAACAATTATTCCAAAATTAAATATAATTTAAAGTTAAAATAATTATTATTTTAACAAGAAATTATAACTTGGAATAATATTGAAGGCATAAAAGAAACGTAACTCAAAAACGTAAATACTAAGGCAAGGCAAGGCCCGTTCGTCTAATAGACCCTAGTACACTGTAGGGAGTCGTGTTTGCTGAGGAGATTTGAGTTACGAGTATCGAAGACGCAAAACAGTGAGTTCATGTGCCCCTTTTCTCTTAACTGTTTTTGGTTTTATAACTCTCGGGGGTGGAATACATGTTACGAATACTTAAACGGTAAGAATTGCCTATGAAATGAACTACTAGATCATGTGAGCATAGACTAAATATTGAAATGCCATTAATTCTTAATTAGGGATGAAGGTTAGATATAACGGGTACAGCCGAGCCCCACTCATGGTCCTCATGTGATCATTTGAGTGCTTTGGTGTCCCAGTCGAGGGAAATCGACATAGTCAAGGGAAATTGACATAGTCAAGGTAAATTGACATAGTCGAAGGGAAATTCGACATAGTCGAGGGAAATTGACATAGTCGAGGGAAAATCGACAAGGGTATAAGCCTACTCATTTCGAGTGCTCCCTATGTCCTCACATGCCTTAATGTCCTTGTACAACATTTATTTGGTATGTTCATACACGCTTTTCATACCTGTTTTCAAAGGAGTATCTCAAAGGTTTACAAGTACTAAAAAAAACGCATGAACTCGCTCAACTTTTGTTGATGTTTTCCAAAATTACATGTATTTCAGGTGACAGTTTGGATCTTGGGCGCGAGTGTTGTTTCTAGAAGTAGACTTCAAGTTTAGATGTCATCCACTTTTGTTGGTTTGTAACCTAGTTGAAGGTTGTGTTTTAAAACTTAAATAACTGGTGTTTGTAATACTCAAATTTTATGAATGGATGAACATCGTTTTGACCATGTAGTTGTTTATTATGATTAAATGCAATGATATCAAACCAATCACTCATCATACGCTTCCGCAAAAGTCAGGGTGTGACAAAGCATGTTTAGTGATCATAGTTGCATAGGGAATAACCTCTGAGGTTATGCCTTATGATCACATAGGATTGGTTAGTTATTTGTTAAGTAGCTTGTAAGCCCATAGGAAATGACCAAAATGCCCTTTTGAAGCATAATTCCGTATTTTGCATATGTGAACATGTTTTTGACATATAATCTGATTTAGTAACATGTTTAGGGATAATTGGATGTAAGACTTGACATGGCACCTAGTTAACCATCCGAACATAGTTTTACGCAAACGGCGCATTATAGTAGCTTAAACTACCATAATGGGTCGAAACGGGTCAAAAGCACTTAGGTAGACTTTCAAATCAGAATGTTAGCTCTATTAAATCATACCATATGAGTTCAAATACTCATTTGATTTATAGAACATCATTCTATCCTATCTCCCGATTTAGGATCCGATTATTAACATAGTTACCCATATTTGGTGCCTTGTTGATTCCGTGATCCTTGGAGCTTAATTTGGTCTTATTTTTAAGACTAATAAGCAATCCCAAGTGAGTACATAGTTCCCCTCTTTTACCGCTTTCAAATACTTTGGGGTGATACACATGTACATACGTGTTACTTTCGTGCTTTTCATGTTTTTATGACATAAACATGCTAGTTTCACCTAGTACACATATAGTACATGATTTCAACCATGTTTTGCTATGTTTGTTAAGCATGCTAGCACATTGATTTCTTAGACATTTGTTGCATATGTTTCTTACCTAGTAATCTTCTACCACAACTATATTTGTGGTGGATTTAATGTGGAGATCTATATATTCTGAGTTTTACCCCTCGAATTATTATTTTACGGCAAAGACTCATATAAAGTTTTTCAACCCAAGAATTTACATCTTTCACTACCTATACTCCTTCTAAGCATTTATTTAATCATAAGACTCGTTTCCGAACCACCTTTAAGGGTCGTTCCTTCGGATTAGCTTACAAGGGCAGTTTGGTAAAATTTCATCCTTCTTTCACTACAAGGACCTTTAAATACTTGTTTGACTCAAAATCCGACCTTTTAACTATAGTTCTTTTTTGTAAACCCATGTGCTTCTAAAACATTATAATCATAACTCAATTTATTCGGCTTACCTAAAAGATAACCGAATATTTATATTTTAACCTTGTCTAACTCTTATAGAACTCCAAATTCTACATGATGAGTTGTGTTATAATACATACCTGGCTCGGATCAATATATTGACCCGTTTCAATACCTTGCCTTAGTAGCCGCTAAACAATAACGATGTGCGTATCCATTTGATATTTATTCCTATAAACATGTAACTCGACAAACCATTAGTCGATATTGTCAAAGGGTGATAATTTCACCTTTTGACCCGTTTATTTACCTAGTGATCTTCGTCACTTCAACTAAATGCAAATATCATGTATTATGCTAATTTAAAGTCTACTGGCAAAAATACGAAATCAAGCAATTACGTAACGGAATAGTGGTTACGTACCTTTTTAAGCATCCTTTTCAAACGCGTATTTCCACCGGCTTGTCCACTTGACGATCCGGATTCCTCGCCTAAAGAGTTCAATTCACAATCCGTTTAGAACCCTTTTTATAAGTCTTAACGCACAATTTTCCATAACCATCAAACATGCGTTTTTGTCAAATTTTCAACATTTCTTTTCTCTTAGGCATTATATCAAACACCTAATGAGCATGATTTCATATAATTCACAATCAAGTTATTGACTAACTATTTAGCCAAGATTTAAGCATCATGTCACATGTTCATGTCAAATTTTTATATCAAAAATTCTGGATTTTCTTCATGGAGCTCAAATACACTAGGTTAACAAAGATAATCCTAGTGTTTAGCATAATTCTACAAAACCCACTTGACACATGAGTGTATGATCATGAATTCACAACCATGAACATCAACTCAACAAATAAATGACCAGGGTTTACCCCTAGACATAGTTTCATCCCTAATTTCATCCAAACAACGAACATGCAAGCTCAGATTCGAATCTCATGTGTTCATCAAAATTTGAGATGGAACCAAAGTGGGAATTTTGACATACCTTATGATCCCTTCACTAAGGTGATCACTAGTTTTTGCTCGGATTTCGATTTGGGTTCGATTTCCCCTTCCAATTTGTTGATTTTGTGCTTATTAGGGTTTGAGTAAGGGAACCCCCTTGGCTCCTGTGATTGTCTCGACTAGAACACACACTTAGAGTGTGTGTTTTGGTGTTGATGGTTTATTAAATAAAACTAGTTTCTAGCTTATCACCTTTAGTCCCCCTACTTCACACAAGTTTGCATAAAGGGTGTTTTAACCCTGTTTTTCTTATTATTCCAAGACTTATAACTAACTAGGTTAATATTCCTAGTTACTTGGTGGGTCCCGGAAGTTATAACCCGTTTTATTTTAAGTCTCGTTAACTCGGGCTCTTATAAACTCAATTCCTTAAAACTTTGATTCGCTTGTATTTAATATTAGGATTTCTTATTTAAATCTAAATATTCACCGGGTTATTTTTACTACTAACGGTACTTTACCCATCTTTTAGTATTAACGGAGTTTGATTACCAAACCCGTTTTCGGGGTGTTACAAAACACACACTAACACTTATCACTTGCAATCATTGTAACACTTAGTAGAGATCTGAGCATTATCCTTCACTGTATCCTAAATTTTGAAGTAATAAGAAGAACAAGGCAGCCGGCAATTGTCAGCTCCCGAGGTTTTATGTCGGAGATCTAGATTGATCAAGGGCTTTCCTCGTACATCTCGTGTCAACCTTTACCTTTTTTGCTCATTGTTTGATAATTGATATAGTCTGATATCCTCGGGCTATATCCTGAAACTGTTTTTATAAAGCAATCAACTCAATATATTTTTTGCAAACATCATTAGCACACTACCTCACAAACTAATTTGATCACTTAATTGCTTCGGTAATTTTTGACCAAAACAGAAACCTTGTTTTATAATATGATCTTGGTTCAATGTGATTGGTGGCTAGATCCTGGTACGTCACACGCCTAGCGGGGTTTCCGCATGTGGTATTTTGGGGGTGTGACAGTTTGGTATCAGAGCCACTGTTTATAGTGAACTTGGTTTTAAATCGTTTTCATGAAACTAGACTATAACCGAACAGTTCCAAAATCGACCATGACACTCAGCTCCAGACTGCAAGGTTCGTTTCTCGTTTACTATTGCATAGTATATCTCGTGTACACTTATGTATGACATCACATGTGAATGCACACTTGGCACTGCAGTATGAGTCCTTATGTTACCAACTCCTTTTATGTGATCTGTTAGTGTGACACTACCCTTCGACTATTGTGATTCTTAATCCTGTAATACCTTTCGTTTGCTATTTGGATGTGGGAAACCTTTTAGAGCGAGTTAAGAGGCAATGAGATAAGCATGCAAATTGCCTTATTATTATGGGTGCACACATAATAATAATGTGGGGTGCATGTGAGTCCCAGTGAGGCTTAACGAGTGTGAGAGGGGTTCCGCTCTGTTGTCTGATGTGAACTCAGTAGTCTGTAGAAGTCATTAGGATGTTTGACTCCTACCTTATTTCGACTCGTAACCTTTTCCCTTTTCTTCTATAGAATCATGAGCGGACGAGGCCATGGACGCGGCAACATTACTATGACTCAGGCCGAATTGACTAACTTGATCAACACTCGTGTGGTTGAAGACCTAATGGCTTACCAGGCTGGTACGATATGTGCCAAATACTCTTTATCCTTGTGTCGTATACTCGAATCTTACTTGTGTGTTGTACGTTCTTTTTTTTAGGTCAACCTGCGAATCAAAACAATCCGTCTGCCTGCACGTTTAAGACGTTTATGGACTGTAAGCCACAGACGTTCAGTGGGACTGAAGGAGCTGTGGGACTCCTGCGTTGGTTTGAGAAGGTGGAATCGGTCTTTGCTATGTGTAATTGTCCCGAGGGGGACCGTGTGAAATATGCTACATACACTTTGGAGGATGGTGCCTTAACTTGGTGGAATGCTCAGGTGCAAATGTTGGGCATCAAAATGGCTAATGCAACGACATGGGATGAATTTAAGGAGTTGATGCAGGAAGGGTACTGTCCTCGTGATGAGATTCAGAAGCTCAAGAACGAGTACTACGATTTGAAGATGGAAGGGTCCGAGATCGAGGCTTACACGAAATGATCTCATGAACTAGCAATTTTGTGCCCTAACCTGTCTCGACCTCTACCTCGACGAATTGAGTTGTATATCAAGGGACTAGCATCAGCCGTAAAGAGTTATGTCAATGTTGCAAACCTTAACAATCTACCTCAGATCATCCGTGTAGCACACAAGATTACCGACCAAGAGGTCGAGCGTGGATCGCAACCGCCTCGTGTTTCTTCTACTACCCCTGCTGCTACCGCTACCACACCTGCTAGTGATAACAAGCGTAAATGGAACGATGTCGACAAAGCAACCAGTGCAAGTCAATCTCAGAAAAGGCCTGACAACAGCAATAATCGTAGTTTCAGTCAGTCTCCCTACGTTAATCAAAGCCAGGGCAACAGTTAGGGTCAGGGTTCTTATGCGGGGAAACAACCAAAGTGTAATAAGTGCAACTATCACCATCGGGGGCCGTGTACCCAAGTATGTCATAGGTGAAACAAAGTGGGGCATATGGCCAGGGATTGTAGGGTTTCACTTCCGAACCAGCAGCAGCAGCACACCCCGCAACAGCAACAGCCACAGCAGCAAGAAAGGAAGCAACCCCAGCAAAATTGTGGAAATCGTAAGGGATGCTTTCAATGTGGAGCCGAGGGTCACATCAGGCGAGACTGCCCTCAACTAAATCAGAATGCTGGTGGCAACAACAATGGGAACAATAACAACGGAAACAATAACAATGGGGGCAATGGGGGTAATGGTTCGCACGGTGACTGGTACGTTTTCCATAAACAACATATTTGCTTCTGTTTTATTTGACTCTGGTTCCGATTGGAGTTATGTGTCTTTGGGGTTCAGTCTTCAGTTAGGGTTGACTCCCAAACCTCTTGTAAATAAGCATGTAGTAGAATTAGCTGATGGTAAATCGATTGAAGCTTCTCATGTCCTATTTGGTTGTAAACTTGATCTCATGGGTCAAGTGTTCGAAATTGACCTACTTCCCGTTACTCTTGGAAGTTTTGATGTGGTCGTTGGCATGGATTGGTTGTCCAAGCATCAAGCGGAAATTCTCTGTAAAGAGAAAATCGTGCGTATCCCTCTCCCCAATGGAGAATCTTTATCGGTTCAAGGTCATCGTAGTGGTGCCATGGTTGGCATCATCTCAGCCATGAAGGCCCAGAAGTGTCTACGAAAGGGCTACCCTGCTATCCTAGCTCTTGTTACCGATTCACAACCTGAAGAAAGGAATATCGAGGACCTTCCAGTTGTACGTGAGTTTTCTAACGTGTTTCCTGAAGACTTACCTTGTTTACCTCCACGTCGTCAGGTGGAATTTCAGATTGACCTTATGCCAGGAGCAGCTCCGATTGCTCGCGCTCCTTATCGTCTTGCACCAGGAGAGTTGCAAGAGCTGTCAAACCAACTTCAAGAACTGTTGGGTAGAGGTTTTATCCGACCTAGTTCTTCGCCTTGGGGAGCCCCGGTTTTGTTTGTAAAGAAGAAAGACGGGTCCTTTCGTATGTGTATAGATTATCGAGAACTCAACAAGGTAACAGTCAAGAACCGCTACCCTCTACCGCGAACCGATGACTTGTTTGACCAGTTGCAGGGGTCAAGTTTTTACTCGAAGATCGACTTAAGATCGGGCTATCATCAGATGAGGGTCCGAGAGGATGTTCCTAAAACGGCTTTTAGGACACAATATGGCCACTATGAGTTTTTGGTTATGCCATTTGGGTTGACAAACGCACCAGCATTCTTCATGGACCTCATGAATCGTGTGTGCAAGCCGTATCTTGACGACTTTGTTATAGTGTTTATTGATGACCTCTTAATCTACTCTAAGAGCAAGGAGGATCATGAGCGACACTTGCATCTTATTTTGGAACTCCTTAGGAAGGAGCAGCTCTACGCGAAGTTTTCTGAGTGTGACTTCTAGATACGAGAAGTGCACTTCCTTGGTCACATCGTGAACGAATCAGGGATCCACGTGGATCCTGCTAAGATTGATGCGAGAAGTGCACCAAAGAACCCTTCGGAGGTGCGACAATATCTTGGTCTCACTCGGTATTATCGAAGGTTTATCAAGGATTTATCGAAGATTGCTCAACCTCTTACCTCGTTGACACAGAAAGACGTTGTATATTCTTGGGGAAACAAGTAGGAGGATGCCTTCCAACTTTTGAAACGGAAACTCTGCAGTGCACCGATTTTGTCTCTACCTGAAGGCACCGAGGATTTTGTGGTTTATTGTGATGCTTCTATTCAGGGTCTCAGTTGCGTGTTGATGCAACGCGAGAAGGTGATCGCATATGCTTCTCGACAGTTGAAGGTTCATGAGAAGAATTATACGACGCACGACTTGGAGTTAGGGGCTGTAATTTTCGCATTGAAGATTTGGAGGCATTATCTGTACGGTACCAAATGCACTATCTACACCGATCACAGGAGCCTCCAGTATATCTTCGACCAGAAGGAATTGAATATGCGATAGCGTCGGTGGATAGAACACTTGAACGACTATGAATGTGCCATCAAGTATCAACAGGGTAAAGCTAACGTTGTAGTTGATGCACTTAGCCGAAAGGAGATGAAGCCTAAGCACGTTCGCGCTCTGCAGCTCACTATTCACTCTAGTTTACCTGATCAGATTCGTTCCGCTCAGATCGAGGCATTGAAAGAAGAAAACATCAAGGTTGAATACTTGCGGGGCATGGAAAAGCGACTTGTGGAGAGATCTGACGACATTCATTATTTTATGGAACGGGTATGGGTTCCTTTGTACGGTAATCTTAGAGAGCTTATGATGGACGAAGCGCACAAGTCTCGGTATTCAGTTCACCCGGGCTCAGACAAAGTGTATCAGGTTCTCAAAGTTATGTACTGGTGGCCGAAAATGAAAGCTCACATAGCGACATACGTGAGCAAATGTTTGACTTGTGCTAAAGTCAAAGTGGAGTACCAAAAACCCTCAGGCCTACTTCAGTAACTGATGTGTGTAAAATGCAACATATAAATTACATCAAATGAGGCATAAAACTAACCCTTTTTTAGTACTAATATTGGAAAAAGAGTGTTTTTGTCTTCCTTTTGTATTTTCAGGATTAAATGAGCTCAAAAACACAAAAGAAGCAAAAAGACAGCTAAATCCAACATAAATACAAGAAAAGGAACATTAGTGGACTGCCCGAACCCTCAACGGCACCTTTCAAAGCAAAATAGAGAAAACAGAAGGCTGAACACGCCCCGTGCTCAGCCAGCACGGGGCCGTGCCCAAGAAGCAGCAGAAAAGACAAACCTATAGAAGCTTCTATTGCCCACCACGGTCCGTGCTCAGCGGACACGGGGGCGTGTCGAAAGTACAGCAGGCGCATTTATTGTAATTGCGAATTAAAATTAATGAGGAGAGAGAGTGTCAGACGGGCACGGGGCCGTGTCCAGCGGACACGGGGCCGTGTCCAGCTCTCTGTTCAGCCTATAAATAGGAGTGCTTGGATTCATTTCATCTCATCCCTTGGCACACCACCTCTCTCACACTTCATCCACCACCCACCACCATCACAACACCATCATCCACCATCATCATCCATTTTCCATCATAGAGTGTGTGAGTCGTCTCGGGATCCAAGATTGATCGTAAGAGTTCTTGACAATCAAGGCCATGTTTGCCTAAGTCTCTTACATCACTTGGTGAAGACAAAGTGTCTAGTATAATACTTTTTATTTCTAATCTTTTGCACTTTTTATTTGGTTTTGTATTAATGACTTTAATAACTAGTTACTTATGTTGAAGGTGATCTTTCCTTATCGTTTGTCCGTGGTGTCTTGGCATTATTTTACTGTCTATATAAAATAAAGGATTTTCACCATTCATATCTCCACGGTCTATATGGAGGTATGTTGGCTACCTGGTAGGGGGTTAAGGGAACGGTTTGGTAAAGGTCTTGCCATTGTTCAGCGTTTAGAGGTCCTGCAATGGACCTGGGTCAAATTTAGTAGGACCTCCTTCAATACTTCACGGTATTGGATGGCGGGGGTCCAAACTCTTTGATCCCCTCATAAGTTAACTACTATTAATACTATAACCCGGCTATTTAGGACTGTATCCCTGCTGACTCAGACTACTTAGCCGAAGGTAACGTCACCGCCAAAAGCGGGGCCTACCACAATACTGCATTAATAACTTAATTCATTATCTTCCAATAATCCACCCCTTTAGGATTGTATCCCTGCTGACTCAAACTACTGGGGTGAGGGTAACGTCACCTTCAAAAGAGGGGCCTACTACAATAACTAAGATAATCTCTTAATTATGTGCAAAAGTGCGGAAATAATCAAAGGTTATACTAGATACGAGTCGGAACCAAGTGATTCATCTTGTCTATCTGTTTTTATTTTTATTTTTATTTTCAGCATTTTAGTTAGTTTTATTTTTCTTAGTTTAAAACATTGTTCTAAACTTTTGTTTTGGTTAGACGTTGAGGATAAACCGGTACTAAAAGCTCTTGTGTCCTTGGACGACCTCGGTATCTTACCAACGCTATACTACACTCAACGATGGGTGCACTTGCCCATATGTGTGTTTAGTGTTAGTGAAATATCGTGTTTTATAAATTTAAAACTTGGCTAAAATAAGTGTTAAAAAGGGCTTAAAATATACACCTAAAATATACGACACTTCGCACGCATCAAGTTTTTGGCGCCGTTGCCGGGGACACAAGGATTTTAAGAAAGTTAGGAATCAACGGCCTAATCATCTTTTATTTTTTTTAGGATTTTCTTAGTTTTTCAGCTTCTGCAGAGCTCAGCACGGGCCGTGCCCGCTGAAGACGCCCCCGTGCTCAATCATTGGAACTGGCAATCCTGTTTTACATCAGACAGTAAGCTGAACACGGGGCCGTGTCCACTCAACACGCCCCCGTGCCCAAGTTTCAGTTACTGAAAACAGAACCGTTAGATCCCGACGGTTGGTAATTTCTGACATAAACATGAGTGATAGTAATTATTTTTACTTTCGGCACTCTTATGGTAAGTGGTGTCAATTATCTGGTGGCGAACATGAAGAAGTAAAATGCTACTTCCTAAATTATAGGCCCCACTACATGGACCCACCATCTTCTCACAACCTTAAGAGGGGCGAAAGTAAAAATAAGCACTATTTCTCCCTCGAATGCGCCCAGCCAGATATTCTAGGGGAAATGCTCCTTAGCGAGTTATTTCAACTAGAAGAACTAATTCTGAAATGGATGGAAGAGCTTGGGAAGGATTTTATTGATCCACCCCAAGACGATACCCATGAAGAAAGGTTGGAACCGCATTCCAACAACCTTGTTGCTCCCGAAAATACCTTCGTACCTAGCAAAGACTTGGACGATAGTCGTCCCTGTGTCGATTGTGCCGTGAAGGACTCACCATCGACTTCGTTCGGTGCATACATAGACCTGAGCGATTCGACATATACCTTCTTTAACAAGAGCCCGGAAAAGGGTTGGACTTGTCCACCTAGAATGAAAATAGGAATTACCCTCACCGACAACCTCTTGCGTTCTCGCCTTAGTCTAGGACAATTAAGGTATATTAGGCACTTTGGGGTTGTTCCGACCAGTCAGGAGCCACCCGATACTAACAAGTTCCTTAAAAAAACTAGACAACTTCATAAAACAGTCCCTAGACACGGGGCCGTGCCCAGTCAACACGCCCCCGTGTCCATCGAAAGATTCCTTTCTGATCAGTACGTCAGAATACGGACAAACTGTGTCAGAACTCCACCTGAACACGGGGCCGTGTCCAATGAACACGGGGCCGTGTCCAGGTTGCTGTCATTTTCTATAAATGCAGCCAAGAATTCTGCACATTTGGACCAACTTGGGGCAGAGATTTGCAGGAATCTTCTCTCAAACTATCCTAGGTAAGTCTAAAAGAAGGTTCCAACAACCCATCTTGTCCCTTCCTCTTTTAGTAATTTCTTTCTTCTTCATCTTTCTCCAAGAGCTACCATTGAAAGTTTGGAATTCCTCCAACTCTATGGTAGGGATAAATGAGTTTTGTTCAAAGAATCTTGGTAAAAACATGTTATGAAACATTGTTTTAAGTTATTAATAACCAAAAAGGCCCCACAACGTTCAGAAAATAACTTAAAACTCCAAGTTTCCTTGTTCCAAAACTCTGCAGAAAGATGAACACGGGGCCGTGCTCAGTGAGCACGGGGCCGTGTCCGGTCACTATTTCATTAAATAAACTATTTTTAGTTTATTTTTCGTAGGATGTCGAGTGAAAACAGCGATACATCTTCTGTGCATTCGTCAAACAGCCGAAGAGGAAGAAGACCTTCCATTGAAGCTACACTTGTGCACTATGTGATAGCATTAAGGGAGGCTCTCGACGAAATGACTTCAGTAGAGGAGGTCCTAATCGACCGTATTAACGATCTAACGATGGGACTTGAAAGCAGCTTCCAAGAAATTAACCTCTTGCACCAGAGGTTAAATATTCTTGTAGCACCTCCAATGGAACCAGTCCTTCCTCAACAGGATTGGAACCTGGCTCTCGGAATCAACAACCCTACCGGGTGGGAAGACTTTCCGGCGGAACCTCCCATGGAACACCAACAAGAGATCCCGGTGGAAGCTGAAACTCCTCAAACTAATGCCAATGAGCCGTCTTTTCTCCTTCCAAGGGAGGTAGAAGAATGGCTCGCCGACATTTAAGGAGAACCGCACTCGGAAGAAGGAGTTCACAAAGGCCTTGTTTAACCAAGATTGATTATTTCTTGGAAATTTTGCTAAATTAAAATAAAGTAAAGGCTAGGACTCCATGGTTTGTTATTTCTTTGTTTTATCTAGTTTAATTTAGGATTATGTAAGTTATCTCTATGATGAAATGAAATGATGGTTTTAAGGTTTGGATGGTTTAAAATGAATAAAACACACTCATGGAGGTAAAGGATGAAAAGGGGAACGAGAAAAATGATCCCATGCATAAGAACGAGGCAACCCGACAATTTTCTCCATTTAGAAGGTTCAACACGGGCCGTGCCCAACCAACACGGCCCCGTGTCGAACCACCTGCAGAAAACGCCCAGTACAGGTAACTGGACACGGGCCGTGTTCACCCAACACGCCCCCGTGTCCAGACTTCTATTTCTCTTATTTCAATTTTGTTACTGGCACTTGAACACGGGGCCGTGCCCGGATAACACGGGGCCGTGTTCAGTGCCCAGTAACACAAATTCTTGCTTTTTAAACACTATTTTACACATCTAATCAACCTAAAAATTTATTTTTGGACACATTGAGGACAATGTGTAATTTAAGTGTGGGGGGGATGCTAAAACCTTGAATTTTGCAAGTCCTAAATACAAGCCTTACACAAAACTCTATTGGAACCGCTAATCACCCCAATTTTTTTCAAAATTTTCATTTTTTTTACTTGTCTAGGTTTAACTCGGGAAATTCAAGTTCTCAAAAAGGTTATATTTTTACAAATTTACAACCGATAGCGTAGTGATAAAAAGAACCAACATAAGAAAATTATGAAAAGGCATGACAAACTTATCTAAAATTTGATTATATATACTTGATCACATAAAAACCCATTCCCACAAAAGTGAGTTTTGAGCCTTTATTGAGCACACAATTTCATATCATTTGACTAAATGCTCATTTTTAGTTTCTTGTGTGAATAGCCGCTTGGTTCTTACGACTCTAGAACTTGCCATGACAATACATTCCCGGTCCTTATCAACTTAAACCCGAGTAAGTAAATGATGGAGGCATTAGGACTAACCTTTTTCATTTTTACACCATTATTTTTCTTTTTCTTTTACCACCTACCCAAAAATCCCCCTAGTTAGCCCCTTTGAGCCTAAACCTTTTCGTTTCATCACCCAAACAAAAACCCTTTTACCCACCAAAACCTTTTTCATTTTTTACCCTTTATTTTAGTAACAAGTTCGGTTCTTCGAGAAAAAAAAATAAAAAATAAAAATAAAAAATAAAAATAAAAAATTTTGATAATAATGAAGCAAAAAGAAAATAAACAAACAAAGTAATCAAAAATAACTTTGTTTGAATAAAAGCTTCATTAAAAATAAAAAGTTGCAAAAATACGAAAACCGACACTTGTTACGCTTTTTAGCCCTTTTTCTACTAACCACTAACCCAACCACCTACCTTTAACCCTAAGCCAACCCTTAACCCACAAAGTCCTCTTGATATCTACAAAGGTATAAAAGTTAAAAAGGAGGAGGATTGATTTCTTGGCAAGCCTATGGTAGGAATAAGTTCCATGCCGCTCTCGAGTGATTCACTAAAAATACACTTTCGGCCGAGTGTGAGTGATTTCCCCGCGAGGTATGTGAACTTGTATATAAATAAAATTTTAAAAAGGCATGTTATGCCCAAATAAGTAATTTCTTTTATGAACAGTTCTAAATAAATCATTACGAATAGGAATGTAAATAAATAAAAATAAAACCCAAAAAGATCTTGGATATCCCGACACTCTATGACAAGCCCAAAACCTTCTCTTCTACCTATTCCATTTGGGAGTGTAAGCCACATATTAAAGAGTTTTGCTTGAGGACAAGCAAAAGTTCAAGTGTGGGGGTATTTGATGTGTGTAAAATGCAACATATAAATTACATCAAATGAGGCATAAAACTAACCCTTTTTAGTACTAATATTGGAAAAAGAGTGTTTTTGTCTTCCTTTTGTATTTTCAGGATTAAATGAGCTCAAAAACACAAAAGAAGCAAAAAGACAGCTAAATCCAACATAAATACAAGAAAAGGAACATTAGTGGACTGCCCGAACCCTTAACGGCACCTTTCAAAGCAAAATAGAGAAAACAGAAGGCTGAACACGCACCGTGCTCAGCCAGCACGGGGCCGTGCCCAAGAAGCAGCACAAAAGACAAACCTATAGAAGCTTCTATTGCCCACCACGGGTCGTGCTCAGCGGACACGGGGGCGTGTCGAAAGTACAGCAGGCGCATTTATTGTAATTGCGAATTACAATTAATGAGGAGAGAGAGTGTCAGACGGGCACGGGGCCGTGTCCAGCGGACACGGGGCCGTGTCCAGCTCTCTGTTCAGCCTATAAATAGGAGTGCTTGGATTCATTTCATCTCATCCCTTGGCACACCACCTCTCTCACACTTCATCCACCACCACCCACCACCATCACAACACCATCATCCACCACCATCATCCATTGTCCATCATAGAGTGTGTGAGTCGTCTCGGGATCCAAGATTGATCGTAAGAGTTCTTGACAATCAAGGCCATGTTTGCCTAAGTCTCTTACATCACTTGGTGAAGACAAAGTGTCTAGTATAATACTTTTTATTTCTAATCTTTTGCACTTTTTATTTGGTTTTGTATTAATGACTTTAATAACTAGTTACTTATGTTGAAGGTGATCTTTCCTTATCGTTTGTCCGTGGTGTCTTGGCATTATTTTACTGTCTATATAAAATAAAGGATTTTCACCATTCATATCTCCACGGTCTATATGGAGGTATGTTGGCTACCTGGTAGGGGGTTAAGGGAACGGTTTGGTAAAGGTCTTGTCATTGTTCAGCGTTTAGAGGTCCTGCAATGGACCTGGGTCAAATTTAGTAGGACCTCCTTCAATACTTCACGGTATTGGATAGCGGGGGTCCAAACTCTTTGATCCCCTCATAAGTTAACTACTATTAATACTATAACCCGGCTATTTAGGACTGTATCCCTGCTGACTCAGACTACTTAGCCGAGGGTAACGTCACCGCCAAAAGCGGGGCCTACCACAATACTGCATTAATAACTTAATTCATTATCTTCCAATAATCCACCCCTTTAGGATTGTATCCCTGCTGACTCAAACTACTGGGGTGAGGGTAACGTCACCTTCAAAAGAGGGGCCTACTACAATAACTAAGATAATCTCTTAATTATGTGCAAAAGTGCGGAAATAATCAAAGGTTATACTAGATACGAGTCGGAACCAAGTGATTCATCTTGTCTATCTGTTTTTATTTTTATTTTTATTTTCAGCATTTTAGTTAGTTTTATTTTTCTTAGTTTAAAACATTTTTCTAAACTTTTGTTTTGGTTAGACGTTGAGGATAAACCGGTACTAAAAGCTCTTGTGTCCTTGGACGACCTCGGTATCTTACCAACGCTATACTACACTCAACGATGGGTGCACTTGCCCATATGTGTGTTTAGTGTTAGTGAAATATCGTGTTTTATAAATTTAAAACTTGGCTAAAATAAGTGTTAAAAAGGGCTTAAAATATACACCTAAAATATACGACACTTCGCACGCATCAGCAACCAGAGATACCCACGTGGAAATGGGAGCAGATCGCTATGGATTTCTTCACAGGTTTACCGAGAACTCAGGGCGACAACGATACCATTTGGGTGATCGTTGATCGTCTCACAAAGTCAGCACATTTTCTTGCAATCAAGGAAACGGATAAGTTCTCACAGCTTGTAGCGGTCTATCTTAAAGAAGTGGTTTCTAGGCACGGGTTCCAACCTCCATCATCTCAGATCGAGATCCGTGTTTCATATCCGATTTATGGCAGTCGAAGCATAAGTCATTCGGTTCACGTCTCGATATGTGTACTGCTTATCACCCACAGACGGATCGTCAGAGCGAGCGAACCATCCAGACACTTGAAGACATGCTGCGGGCATGTGTGATTGATTTTGGGAAAGGGTGGGAGAAACATTTGACGTTGATAGAGTTCTCCTACAACAACAGTTACCACACTAGCATCCAGGAAGCTCTGTTTGAAGCGTTGTACGGCCGGATGTGTCGTTCTCCTCTTTGTTGGGTTGAGGTGGGTGACAACCAGATCACAGGTCCGGAACTTGTTCTTCAAACTTCTGAAAAGATTGTCCAGATCAGAAATCGTATGGTGGCGGCGCGTGACTGTCAGAAAAGCTACGCTGACAAGCTTAGGAAACCTTTGGAGTTCGTCGTAGGCGATCGTGTTATGTTGAAAGTCTCACCCTGGAAGGGTGTGGTGCGCTTTGGGAAGTGCGGCAAGCTTAATATACGCTATGTTGGGCCATTTAAAGTCCTGGAATGTATTGGTAAAGTGGCGTACAAGCTCAGTTACCTGCTGAGCTGGGTAACGTTCATGATGTTTTCCATGTTTCGCAATTAAAGAAGTGTTTGTCCGATGAAACACTTGTAGTACCGTTTCAAGAGCTGAAAATTGACGACAAGTTGCAGTTTGTCGAAGAACCAATAGAAATTATAGACAGGGAGGTCAAGGTTTGTAAGCATAGTCGGATTCCAATTGTGAGAGTTTGTTGGAACTCAAGACGCGGACCGGAGTTCACGTGGGAACGCGAAGATCAGATGAAGCTCAAGTACCCGCACTTATTCCCAACTGACCAATCTAAACCTGGTGTAACTGGTGAATTTCGGGGCGAAATTCCCTTTCAAGTTGGGGATGATGTGGCACCTGAAGAAAATCTGCAGCAATCTTGATTTATCACTTCATTTCTCTATGCTTACTTATTAAATTTCAGGACGAAATTTCTTTCAAGTTGGGGATGATGTGACAACCCGGATAACTAAGGTTAGCACTACTTAACATTCCACAACCGTTGACGTGTGTCTCTACGTTAATTTGTCTAACTCGTGTACCACTGAATGTTTATGTGAGCATGATTAATTTCTATGCAAGAAATCGTTAAACGTTTTATGTGCCGCTTAACTAAGTTAGGTGATTAATTAGATTGAACCGCGAATTTACTTGATACACTTGGGCCCAAACTTGTTTAGCACACACACACTTTGGGTTGGTTATTGTGATATACACATGTTGGGCCGCATTTGGGCATCTTGGCACACACACATCTTGGCCCACACTCAAACTTAGCTTCGGCCCACTGTTATGAGCTTTCTTATTTGTATAATAGAGAGTTAGGGGTATACGTACACATAAAGGAATAGCAAAACCCTAGTGCAACCTCCCTATCTCCTTCGATGAACAACCTCTTCCCTCCCTCGAAGTCATTTCCTCCTGATTACCACGATCCAGCCACCATCTTGTGTCTCGGTAAGTCCCCTATTGTGTGTTTACGTTGTGATTCTTTGTTGAATAGATGTGTAGGTTTTGGCTCGAGTCTTGGTATGATTATGTGTGGTAATTATGTGATGATTAGGGTGATGAATATATGAGCATGACATTAAATTAGTTGTAAAAGAATAACTGTGATTTAAGGTGTGCTAGAATCGGTATGGTTACAAGTGTATGGATGCCGAATACAAACTCTATGTTATGTTGTTGTGTGATCCGAATTGAATGTTCTTGTGGATAGTTAATTAATAACTCCTTGTGATGTTGAATCATTAGATCTATGTTGGCTTGATCTAATAAACTAGACTATGAGATTAACATGAAACTTGTGGCTGTTGATTATGTGTTAATGAGTAGAAACATGTGGAATGAAATTGTTATCATGCATTAGAAATCCAAGAGGAATGATAATTGAGATGATCATTAGGTTATTCGAATTAATTGGGTAATGGGCCAAGTAAGAACTGTTAGAACATATTCGGAAATTGTTATGTAGTGGGCTGCACGGGTAGTGTTAGTTGGGTGAAAATGTCAATGTGATGGGCTGCGTAAACAGTTCGGGACTGGGTTACGTACATGGGCTGCTTGGGGAATTCAGGCCGCTAAGTGTATTGGGTCATGCAATACATCTGGACCACCCACATTTCTGTTATGCACAGTGTAAATGGGCCGAGTAATAGGGTTGCATAACTACCCCAATCCGTGTAGTTTAACTTGCACAGTGGGTCGGAGTTATTTTACAAATTTGGCCGACCGGCCATGTGTGCGTGTATATGCAGTATGTTGAATTGAGAATCGATTTATGTTGGTGCACATTTTATGATGTGGTTGGGCTGTACATGTTGACTGGGCCGCGGGATGGCCACAAATAAAATAGGGGTGGCATGCTTTGTAGATGACACATATGTGATTAGTAAATTTGTGTAGCATACTCACTGTTATGAGACTTCATGATGGCAAGGGGCCTTTACATTGGATGAACAATTGTTATTACATGCATAAAACTAAGTGGGTTCTATTTGTGTGATATATATATATATATATATATATATATATATATATATATACAAGGAATACTTGATTTAAGGGTTTACGAAACCAATTGTTATCGGTAACCATGATAGGGTTTGGTAGACCAACATGGAATACGTAATTTAATCAACCGAGCAAATCTAAGGTGAGTTCACTACTCTTGAGCATGCGTCCCGGTGGTTGGGACAGTAGTGGGTATCCCGTGGAGGGATAAGTCTTTTGGGTAAAACTAGAATGTTGGATAATACTCTCACCCTATCACTCTTAAGTCCCATCTTTTGTTACCGGAGAGGTAACGGGGTATTAGTTGGTAGCGCTACTTAGGTTTGGCACCCTCACCCTGTACCGGAGAGGACGGGTGTGAACTAATGACCCAATAAGGCCCAGTGTTTTGATAGGAGCACTGGGGAACGGGCAAAACATACATCAGGAGCCGTCTTGTTCAGTAATGAGATATTATAAACATTACTTTAGGATTTGTTAACAAACTGGATTAAACACTTGGTAATTAACGTTTTCATAAAACTGTGAACTCACCAGCGTTGTCTGACACACTTGTTGATTGCTCGCAGGTCGTTAGGTACTTTGGATGGGAACTTGCTATCTGGATGGTTGGAGTGGTCATGGGTCGTACTGCTTGGATTTGCAAGACTTATTTAATAACTTCACGTACATTGGTTTTTGAAACGATTGAACAGAGTTTAACCATTTGCTTCCGCTGAACTTGTTAAACTTGGATACATTATGAATAATTTATCTTATTGAATGGAAACCTTGTTTTATAATTTGATCTTGGTTCAATGTGATTGGTGGCTAGATCCTGGTACGTCACACGCCTAGCGGGGTTTCCGCATGTGGTATTTTGGGGGTGTGACATTTTTGGTGTTTTGAACCTGTTTTTGAATACCTTATGTAGATCCTTATTTTCCTACATAACGCCCGTTTTTGAATACTTGTTTGGTGACATGTTGAAGACCAACGCCTGCTCGAATGTATTGATCCCTTCATGCCATCAATATATCCATCAAGAACAAAGTGATATGATGACATATCAGTGTCATCAGTCTCTTTTTCTTGAATATTTGTCCATCTCATTCAGCAAAAGCTTATAGAGATACCCACCTCAGAGAAGAATCCATTCAGTGATACTTCATTCAGAACAATACTCAATATAGAAGAAACGAGGTTCCGCATCTGTGGCATTTTTAACTATTTTTTGGCGTTTTTAAAGTGAATGGTTTCTAGGAAATTTGGCGTTGTTTTTGGTTTGTGATCAGTTGATTGTGCAGAGACGTCTCTCTTATAGGATGTTTTTGGCTCGTAGTTTAGGCGGGATTTTATTTATAACAAATGATATTAATAAAGTAGCCATCTTTTCAGTTACTGTGTATTTTTACTCTCTTTGTTCAGCTTTTTATGAGTTTTTAGGGTCATAGACTTTCCATCTCCCAAGTTTGGCGTTTTTTAATGGCTTTAAGTAGTTTTTGGCGTTTTTTTCCATTTTTAGCTTTTAATAGTACTTCTGCAAATTACTTTTATTATAGCTTGGGAGTTTTTGGCGTTTTACTGCATTATGGCGTTTCACAAGCATTATGACTGTTTGGCGTTTTATTAATATAATGTATTATTTTATTCTAAGTTGAAAAATACATAACAAACAACAGAAAAAGAAAATTAAAAAAATAAAAATAGAAACAATTCATTTTCCAAATCTTCACTGTCATCAGTCTCTTTCTTCTTTTGAAACATGTTCACTGGCGCTTTTGCTTTGTCATGCTTGTGTTTTTGTGGCCGTTTGGAAAGACAAAATGACATGAGTTTTTTTAATATGTATCTTCAAACAACTCATCAGTGTCATTCGTCTCTTCATGCCATTATAATATTTATCAATAACAAAACACAAAAAATGACATAAGTGTGACCCCAACATCTTTTTGTTTATGATTTGTCCATCTCATGCAGCAAAATGTTACTTGAGTCACAGCACCTCAGGGAAGAATGCATTCTCCGAAACTTGGCGTAGAACAATATTGAATATACAAGAAACGATATTTGCCATTTTTGGCGTTTTACTAAGGAAATAGTGTATCTGAAAGAAACATCGATTTTTTTGGAATCTTTGGTGTTTGAGTGTTTTGGCGTTTTCTAAGATAATTGGTATATAGTAAAATATGGCGTTTTTTTGTGACACTTGTGTCACTACGGCCATCAAACAAATACCAAATCAATGAAATATTGTATTTTATACTTGGGATTTGTATAAATATGTGTATCGTTTGCACATATCAATTCTTGTTCAATTTCGAGCTCTAAATCGCTTTCTGGAAAGTTATACGCGAACTGATGCGTAAACGTAATCAGTTTAACGCGAAAAACACTCTGGAATAGTGACATAGGCTTAACATACCTTAAATAACCTTCACATAACTTAGAAATAAGTTTTGGATGGTTTGGTGTGTTGAAAACAAGTTTGTTCGATCGCAGGGACTATTTGTGTCAAACTGCGAAACTATGCCGATTTGCATAGTAACGAACATTCCGGAACTTGATCATAAGTTAAACATACCTTAAATATCCTTTACATAGCTTAGAAATAGGCTTTGAGGGGTTCGGTATGCTAAAATAAACTCATTGGTCATTCAGGGACTAAAAGCGTCAAAAAGTGCATAAGTTTGCATTTTCGCGCATATCTTACGTTCTGAATATATCCGTCGCGTAATTTGGATCGTTTTGCGTCCGTTACGATTTTTGTCGTAATTACCCGAACAACGCAACTGTACGACCAAACGAACCAACATCCGAGATGTTTTTGAGCATATTTTAAGTTCTCTATACTTTAAATTCATTTTAGAGCCTTGAAATGGGGTTAACGGGGCTTAAACGTGCCAAAACTGACTTTTTAACATGCAGGAACCATTTTTGACATTTCTGGAAACTCAGTTCAGATTCATTGAATCTGGTCCATTTTTGAAGTTTTGATGGGTTTTAATGGCTGATTTTGGATACTATAGGCTGTTATTTGATGGTTTTTAACATTCCCATGGTTTTGAAAACCATGTGCCCACATGGAAGGCCATGATTCAAGCTCGGTTTACGAGAAACGATCCTAACGGTTCTATGAAAATTATATAAACCCCACCCCACTTCATTTCATTTCACTCATGATCTGAATAATTCTCTAAGTTGAACCTCAAATGCTTCATACCTGAGAATTTATAGATCATATCTTCCTAGCGTGGACCCGTTGTAAGCTTCTTTCGTTCTTTAATGCGTTTTTAAGCATGAAAGTCAAACAGTGTTTGATTTTCAGCTTTTACCAGTCAATGGTCAACACGAAGTTCGTTTGAACTTCGCAACGTGAGCGTAATCACAATGGTCATAGTCCCTTGTGACTATACCTACTGATTACCATGTTATTTTTAGGCGTAATGACGAGTCATAGTTTCGGTCAAAATGCGTATTCTTGCGTATTTTGCAACCAAACTATTTTTAGGTATCAAGACCCTTTGTCTTGATATCAAACTTGTTTTCTAACTTCGTTAAACATGTTTAACTCGTCACTTTTAGATTAGTGCTTATATAGGGTCGTAAGATAAGCGGTCTAAACAACCGCTTAGACTTTTGAATCTGGCCCGTTTGGTCGATCATTAGGATCCGACCAAACATGTTTTGTGACCATAGTTGTATAGGGAATAACTTTTCAAGGTTATACCTTATGGTCATTTCGTTTAACTAGTTGTATGATAGGTAGTTTATATGCCTTAGGTAAATGACCAAAATGCCCTTTTTACGCATAAATTCATGTTAAGCATATGTAACTTAAATTTTGACATCTAAACTGATTAGGCAACATTATTAGAGATCTTAAGGCATATATTACCTGTCATATGACTAGTTAAGCGGTCCGAACGCGTGTTACACGAACGACACGTTAAAGTAGCGTAAGCTACCTAAACGGGTCGTAACGGGTCGTAAACACTTAGGATAGGTTCCGTTTTAGGATGTAGGCTTTGTTAAACCATATTACATGAGTTCCTATACTCATTTGGTTTACGAAACCTCATTCTATCCGATCTTCTGATTTAGGTCCGGTTTATTTACTTAGTTACCTATATTAGGTGCCGTTTGATTCCGTGATCCCACTAGCTTTGTTTGGTTGTTATTCAAGACTTCTAAGCATCCTCAGGTGAGTACATAGTCCCCTCTTTTACTGTTTTCAATGTTTTGGGGTGAAGCATGTGTACCTAATTGTTATGTTCATGATTTCAAAGTATAAATGATTATACATGTTAGTACTTATCTTTTGACAAACTGAATGATTATTTATGGTTTAAACACTAATTTTACAAAGATTATAAAATTAATTGTTGGATTGTACTTATTTATATGTTCACCAGACCGATTGTTAGTATGATATAGCGCTATAGGACTAGACACCCCATTCCTGTTGTATGGAATGTCAGAAACCAACTTTTATCCAAATAGAGATTGCCTTTGTGGTATTTCTGTAGTCTCTAAGGTGTAGTTTGATACACTAAGGTTTGAATGAATTCTAAATCTCATTTTTTGTATATTTTGTTATACTTCCAAGGTATAGTTTGATATGCTCTCATATGTAATATTGTACAAACAACATATATTTTGTTAATTACTAAAACATAGTTAATATGTTATTTACAAAACCAAAAGCATAGTTTGATATGTTATTTAGCAAACCAAAGTGTCACACCCCGACCACGTAAAACATCAAATCATGGCGGAAACATCAGGGAGTGTTGTAACAGAATTATTGTTCCACAGCCATGGTAATTAAAATTTCATTTTATTCAACGACCAAAGGTGGAATACATTGTTTCAAAACAAGAACCAAAGAGTACACAACATAATTAAACTAAGTCTATCATTATTTTAATTAAGTCTCTAAGGAACAGGTCCACCCTAGTGTCACGATCATCCAAAGCAACAGCTCCTGAAACACATCTGAAAATAGGTACGTCAGCATAAAAATGCCTGTGAGATGCATAGGTTTTGTGAAAATAGGATTCATGACTTAAGTTTAAGAAAAAGTTGTTTAACAAAAGTCAGTCATGAACCTTGTTAATTGTTTTGTTTTATAAATCTTTTGAAAAGCGATGATAAAGTAGATGATATATAAAAGAGTAATGTGAGGTTAAATGAATAACCAAGTTAAATGAGTTTTGTATAAAATAAGTTGTTTGTAAAACAATGACTTGAAAAGTATGTTATTTGTATACAATGTTATATGTCTAAATTGAAATGATTCAAATAACGCTACGATATGTAATACCATACAAGCACTTATATATAGGAAGTACCAGCGGCGTATCCACCATGCTTGTATCATATTACACATGCCTCATTACTCAAATCACTTTACCCAAACAAACCACCAATGTAAATTGCCCAGGTCTAAACCATTTGCCAAATGTCTTTGTGTAAATCATGTCAAAATGTTTATGTCAAAATGCAGTCCATGAAATATGTATATCAATATCAAAATGTCTATGTCAAATGTCAAATATGTGATGTGTAAACAAAATGTCATGTATGGCAAGTGAAACATATCTATACTATATATATATACATATCCAAAGGACTTCTTAAAGTCCATAAAAATTTCCTTAAAACACCCCTAAAGCATGCTGTACAAGTCTTTTAAGCACCATTGAACTTCAGTTTCCAATTATACCCTTTCCTCAAACTAAACACGCGGACACAACTAGGGTTTCTCTCATCCTTTCATTTTGTCCGCCTCTCATCCTCTGTTGTCTCTCTCTGGCGATTTAGGGTTTCTGCGTATCATTCACATCCGCCCCCATTGTTCTCTCTCTCTATATTCATGGCGATGGATCCAATATAAATGTTTCTATCACTCTTTCTAAACCCTAATTCATTTCATCCAGCCGCTCCTCCTTCTTTCTCTACAAACCCTAATCTCTGGTGATTTTCAACTTAGGGTTTCTTGCCTCCTGTGGTATGAGCAAGATCTCACCAGATCCAACAACGACATGGTCTGTAATAGTGGTCGAGGCAAGTTCCAACAACCCGAGGTAAGTCCGACAACCTCCTTTGATTTGTTTAGGTCATGCCCTTTAGTTTTTGAATCTGATGTTTGTATCTGCTTTAAACTTGCAGATCTAGGTGTCGGTAAGGCGGCAACGTGAGAAGGAGGTCGCTGCTATGACTCCTGCAGTGGCAGGGGATGAGGGTGATTATAGATCTACTCCTTGGTAAGCTCCAACATCTTTTCTTTTCTTGCATTAAAGTTTGTTTCTTTATTTCTTATATTGATACCGATAAGTATACTGAATTTGTTGTTTGAAGGAAAGATGAAGTAACCAGGACCACACGTGTTGAGGAATTTTGTTTCATCACATATACTACTTACACAAAATCAGAGGTTTAATTTCCATAAGTATTTGACTATATATCGCAAATCACATTTGTATTCTTTGTCAACTCCAATTATATCTTCAAATTATTTAGTTAAATAAGTATTGCAGGTTCTGAAAATGGAAAGTCAAGTTCTGAACATTTTGAATTTTCACCTTTCAGCACCAACAGCAGAAGCATTTCTCGGGTATCTGTATAAAAAGTTATGTTTTTCCTTATATCTCTTGTAAAGAGAGCACCTTTATGAATGTTTATTGTTTACAGGAGATTCATAAGAGCAACACAGGCTTCCCACCAGGTAAATATTCTCTATTTGCTTGTAATTTGGGTTAATTCTGTTTCTTCACATGCTTAATTGTTGTTTTCTACAATTTGTTAGAACTGAGTTTTGTATTGGAGTGTTTGGCAAATTATCTAGCTGTGTTGACTCTGGTTTGCAGGTTCTTTGTGTTCGAATCTCTTTTACATTTGCTGTTACATACTTGGTATGTTTTCATTTACTTTCACCCTGGTTTGTTGGATTACTTTTACTTATTCATTCGACTCACTTAACCCGTTTCATTTTAAATAACTTTCTGGGTTCAAGCCATTCAACCAAATTGATAACGTATTTAAAGTGGTCCGTTTTGACCCAAACTCATTTTGCTTTGAGTACGTTTTAACCAGGAACTACTTTGACCCATCACTCAACCCGACCATCCCGTTTCGCCAGATTTTAGAAGGATGACCACACGTAAAGGTAAGCGACCTTTTCATTTCATTTATAAAGTAAAATTTTATGTTTCAGTTTGCTTATATTCTAAGGTTGGTTGTGCTTCCCTAGGATTATGTTACGATAGAGCAAGTTGGTTATTCAGAATTAATATAGGATCAAATGTCATGTTCAATGTATATATGTTTTAATTGAGGTTCACTTTCACTGTTCAGAATGCTAAGCTAGAAGCAGATGTACGGAAACTTGAGGTTCACTTTCAATTTTCTTGCATATGAGCATATCCATTGGTGTTATTTAAATTCATATCTAAGTAAATATATAACTTTGTAGATGAAATTGGAGAAAAAGATATCACCGTCAATGGATAAAATTATGAAGTATGGACAAACTTAGATCAGCTAAAAAAAGCACAAGAAATGAGACGTGTGGAGGATGGACTTTGAGGAGTTCTGTGTAGCTGCCCTTTGTGTCCATCAACTCGAGGGTCTTGATCAATGGGAAAGGCAGAGCCGTGACGCCTATGAAATATTTGAGAAAGACGGTAACAAACCTATTGTACATGAAGAACTAGCTTATGTAAGTTAACTGTATTATGAACACAATGTAAATTGTTTTTTTATTTCTTTAACATTGATTCGGTGACATTAAACTATTAAAGTATGTGATATTGGAATTTGGAAATACTGAGCCTATGATTCCCATGTTGCAGTTGTAGACTTTGACTTTAAAGGTCAAACAAGCTACTTTTTGCATACAAATTTCATATGAATTTTGCTAGACATCCGGTTGTACTCCTGCTTCTCGAAGCGGGGTCCACATATGGTTTTTGTTATAGTTAGTGAGATGGGAGGTTAAGTTGGGTAATGAGTAAGACGGATTGAGTGAATCGCAACAAGTCACTTTCAGTACGGGTCAAAACGAGTCGGTGGGTCGTCTCGCCTCACAAACACTTTTATTATATATTTTATAATAATTAATGGTCAAACACGAATAAATACATCTTTGTATAAATTGATTAAGAAACTGTATGCACTAAACTTACACTTTCTTGTACTTTCAAGTTTCAACCCATGTGACAATTTGATTCATTTGACCCGTTCCCTTTTTAGCACGTTTGTGTATTATTTTGACTTATTTGACCTGTTGGTGAGTAAACATAACTCAAATATAACACTTTCATAAGTTAATTTAGTCTAAATTGCCACTTCTAGATTTTGTTCCAGTAGATTAAAAATTGGTTTGGTTTAATATGAAAATTTGTTAATTTGACCTCAAAAGTCAAAATTTATGTTTTTTTTTTCCTTTGAGTCTCTGTTTGCATGTTTAATTGTTCTAACAAAAAACATCCTTTTACAGTTGGGATCACCGCCACGCCGTAGGGTGTCACGCCCTCGCAAAATTAACTACAGCTGGTCACCTCCGCATCGTGGACGAGACGAGTTGCCATACACAAACGGCTTGTTTTATTTATGTTTCTTTTTGAAAGTATATGTAATTCAAATGTGTTAGTTTGAGTCTAAGATGGAAATACAAAATTAATATTGCATGGATTCGATCAATTGTCATGTTAAAAGCAAAAATGGAATTCACTTATTATATCTTCAAAATTGCATGTGAATTTAATATTTAAGTTGGTCATAGAACAATACGGTAATCTATGTTACGGGTATAGGTAATGGTAAGTTGGTGATATGTTCACGCCCTATGTTGTTGACTCCGCGGCAACGCGCAGGTTTTCCACTATATATAGTTATTGATGATGTGTAGATGTGAATGTGATTAATAGGTGGGTGCAAAAATGCCATTAAATCCCCATGACCGGTTTTGAAGTACCTTAACCGAAAATTTAGATTTTAGTTATAACCCAACTGAATTGAGCCTTCTCATGCACACCCTTAAAATTACTAAAAAGTGTTGTGTTTTCCGTTGCATCGCGAATTTGGTTTTGGTTATGGCTCAAAACTGAACCGCCCCGTACATAGCCCGAAACTCACCAACCTAGGTGATATGGTTCCCGCCGCATCGCGCGGGTAAACGGCTAGTATATATATATATATATATATCTACTGAGCCACAGATAAAAATGCACAAAACAATGTGTTGTAGTAAAACGTGGTTTAAATCAACGCTATGTCTTGTGGAAATGCATGCTATACTGAATACAAACATTTATGCGGTATTGTAAAAATGCATACATCCAAGCCTTGTGACTGTGGTGATAAGCCCTTAAACAAATTAAAGGTTTATCTGTGTTATGTTTTATGGGATTCGGTCATTCCTTCCATCCAAACATACCTAGGATGTCAGGAACGGGAGTTGTCAATTCCTATGGTACCATTACCTACTAACGAGCGGCGTGATCAAAGTTAATGAATGTATATGGTCTCACTTAACAAACCAAATGTCATATCCCAAAATGTAAGCATGTGATGAAAATGTACTAAGTGTGTGGCAAAACGGACATACATAGCATGTGATGAAAAACAAATGCACTAAGTATGGTGAAAAACATAGCATGAAAAGGTAATGTAAAACAATGTACTAAGTATGAGCTAAATGGACATACATAGCATAAAATGCCATGTAAAACGATGTACTAAGTATGCTACAAAGGACATACATAGCAAAAACACAATGAAATTATGTACTATAAGTGTACTAATGAACATAGCAAGTATATGATATGAAAGCATGGAAAGCATAAAAAATAACAAGTAGGCACATGTGTTTCACCCCAAAATGTTTGAAAAAACAGTATAAGAGGGGTCTATGTACTCACTTGAGATTGCTCAATAGACTTTAGATATCCACCAAGCAAAGCTAGAAGGTTACGGAATCAAACGACACCTAATATGGGTAACTACATTAATAACCGGACCTAATCGGAGAATCGGGTAGCATGAGGGTTCGTAAACCAAATGAGTGTAGGAACTCATGTAATATGGTTTAACAAAGCCTACATACTAAATCGAAACTTATCCTAAGTGCTTTTGATCCGTTACGACCCGTTTAGGTAGCTTATGCTACTTTAACGCGTCGTTTGCGTAAAACGCGTTTGGATCGCCTAACTAGCCCTATGACAAGTAAGATATGCCTTAACATATTTAATATTGTTGCTAAATCAGCTTAGATGCCAAAAGTTATGTTACATTGGCTTAAAATGAATTTTGGCGCAAAAAGGGCATTTTGGTAATTTACCTAAGGCATAAGAACTACTTATCATACAACTACTCAAACGATGTGACCATAAGGTATAACCTCGGAAGGTTATTCCCTATACTACTATGGTCACCTAAAGTGTTTGGTCGGATCCTAATGATCGACCAAATGGGTCAGGTTCGAAAGTATAAACGATTGATTAGATCGCTTACCTTTACGACCCTAGACAAGCACAAATCTAAAAGTGACGAGCTAAACATGCTAGAACATGTTTAGTTAAGTTTGAAAACATGTTTGGTATCAAAACAAACGTGGTAATCAGTAGGTATAGTCACTAGGGACTATGACCATCGTGATTATGCTCACATTATGAAGTTCAAACGAACTTCGCATTGACCATAAACTGGTCAATGCAGAAAGTCAAACGCAGTTTGACTTTCGAGCTAAAAACGCATAAAAAGAACGAAGGAACACTTACAAAAGGTCCCCGCAAGTATTTGATCCGATTCTCTCTTAGGTAGGAAGCATATATAGTTTTCGTACAACCGTTAGGATCGTTCGTCGAGAAACGTGCTTCGATCTAGGCCGTACACATGGGCCCATTGTATTACAAAACCATGGGAGCCCCTAGATTATGCCCATTGTTTGCTAAAAACCGTTTGCAAGTGGAATTTATGGCTGGAACAACTGGAAGCAGGCTGTTAAACACTTTCTGCACATCTGGGAGGGCCTCGCGGCCCACGTAAGGGGACAACAGAAGCTTACGCGGCCCGCCTGGGCAGCACAGATCAGAAACAAGTTTGAAAAAATGATAGTTTCAGTCCCTGTTGGTGTTTAAAGCCATTTTCGACATGTTTAAGGCCCGTTAAGCCAACTTTAAGGCCCTAAAATGATGCTTAAACATTGTGGACATGAAACATGCTCAAAAATATGCCGGATGTCGGTTCGTTTGGTCGTACGATCGTGATGTTTGCTTAATTACGACGGAATGCGCATAAGCGCGAAAAACGATCCAAATTGCGCGACGAATGGATTTTTCTTATGCCAAACACTAAAATAGAATATTTTAGTGCTTACATAAATTTTTGGATGTCCGGATGTATTCAGAACGTAAGTTATGCGCGAAAATGCAAACTTATGCACTTTTTGACGCTTTTAGTCCCTGAATGAGCATAAAGTTTATTTTAGCACACCGAACCCCTCAAAGCCTATTTCTAAGCTATGTAAAGGATATTTAGGGTGTGTTTAACTTATGATTAAGTTCCGGAATGTCCGTTACAGTTCAAATCGGCATACTTTTGCAGTTTGTCGAATTTAGTCCCTGTAAGCGAATAGACTAGATTTTGCCATACCAAAGCCTTCAAAACTTATTTCTAAGTTATGTAAAGGTTATTTAAGGTATGTTAAGCATATGTTGATGTTCCGGAGTGTTTTTCGTGTTAAACTGATTACATTTACGCACCAGTTTGCGTATAATTCTCCAGAAAGCGATATAGAGTTTGAAATTGAATAAAAGTCAAAACATGAAAAATGTAAAACATAAACAAACAAACATTGGGATCAAATAAATTTATTTCATTGATAACCGAATTGTTTACAATGATTACAAGCACAGATGTCACACAAAGCATAGTTTAATATGTTATTTATAAAACCAAAGTATACTTATGATATACTACTGAAAAGTATTATTTTGACACCTAAAGTATATATGATATACTATCTGTTTAACTATTTTGGAACTAAAATATATTTTAAATATATTACTAATTCGACTTTCTTAAAACCAAGGTATATTTTTATATATACTACAAACCTTTTTATCAAAACACTGTTTTATAAACAACATATTTTATACAAACTCATTTTACTTAGTTATTCAATTATCTATGCATTATTCTTTTATATCATCAAAATTACCTATAAATTTTCGCATGATTTATAAAGAAAACATTTTTAAAGTTCATGACTACTTTTTGTTAAACATTCTTTTAAACTTACAAGTCATGAATCATGCATTAATAAAACCTATGTATCTTACAGACATTTTTATGCTGACGTACCTATTTTTACTCATGTTTCAGTTGCTGCTACGTGATGATTGTGGATACATGCTATACATAGGATGGACTCGTGCCTTAGTGACTTTAAAACTTGAAAGACAATATTTGTATTTATTTGATTTGTAATAAAACAATGAGTTCAATAATGCAATAACACAAAATTATTTAATCCATGGTTGTGAAACAATGATTCTGTTACGACACTCCCCGACGTTTCCGCCACGATTTGTTGTTTTACATGGTCGGGGTGTGACATTTTTAGTAGGTGTGTTTGATGTTTTGGGGATTTTGGCGTTTGTAAGATGAATGGAATATAGTAGAAAATATGGTGTTTCAGGTTCTGGGGGGGTGTGTTTTTATGTCTGGGATGTTTTGTTTTATATAGGGATGTGTTTTGGTCCGTAATGGCGTTTTATTCATTAGTTTAGCGTTTTGGTATAGAAGTGTAAAGACCTTTTTACCCTTAATGAAGCATGTCCACTTAATAGAATTCGTGTTATTTACGAAAACGCCACCGCGCCAATCTAGTCCATAGATTGTTTTGATCGGACGATCCATAAGCGTTCTCACCGTTCTCACACTTTCCACCGTTTTCTCTAAATCCTGACCCTATATATATATATTAAACCTAGCCATGACATAAACCAATTTATGGTGGAAAGTTGTGTGCAAAGGTAAACATTTATCTTAGAATAAATTCCTCATACTCGGAATTCTAGTGGGTGAAATAGTACCCACGAAATACACATAAATTAATAGTGTCCAAAGTGAGTGTTTAGTCCAGTTAATATTTTTATTTAAATATTGTGATTTTCAATTGAATATTTGAATTGATATAATTTCTTTTCTTTTGATAATGCACGAATTTGAGTTTTTGAAATAAAAATTATTTATTTAAATATTGTCATTTTCAATTGTTATGATGCTTTGAAGAATCATCCATTCGCTCATGCCCCGATGATTCCGCCATCGGTTGGGGTGTGACAGATTGGTATCAGAACTATAACTATAGTGAATTAGGAAAACATTACCCTGATTGACCTAGTCTATAGTTAAGAACCTTGTTTGACCATTCTCGATTATGATGTTAAAATTACCAATTCTTTAGCTTGTACTGGTAGTTCACTAATTTACTATCATTTCTTCTTTATGCAACAAAAACTCATTTTTGTCTTTTCAATGTTTTTGGATTTTAACATATTTCAATGTTTTTTTTTTGTATTTTGACGTTTTTAAATGTTTTTGTATTTTCCCAAACCATTCTCCCCCTAAAATATCTTTTTGGATTTTAGAATTAAAAGGAAAAAGAAAAATGTAAAACAAATAAAAATGATTTTCCGATGAGGCCTTCTAAATATCATCATCCATAATCTCAGTTTCACCCTTTTTACCCTTTTCACCACCCGAATCAAGTTCTTTTATACCATTGATTTTCAAAAGACAGTTAAGTCTTCCTTTATCGAAAGCTTTGGTAAAAAGATTAGCTTTTTGTTAATCGATGTGAATTTTCTTAACACGTATCAACTTCTTCTCGTAGCAATCACGGATGAAGTGATAACGTATTTCATTGTGTTTTGTTTTAGAGTGATTAACCAGTTTTTTAGTTATGGAGATTGCGACCTCATTATCTATGAAAATAGGTGTAGTCAGAAACTACAAACTATAATCCCTCTTCTGTTGTTGAATCCAGAGCACTTGTGAACAGCAACTTGATGCAGCTACATACTCCGGTTCACAGTTAGAAAGAGAAACAGTCATTGGCTTTTTGCATTGCCATGTGACTAACCTCGACCTGAAGAACTGGCGACCGACCATTATAGATTTGGTGTTTAGCTTGCAACTCCCGAAGTCTGAATCTTAGTATGCCTTCAGAACGAACTCATCATCTCTAGGATACCATAAACCCATTCCAAGATATCCTTTGAGATAGCGAAGAATTATTTTGACCATCATTAAATGTGATACACTCGGATTAGCTTGATATCTCGTGCAGGGACAAGTCAGATACATAATGCCGAGCCTTGAAACTATAAGATACATCAATGAGCCGATCATGGAACAATATTCCGTGACATCAACCTTCTCTCCTGTAGGATCAGGTCCAATTCCATGGTTGTGAGGTAGTGGAGTGCTCATGGTTGTTGTTCCCATCATTTTGAACTTCAAAAGAATGTCATTGACATACTTCATCTGATGGATAAAAATACCATCGGGTAATTGATCCACTTGTAAGCCAAGGAAAAACTTCATCTCCCCCATTGAACTCATTTCGAATTTTTCTTCACAATTGCTTCAAACTCTTTGCATAGCTCGTTATTAGGTTATCCGAATATGATGTCGTCTACGTAGATTTGTACAATTAGGATATGCCTAGCTTATCCCTAGTGAAAAGAGTACAATCAATGGTTCCTCAAACAAACCAATTATCCAACAGATGTTGAGATAACGTCTCATACCAAGCTCTCGGGGCCTAGTGTAAACCATATAGCGCTTTGTTGAGAAGATAAACTTTGTCTTTGTTGATTGGATCGACGAATCCTGATGGTTGTCCAACATACACTTCCTCTTTCACATTTTCATAGAGAAAAGCAAACTTGAGATCCAATTAGTACACTTTGAAACCCTTCCAAGAAGCAAAAGCAAGAAAGATCCAAATCGCTTCAAGCCTTGCAACTGCCGCATAGACTTCTGTAAAATCTATACCTTCCCGCTGGCAAAACCCTTGCATAACCAACCAAGCCTTGTTTCGAAGTATAACACCTCGATCATCTCTTTTACATTTGAATACCCATTTTATTTTAGTCATCTTGTGGTTTTCAGGTAAATCGACCAATTTCCAAACTCCAAGCTTCTCGAATTGCAGCAACTCTTCTTGTATCGCATTCACCAAGCTTTCCTCAGTTAACGCTTCTTTATAAGTTTTTGTCTTTCTCTGAGAAATAAAACATTTGAAGGAAAACCAATTTTGTAGATGTGACAACCCGTGCCTGCGAGGTTGGCGCCGTTCGTTTTCGCATTTGTAAACCAATTCATATCTTATTTATACAAATGCATGAACTTGTATGATGAATTAAATACACTTATCTAATTTATTTTGCCCCAACGAGTATTCGAAGCCAAATCTATAGCGTGATTGAACCGACCCGACCCGTTTGAACCATGGCATAACTCACGTAACTTGAAACTTATGAGCCCCGAATCATAACTTGTATAATATATATATATAGATATATATATATATATATATATATATATAGTGTGTGAGGTTCATTGGGAAATAGTAAAAAATGGGGAACCAGGGAACACTCTTAAAAATTTAAATTAACATGTTAAAAATCAATTTTTTTAAATTTTTTCGACGCTTCTTCTTATAAATACTTGTAGAAGCATTTTTAGTAAAAAAAATCAAAAACTAAAAAAATATAAAAAAACAGTTTAAAAAACGGCTCAATTTTTTTTTACAAAATATTATTTTTTATTCGAATAGTTTCTACCCAATTTTATAAGGAAAAGCACTAAAAAGTTTTTTAAAAAAAGTTGATTTTTAACATGTTAAGTTAATTTTATAAGATATATATTTTTAACGGTTTTTTAATCATTTTTTTTATATTTTTAGTTTTATTTTTTATTAAAAATGTTTCTACATGTATTTATAAAAAGCGTCGAATTTTTTTTAGAAAAAACTAATTTTTAACATGATAAGTATAATTTTTAAGAGTGTTCCCCGGTTCCCCACTTTTTTAGTGTTCCCCAATAAACCCTCCCCTATATATATATGGGAAGGTTCATTGGGGAACACTAAAAAAGTGGGGAACAGCGGGGAACCGGCTCAAACGAACTCCGATTGGACTCATTCCAGCGGCGTTGGAACCGCCTCTTCGAACCCCCAACTAAGATCTCTTAACCCTAAACCCTAAATCCTAACTCCTAAACTCTAAACCCTAAAGCTAAAAAATAAGGCTAAAACCTAAGCTAAACCGTAAAATCTAAACTATAAACCCTAAAAGCTAAACCCTAAAGCTAAACCCTAAGGCTAAACCCTAAAGCTAAACCCTAAAAGTCAAACCCTAATATATTTAGGGTTTAGGGGTTATGATTTAGGGTTTAGGGTTAAGAGATCCTAGTTAGGGTTCGACGAGACGGTTCCAACGCCGCTGGAATGAGTCCAGTCGGAGTTCGTTTAAGTCGGTTCCCCACTGTTCCCCACTTTTTTAGTGTTCCCCAATGAACCTCGCACTATATATATATATATATAGGGGATCGCTAGAATGAGAACCACCACGAGTTATGAGAACCACGAGAACCGCGCCCCGCGGGTGGCCGTCGGCGACGAAATTTTTTTTACACCTAGATCCGTATATTTTAGTGGGGGGTTTAAATTTTCGGTTCAAACGGCGCGCCCGAGGGGGTAGTTTTTTACGCCCAAAGTTTGGGTTTTTTTAATTTTTTTAATTTTTTTTTTTTTACCAAACTTTGGGCGTAAAAAACTACCCCCTCGGGCGCGCCGTTTGAACCCAAAATTTAAACCCCCCACTAAAATATACGGATCTAGGTGTAAAAAAAATTTCGTCGCCGACGGCCACCCGCGGGGCGCGGTTCTCGTGGTTCTCATAATTCGTGGTGGTTCTCATTCTAGCGGCTCCCTATATATATATAGGATTAGGTTCAAGAGTGAACAACTTCTTGAAAATGAACTGTGTGAACTAATCTTGACCTTTGATCATTTTTTAGATTAAAAGGGTAAGATTGACATTAGCCAAGTATGTTTAATTAAAATCCCTTAATTTTTTCCTCTCTTAACTCTCTCTCTCATTTTTAATTATTTCTCTATCATTTCTTTATCCATAGATTTTGCTTTAATTTTAACTTTAATATTGTTTTTCTTTTATTATCCATATATATAGATATCATAAAATATTGTTTTTAACTTTTTTATAATTTTCAATAAATATTGAAAATATTCTCTAAGATTGAAATTATAATTATTTTTGGGCATTAACTTTTTTTTTTAATATGTGATGAAGTTATTTATGTTTGCATACATGTGATATGTTTCGTTTTCATTAATTTCATAATTTTTATATAAATCTACTCGTGCGCATGCATAATATACTATATGTTGTTAATATATACATATGTAACCATTTTTGAATATATTACACAGATGTATAAAAGACTGTACACATGTGTATAAACTAACAGCAGTGTATCTTATATAACATGATAAAAGTGGTTTTCATTTGAACATTCCCCTATATATATATATATGTTTTGGTCAAAAATTACCGAAGCAATTTAGTGATCAAATTAGTTTTGTGAGGTAGTGTGCCAGTAACACTTGTGGAAAATATGTTGGTTTGTTAGTTTGCAAAAACAGTTTCAGGATATAGCTCAGGATACCAAGATATATCAATAATCAAACAATGAGCAGAAATGTAAAGGTTGACACGAGATATACGAGGAAAGCCCTTGATCAATCTAGATCTCCGGCATAAAACCTCGGGAGCTGAAAATCGTCGGCTGCCTTGTTCTTCTTATTGCTTGAATAACCAGGATACAGTGCAGGATAATGCTCGGGTCAGCTCTAAGTGTTACAATAATTGTGTAATGTGAGTGAATATGAGTAAAAGATTGCGAAAAAGGCAAGTCAATAGTGAGAGTACGAGAATTGGTGTGTGTTTCTAGTGATCCGGCATCCCCTTTATATAGTTTTTAAGTTTAACTAACTATCCTACTATTTCGGGACACGGAGAATATTCCCTTCTGAACGTTGGGGGGTTGTTTCAACTTGTTTTCCACTTGTATATTAACTATAAATCCGGGTCTTCAGCTCACGTAACCGTTACAGCATTAATAGCATTAATTAGCATCCGAAATTCTCGCAGAATGTGCCTTTCTTCAATGCTGCCCGTTACAAGAGCTATTCTTCCGCCATCAACGTCCTTATTCTAGCCAATTTGAGCGAGTCTTCAGGGTGACTTGGTCCTCATGAACGTTAGTCCCTTGTAACCAACGTTTACAAGCAAATTGTTAGTAATAGTCAGGATACTGCCTCAGGATGTTACCAATATCCTGGTCCGGTATCCTGATCGTAAACAGCTAATAAAAAATCAAGATATAAAGTCAGGATATGGGCTCAGAATTTCACCCATAACAATTGTCCCCAAAAATATAACTGTTGGATATCCCGATTCCAACGGATATATTTTTTAGTCATTCCTGTTTTGGTCAAAAATTACCTAAGCAATTTAGTGTCACACCCGACTGCGTAAAACAACAAACCGCGGCGGAAACGTCGGGGAGTGGAGTGACTGAATTATTGTTTCACAACCATGGTATTTAAAGTTTCTTTTAATTTGAAATAAAGAGATTACATTGTCTTGATACAAAGGAAACATAACATAAGTTAAACTAGTCTTGCTTCATTTTATGTCACTAAGGCCCGAGTCCGCCTAAGTGTATCACAATCCATATCATGCATCAGCTCCTGAAAACACATGTGAAAATAGGTACGTCAGCATAAAAATGCCTGTGAGATACATAGTGTCACACCCCGACCGCGTAAAACAACAAAGCGCGACGGAAAACGTCGGGGCGTGTTGTAACAGAATTATCGTTTCATAACCATGGATACAAAAGTGTTTTGTTTTATTGAATATTAAACATTATCATTGTCTTAAAAAAGAACAGACAAGTTACATATCAACTAATATGTCACTAAGGCCCGAGTCCGCCTAAGTGTATCACAATCCATATCATGCATCAGCTCCTGAAAACACATGTGAAAATAGGTACGTCAGCATAAAAATGCCTGTGAGATACATAGTGTCACACCCCGACCGCGTAAAACAACAAAGCGCGACGGAAAACGTCGGGGCGTGTTGTAACAGAATTATCGTTTCATAACCATGGATACAAAAGTGTTTTGTTTTATTGAATATTAAACATTATCATTGTCTTAAAAAAGAACAGACAAGTTACATATCAACTAATATTGTTTTATGTCACTAAGGCCTCGTCCAGATCCTACGTGACGCATGCATCCTAGCAAATCATCATCAAGCATCAACTCCTGAAACATATGTGAAAATACAGTCAGCAAAGAAATGCTGGCGAGTACATAGGTTTTATAGGAGTATTGGATTCATGGCTAGTTTAAATGTTGCAATACTTTATTAAAACCTTGTTTTGAAAATAGTATAATATTGCAACTTTATTAACCAACTCAAATCGAGCGGGTTATAGTTTATGAAACCTCGTAGCCATGATTCTTAACCCAAAAACCTTTGTTTTGGTAAAGCAAATTGTAAACCATCTCGTATTAACTCGTTAATAAAACTCGTATGTTACTTCGAAAACATCGTTGTGTGACATCGTTTTGCTATCGTTTATCCAAATCGTTTAGAAATCGTTTACGTCGTCCAAATCGTTTAGAAATCGTTTACATCGTCCAAATCGTCCCCGTTTTAATTGTGAATAACTTATATATGGTCGCCTCGCTAATAACATTCAAACCTTCGTGACTCGTCCCTAGTTTCTCGCATTAATAAACCACCATAGGGTAAATTAACAAATATCAGATTCAGTCGCTACCCACAACCCCCACACATAACCATGGGTGTAGTATGATAACGGGATTTGTCAGATCCTATGGTACCATAACCTAATACTGGTCGGCTTGATCATTGCTAATGAATGTCATTTGTTATGTAACCCAACCAACAAGTTCGTTCACATTATCGAAATCGTTATTAGTTTTGTATAAATCGTCTTAATCGTTTTTGAAACCATCGTTATAACATCGAAAATCGTTTTGATACCATCGTTAAAACCTTGAAAACATTTAGTACATATGAATCACCCCAAAACAATTGAAAGCAGTAAAATAGGGGAACTATGTACTCACATGTAGTGCAAAGTATCCTCAGTCAATAGAACTTCAACAACTCGAGCAAACCAGAGAAATCAAATAGTACCTAGTAATCGAATCACTAATCAAACAATAGACGCCTAAATCGGAAGATCGGACAGAATGAGGTCTTGTAAACCAAATGAGTGTTAGAACTCATGTGATATGGTTTAACTAAGCCTACATCCTAAATCGGAACCTAACCTAAGTGCTTTCGACCCATCGTGACCCATTAAGGTAACTTATGCTACTTTAACCCGTCGTGCGCGCAAAGCGTATTCGAGACGTCTAACCAGTCCTATGACAAGTATTATATGCCTATACATGTTTTATCATGTTGTATAATCAGTTATGTACAAACGTTTAGGTTACATAAGCTAAATTACCAATTATACATGAAAAGGGTATTTTGGTAATTTACCTAAGGCATATAAACTACTTATCATACAACTACTCAAACGATGTGACCATAAGGTATAACCTCGGAAGGTTATTCCCTATATACTATGGTTACCTAATGTGTTTGGTCGATTCCTAATGATCGACCAAATGGGTCGGGTTCGAAGGTATAAGCGATTTATCAGATCGCTTACCCTTACGACCCTAGACAACGTGGTAATCAGTAGGCATAGTCACAAGGGACTATAACCATCGTGATTACAATCACGTTGCGAAGTTCAAATGAACTTCGCATTGACCATAAACTGGTCAACGCAGAAAGTCAAACAAAGTTTGACTTTCAGACTCGAAAAGACTCGAAAAGCAATAAAAGAACGAAAGAATACTTACGAAGGGTCCCCGAATGCTAATCTAGGTCAAAATAACTCAGGTATGAAACAATGGTTCCAACTTAGAGTCTTTTTTATCAGATTCTTGTGGGTTTGAAGCAAATGGGGGTGGGTATTTATAGTTTTTGGGTAACCGTTAAGATCGTTTCATGGAAACCGTGCTCGAATCTTGTGCGTACACTTGTTGGAAAGTTATGGTGACTAAAAATGGCTTCTAATCAGCTGAAAGGGCAAGTGTGGGTTTGTGGTTGAGGATTAAACAGCTGTAATCTGCTGAGTAATCGTTCTTATCTATTCTGTAAGGCTGACGCGGCCCGCTTCAGGATCAGACAAAGCTCAGGCGGGCCGCCTGGAGCTTCTGATCAGAAATTAAGTTTCAAAAGTGACAGTTTCAGTCCCTGTTGTGTTTTAAGGCCATTCTCGACACCTCTAAGGCCCGTAAAGCCAACTTTAAGGCCCTAAAATGATGCCTAAACATTGTGGACATGAAACATGCTCAAAAATATGTCGGATGTCAGTTCGTTTGGTCGTACGAACACGATGTTCGCTTAATTACGACGGAATGCGCATAAGCGCGAAAAACGATCCAAAATGCGTGACGAATGGATTTTTCTTATGCCAAACACTAAAATAAAATATTTTTGTGCTTACATAAATTTTTGGATGTCCAGATGTATTCAGAACGTAAGTTATGCGCGAAAGTGCAAACTTGTGCACTTTTTGACACTTTTCGTCCCTGAATGAGCATAAGGTTTGTTTTAGCATACCGTACCCCTCAAAGCCTATTTCTAAGATTTGTAAAGGATATTTAGGGTATGTTTAACTCATGATCAAGTTCCGGAATGTTCGTTACTGTGTAAATCCTCATAGTTTCACAGTTTGACACAATTAGTCCCTGTGATCGAATAGACTTGTTTTCAACACACCAAACCATTCAAAACTTATTTCTAAGTTATGTAAAGGTTATTTAGGGTGTGTTAAGCCTATGTCACTATCCCGGAGTGTTTGTTGCATTAAACTGGTTATATTTACGCATCTGTGCGCGTATAACCTTCCAGAAAGCGATTTAAAGTTTGAAATCGGAATCGAATTGTAAAATCACCAAACATAAACACACACTTAAAGACATCAAAACACATATAATAACACCAAAGAACATTGTTTTATTAATAATCAACATTGTTTTACATCGTACATCGATTATAGAGTACAATTGTCACAGTCTCCCCTACTTCAGGAAATTTCGTCCCGAAATTTTAACTAGAGGAAGCTTGTGAATACAAATGCGGATACTTCGTCTTCATCTGGTCCTCACGTTCCCAAGTAAACTCAGGACCACATTTGGATTCCCAGCGAACTTTGACCATATGAATCCGTTTGTTCTTCAACTGTTTGTATGTACGTTCCACTATCTCCACAGGTTTCTCAACAAAGTGCATCGTTTCATCGATTTGGATCTCGTCGAGAGGAATGTGAAGATCAGTGTCAATTAAACACTTTCGCAAATTGGACACGTGAAAAGTTAGGTGAACGTTTCCAAGCTCTGGAGGTAGCTCTAGTCGGTAGGCAACCTTCCCAATTCTATCAACGATCTTAAATGGTCCAACATATCGTGGTGCAAGTTTTCCTTTCCTTCCAAATCTCACGACTCCCTTCCAAGGTGAAACCTTGAGTAGGACACGATCTCCGACTTGAAAATCTAAAGGCTTGCATCGTAAATTTGCATATCTCTTTTGACGTAATCTAGCTGTCACAAGATTATTACGGATTTTCTTGATCTTGTCTGTTGTTTCCAGAACGAGTTCAGGTCCAGTAAGCTGAGCTTCACCGGTCTCGTTCCAGCAGACAGGTGAACGACATTTTCGACCGTAGAGAGCTTCGAATGGTGCCATTTTAATAATAGTGTGATAGCTATTGTTGTAAGAGAACTCGATCAATGGTAGATTAGAATCCCAACTACCACCAAAGTCAATTACACATGCTCTAAGCATATCCTCCAAAGTTTGAATCGTTCTCTCAGATTGGCCATCTGTTTGGGGATGATAAGCAGTGCTTAGATTCAATTGGGTTCCCAAAGCAGATTGCATGGCCTTCCAGAAATGAGATGAAAATCGAGCATCACGATCAGAAATGATATCCAAAGGAACACCATGTCGTGACACAATCTCATCAACATAAATCTTTGCAAGTTTATCAGCAGATAGATCCTCACGGATCGCAATAAAATGAGTTGACTTCGTTAATCGATCGACAACAACCCAAATAGCGTCATGACCTTTAGATATACGCGGTAATTTAGTGATGAGATCCATCGTAATGTTCTCCCACTTCCAAACCGGTATTTCTGGTTGTACAAGCAAGAAGAAGGTCGTTGATGTTCGGCCTTGACTTTGAGACAAGTTAGGCATTTTGATACTTACAAGGCAACATCCTTCTTCATACCAGGCCACCAGCACGAAGTACGAAGATCCTTGTACATTTTATCAGCACCAGGATGGATAGAATATCAAGACTTATGAGATTCGTCCATTACCAAGGTGCGAAGATCGTCCTGATTCGGAATCCACAAATGATCCATGAAATAGGGCAAACCATCGTCTTTCGCTTCGAGTTTAAGCTCAAGCTGATGTGGTAATTCCGTACCTATCAAATTTTGTGAAACACAAAATTGCTGAACCTGAAGAACACGAGTTTGAAGATCAGATAGAGTTCGAACAGAATGAAGCTTGACTCGTTCTTTTCGACTAAGCGCATCGGCTACGACATTCGCCTTACCAGGATGGTAGCGAATCTCGCAATCGTAATCGTTCAAGAGTTCAACCCAACGTCGTTGCCTCATATTCAGCTCTTTCTGATTAAGAATATGCTGGAGACTTTTGTGGTCTGTGAAAACCACACACTTCGTTCCGTAGAGGTAGTGTCTCCAGATTTTAAGCGTGAAAACCATAGCTCCTAACTCCAGATCATGAGTTGTGTAGTTCTTCTCGTGAATTTTCAGCTGTCTAGATGCATATGCAATAACTTTACCTCGTTGCATGAGGACGCAACCAAGGCCTAGTTTGGATGCATCGCAATAGACAACGAAATCATCGCTTCCCTCGGGCAGAGATAGAACAGGAGCATTACATAACTTCTGCTTCAGCGTTTGGAACGCTTCTTCTTGCTTGGGTCCCCACTCAAAAGGCTTCTTCTTCTGAGCCAAAGCAGTGAGTGGAACCGCAATCTTCGAGAAATTTGAAATAAATCGCCGATAATAACCAGCAAGACCAAGAAAAGATCGAATCTCGGTGGGCGTCGTCGCTGTATTCCAGTCTTTAATAGCAGCAATCTTGGATGGATCCACATGAATACCCTGCTCATTGACTATGTGACCCAAGAATTGAACTTCTTTAAGCCAAAATTCACACTTGGAGAATTTAGCAAAAAGTTGTTCCTTCTTCAGGAGTTCCAATGTTAAGCGAAGGTGTTGTTCGTGCTCGGCTCGAGACTTTGAATAAATCAAGATGTCAACAATAAAAACAATGACGAACTGATCCAAATAAGGCTTGCAGACCCTATTCATTAAGTCCATGAAAACAGCAGGAGCATTAGTCAAACCGAAAGGCATGACTATGAACTCGAAATGCCCATATCTTGTGCGGAAAGCAGTTTTGGGAATATCTTCTTCGAGGACACGAAGTTGATGATACCCAGAACGCAGATCGATCTTGGAAAAACATGAAGCACCCTGCAGCTGGTCGAAGAGATCATCAATTCGAGGTAGGGGACATCGATTCTTGATGGTAAGCTTATTAAGCTCACGATAATCAATACACATTTGAAAAGATCCATCTTTCTTTTTCACGAAGAGGACAGGAGCTCCCCAAGGTGAAAAGCTCGGTCGGATGAATCCTTTATCAGATAACTCTTGAAGCTGTTTCGATAACTCTTGCATCTCCGACGGTGCAAGACGATAAGGTGCTTTTGCAATCGGGTTGGCATTGGGTACGAGGTCAATATGAAACTCGACTTGACGAACTGGAGGCAAACCAGGCAGTTCATCAGGAAACACCTCCGGATAATCCCGAACAATCGGAATATCGTGAATACTTTTGCTCTTGTCTTTCTCCTCGGTGACATGTGCCAGAAAAGCAACATATCCTTTTCGCAAGTAACTTTGGGCCTTTGTACACGACATAAGCTTCAAGACGCCAGATGGCTTCTCGCCACGAATCTCCAGAATATCGCCAGAAGACAAAGGAATATGAACAATCTTGTCGAAACAAAACACCTCAGCATGGTGTTTGGTTAACCAATCCATTCCAATGATAATATCGAAACTCCCAAGTTGCATCGGTGTGTGGTCAATAGGAAAAAGATTGTTATCGAGATTCAACTGACAACCATGAATAACAGAATCGAGAATAAGTGGTTTACCAGTAGCAATTTCAACAGATAAGGGTTTCCTCAGTTTAGTTCTAGGTATCGCAAGCAAAGGCTCAAATGACAATGAAACAAAACTTCTATCGGCACCAGAATAAAAAAGAATAGATGCAGGTTGATTGTTAACAAGAAACGTACCATTGACAACCTCGTTGTCAGCCCTCGCTTCATTCGCATTCAAATTGTACGCTCGCCCACCAGCAGGATTCACATTAACATTGACGTTTGCATTCGGGTTTGCGTTAGCATTCGCGTTTGCATTCGCCAGCCTTGGACAGTTGTTGCGGAAGTGACCATACTCTCCACAATTAAAACATGAACCCGGTGGGAATCTCACAACATTCCCCTGACCCTGAGCTGGAACCTGAGCAACCTGATTTTGTCCAAAACGACAAACATTGGCCATATGCCCAAGTCTACCACACGTCGTGCATTGCCTGCAAGCTTGTTGTGCAACGTGATGACCGTTGCAACGAGCACAGTGAGGTGCAGTACCAGAATACGCTTTCTTTGCAGGTGGCTGAGCCGGTGGGTTCTGCGGGTTCTGAGCAGTCTGGGCTGTAACAGCAAAATTTTGGGCACCCTTTCGCTTCTTCGATTTCTTCGACGCCTCTCCTTCCTTGCCCTTACCCGTTTTCTTGTTTTTCTCAGAATCAGTTGCCTTCTTTTTATCACCCTTGCGGGTGAGTTTACCCTTCCTGACTTGGGTCTCAGTCAGGGTAGCAGACAACTCTATTGCTTGGCGAAGGGTAGGAGGATTAACACCGGTCACAATCTCCAGAATAGAATCGGGTAGGCCATCGATATATCTCTCGATTGCTTTCTCAGGAGGGGTAACCATGGTGGGGTACAATAGGCTGAGTTCCTCAAAACGATTCGTGTAAGCACGGTGTTCAGCCCCATCTTGCTTTAAGTCCTCAAACTCACGTTCCAAAACTCGAATTTTGTGACGGGGACAAAACTCCTTCATCATGAGAGCCCGAAGCTCTGCCCATGTTTGTGCTAATGCCACTTCGGCACCCCTGTCGCGCATAATACCATTCCACCAGGTAAGCGCTCGCTTCTCAAATACGCTTGAAGCAAATTCAACCTTCCGCGCATTCGGACACTGCACATGTCTGAATGTGTTCTCGATGCTCTCAAACCACTGCAAGAGCGCAGTTGCTCCTTGCGACCCATAAAACTTTTGCGGCTTCGCAGAATTGAATTTCTTGAAATTACATTGTGCGTTATTGTTGTTGTTATTATTGTTGTTGTTATTGTTGTTAAATATCTCGTGCACTTGGGTTACAACACCGGGAAGTACAGCAGCCACTTGCTGAGAAACCAGGGCTGCGATTTCTTCAATAGTAAAAGTTCGAGGATCGCGTCGAGGAGGCATTGTCTAACAAGGAAACAAGAGAATCGAGTGAGGTTGAAATTTAGGAAAAACAAAAGAGGTATTGACAAAACACAAGGAAGGTGATCATTTGTTTGTTACCTCGAACAAACAAACGACACGCAGTGACTAATCAAAGTAAATAGGTCAAAATAATGTATAGCGAAGACATGCTCGCCTATAAGTGAACACTCATCCCAAGAATTTCCAGGTAAGCACAACTGGTCTCGCGTCTGATGAGATATATACGAAGTGCTTGCCTAAACAGAAAACCCAGAATACAGGCATTCACCCTTCCAGTTTGCACGTGTTCACATTATTTAAAACCCAAAACCTTGACGAGATTTTGAAAACTCAAAGGGGTTCAAAACCTTATAACAGAGGGTTCAAAACCTTACAATAAATTATTCAAAAACAGAAGATTGTTTTTCAAAAATCGTTTAGGAAAATTTGGTTTTTGTATTGATAATCACCTAAGGATAGGTGATATGCATGTTTTAAGATCTAAACACAAGATAGCTTGTGTTAGGGTCCTAGAAAAGTTATAGTCTAGGTCAAAGAATTACTAATAACCTAATTCCCTATAACCATTGGCTCTGATACCAACTCTTCTGTCACACCCCGACCGCGTAAAACAACAAAGCGCGGCGGAAAACGTCGGGGCGTGTTGTAACAGAATTATCGTTTCATAACCATGGATACAAAAGTGTTTCGTTTTATTGAATATTAAACATTATCATTGTCTTAAAATAGAACAAACAAGTTACATATCAACTAATATTGTTTTATGTCACTAAGGCCTCGTCCAGATCCTACGTGACGCATGCATCCTAGCAAATCATCATCAAGCATCAACTCCTGAAACATATGTGAAAATACAGTCAGCAAAGAAATGCTGGCGAGTACATAGGTTTTATAGGAGTATTGGATTCATGGCTAGTTTAAATGTTGCAATACTTTATTAAAACCTTGTTTTGAAAATTGTATAATATTGCAACTTTATTAACCAACTCAAATCGAGCGGGTTATAGTTTATGAAACCTCGTAGCCATGATTCTTAACCCAAAAACCTTTGTTTTGGTAAAGCAAATTGTAAAACATCTCGTATTAACTCGTTAATAAAACTCGTATGTTACTTCGAAAACATCGTTGTGTGACGTCGTTTTGCTATCGTTTACCCAAATCGTTTAAAATCGTTTAGAAATCGTTTACGTCGTCCAAATCGTTTAGAAATCGTTTACATCGTCCAAATCGTCCTCGTTTTAATTGTGAATAACTTATATATGGTCGCCTCGCTAATAACATTCCAACCTTCGTGACTCGTCCCTCGTTTCTCGCATTAATAAACCACCATAGGGTAAATTAACAAATATCAGATTCAGTCGCTACCCACAACCCCCACACATAACCATGGGTGTAGTATGATAACGGGATTTGTCAGATCCTATGGTACCATAACCTAATACTGGTCGGCTTGATCATTGCTAATGAATGTCATTTGTTATGTAACCCAACCAACAAGTTCGTTCACATTATCGAAATCGTTATTAGTTTTGTATAAATCGTCTTAATCGTTTTTGAAACCATCGTTATAACATCGAAAATCGTTTTGATACCATCGTTAAAACCTTGAAAACATTTAGTACATATGAATCACCCCAAAACAATTGAAAGCAGTAAAATAGGGGAACTATGTACTCACATGTAGTGCAAAGTATCCTCAGTCAATAGAACTTCAACAACTCGAGTAAACTAGAGAAATCAAATAGTACCTAGTAATCAAATCACTAATCAAACAATAGACGCCTAAATCGAATGATCGGACAGAATGAGGTCTTGTAAACCAAATGAGTGTTAGAACTCATGTGATATGGTTTAACAAAGCCTGCATCCTAAATCGGAACCTAACCTAAGTGCTTTCGACCCATCGTGACCCATTAAGGTAACTTATGCTACTTTAATGCGTCGTGCGTGCAAAGCGTATCGAGACGTCTAACCAGTCCTATGACAAGTATTATATGCCTATACATGTTTTATCATGTTGTATAATCAGTTATGTACAAACGTTTAGGTTACATAAGCTAAATTACCAATTATACATGAAAAGGGTATTTTGGTAATTTACCTAAGGCATATAAACTACTTATCATACAACTACTCAAACGATGTGACCATAAGGTATAACCTCGGAAGGTTATTCCCTATATACTATGGTCACCTAATGTGTTTGGTCGGATCCTAATGATCGACCAAATGGGTCGGGTTCAAAGGTATAAGCAATTTATCAGATCGCTTACCCTTACGACCCTAGACAACGTGGTAATCAGTAGGCATAGTCACAAGGGACTATAACCATCGTGATTACAATCACGTTGCGAAGTTCAAATGAACTTCGCATTGACCATAAACTGGTCAACGCAGAAAGTCAAACAAAGTTTGACTTTCAGACTTGAAAAGACTCGAAAAGCAATAAAAGAATGAAAGAATACTTACGAAGGGTCCCCGAATGCTAATCTAGATCAAAATAACTCAGGTATGAAACAATGGTTCCAACTTAGAGTCTTTTTGATCAGATTCTTGTGGGTTTGAAGCAAATGGGGGTGGGTATTTATAGTTTTTGGGTAACCGTTAAGATCGTTTCATGGAAACCGTGCTCGAATCTTGTGCGTACACTTGTTGGAAAGTTATGGTGACTAAAAATGGCTTCTAATCAGCTGAAAGGGCAAGTGTGGGTTTGTGGTTGAGGATTAAACAGCTGTAATCTGCTGAGTAATCATTCTTATCTGTTCTGTAAGGCTGACGCGGCCCGCTTCAGGATCAGACAAAGCTCAGGCGGGCCGCCTGGAGCTTCTGATCAGAAATTAAGTTTCAAAAGTGACAGTTTCAGTCCCTGTTGTGTTTTAAGGCCATTCCCGACACTTCTAAGGCCCGTAAATCCAACTTTAAGGCCCTAAAATTATGCCTAAACATTTTGGACATGAAACATGCTCAAAAATATGTCGGATGTCAGTTCGTTTGGTCGTACGAACGCGATGTTCGCTTAATTACGATGGAATGCGCATAAGCGCGAAAAACGATCCAAAATGCGTGACGAATGGATTTTTCTTATGCCAAACACTAAAATAAAATATTTTAGTGCTTACATAAATTTTTGGATGTCCAGATGTATTCAGAACGTAAGTTATGCGCGAAAGTGCAAACTTGTGCACTTTTTGACACTTTTCGTCCCTGAATGAGCATAAAGTTTGTTTTAGCATACCGTACCCCTCAAAGCCTATTTCTAAGATTTGTAAAGGATATTTAGGGTATGTTTAACTTATGATCAAGTTTCGGAATGTTCATTACTGTGTTAATCCTCATAGTTTCACAGTTTGACACAATTAGTCCTGTGATCGAATAGACTTGTTTTCAACACACCAAACCATTCAAAACTTATTTCTAAGTTATGTAAAGGTTATTTAATGTGTGTTAATCCTATTTCACTATCCCGGAGTGTTTGTTGCATTAAACTGGTTATATTTACGCATCTGTGCGCGTATAACCTTCCAGAAAGCGATTTAAAGTTTGAAATCGGAATCGAGTCGAATTGTAAAATCACCAAACATAAACACACACTTAAAGACATCAAAACACATATAATAACACCAAAGAACATTGTTTTATTAATAATCAACATTGTTTTACATCGTACATCGATTATAGAGTACAGTTGTCACACATAGGTTTTGTTTCTGCAAGATTCATGACTTGTAGTTAAAAGAAATGTTTAACAAAAAGTAGTCATGAACCTTATAAAAATGTTTTCTTTTATAAATCATACGAGAATCGATAAGAAAATCAGATGATATAAAAGAATATTGCATGGTTAAGTAAATAACCAAGTGAAAATGAATTTGTATAAAATATGTCGTTTGCAAAACAATGTTTTGTGAAAATATGTCATTTGTATAAAATGTAACATGTTTTTGTCGAAATGATTTAGATAACGCTACGATATGTAATATCATAAAAGCACTTATATATAGGAAGTACCAGCGGCGTATCCACCATGCTTTTATCATATTACACACGCCTCGTTATGTAAATCACTTATCAATAACCGCCAAAATGTCTTGTTTAAACCAATGTCAAAAATGTTTATGTGTAAACAATGTCTAATGTCAAATGTAAATCTTGTCTTGTATAATCAAATGTTATGTATGGCAAGTAAAAAGTATCTACTCAAACCATATGTATAATGTCAAAGTATAATCAAATGTTATGTATGTTGAATAAAAAGTATTTACTCTACCCCATAGGTAAAATGTACAAAACAAAGTCTTTTTAAATCAAATAGTTATGTTTTGCAAAATTAAATGCGTTACTGATACAAACATTTATGCGGTAATGTTTATCGTATACATTCAACCCTTGTGAATGACGGACAAACCCTTAAACAAATTAAAGGTTTATCAATTATGTATATCAGATTCTATCATTCCTTACGTCCAAACAAACCTAGGATTCCAGGAATGGGAGTTGCCAATTCCAATGGTACCACTACATACTACCCATCGGCGTGATCAGTGTTAATGAATGTATTTTTGACCCGTTAAACAAACCAAATGTCATACCAAATGTAAGCATGTTATGTGAAAATAATGTACTAAGTATGCTAAGTAAACATACGAAGCATAAATGTCATGTAAATCAATGTGCTAGCATGCTCAGTAAACATACATAGCAGAAATGTAATGTAAATCAATGTGTCCATATGCTAAGTAAACATATATAACAAAGTGTTAATGAAATCAATGTGCTAGCATGCTCAGTCAACATACATAGCAAAGCATAAATGAAATCATGTACTATATGCGTACTAATGAACATAGCAAGTATACGTCATGAAAGCACGAAAAGCATGGAAGTAACAAGTAGGCACATGTGTATCACCCCAAAATATTTGAAAATGGTAAAAGAGAGGACTATGTACTCACTTGATAATGCTTAACAGTCTTGAAATAACAATCAAATAACGCTTGAAGGATCACAAAATCAATCGGCACCTAATATAGGTAACTACGTTAATAAACCTGACCTAAATCGGAAGATCGGATAGAATGAGGTCTCGTAAACCAAATGAGTGTTGGAACTCATATAATATGGTTTAACAAGGCCTACATACTAAGTCGAATCATATCCTAAGTGTTTATGACCCGTTACGACCCATTAATGTAGCTTACGCTACTTTAACGTGTCGTTTGCGCAAAAGCACGTTTGGACCGCCTAACTAGACCTATGACAAGTATTATATGCCTTAACATGTCTAATAACATTGCCTAATCAGTTTGGATGCCAAAATTTAGGTTACATATGCTTAAAAAGGGGCATTTTGGTCATTTTCCTAAGCCATATAAACTACCTATCATACAACTAACTAAACGAAGTGACCATAAGGTATAACCTCGGAAGGATTTTCCCTATACAACTATGGTCACAAAATATGCTTGGTCGGATCCTTATGATCGACCAAACGGGTCAGGTTCAAAAGTCTAAGCGGTTGTTTAGACCGCTTAACTTACGACCCTAGATAATCACTAAACTAAAAGTGACGAGTTAAAAATGTTAAAACATATTTAACTAAGTTAGAAAACAGGTTTGATATCAAAACAAAGTGTTTTGATACCCGAAAATAGTTTTGTCGCAAAATGCCCATAATCGGCATTTTAACCGAAACTATGACTCGTCACTATGCCTAATCGACGTGGTAATCAGTAGGTATAGTCACAAGGGACTATAACCATCGTGATTACGCTCACGTTGCAAAGTTCAAACGAACTTTGACTTAACCATAACCTGGTCAAAGCAGAAAGTCAAACACTGTTTGACTTTTATGCTTGAAATACATAACCAAGCATGAAGGAGACTTACAAAGGGTCCAAGCTTGGATCAAGAACAAGAAAACTGAAGAATAGAGCCTTCAACCAACAAGGGATAGCTCCAATAAGCAGATTTGAGAGGAAATGAGCAAGTTGGTTTTGAGAAATCTTGGGTTTATATAGACATTCAAGAACCATTGAGATCATTCCAAGTGTTTTGAGACTTGATCATGACCATACATTTGTTACCCACAGATTTAAATACTAGAGGAGTCCAAATACCAGCCCAAAGTATGTTAAAACCATGTATAAAACCCAAGGAGCAGCTGCTGTTTGCTGAAAATTAGTTTTCTGCATAGATGGGGGCTGTCGCGCCCCGTGTAAGACTTAGCCCAGTCTTACGCGCCCCGCGAGCGACCAGTAGTTCAACAAAAGTTTCAATATTTACAGTTTTGGTCCCTGCATGCTTTTTAGCCTATTTTTTTTACATGTTTAAGCCCCGTTAACCCATTTTCAAGGCTCAATAATGATGTCAAAGTATAGGGAACATAAAATATGCTTGAAAATATCTCGGATGTCAGCTCGTTTGGTCGTACGGTCACGTTATTTGGTTAATTACGACGAAACACGAACGGACGCGAAAAACGATCCAAATTGCGCGACGAATGAAATTTTAGCATTCCAATCACTAAAATAGAATATTTTAATAATTAAAAAAATTTTTGGATGTCCGGATATGTTTAGAACGTAAGATATGCGCGTAAATGCAAACTTATGCACTTTTTGACGCTTTTAGTCCCTGTTGATCAAATAAGTTTATTTTCGCATACCGAACCCCTCAAAGCCTATTTCTAAGCTATGTAAAGGATATTTATGGCATGTTTAACTTATGATCATGTTTCGGAGTGTACGTTTCTATACGAATCGGCAGACTTTCGAAGTTTGACGCAAATCGTCCCTGTAGTCGAATAAACTTGTTTTTGCCATACCAAACCCTTTAAAACTTATTTCGAAGTTATGTAAAGTTTATTTAAGGTATGTTAAGCATATGTTGATGTTCCGGAGTGTATGTCACGTTAAACTGATTACGTTTACGCATCAGTTTGCGTATAACTTTCCAGAAAGCGATATAGAGTTTGAAATCGAACAAAATCAAAACGTGCAAAATGTCAAACATAAATAAACAAATAATGGGATAAAATCACATTGTTTTATTGATAAATGAACTATTCAGAGTTTATACAATGATTACACAAGCACAGATGTCACATTTAGTGATCAAATTAATTTTGTGAGGTAGTGTGCTAACAACGTGTATTGAAAATATCCTAGTTTGGTTGTTTGCAAAAATAGTTTTTATGGTATAGCTCAGGATACCGAGCTATATCAACAATCAAACAATGAGCAGAAAAGTAAAGGTTGACACGAGATGTAAGAGGAAAGCCCTTGATCAATTTAGATCGCCGGCACAAAACCTCGGGAGATGACAATCGCAGTTGCCTTGTTCTTCTTATTACTTCAAAAGTTAGGATACAGTGCAGGATATTGACCAGATCGTTGCTAAGTGTTAAAATGCTTTGATGAAAGTGTGTCAATTGCGAGAGAAAGTTCGAGTGTAGTGAATGTGATGTCCTATGTGATCTGGTTATCCGTTTATTTATACTTACAAAAAGAAAACTGAATTTCCTAAAATGGGGGGATGCCATGGAATATTCCCATATGAATGTTGAAGACCAAGTATTGGGGCTTCAATGTTCTTCTTCCAACAATCTGGACCGAGTCTTCAGGGGAAGAAGTCTTCTTGAACGTTACAGATGTGCACTCGTAACCTGCAAACAATCTGTTAGTAATCTTCAGGATACAACATCAGGATGTTACCAATATCCTGATCCAGCATCCTGGTTGTGATCATTTATCATGTAATCAGAATATAATTCAAGATACTATCCAGGATATGGGCTCAGAATTTCACCCATAACAATTGTCCCCAAAAATGTTACCGTTGAGGATCCTGGGACTAACGGTTACATTTTTTTACGAATACCAAGGCAATTAAGAGATAAGACCCCTGATTTGACCGCTTGTAACTGCTCAGACTGAATTCACTCATTGCTCCCCTATATCTTCTCAAGCTTATCTCCATTTAATGTCCATCAAGAAGAAAAAAAGGTAAAAATCCTCTCTCTCATCTTCATCTCTTTTCTCCTCCTTTTACTCAATTTCTGGCAAAAAATGGCGAGGCAAACTAGGTCGAGTTCCGGTGATTCAGCCCCCACTTTTATTCATCAGAATATCCTTCAAGACCCGGAGAAGGAGATATACTCGTTTGATAGTGCTCACCTGTCAGCCCTTAAATCCCCCGACATCTTCCCGGAGGGGACGGTATTCCGGCCATTCGATCGGGAAATCCGATCAGACATGGTGTCCAATGAATGGCTCTATTTTAACGCTTTCCCATTTACTTCGGGCCTCCGATTTCCTATCCCTGATTTTATCAACGAGTTTTTTCACGTCACAAAAATCAGCTTCAGGCAAACCATGACAATGCTCTGGCGAGTGTTGCTTGTTCTTGATCGAATCAAGAATGCCCACATTCCTGAGCTTCCCGTTCATGATCTTCAGTTAGCATACCAGCTTAGATTCCATGGTCCTTTGTGTAAAACTATGGTCGAATGGTTAACTATGTGCTATGTCAAGTCTTACATGCCCAATTATCCCTAAACATGTTACTAAATCAGATTATATGTCAAAAATATGTTCACATATGCAACATACGGATTTATGCTTCAAAAGGGCATTTTGGTCATTTCCTATGGGCATACAAGCTACTTAACAAATAACTAACCAATCCTATGTGATCATAAGGTATAACCTCAGAGGTTATTCCCTATGCAACTATGATCACTAAACATGCTTGGTCAGATCCTAATGATCGACCAAACGGGTCAGGTTTGAAAGTCTAAGCGGTTGTTTAGACCGCTTAACTTACGACCCTAAACAAGCACTAAACTAATAGTGACGAGTTAAACATGTTAAAACATGTTTAACTAACTCAGAAAACTGATTTGGTATCAAAACAAAGTGTTTTGATACCTAAAAGTAGTTCCGTTGCAAAATGCGTGCTAAAACGCATTTTGACTGAAACTTTGACTCGTCACTACAACTAGTTAACATGGTAATCAGTAGGTATAATCGCCAAGGATTATAACCATCGTGATTACAATCACGTTACAAAGTTCAAACGAACTTTGCATTGACCATAGACTGGTCAAAGCTGAAAGTCAAACACTGTTTGACTTTCACGCTAGAAAAGCGATAAAAGAACGAAAGAAGCTTACAAAGGGTCCAAGCTAGGGAGAACTTGATCTAAATAATCTCAGGTATGAAGTTAATAACCTCAACTTAGAGAAAATCAGATCAAGGGTGAGTGAAATGGTTAGAGAGCTTGGCTATTTATAGTTGTAGTAAGTTCACAAGATCATGCCATGTTTTTGTGTAACTTCCAAGCATTAAATCTCAGCCCTACATGTGTTATGAGCAGATAATATGCCTTGGAGAGGTGTTAACTTGGCCATTACACAAGGATCTTGCAAGAACAGCCCCTGAAGTTGCAAACAGTTGCTGAAAATCAACATTCTGGAACTGGGCATTTTTACGCGCCCCTAGTAAGATTGGGAACAGGGCTTACGCGGCCCGTGTACTCCTTGCAGATCAGCAACAGTTTCACTTTTGACAGTTTAGGTCCCTGCACTTGATTAAGCCCATTTTTGGCACATTTGACCTCCGCTAAGCCATTTTCAAGGCTCTACAAGGTGGTCAAAGTATAGAGGACTCAAAATATGCTCGAAGAAGTCCCAGATGTCAGTTCGTTTGGTCGTACGATCGCGTTATTCGTCTAGTTATGACGGAACTCGAACGGACGCGAAAACGATCCAAATTAAGCGACGAATGGTATTTTTGCATGCCGATCACTAAAATAAAAATATTTTAGTGTCTACAAAAATTTTGGATGTCCAGATGTGGTCAGAACGTAAGATATGCGCGTAAATGCAAACTTACACCGTTTTTGAGACTTTTAGTCCCTGTAAGATCAAATAAGCATAATTTTGCACACCGAACCATTCAAAGCTTATTTCTAAGCTATGTTTAGGTTATTTATGGTATGTTTAGATTATGATCATGTTCTGGACTGTACGTTTCCTTACGAAACAGCAGACTTTTTGCAGTTTGAAGCAAATAGTCCGTGTGAGCGAATAAACTTATTTCTAAGTCCTGTAAAGGTTATTTAAGGTATGTTAAGCTTATGTTGAGGTTCCAGAGTGTTTTTTGCGATAAAATGATTACGTTTACGCATCTGTTTGCGTATAACTTTCCAGAAAGCGGTATAGAGTTCAAAATTGATTAAAAATCAAAACGTGCAAAATGTCAAACATAAATAACAAACATTGGGATCAAAACACATTGTTTTATTGATATTGAATTGTTCAGAGTCTGCAAAATGATTACAAAAGCACAGATGTCACAGTCTCCCCTACTTTAGGAAATTTCATCCCGAAATTTATTTAGAGGAAACTTGTGAGAATAGATGCAGATATTTCACTTTCATCTGATCTTCACGTTCCCAAGTAAATTCTGGGCCACGTCTAGATTCCCAATGAACTTTGACAATAGGTATGCGCTTGTGTTTGAGTTTCTTGACTTCACTGTCCATGATTTCCACTGGTTTCTCAACGAAGTGCATCATGTTATCAACACGAATTTCAGCAAGTGGTATGTGGAGGTTCTCATCAGCTAAACACTTTTTGAGATTGGACACATGGAAAGTTGGATGGACATTTCCAAGTTCAGGAGGTAGCTCTAATCTGTAGGCTACTTTTCCGATTCTTTCAACGATCTTGAATGGTGCAACATAGCGTGGTGTAAGTTTTCCTTTCTTTCCAAATCTAATCACATCTTTCCAAGGGGATACCTTGAGTATGACGTGATCACCGACTTGAAATTCTAAGGGCTTGCGTCGTCGATCCGCATAACTCTTTTGATGGCTTCTAGCTATCTGTAGGTTATCACGAATCTTCTTGACCTTATCTGTAGTCTCTAGAATGAGTTCAGGTCCAGTAAGCTGAGCTTCACCTATCTCATTCCAGCAGACCGATGAACGACATTTTCGACCGTATAAAGCTTCGAAAGGAGCCATGTTGATTCTAGAGTGATAACTATTGTTGTAGGAGAATTCGATCAATGGTAGATGCGAATCCCAACTACCACCAAAATCAATCACACAAGCTCTAAGAATATCCTCCAGTGTCTGGATTGTTCTCTCAAATTGACCATCCGTTTGTGGATGATAAGCTGTGCTCAAATTAAGTTGGGTTCCCATGGCAGATTGCATGGTTCTCCAAAAGTGAGATGAGAATCGAGCATCTCTGTCAGATATAATGTTCAAAAGAACACCATGTCGGGATACAATCTCATCCATATAGATTTTAGCAAGCTTGTCAGCAGATAGATCCTCACGGATTGGCAAGAAATGTGCTGACTTAGTTAGACGATCAACAACAACCCAAATGGCATCATGACCTCTTTTAGTGCGTGGCAGCTTGGTAATGAGATCCATAGTAATGTTTTCCCATTTCCAAACCGGTATCTCGGGTTGCTCCAATAATCCAGATGGATGTTGGTGTTCTGCCTTAACCTTGAGACAAGTAAGACATTTGGATACATATAAGGCAATGTCTTTCTTCATACCCGGCCACCAATACTGGGTTCGAAGATCCTTATACAATTTGTCTGCACCAGGATGGATAGAATAACGAGACTTGTGAGCTTCATCCATTAGCAAGGTGCGAAGATTGTTTGTACATGGGACCCACAAACGGTGCATAAAATAGAATACCCCAAAGTCTTTCAGTTCAAGCTCAGGCTTAATATGACACGGTAATTCCTTACCCATCAAGTCTTGTGTAACACAAGTATATTGAGCCTGAGAAATACGAATTGGAATATCGGATCGAACTTGAACACAATGAAGCTTGACACGTTCCTTACGACTTAATGCATCAGCCACAACATTCGCCTTACCAGGATGGTAGCGAATTTTGCAATCGTAGTCGTTTAGAAGTTCAACCCAACGTCGTTGCCTCATGTTTAGTTCTTTCTGATTGAAGATGTGCTGGAGACTCTTGTGGTCAGTAAACACTACACACTTTGTACCGTAAAGGTAGTATCTCCAAATTTTGAGAGCAAATACTACTGCACCTAGCTCAACATCATGAGTGGTGTAGTTCTTCTCATAGACCTTCAGCTGTCTTGATGCATAAGCTATGACTTTGTTTCTTTGCATAAGAACGCAGCCAAGGCCTAAGTTAGACGCATCACAGTATACAACAAAATCATCGTTGCCCTCAGGTAAGGTCAAAATAGGTGCATCACAGAGCTTCTGTTTCAAGGTCTGGAAAGCTTCTTCCTGTTTGGATCCCTACTCAAAAGATTTGTTCTTCTGAGTTAAAGCAGTGAGAGGAACCGCAATCTTGGAGAAGTTTTCTATAAAGTGGCGATAATAACCAGCAAGACCAAGAAATGAACGAACCTCGATAGGAGTAGTAGGTGTATCCAAATCCTTAATCGCACTGATTTTGGCGGGATCTACATGTATACCTTGTTCGTTGACAATGTGCCCCAAAAATTGAACTTCCTTAAGCCAGAATTCGCACTTGAAGAATTTGGGGAAAAGCTGCTCTTTCTTTAGAAGCTCCATTGTAAGACGAAGATGTTGCTCATGATCAGCTCGTGTCTTAGAATAGATCAGAATGTCATCAATGAAAACAATGATGAACTTGTCCAAATAAGGCTTACAAACCCTATTCATCAAGCCCGTGAGAACAACAGGAGCATTAGTTAAACCAAAAGGCATAACAGTGAACTCATAATGACCATATCGTGTACGAAAAGCTGTCTTGGGAATATCTTCTTCGATCACTCGAAGTTGATGATACCCAGAACGAAGATCAATCTTTGAAAAGCAAGTAGCACCCTGTAGCTGATCAAAGAGATCGTCAATGCGAGGTAGGGGATATCGATTATTGATGGTAAGCTTGTTAAGCTCACGATAATCGATACACATCCTAAAAGATCCATCTTTCTTTTTCACAAATAGGACAGGAGCGCCCCAAGGTGAAAAGTTCGGACGAATGAATCCTTTGTCAAAAATCTCTTGAAGCTGCTTAGACAACTCTTGCATCTCAGACAGTGCAAGACGATAAGATGATTTAGCAATAGGATTTTCTCCAGGTACAAGATCGATGCGGAACTCAACTTGACGTATAGAGGGTAAACCAGGTAATTCTTCAGGAAATACCTCAGGATAATCCCGAACAACAGGGATATCTTGGATAGTCTTACCTTTGCCTTTCTCCTCTACGACATGTGCCAAGAAAGCAACATATTTCTTTCGTAGGTATTTTTGGGCTTGGGTACAAGACATAAGCTTAAGACCACTAACGGGTTTCTCCCCACGAACTTCTAGGATCTCACCAGTGCAAAGCGGTATACAGACAATCTTCTCAAAACAAACCACCTCAGCATGATACTTGGCTAACCAATCCATTCCCACTATAACATCCAAGCTCCCGAGTTGCATCGATGTGAGGTCAATAGGGAAAAGATGGTTGTTAAGGTTCAACTGGCAATTTCGAAGAACAAAGTCGAGTACAACAGATTCACCACTAGCTACTTCCACTGTCAAGGGTTTTCCTAGTTTTGTTCTAGTCATCGCAAGTAAAGACTCAAATGCTAAGGACACAAAACTCTTATCGGCATCCAAATCAAATAGAACAGAAGCAGGATAGTTGTTAACAAGGAACGTACCATTCACCACTTCGTTATCCGCACGCTCCTCATTTGCATTTAGATTAAAAGCTCGACCACGAGCCTGCGCTTGATTCACATTTGCCAACCTTGGGTAGTTGTTCCTGTAGTGGGTCAAATCCCCACAGTTGAAACATGAACCGGGCGGATAGTGAGGTCGTGCAGGATTCTGGGCAGGGTTTTGTACTGCTTGGTTTTGAGCTGCCTCTTGGCACAGTTTGTGGGCAGGGTTTTGTACTGCTTGATTTGGAGCAAAGCGGCAAGTATTTGCAAGATTACCAGACTTGCCATAGTTTGTGCAGATGCAGCATTGCAACTGTGGCTGGTGATGACTGTTACATTTATTGCACAGGGGTGCATTCCTAGCATACTGCCTCTTGGCAGCAGGTTGTGCATGCTGATTTGGAGCAGCCTGATTTGCATGAGCAGTAACAGCGAAATTCTGGGAAGCCTTGCGCTTCCTAGACTTTTTAGAAGACTCAGACTTCTTGCGCTTTTTCTCCTTGGTATCCTCAGACTGTTTCTTCTTATCACCTTTTCTGTGGAGTTTACCCTTTTTGACTTGTGACTCAGTAAGGGTTGCAGCTAGCTCAATGGCTTGTCGGACGGTTGTAGGGTTGCTGCCAGTAACAATATCCTGAGCAGGATCTGGCAAACCGTCTATGTACTTCTCAATGGCCTTATCCAAAGGCATGACCATTGTAGGACAGAGCAAGCTTAACTCCTCGTATCTGTTAGTGTATGCCCGGTGTTCACCACTATCTTGTTTCAGGTCATGGAACTCATTTTCAAGTGCCCTCTACTCGTGACGAGGACAAAACTCTCTCATCATAAGAGCTCTAAGTTCCTCCCATGTCTGACCCAAAGCAATATCAGCACCTCTATCTCTCATTACCCCATTCCACCATGTGAGAGCCCTCTTTTGGAATACACTCGAAGCAAACTCGACCTTACAATTGTTAGGACACTGAACATGGCGAAAGGTGCTCTCAAGCCTCTCAAACCACTGTAGGAGCCCAGTTGCTCCTTCAGAACCACTAAACTTGAGTGGTTTAGCCGAGTTAAAGCTTTTGAAGTTGCACGGAGCAGGTGCATTAACATAGTTATTGTTGGCTTGGTTTATTTGAGTGGTGAGATTAGGTAGCATAGCAGCCATCTGATGTGCTGTAATAGCTGCCTGTTCGGCATCAGGTTGTTGCACATTACGTCGAGGAGGCATTCTAAAAGAGGAAACATGAGAGAAAACGAGTGAGATGATGTGATGAAAAATGAGATGTCAAAAATATCGAACAAAATTAATGGATGGTGGTCATTTGTTCGCTACCTCGTAACAAACAGTTGACACACAGTGACATATCAAAGTAAATAGGTCATAATAATGTATCACCGAAGACATGTGTGACATCTGTGCCTCCACAGCCATCGAACAAATACCAAATCAATTAAATGTTGTGTTTCATACTTGGGATTTGTATAAATATGTGTATCATTTGCACATATCAACTCTTGTTCGATTTCGGGCTCTAAATCGCTTTCTGGAAGGTTATACGCGCACTGATGCGTAAACATAATCAGTTTAATGAAACAAACACTCCGGGACAGTGACATAGGCTTAACATACCTTAAATAACCTTTACATAACTTAGAAATAAGTTTTGGAGGGTTTGGTGTGGCGAAATCAAGTTTATTCGCTTACAGGGACTAATTTCGACAAACTGCGAAAGTATGCCGATTTGTACTGTAACGAACATTCCGGAACATGACCATAAGTTAAACATACCCTAAATATCCTTTACATAGCTTAGAAATAGGCTTTGAGGGGTTCGGTGTGCTAAAATAAACTTTTTGGTCATTCGGGGACTAAAAGCGTCAAAAGTGCATAAGTTTGCATTTTCGCGCATATCTTACGTTCTGAATACATCCGGACATCCAAAACTTTATGTAATCTATAAAATATTTTATTTTAGTGATTGGCATGATAAAATTCCATTCGTCGCGTAATTTGGATCGTTTTTGCGTTCGTTACGACTTCCGTTGTAATTAACCGAACAACGTAACCGTACCACCAAGCGAACCGACATCCGACATATTTTTGAGCATGTTTTGAGTTCCCTATAATTTAACTTCATTTTAGAGCCTTGAAATGAGGTTAACGGGGCTTAAACGTGTCAAAAATGAGCCGAAATGCAAGATTCTGAAGTTCAGGGACCAAAATTATCATTCTGCCATAGTTATCTTAGGAAGGGACCAAAATGAAAAATCTAAATTCCAGCTTGTTCCAGCTGTTCCCCTCATTGGCACATTGTTTTAATGAATCTATGGGCTCCCATGGTTTCACAAAACCATGGGCACATGTGTACGGATTAGATCGAAGCTCGTTTTACGATGAACGATCCTAACGGTTCTAGTTTTCCTATAAATAGCTATCCCCTTTCACTTGCAAAACCCACATTGATCTGATTTTGGCTATCTGAGTTGAAGTTTATGCTTCATACCTGAGAGTAAATCGGATCAATGCTTGCGGGGACCTTTTGTAAGTATTCTTTCGTTCTTTTATCGCTTTTCGAGTCTGAATGTCAAACTGCGTTTGACTTTCTGCATTGACCAGTTTATGGTCAATGCGAAGTTCATTTGAACTTCATAATGTGAGCATAATCACGATGGTTATAGTCCCTAGTGACTATAGCTACTGATTACCATGTTATCTAGGTGTAGTGACGAGTTGTAGTTTCGGCCAAAATGCGCATTCTTGCGTATTTTGTAACCAAACTACTTATAGGTATCAAAACAGTTTGTTTTGATACCAAATCTATTTTCTAAATTCGTTAAACATGTTTTAGCATGTTTAACTCATCACTTTTTAGATTAGTGCTTGTGTAAAGTCGTAAGTCAAGCGGACTAAACACCCGCTTAGACTTTCGAACACGACCCGTTTGGTCGATCATTAGGATCCGACCAAACATGTTTAGTGACCATAGTTGCATAGGGAATAACCTTCCGAGGTTATACCTTATGTTCACTTAGGTTTAATTAGTAGTATGATAGGTAGTTTATATGCCTTAGGTAAATGACCAAAATGCCCTTTTCATGCATAATTGGTAATTAAGCATATGTAACACAAACTTTTGTCACTTAATTGATTATGCATAATATTTAATCATGTTTAGGAATATAATACTTGTCATAGGACTAGTTAGACGTCTCGAACACGCTTTTGCGCGAACGACACGTTAAAGTAGCTTAAACTACCTTAATAGGTCACGATGGGTCGAAAGCACTTAGGTTAGGGTTCAATTTAGAATGTAGACTTTGTTAAACCATATCATATGAGTTCCAATACTCATTTGGTTTACAAAACCTCATCCTATCCGATCTTCCGACTTAGGTCCGGTTTATTTATATAGTTATTAGATTGCCGATTGATTCCGTGCTCCCTCTGGCTTTGCTTGGTTGTTGTTCAAGACCTCTAAGCATTCTCAGGTGAGTACATAGTTCCCCTATTTTACTGTTTTCAATTGTTTTGGGGTGATTCATATGTGCTAAATGTTTTTGAGGTTATAACGATGGTTTTCAAAACGATTTTCGATATTATAACAATGGTTTCAAAAACGATTAAAATGGTTTATATTAAATTAATAACGATTTTGATAAAGTAAACAAACTTGTTGGTTGTATTTACATAACGAATAATATCCATTAGTTTTGGCTGAACCGACCAGTATTAGGTTATGGTACCATAGGATCTGACAAATCCCGTTATCAGACTGCACCCATGGTTATGTGTGGGTTAGGTGGGTAACGACTGAATCTGTGATTGTTAATTTACCCTTTGGTGGTTTATTAATGCGAGAAGCGATAGTCGAGTTGCGAAGGTTTGGATGTTATTAGCGAGACAATCAAAAGTAGTTTTCACGATTTAAAACGAGAATGATTTAAACGACTAAAGCGATTTTTAACGAATTAAACGATTTAGGTAAACGATTGGTTTTTGGTTAGTGTTTAGATAAAGGGACGGGTGTAATGTGATGAAAGCATGGTGGATATGCCGCTGGTACTTCCTATATATATATATATATGTATATATGTTTTCATCGTATTACATACCGTGGCGTTATTTAGATCACTTGGGTAAACGCTTTTGAAACGATGTCACACAAACGAGGTTTTCGAAATAATATAAACCATACGAGTTTTATTAACGAGATTTACATACGAGTTTTATTAACGAGATTTATTAACGAGTTTTATTAACGAGAATTATTAACGAGTTTTATTAATGAATTTTATTAAATAACTGTTTTGGGTTAAGAATCATGGCTACGAGATTTTACAAATTATAACCAACTTGATTTGAGTTGGTTAATTATGTCGCAATACTACACTTTTCAAAACAAGGTTTTTAATTAAGTATTGCAACATGTAAACTAGCCATGAATCTGACACTCTCAAAAACCTATGTACTCGCCAGCATTTCTTTGCTGACTTTGTTTTCACATATGTTTCAGGTGTTGTTGAATGATGTTGATTGCTAGGATGCATGCTCACATAGGACTGGACGAGGCCTCAGTGACTTAATAACAATGATAGACTATGTTTAACTTGTTTATTTAGATTTCCAGACAATGTAAATATTGAATGTTTAATAAAACAAAACTTCAAATTTCCGTGTGTTTTAAAACAATGATTCTGTTACAACACTCCCCGACGATTCCGCCGCGATTTGTTGTTTTACGCGGTCGGGGTGTGACAGAAAAGTTGGTACAGAGCTCATGGTTATAGGGAATTAGGTTATTAGTAATTCTTTGACCTAGTATATAACCTTCCTAGGACCCTAACACAAGATTCTTGTGTTTAGATCTTAAAACAATACCGTCACTTATCCTTAGGTGACAACCACAACAAGAACACAAATTCCGAATCCGCTTTGAAAACCAATCATCTGTTCTAGGATGATTTATTATAAGGTTTTGAACCCTCTAAGTTTTCAAAATCTCGTCAAAGTTTGGGTCTTATAATGTGAACACGTGCGAACTGGAAGGGTGAATGCCTGTACCCTGAGTTTTTTGTCTAAGGCTAGAGTGTCCGTACAAACCCGCAGCATTGGACCAGTCACTCTTACCTGGGAACTCTTGGGATGAGTATTCACTTATAGGCGAGCATGTCTTCAGTGATACATTAATATGACCCGTTTACTTTGATTAATCACCGTCTCGTTTGTTTGCCTTAGGTAACAAACAAATGATCACAATTTCTATGCGTTGTTGTTATGTTTTAATTATCCGATAACATTTCACTTGTTTTCTCCTATGTCTTTCATTCCTCTAGAATGTCTCTTCATCGCAACAACACTCAAATGTCCGAGCAAACTGCCAAATTTGCCCAGCGAATAGGCGAAGTAACCCTGAAGACTGTGGATTTTGGTATCGCCATGTCTCATCTCAATAATGAAGCCACCCAAGAAGCATCGAAAGAAGCAGAAGCCAAGCCTTCGAAAAAGTCAAAGAAGCGTAAAGCTCCAAAGGGTCCCGTAGCCGTTACACCAAATCAAGCAAAACCTAGCCAGGTGGCAGCACCACCAGCCAAGAAGCCGTACTTAGGAACTACTCCTCTGTGCAATCAGTGTAACCTCCACCACTATGCCAGTGTCAAATGTCAGAAATGTTTCAACTGTGGACTCATTGGTCATTTGGCACGAGACTTTCGTTCAGTCACTGTGCTAAACCAAGCTTTTCAGAAACCCGTTCAATTTCAAGCAGATCCAGCACAGGCTCGTTTTCCTCCTGGTATTTGCTACACCTATGGCGAGACGGGTTATGTCAGGGACAGATACCCAAAGATTTTCAATGCAAATCCGACCCACGGATGAGCATTTGGCCGATTAGAAGAAGCTGTTGCTTTGAATAATCTGAATCTTATGTTTATGTTTCTAGTGTTTTCCTTTGAACTCGGAAACAATCGATTTTGTTTATAAATAAATCTTTATTTTCAATTCTAATGTACAAATATAGTTGCATGTGTGTATGGCATACCCCTACGATACCTACACCAAAGAACCGTATTTGTAGTTCTCTCGTTCATATGATCACTCATGAATTCCTCGAAAATTCTAAGTGCTCGCTTCATTCTAAGAAACGAAGTGACAATTTGAGTAATCACTTTAATTCCTTGGTTAGATAACTAAGGAAACCCTTATCTGTCAAAGTTGCTCTTGGTAAACCCCTTGTACTCAAATCTGTTATTTGCAACTGTCAATTTAACTTTGATAATCACTTTTTTCCTATTGACCTCACGCCGATGCAACTTGGGAGTTTCGACATTATCATAGGGATGGATTGGTTAGCTAAACATCATGCTGAGGTGATTTGTTTCGATAAGATAGTTCGCATTCCTCTTTCGTCTGGCGATGTTCTGGAAGTTCGCGGCAAGAAACCTTCTGCTGGATTGAAGCTCATGTCGTGTACGAAGGCCCATAGTTATTTACAAAAAAGATATGTTGCTTTTCTGGCACATGTCACCGAGGAGAAAGGCAAGGGCAAGAGTATTCAGGATATTCCAAGTGTTCGGGATTATCCAGAGGTGTTTCCTGATGAACTACCTGGTTTGCCTCCAGTTCGTCAAGTTGAGTTTCATATTGACCTTGTACCCAATGCCAACCCAATTGCAAAAGCACGTTATCGTCTTGCACCGTCTGAGATGCAAGAATTATCGAAACAGCTTCAAGAGTTATCTGATAAAGGATTCATCCGATCAAATTATTCACCTTAAGGGAGCTCCTGTCCTCTTTGTGAAGAAGAAATATGGATCTTTTCGAATGTGTATCGATTATCGTAAGCTTAATAAGCTTACCATCAAGAATCGATATCCCCTACCTCGAATCGATGATCTCTTTGATCAAGCTGCAAGGTGCTACCTGTTTTTCCAAGATCGATCTGCGTTTTGGGTATCACTAACTTCGTGTTCTCGAAGGAGATATTCCCAAATCTGCCTTCCGCACAAGATATGGGCATTACGAGTTCACTGTCATGCCTTTTGGTTTGACGAATGCCCCAGCTATCTTCATGGACTTAATGAATAGGGTCTGTAAACCTTATTTAGACAAGTTCATCATTGTGTTCATCGACGATATTCTCATTTATTCAAAGTCTCGAGCCGATCACGAGCAACACCTTCGTTTGACATTGGAACTCCTAAAGAAGGAACAAACTTTTCGCTAAATTCTCCAAGTGTGAATTTTGGCTTAAAGAAGTTCAGTTTTTGGGTCATGTAGTCAACAAGAAGGGTATTCATGTGGATCCATCCAAATTGCTGCAATTAAGGATTGGAATACACCAACGACACCTACAAATTAGTTCTTTTCTTGGTCTCGCTGGTTATTATCGTCATTTTATTTCAAACTTCTCGAAGATCACGGTGCCACTCACTGCTTTGACTCAGAAGAATAAGCCTTTGGAGTGGGGATATAAGCAAGAAGAAGCGTTCCAAACGCTGAAACGGAAGCTATGTGATGCTCCTGTTTTGTCCTTGCCCAATGGAAACGATGATTTCGTTGTCTTTTATGACGCGTCGAATCTAGGCCTTGTTTATGTTCTTATGCAATGAGGTAAAGTCATAGCATATACGTCAAGACAGTTGAAAGTTCACGAAAAGAACTACACAACTCATGATCTTGAGTTAGGTGTTGTGGCATTTGCTCTCAAAATCTGGAGACACTACCTCTATGGAACGAAGTGTGTGGTTTTCACAAGACCACAAAAGTCTCCAGCTCATTCTTAATCAAAAGGAGTTGAACATGAGGCAACGACAATCGGTTGAACTCTTAAACGATTACGATTGCGCGATTCGCTACCTTCCTGGTAAGGCGAATATCATAGCCGATGCGCTTAGTCGAAAGGAACGAGTCAAGGTTAATTATGTTCAAACTCTATTTGATATTCAAATCTTTTGTCCTTCAGGCAGAACGATCTTGTGTAAACGAAGGCTTATTGAATTATGAGCTACCACTTCAACTCGAGCTTAAACTCGAAATAAAAGGGGCGATGGGTTGCTCTATTTTAAGAATCCTTGTGGATGATTATCGCCCAAATCGGAGCCCTGATTGGATTCCTTGTACACCTTAATATGTACATTATAACTTAATAAGGACAAACCGAATTCCTATTAAGATCTTCCTATCTTCATAGTTAGATTCTAGAAAATATTTAAAGTGCCAAATGAAATCCACGGATTGGATTCCTGGTATGCTTTAAATACCCGTGTCCAAAGATAACAAATTAAAGGTCAAATTAAAAAATTATGCGATTATGTGATTATGTGTTTATGTGTTCTCCTCTATGTTTTTGTGTGATCCGATTTTCGTTATCCAAATCCTCATAGAATCTTCCATATCTTCATATGAGGGATTCATAGTAGGATATTCAAAAGGTACTACCTTAAATCCTTAATGGGCTTCTACGTGGTAGTTAAGACCCTTGGGTTATATAGTACCATTCCATGATTCGAAAAGAGACCCTTGAGTGGTCTAGTTAAAAATTGATTCAGAATCTGGTTAAGAGTGGCATGTGATGATACAGCTGAAAGGACCCTATGGTGGTCCAGTAACACTCATCACAGGTTCATTCATTTGGTTTTCCCCTACACATTATCAAATGAAATGTGTGGACTATACAAGGAATTACGTAATTATGGACGCGTACATAATTATAAAAATTCAGTGCACGGAAACCACAGTAAGATTTATCATGTGTAAGAACCAATAGTGACAACAATAACGAAACATGAACAATGTAATGGAGGTACGGTGGACGCACCAATGGCGCTTCATATACTTGTATATAAGTGTCCCTCTTAGATTGCAAGCATAATGTTATTTAAAGTTACTAGAAGTTCAGAACCCTAACCAGTGTTGTTTTATCTTTTCGACTTCATGTTTCAAGCTCTCACAAGTTTCCTCTAATTAAATTTCGGGATGAAATTTCCTGAAGTAGGGGAGACTGTGACATCTGTGCCTCCACGGGCATCGAAAAAATACCAAATCAATTAAATGTTGTGTTTCATACTTGGGATTTGTATAAATATATGTATCATTTGCACATATCAACTCTTGTTCGATTTCGGGCTCTAAATCGCTTTCTGTAAGGTTATACGCGCACTGATGCGTAAATATAACCAGTTTAATGCAACAAACACTCTGGGATAGTGACATAGGCTTAACATACCTTAAATAACCTTTACATAACTTAGAAATAAGTTTTGGAGGGTTTGGTGTGGCGAAATCAAGTTTATTCGCTTACAGGGACTAATTTTGACAAACTATGAAAGTATGCCGATTTGTACTGTAACGAACATTCCGGAACATGACCATAAGTTAAACATACCCTAAATATCCTTTACATAGCTTAGAAATAGGCTTTGAGGGGTTCAGTGTGCTAAAATAAACTTTTTGGTCATTCAAGGACTAAAAGCGTTAAAAGTGCATAAGTTTGCATTTTCGCGCATATCTTACGTTCTGAATACATCCGGACATCCAAAACTTTATGTAATCATTAAAATATTTTATTTTAGTGATTGGCATGATAAAATTCCATTCGTCACGTAATTTGTATCGTTTTTGCGTTCGTTAGTGTAGTAAACTATCTCTGGCTCTTACAAGCCTTAGAGGCAGTGCCTGCCTGGTGCTAGTTATGACAGCACGTTTAATAGGTTATCCGTTCATTGTGCTACTGTGCGTTTGGTGCATCGAGGTTGTCACAAAGGTGCTGTAAGCAAAACATGGGGTGTCAGCAAGTAAAGTATGATGCAAGTAAGTACATGTATCAGCATTCAAGTAGCAGTTTATCCACAATTTCAAGTAAGCACAGTAATTAAGCAGTAATTAATTATTAATTAAGTCGTACGGATACCTGGTTTAGTGAGGGTTGTCACAGTTGAATGATGTTGATTGCTAGGATGCATGCTCACATAGGACTGGACGAGGCCTTAGTGACTTAATAACAATGATAGACTATGTTTAACTTGTTTATTTAGATTTCCAGACGATGTAAATATTTAATGTTTAATAAAACGAAACTTCAAATTTCCGTGTGTTTTGAAACAATGATTCTGTTACAACACTCCCCGGTGATTCCGCCGTGATTTGTTGTTTTACACGGTCGGGGTGTGACAACATGCTCGCCTATAAGTGAACACTCACCCTAAGAGTTCCCAGGTAAGAGTGACTGGTCTGATACTGCGGATTTGTACGAACACTCTAGCCTTAGACAGAAAACTCAGGGTACAGGCATTCACCCTTCAAGGTTGTACGTGTTCACATTATTTAGACCCAAACTTTGACGATATTTTGAAAATTTGGAAGGCATTAAGCCAAAAGAAATCATCTAAGGATAGATGATTGATTTCAAAATCATTTTGGAAGCTTGTGTTCATGTTTTGGTAATCACCTAAGGATAGGTGACGTGTATTGTTTTAAGATCTAAACACAAGAAAACTTGCGTTAGGGTCCTAGAAAGTTATAGTCTAGGTCAAAGAATTACTAATAACCTAATTCCCTATAACCATTGGCTCTGATAGCAACTCTTCTGTCACACCCCGACCGCGTAAAACAACAAACCGCGGCAGAAACGTCGGGGAGTGGAGCGACAAAATTATTGTTTCAACAACCATGGTAATTAAAGTTTTGTATTTTTAAGATTAAATTTACATTGTCTTGGAGTTTAAACAAAACATAACATAAATAACTATCTTTTAAGTCACTAAGGCACAAGTCCGCCTAGGTGAAGTACAAGCATCATCATTCATTAGCACCTGAAACACATGTAAAAGTAGGTACGTCAGCATAAAATGCCTGTGAGATACATAGGTTTTGTTTATGCAGGATTCATGACTTGTATTTAAAAGAAGTGTTTTACATAAAATGTAGTCATGAACCTTGTAAAGTGTTTTCCTTTATAAAATCATATGAAAATCGATGTGAAAATCAAATGATAATAAAAGGATAATGCATGGTTAAATGAATAACCAAGTAAAAGTGATTTTGTATAAAATATGTAATTTGTAAAGCAATGTCGTATTCTTGTATAAAATGTTTCCTGTTTTTGTCAAAGTGGTTTAGATAACGCAACAATATATAATACAATAAAAGCACTTATATATAGGAAGTACCAGCGGCATATCCACCATGCTTTTATCATATAACACATAGCCCCGTTACATAAGCCACTTATCAATAACCAATCAAAATGTCTTGTTTAAAACCAATGTCAAATGTTTATGTGTAAACCATGTACAATGTCATGTGAGAAATGTATCATGTATAACCAAATGTAATGCATAGCAAGTAGAAAGTATCTACTCAAACTATGTAATAATGTCAATGTGAAAAACAATGTCATGTATGGTGAATAACTAGTAATTACTCAACCCCATAGGAAAATGTACAAAACAAAGTTTTTGAATAAACCTAAGTTTGTATCAAATGTTGTGTTTTGCAGAAAACAATGCTTAATGATTACAAACACTTATGCAGTAATGTTAATCGCATACATTCAAGCCTTGCGACTGTGGCGACAGACCCTTAAACAAATTAAAGGTTTATCTAAATTATGTATATCGGATTCTGTCATTCCCAACTTCCAAACAAACCTAGGAAGTTGGAAACGGGATTTGTCAAGTCCTATGGTACCATTACATACTACCGAGCGGCGTGATCAATGTTAATGAATGTATTATTGTCCCGATTAAACATACCAAATGTCATAACCAATGTAGCATGTGAAAACCATGTACTAGGTATGCTAAGTAAACACACCTAGTAGAAATGTTCATGTAAAACAATTGTGCTAGCATGCTCAGTAAACATACATAGCAGAAATGTCATGTAAAACAATGTGTCCATATGCTAAGTAAACATATGCAACAAATGTCTAAGAAATCAATGTGCTAGGATGCGTAACATACATAGCAAAACATAGTTGAAATCATGTATTATACATGTACTAGGTGAAACTAGCATGTTTATGTTATAAAAGCATGAAATGCACGAAAGTAACACGTATGTACATGTGTATCACCCCAAAATATTTGAAAGCGGTAAAAGAGGGGAACTATGTACTCACTTGGGATTGCTTATTAGTCTTGAGAATAAGACCAATTTAAGCTCCAAGGATCACGGAATCACAAGGCACCTAATATGGGTAACTATGTTAATAATCGGATCCTAAATCGGGAGATAAGATAGAATGATGTTCTATAAATCAAATGAGTATTTGAACTCATATGGCATGATTTAATAGACTTTACATTCTGATTTGAAAGTCTACCTAAGTGCTTTTGACCCGTTTCGACCCATTATGGTAGTATAAGCCACTATAATGTGTCGTTTGCGTAAAACTATGGTCGGATGGTTAACTATGTGCTATGTCAAGTCTTACATGTCCAATTATCCCTAAACATGTTACTAAATCAGATTATATGTCAAAAATGTGTTCACATATGCAAAATACGGATTTATGCTTCAAAAGGGCATTTTGGTCATTCCCTATGGGCATACAAGCTACTTAACAAATAACTAACCACTCCTATGTGATCATAAGGTATAACCTCAGAGGTTATTCCCTATGCAACTATGATCACTAAACATGTTTGGTCGGATCCTAATGATCGACCAAACGGGTCGGGTTCGAAAGTCTAAGCGGTTGTTTAGACCGCTTAACTTACGACCCTAAACAAGCACTAAACTAATAGTGACGAGTTAAACATGTCAAAACTTGTTTAACTAACTTAGAAAACTGATTTGGTATCAAAACAAAGTGTTTTGATACCTAAAAGTAGTTCCGTTGCAAAATGCGTGCTAAAACACATTTTCACCGAAACTTTGACTCATCACTACAACTAGTTAACGTGGTAATCAGTAGGTATAATCGCCAAGGATTATAACCATCGTGATTACAATCACGTTACAAAGTTCAAACGAACTTTGCATTGACCATAGACTGGTCAAAGCTGAAAGTCAAACACTGTTTGACTTTCACGCTAGAGAAGCGATAAAAGAACGAAAGAAGCTTACAAAGGGTCCAAGCTAGGGAGAACTTGATCTAAATAATCTCAGGTATGAATTTAATAACCTCAACTTAGAGAAAATCAGATCAAGGGTGAGTGAAATGGTTAGAGAGCTTGGCTATTTATAGTTGTAGTAAGTTCACAAGATCATGCCATGTTTTTGTGTAACTTCCAAGCATTAAATCTCAGCCCTACATGTGTTATGAGCAGATAATATGCCTTGGAGAGGTGTTAACTTGGTCATTACACAAAGATCTTGCAAGAACAACCCCTGAAGTTGCAAACAATTGCTGAAAATCAACATTCTGGAACTGGGCATTTTTATGCGCCCCGTGTAAGATTGGGGACAGGGCCTACGCGGCCCGTGTACTCCTTGCAGATCAGCAACAATTTCACTTTTGACAGTTTAGGTCCCTGCACTTGATTAAGCCCATTTTTGGAACATTTGACCCCTGTTAAGCCATTTTCAAGGCTCTACAAGGTGGTCAAAGTATAGAGGACTCGAAATATGCTCAGAGAAGTCCCGGATGTCGGTTCGTTTGGTCATACGATCGCGTTATTCATCTAATTACGACGAAACTCGAACGGACGCGAAAACGATCCAAATTAAGTGACGAATGGTATTTTTTCATTACGATCACTAAAATAAAAATATTTTAGTGTCTACAAAAATTTTGGATGTCCAGATGTGGTAAGAACGTAAGATATACGCGTAAATGCAAACTTACGCCGTTTTTGACACTTTTAGTCCCTGTAAGATCAAATAAGCATATTTTCGCACACCGAACCATTCAAAGCTTATTTCTAAGCTATGTTTAGGTTATTTATGGTATGTTTAGCTTATGATCATGTTCTACACTGTGCGTTTCCTTACGAAACGGCAGACTTTTGCAGTTTGATGCATATAATCCCTGTGAGCGAATAAACTTATTTTTGCCATACCAAACCCTTCAAAACTTATTTTAAGTCATGTAAAGGTTATTTAAGGTATGTTAAGCTTATTTTGCTGTTCCGGAGTGTTTGTCACGATAAATTGATTACGTTTACGCATCAGTTTGCGTATAACTTTCAAGAAAGCGATATAGAGTTCAAAATTGATCAAAAATCAAAACGTGCAAAATGTCAAACATAAATAGCAAACATTGGGATCAAAACACATTGTTTTATTGATATTGAATTGTTCAAAGTCTGCAAAATGATTACACAAGCACATATGTCACATGATGGCCAATGGTGGAGGGATCCTGAGTTTCAGGACGAAGCCTGTTATGGGTCATTTTCTGCTCATATATCCTGATTAATATTCTGACCCTGTTTGTTTTATTGTGTCTAGGATACCGGATCAGGATATTGGTAACCTCTTGGCATGATATCCTGGTAATAACTAATTAACCCACGTGCAGATTAGAAGGTGCAAGTTTCCAACGTTCAAGTAGACTTCTTCTCCTCAAGACTCGGGCAAATCAGTTCGGTTATAGACGTTGAAGCCGGAAGACGTGGACTACAACATTCACCTGAGGAATATTCGTTGAATCCCGCAAAAGTAGGCTAGTTTGTTAGTTTATTTTACTATAAATGGATTGATCGGATCAGATAGGAACACACAATCTTTCCAACACTCTTTCTCTCTAGCTGCAAACGCTCACAACACACTAACACTTGTATTCGAATATAATTGTAACACTTAGTATATCCGCATCACATCCTGCACTGTATCCTGATATTGGAAGTAATAGAAGAACAAGGCAGCTGTGATTGTCAGCTCCCGAGGTTTTGTGCCGGCGATCTAGATTGATCAAGTGCTTTCCTCGTACATCTCGTGTCACCCTTTACATTTTTGCTCATTCTTTGATCATAAATACAACTCTATATCCTGAGCCGTATCCTAAAATTGTTTTTGCAAACAACTCAATTAACCTATTTTCAACACATTTTTCTAGCACACTACCTCACTTAACTAATTTGATCACTTAATTGCTTCGGTAATTTTTGACCAAAACAATTTGGCGCCCACCGTGGGGCAAGTGGTGCTATTTCTACTAAAAGCTTTTGTGAAATCATTACTTGGTTTTCTATTTTTTAAACTTTTTACTATACTGTTTTCAATGGCCTCAAGACCAAACATGAGCTCTTCCACCATGTCTGCTACCACCTCTGCAACAATTGGTTCGGTGCTTCCACCACCTCCTCCGAGATCTCAAGCCTCTTCTCAAGGAACTGAAAGTCATGTGGCTCGGGATGTTATCCCGCTCACAATATCCAGGCATCTGGTCCTGTTTTGGCTTCTAATGAGGAAATTCTAAATTTGTTTGGTAGTGTACAGGAATAGATGAGGCAGCAGCATGAAACTAATCAGATGCTGATGAGAGAAATACAACTCTTGAAATCCAGCTTAAACAAACCTGCTGAAGATACTGTTACCCCCTTCCAACCTAGGGGTTTGAACTTCAGTTCTGCAGTTTATACTGAGGATAACCGGAGAAATATTGTGCCTAGCCATCCCCAGAATCATACTCCTGAGATACCCTCTTCAGTCAGAGTGTCAACTATGAGAAGCTCAGGATATGCTTCAGGATATGGCCAGAATCCTCAGATTGGTATTGTATCTAATAATAATAATACTCTTGCTACTAATGGTGTTGGATCTTTGCAGGATGCAGGTGTGACATCGGCATTTTCTAGGGAGCTTCAGAAATTGAAGGACATGATATCCAGTGTACCTGGGTGGTCCAGACGATTCTGAAAGTATCCCAGGAAAGCCACAGGATATCCCGGTTCGCGTATCCCATTTGTGATGCTGAAATCCCAAAAAGATTTCAGACCCCTAACATGAAGCTCTATGACGGAACTACGGATCCTGAAGAGCGTATTTCTCAGTATAGGGGAAGGATGGAAATTAACCCTATCCCTCCGGATCTCAAGGAAGCATGCCTCTGCAAGGGTTTCGGTTCTACCTTAACAGGATCAGCCTTAAAATGGCTCTTAAACGTTGCAACAGCAGTGCAGGTTTGAGGGATTATGTGAACAAATTTAGCCGGGAATCCTTAGATATCCCGCATCTTGATGTTGCAACAGCAGTGCAGGCTTTCAAGATGGGGTTGCAAAAAGATTCTCAATTTTACCAGGATCTTGTAATGAATCCCTGCAGGAATCTGGATGAAGCTCGTAACAGGGCTCTAAGATATATTCGGTTGGAGGATGATAAAAAGGTGCAAGAGAAGATGAATTCGTCAATAACCTATGAGTCGACCAACAGGAAGTCAGAATCCTCATATAAACCATATCGCTCTAAGCCATATGGCAGAAATGACGGCAAAAAAGTGAATATTGTTGAAGACGAGGATCCTGAGGAGTATCCTGAGTTGTCTGAATATTATTTTTCTGTTAACATACCTGAGCTGATGTATGCTATGCAGGGTTTAGGGGATAAAGCAAGATGGCCCCGGAAGAATCCACAAAAATCTGATTGGAAGGATAAGTCCAAGTGGTGTGCCTTCCACGAGGATTTCGAACATGTTACTAAGGATTGCATTGCTCTAAGGAAAGAAATAAGCTATCTCTTGAGCAAGGGATATCTGAAGGATCTCCTGGAAAGAAAGAAGAATAAAGCTCAGGATCCTGAGAAGGATCCTGAACGAGCAGCATCACCTCCAGCGGATGCCAAGATAATTAACTTTATCTCAGGAGGATCCAACATTTGCGGGACTTCATATTTTGCGGCCAAGAGACATGCAAAAGAGGCTAAGGCTGAAAGAGGAGAAAAGCCAACCAGGATGACGAACCTCACGACTGATAAAGTGATCACATTCAATAGCGATGACAGGGATACCATCCAGGATCCTCACCATGATGCTTTGGTAATAACATTATATGTTGCTAACCATTTTGTGCGCAGGATACTGGTGGATAATGGCAGCTCCGTCAACTTAATTCAACTGGAAACATTGAAGAGAATGAATGTATCCCCGATGGACATCACTTTGAAATCCACTGTACTTGTTGGTTTTAGTGGAGAAGCCAGGAATACTGTAGGGGAGATAAAGTTGCTTGTATATGTTGAAGGGGTCAACTCAATGTTGCGCTTTTGTGTCATGGACTCCCTATCCTGCTATAATGTTATATTAGGTAGGCCTTGGATCCATGATATGAAAGTTGTGCCGTCAACCTATCATCAATGCATCAAGATACCTACTGTTTTGGTCAAAAATCAAGCTAAGATAATGCAACCAAACTTTCTGTTGTGAGGTGTGATGCTTGAATCAATGAAGAATACTAAGGATCACTTAGAAATGTAATGAACAAGTGACACAATGATTTATACGAGGAAAAAGCCCTTGATCAAGAGTTGATCTCCGGCATAAAAAACCTAGGGTGATGGAAACTACCGATCACCAACTCAAATAAAACAGAAAATGTATTACAACTTCGGATGATAGCGAGCTAGTTACAAGGATCACTATAGTGTAATGTGCAAAAGAGAGTGTAATCGCCAAGTAAACTATCGAGAGCTGGTGAGAGCAGTTACGAGAGTGTGTGTTTAGCCAAAAAATAGCCAAGTGTTCTAATTTAGCTCGCTATCCCCTTTAAATATAGAAAATATCTAAAGTAACTAACTATCCGCATTTCATGCAAGTCTTCCACGACCTCCATAACGTTCATATGAGTCAAGCACGTGCGGAATAAATATGGAATATGCTCCAGGAATATCGCCATGACCAAGTCCAAGCTCGTACTCCTGCAAAACAACAACATATTCAAAGCAGACAATCGTTAGTGCAAGGATCACTATGATGATCCATGATCCTGATCCTACGATACTTTCCGAGGATCACTAATTCAAACAGAATTGAGGATCCCTAAGCCCAACAGTAATTGAGGGTCACTTATCATTGGAAAATCCTCCCCTAACAATTGCCCCCAAAATATAAGGAGTGAAGTGTAAATGAACGAATTATATTTTCTCGTCCTTATCCGTAACAAACCAACGGATATATAGCCGTTGAATCCTGACTAGCCGTTGCTAATATGACGTCATTGAAGTGACTATCCTGCAAAATCATCATTATAAATTGAAGTTAGAGATAAGGGTTAGAGAGCATTTAAATTCGTGCATTTCATCATTTAAATCTTCATTCGAATATCTGATCAGGTACTTCTCTTTCCTTTCTCTCTTCATATTCTCCTTCTGTTTCTTCTTCTCCACCATCGTTATGCCCAAGATGATGCTGAGATCTTCACCGGCTAAGGATCACAAGAAGGACAGTCCCTTGAAGAGCCAAGGGATCATCGAAGGTTCTGCAAAGGAACGATGTTGTTTTAATGATCCGTAGATAGACAGGATCCGCCATTGTTTCCCGACAAACACCTTTTTCAAAGCTCTTGACCCCACCGTCTTAAGTGACTATGTTTTTGAAACCTGGGTAGCTTTTCCGGTCACCCCATTTACAATAGGATACTCGTATCCTTTTCCTGATTTCACCCAATCCTTCTTCTCTCTTACCGGCATCTCCTACATCCAAGCGATGCCAATGATGTGGAGGGTCTTGTATACCCTTGAAAGAATCATTGAGCATGAAGGTATTGATCTAGGAATGTCGGAATTAGTAGAGATGTACGACCTTGTGAGCCATGGATCTCACCGATATCTATTCAAACACAAACCCGGTGAAGAACACCCCATCTTCAAAACCACTAAGAATGACACCAACTGGAAGAGGCGATTCTTCTTTTTCAGAAGGGATTCCATCCCTGATGGGAAGGATCTTCTAAGAAAATGGGTTACTCATGGTAGGATAGAGGATCCTTAGAAGGATCACAGGATAATCTTATTTCTGCTGAAGATCACTAACATCCTTGTTTCTATTTTGTAGCTATTACTGTTTCACACATTATCACAACACCTGCAACGAAGGAAAGGCTTGCCGCTTTCCGGAGGCTTGATCCTGCAGTAAGAACATTTCAAGCAAATACCCAGGATTCTCAAGAAGTATCCTCAGGCTCTGTTACAATGTCAAGTAAGTATCCCATTTTGTACATAATTAAATGTTTAAATTAGAATGAAATAAGGATACTTATCTGTTTTGGATGTGTAGGTGCTGGAAAATCATCGAACTCTGAAACTCGTTTCAGTGTCACCGATCTCACCACTGTTGGTCCTAGGTCTGGAAGGAAGAAGGCTGCTGCTAGCCCAAGTACTGCCATCCCCAAGCCTACCACCTCCAAAGGAAAGAAGAGGAAAGCCTCTGGGGCTGACAATCTAGAAGGCTTGCCTCTAATCCGCCACCAGTTCCTTGAATACTTTGTTGAGGTAAGGATCACTGACTTAGCTTACTTATCCTGCCCACTTGAGGATCATGTGATCCTGAACTTTACATTGTCTTCTTGCAGAAATTTGCTGAAATCGAGTACTACGTAGGCAGTGTTGAAGAGGCTGAGCAAAAGTGTTTGGACCTCCAAAAGATCATGCTGGCCAAGGATCAGAAGATTGCCTCCCTTGAAAACGATGTCAATGTGGTGAAGAGGGAACTTGTCCTGGCTCATATCACTGCTGATCAGGAGAAGAATGAGATCACAAATGATGCCAAAGTCTCTGCTGCCATTGCTATGTACAAAACCCAGTTACAGATGGCCCAAGAAGCTCTGGATCCTAACTTTGACAAGAGCAACTGGGACATAGAGGGCTGGAAGGCTAGGTTGGCTGAGCTGGATGACGAAGAAGAGACTGGTGAGGTCTTGGCAATCGAGGCGAGTGGAAGTGGAAAGGATCATGCTGATGCCGGTGATGCTGGTGGGGATGCAGCCAAGGTTTGAGCTGCTGAAATGGGCGATGATGGAAATTTCTAGACGTGGCCGGAGCCCATTTTTTTAGGAGTTGAAAGTTTTTTGGTTATGATGTTTTGAAACAATGATGGGTTGTATTTGAACAATAGTTTCTAGGGTTATGGATCATGGATCCTAAGACAATAGGTAGGATAATGGGTGGTGGATGGATCCTCTGTTTGGGGGATGAAGCCACTCGTTATCCTGCCATCTTTTATTTCCAGCACTTGAAAGACCTATTAACAATGGACACCCTTTACCTACCCCAGCGGACGGGCCACGTATTGCTGGTAGATGCTCGGGGTAGGTAATTTTGACAACCTTGAAGGGTTTAACTATGGATAAATAAATAAAATCTTTAACTTTTGGCTATCTTGTGTTGTTATCCTTATGAGTACTTTGCTTTTCAACTGCTGTGATATACATTTTTTTTGAATTTATTAAGTAAAGAAGAAAAAAACTTAATAAATATCCTCAAAGAGTTTAGGATATGATCAAGGATCACATATCCTATAGTCAACAAGTTCTGAAAACTAGTGTAATTTAAGGATCTTAAGTTCAGTTGTCAAAGGATAAGGGTCACTCATGTAAATAATAAATAAAATCAAAGTAATTAAGGATCATACCTGAGAATCCAAGTTAGGATCCTATCCTTTAACACTTATAATCAGGATAACCAAAAGACAAACCTTAGCAGAAGGTAAGGATCAAGGATCCTTAGTCATTTAGCTTCAAAAACATGAAATAGGATACAACTTGGGACTAAGCCAGTATAAGATAAAAGTTAGTAACTGGGGATAAGCCCAACAATTCTGGGGACAAGCCCAATATACTGGGGTCAAGCCCAAATAACTGGATACTTCTGTGGATCCTCAATCCTTTGTTAAGGATACCTGAACCTTCAAAACTCAGAACCAAGTGAAAGGAGGATACAGGATGTAGGATCCTTATCCTTATATAAGATAATTAAAGAATGAAATAGTTTGAGATTAGAATATTACCAAAATGAGGATCATCTGTCCTGTAAGGATCCTTCAAGGATACTAGTCAGGTAAGGATCGTGGATCCTCATTACATGAAGTATTTCTTCAAGTGGACAACATTCCAAGCTCTTGGTAGCAAATCACCTTCCATTGTTAGCAATCGATATGCCCCCTTTCCTGCCTCAGCTTCAATCAAGTAAGGGCCTTCCCACTTTGGTGCCAACTTTCCATCAGCAGGATTGGTGGTATTTTGAAATGCTTTCCTTAACACCATATCACCAACTTGGAATTTCCTGATCCTGACATTTTTGTTGTAAGCTCCAGCCATCCTTTGTTGATAACCGGCCATCCTTATCCTTGCCAAATCACTAAGTTCTTCTATAGTATCCAAATCTTGGACCAAGTTTTCAGCATTTTCTTCAGGATCACGAATGCTTGTTCTTGCAGTGGGAATCACCATCTCTGTAGGGATCACTGATTCTGCGCCAAATACTAAAGAAAATGGAGTTTGGCCAGTAGCATTCTTGGGAGTTGTCCTATCAGCCCAAAGTACATAAGGTAGTTCTTCTGCCCATTTTCCTTTCTTGGATCCAAGCTTCTTCTTCTTCAAATTGTTGATGATGATCTTGTTGGATGATTCTTCCTGACCATTAGCTTGTGGGTGGACTGGTGTTGAATTATCATCTTAATCCCCCAACTGTCACAAAAGTTAGTAGTTCTATTCCCAATAAATTGGGATCCATTATCACAAACAATTTCAGAAGGGACACCAAATCTAGTAATAATGTTTCTTTAAATAAAGGCTATAACTTCCTTTTCTCTGACTTGAGCAAAGGCTTCAGCCTCTATCCACTTGGAGAAGTAGTCAGTCATAGCAAGCATGAATACTTTTCCACCAGGTGCCTTAGGAAGCTTACCAACTATATCCATTCCCCATCTCATAAATGACCAGGAAGAGGATATAGGATGCAAGAGCTCTGCTGGTTGGTGAAGGTTATTGTTGTGTCTCTAACAAGGATCACACTTCTTAGCATAATCCACAACATCCTTCTTCATTGTGGGCCAGTAGTATCCTGTCCTCAGGATCCTTGAGAATAATGCTCTGCCCCCAGTGTGGTTTCCACAACCTCCTTCATGGAAATCCTTTAGGACTTCTTGGATTTCAGGATCCTCAATGCATCTTAGATATGGGCGTGCAAGAGATCGTTTATATAACATGTTATTCAATATTGTAAATTGAGATACCTTGATTTTGAAAGCCCTGGGGTTTTCTCCTGTAGGAATCTCTCCATTTTGTATGTATCTCATGATTGGAAGGATCCATGATCCTGAATGAGATTGAGTATCATCACTAGGGATGATTGCAGAATCCTCTCCTATCTCCATGGCTACATGATCCTCAATAGCAGGATTCAAGATATGGATAATAGGGATCTTTATATCCTCCGGGATCTTCAAGGATGATCCTAGATTAGCTAATGCATCAGCCTCTGCATTCTCTTCCCTCGGTACCTGTGTCAAACTAAAGGAAACAAAAGAGAGTGCCAATTCTTTGACTATCTCTAAATTTTTTATTAGCTTTTCACCTTTAACAACATAAGATCCATTAAAGTGATTAGTAATTAATAGTGAATCTACATGTACCTCAAGATACCTGATCCTCATATGCTTAGCAATTTGCAAACCAACTATCAAGGCTTCATACTCAGCCTCATTGTTGGTAGTTTGAAATTCACAAGCTATGGAGTGGGGTATTATGTCCCCCTGTGGCGATTTTAGTAGTATTCCAAGCCCTGTTCCTTTGACATTAGAAGCACCATCAGTGAAGAGTATCCAAGGATCCTTAGTTTCTTCTAGCTGTTGGACCTCTAACTCAGCTTCCTATTGCAAGTCACTACTAAAATCTGCCACAAAGTCAGCTAAGGCTTGAGATTTGATGGCAGTCCTTGGTTCATATCTTATGTCATAAGCACTAAGCTTCACTGCCCACTTAGCCATCCTTCCTGACATTTCAGGTTTCCTGAGAACATTCTTAATTGGGAAATTAGTTTTAACAATAATAGCATGAGTTTCAAAATAATGTCTTAATTTAGTAGATGCCATAATTAATGCAAGGATAAGTTTCTCTAAGTGTGAATACCTGGATTCAGCATCAAGTAAACTCATACTTACATAATAAACAGGATGTTGTGTACCTTGGTGATCCTTAACAAGGACCGCACTTACTGCTTTTGAGGATACTGCTAAGTATAAGGATAATATGTCCCCCTTTTCTGGTTTCATCAAGGCGGGGGCTGAGGATAGGTAATCCTTAAGAGCTTTGAGGGCACTTTCATGCTTCTCATTCCATTCAAATTTTTTGTTCTTCCTCAGGATGTCATAGAATTCCTTGCACTTTTCTGAGGATTTGGATATGAACCTGTTCAAGGCTGCGATCCTGCCTGTCAATCTTTGCACATCCTTGGCATTGGCAGGAGATTTGATATTCACAATAGCCTTGATCTGCTCTGGACTTGCTTCAATGCCCCTTTTTGTCACCATGTAGCCTAAGAATTTCCCTGCTTTAACACCAAAATGACACTTGGAAGGATTTAGTTTCATATTATATTTATCAAGGATATTGAATGCTTCCTCCTGGTCTTTAAGGTGATCCTTAGCTTTCTTGGACTTAACCACCATGTCATCTATATATACTTCCATAGTGTGTCCAATTTGTTCCTTGAACATCATATTGACTACCCTTTGATAAGTAGCACCTGCATTCCTTAGTCCAAACGGCATAGCAATATAACAACATATACCAGTTGGGGTCATAAAGGCTGTATCCTCTTGATCAGATGGTTCCATCTGAATTTTTTGAAATCCAGATGAAGCATCCATAAAAGTCAACAACTCATGACCCGTGGTAGCATCCACCATGGAGTCAATGTGGGGTAATGGGAAAGGATCCTTGGGACATGCCTTGTTTAAATCAGTAAAATTGACACATACCCTCCACTTTCCATTTTTCTTTTGAACAACAACCACATTAGCTAAACATCTTGGATACTTAACCTCTCTTATCATACCTGCACGAAGTAGTTTATCTACCTCTTCCTGGATAATAGCATTCCTTTCAGGTGCAAACTTCCTCCTCTTTTGGTGAATTGGCTTGAATGACCTGTCAATGCCAAGTTTATGAGTAATTATATCTTTAGATATACCTCATATCCTTGTGTTTCGAAGCAAAGGTAGTTTTCCTTCTTTTAAGGAAGGATACTAGCTCCTGTTCAATGTCACTAAGGATCCCGGATCCTATGAAGATCTTGGATTCAGGATCCTCAGGGTCCATGAGGATTTCTTTCAAATCCTGTTCTCTTGCCTCCAAGACATCCCTTGGAGGATACTTTAGTTGCTATTGCTCCCTTGGTCTTGAGGCTGGCTTCATTGATGATGTGTAACAATTCTTAGCTTCTTGCTGGTCACTTTCAATTTTCACCACTCCCCATGGACTAGGAAGCTTTACGCATTGATGATATGTGGATGGGACTGCCTTCATGTCATGTATCCACGGCCTGCCAAGGATAACATTACAACATGATAAGCAATCTATAACACAAAACTTTTGATAAGAATGGAGTCCTTCAATATAGATAGGGAGTTTGATGTCCCCCAATGTGTTCTTGGTTTCTCCACTGAATCCCACAAGGACTGAGGATCTTGGGACAATATCAGACTCCGGGGTATTCATCTTCTTGAGGACATCAAGCTGGATGATATTTACTGAGCTTCCTCCATCTATCAGAATCCTGCGGACAAAATGGTTAGAAATAAATAAGGTAATAACAAGACCATCGTGATGAGGATCCTGAACATCAAGACGATCATCCTCATCAAAAGTTATGATCTTATCCTGGGTGACAGTTGAGGTCCGGATGGGTCTGTCTCCATTATCCATCTTGGTTTCCTTGGCATGCCTTTTGGCTGCTGAAAAGGAAGTATCACAAATGTCTGATCCATCGGATATGAAGTTTATAACTTGTGCATCTGCTGGAGGAGCTGGAGCCCTTTTCGGAATCCTTTCAGGATCCTGGATCCTTGACTTCTTTCGTCCTGAAAGCTCCTTCAAATGCCCCTTGCTTAACAAGTAACCAATTTCCTTTCTAAGTGCAATACACTCTTCAGTGAGATGCCCGAAATCCTCATGATATGCACACCACTTGGACTTATCCTTTGTAGCAGCTGGTTTATCACTTTTCCTTGGCCACCTAGCTTTCTCACCTAGATTCTGCATTGCAAGAATTATTTCATTGTTATCAACAGAAAAACAGTATTCAGAAATTGGAGGATAATCCTCATCATCCTCTTCCTACTCTACTGCATGCACATTCTGGTTGTCAGACTTGTTGTAGGACATGAACTTGTTATTCTTAAAGTAGGATCCTTGTTTTTCCTGCTTTGAGGATCCTGTCAATCTCTCCTGGATCCTTTTGTCATCCTCTAGACGGATGAACCTAAGGGCCCTGGTAATTACTTCATCAAGATTCCTGCATGGGGTCAGAACAAGATCATCATAGAACAGAGAATCCCTAAGTAAACCAATTTTAAAGGCTTCTACAGCCGTAGCAATATCCAGGTTGGGGATATCTAAGGATTTTTACTAAACTTAGTGATGTAATCTCTAAGTGATTCATTCTGACCTTGTGTTACCCTATATAAATCACTAGTTAATCATTCAAATTTTCTACTACAAGAGAATTGACTATTAAACAAATTAACTAGATTAGCAAATGAAGTAATAGAGTAAGGGGGAAGACTTAGCAGCCATTTAAGAGCAGATCCTGTGAGTGTGGATCCAAATCCCTTGCATAGACATGCTTCCTTTAACCTCTCAGGAATTGGATTGATTTCCATCCTCTCCCTGTATTGAGCTACATGCTCCTCTGGATCCGTTGAACCATCATACAGCTTCATGGATGGTATCTGGAATCTTTTGGGTATCTCAGCATCACATAAGGGTGGTGCAAAGTGAGATATCTTATGGCTACCATCTGCGATCTCAGGAATGGGCTTGACCACTCCTGGAACATTGGATATCATATCCTTAAGCTTCTGTAACTCCTTAGCCATAGCCTGATTGATACCTGTATCCTGCATAGAGCCATGGTTAGTGTTATATGAATTGTTAAAAGTGTTACCTCCCATGGGATTCATGTTTGGAATTCCAGATGTGAATCCATATTGACGGGGTTCCGGTATGATTGAAGGACCAGAGGAAGCAATGGTCTGCATTGGTATGAAGTCTCCTTGATGAACATCCGAACTTGGAGGCTGCAAACTTCTTAAGAATCCTTGATCCTGAAAGATGTTGGATCCTTGAACCTGTGAGGATCCTTGAACCTGAAAGGATCCTTGGGGCTGAGAGGATCCTTGAACTTGAAAGGATCCTGGAACCATAGAGAATCCTTGGACCTGGGAGGATCCTTGACCCTGGGAGGATCCTTGACCCGCATGCAGTCCCAAATATCCTCCTGAGCTGACGAAGGATCCTTGATGCTGAAAAGAGGATCCCGATGGCTGAGAACAGGATCCTTGCGGCTGGAAGTGGAGTCATAGTTGCTGTTCCATAACGCCTTTCTGATGGACCACTTTGATATTGGATGCCCGGAACTGCCGATTGTGGGGTAGTTACCGCTGGAGTGTCAAAATTTAATGACCTTGTCATCAGAGGAGAGTGATCCTCCACTGATTTCTTCTGTTTCTTGATATCACCAATCTCCCGGAGGATCCTTTCATTGGTTTTGTCCTGCTCTTGCATACGATCTCTCATTTGCAAAATCAGAATAAAAAGATCATTAGTAGAGGAATTAGAGGAAACAGAAGAAGTTGGTGGTTTTGGGAAAATGGGGGTTTGTCTCTTCGCAACATTTTCAGCATTCTTCTGGGATCCAGAAGGTGGTGGAGGCAAAGGTGGAACGCCTTGTGAAGAACTGATTGCCGGCATTGAGCTTGAAGTAGTTTTTCCCTGAGAAGCCATCTGCTTGGTTGTAGTGAACCGAAATGACCACAAAAATATGAATCTTCTTAGGAATGAAGCACCAATTAAAATCAAGCTAAGATAATGTAACCAAACTTTCTGTTGTGAGGTGTGATGCTTGAATCAATGAACAATGCTAAGGATCACTCAGAAATGTAATGAACAGGTGACACAATGATTTATATGAGGAAAAAGACCTTGATCAAGAGTTGATCTCTGGCATAAAAAACCTCGGGTGATGGAAACTACCGATCACCAACTCAAATAAAATAGAAAATGTATTACAACTTCGGATGATAGCGAGCAAGTGTTCTAATTTAGCTCGCTATCCCCTTTATATATAGAAAATATCTAAAGTAACTAACTATCCGCATTTCGTGCAAGTCTTCCACGACCTCCATAACGTTCATATGAGTCAAGCACGTGCGGAATATATATGGAATATGCTCCAGGAATATCGCCATGGCCAAGTCCAAGCTCGTACTCCTGCAAAACAACAACATATTCAAAGCAGACAATCGTTATGATGATCCATGATCCTGATCCTTCGATACTTTCTGAGGATCACTAATTCAAACAGAATTGAGGATCCCTAAGCCCAACAGTAATTGAGGATCACTGATCATTGGAAAATCCTCCCCTAACACCTACCCCTTGGGGAGTAGTATAGGTGGAAAGTGATCAACAGGAAGCAAAAGAATGTTATTCTTCTTCAATGAAGTCCTCGACAAAGCCTAGTGAAGCATAGCAATTAAAGATGCAGGCCTAGGATATTGTGGAGGCTTCCGAGCAGGATGTAAAGAAAATTATCCTGGATCAGGATAATCCAGATATCTCGGTGCTCGTAGGAACCAATATCCCTCAGGATATTGAAAATCAATTGATTAACTTTTTGAAATGCAGGATGTCGATGTTCGCGTGGAAGCACGAGGATATGACAGGCATTTCCAAGAATATTATAACTCATAAGCTAGGTATTGACAGGTCATTCAAGCCTGTCCAACAAAAGAGAAGGAAATTTGCTCCGGAGCGAAATATGATTATCCAGGAGAAAGTTGAAAGACTACTAAAAAGCAGGATGATTAGGGAAGTGAAATTTCCCAAATGGCTGGCGAATGTAGTTGTGGTGCAAAAGAAAAAGGGAAATGGAGAGTCTGTGTAGATTATACGGAGTTGAAAAAAGCTTGTCCCAAAGACCTGTTTCCTCTACCTCATATTGATTCAATGGTGGATGCTACTGCTGGCCACGAGATGTTAACCTTCATGGATGCCTCCTCAAGATTTCAGCAGATCCAAATGGAACCCTCAGATCAGGAGGATACTGCTTTCATGAAACCGACTGGTATTTATTGTTATACTGCTATGCCTTTTGGTTTAAAAAATGCAGGTGCAACATACCAAAGATTAGTGAACATGATGTTCAAAGACAAGCTGGGGGACACTATGGAGGTGTACATTGATGACATGGTAGTAAAATCTAAGAAGGCTGAGGATCACCTCTAGGATATTAAGGGAGCATTTGATGTCCTGGACCAATACAACATGAAGCTGAATCCTGCCAAATGCCATTTTGGAGTAGGAACTAGAAAGTTTCTAGGATACATGGTGACCAAGAGGGGGATAGAAGCAAGCCCGGAGCAAATAAAAGCTATCTTGGATATTAAGTCACCTTCAAATATGAAAGATGTCCAAAGGTTAACATGGCGAGTAGCGGCATTAAACAGATTTATCTCAAGATCCTCAGAGAAGTGCAAAGAGTTTTATGATATCCTAAAGAAGAATAAAAAATTCGAATGGGGAGAGAAGCATGAAGCACCTTGCAGGATTTGAAGCAGTATCTCTCGACCGCACCTCTATTGATGAAGCCTGAGGATGGTGAACCATTATCCCTGTATGTTGCAGTATCAGGGAATGCAGTAAGTGTTGTCCTTGTAAAGGATCATGAAGGTCAGCAATATCCTGTCTATTATGTTAGTAAAAGTTTATTAGATGCTGAAACTAGATATTCTCATTTAGAAAAATTGATATTGGCCTTAGTTATGGCATCAACAAAGCTTAGACATTACTTTGAGACACATAGGATTCATGTTAAAACTAACTATCCTGTTAAAAATGTGCTTAGGAAACCCGAGATGTCAGGTAGGATGGCTAAATGGCCAGTAAAATTAGGTGCCTATGATCTAGTGTATGAGCCTAGAAATGCCATAAAGTCTCAGGCTTTAGCTGACTTTGTGGCTGATTTCAGTAGTGATATTCAAAATGAAGTAGACCTAGATGTGCAACAACTAGGAGAAAACATAGAATCTTGGACATTATATACTGATGGTGCATCTAACGTAAGAGGTGTAGGTTTAGGTATACTACTAAAATCGCCACAGGGGGACATATTACCCCAGGCTATTAAATGTGAATTTCCTACCACTAATAATGAAGCAGAATATGAAGCTTTAATTGCATGATTAGAATTGGCTAAGAGTATGAATATCAAGAATTTACAAGTATTTGTTGATTCCCTGTTGATTACTAACCATTTCAATGGATCTTATGCAGTAAAAGGTGAAAAGTTAGCTGAATATCTTGAAATTGTTAAAAAATTAGCAGGATATTTCGATGTTTTTACACTTGAACAGGTACCCAGAGAGGATAATGCTGAAGCTGATGCGTTGGCAAATCTAGGATCATCAGTCAGGATACCGGAAGGAACCCAAATACCAATATTACATGTCCTATATCATGCGACGGATTCTCAGGATAAGGAGGTAATAAGTGTTCAGGATCCTAATGATGAGTATCCCGAGGAGGATCCTAAGTCCTGGACGGCTCCGATCATGAGATATCTCAAGGAAGGGCACATCCCAAAAGATGAAAATCCTAAGGCCTTTAGAATGAAGGTATCGTGATTCACTCTTATAAATAATGTTTTGTATAAGAAATCCCTTGCAGGACCATATCTGAGGTGCTTGGAGGATCCCGAAACCAAAGAAGTGCTTCAGGATATACACGACGGGGATTGCGGTAACCATATTGGGGGCAGGTCCTTATTCTCAAAGGTATTAAGAACATGATATTATTGGCCAACAATGAGGAAAGATGCTGCAGAATATGCTCGAAGGTGTGATGCATGTCAAAGTCATAGTAATATATTACATCAACCTGCTAAACCACTGTATCCTATTGTTTCCCCTTGGCCATTCATGAAATGGGGAATGGATATAGTAGGAAAATTGCCAAAGGCTCCAAGAGGAAAGGTCTTCATGCTGGCAATGACTGATTATTTTTCTAAATGGGTTGAAGCTGAAGCATTTGTTCAAGTTAGGGACCAAGAAGTAGTATCCTTCATAAAAAGGAATATCCTGACCAGGTTTGGAGTACCAGCCGAGATAATTTGTGACAATGGTTCTTAATTTATAAGCAAGAGGACTACTGACTTTTGCCAGAGTTGGGGAATTAAAATGATCACATCCACGCTGGTACATCCTCAAGCAAATGGACAAGCAGAATGCTCAAACAAGATAATTGTCAACAATTTGAAGAAAAGGTTGGGAGCTAAGAAGGGAAGATGGGCAGAAGAATTACCATTTGTCCTATGGGCTGATAGAACAACTGTGAAGAATACTACTGGGCAAACCCCATTTTCCTTAGATGGTGATACCTAGAACAAGATCCAACCTCCAGGATCCTGAGCAGAATCCTGAAGCCCTTTGCCAGGAATTAGATACTATTGATGAAAGAAGGGATGCGGCAAAGCTAAGGATGGCAGCATATCAACAGAGGATATCCAGAGCATATAACAAGAATCTAAGGACTAGGAGGTTCCAAGTTAGAGATTGGGTTTTAAGAAAAGCTTTTCAGAATACTACGAATCCTGCTGATGGAAAGTTGGCTCCAAAGTGGGAAGGACCCTATGAGATTGAATCAGAATTAGGGAAAGGAGTACATCGACTCAAGAATATGGAGGGGGAAATGCTACCAAGATCCTGGAATGCTATACATCTAAAGCTCAATTTCAAGTGAGTTTGGAATTTAGTTTCTAACTCAGGATGGTATGAATTCTATCTTTTTTGATATATTTGATATTGTTTATTCCTTTGAACCCAATACTGACTTAAGCATCAGAGGGGTGTTAGCCAGGCTAACACCCACCTTAGCTTATGGTTGTTTTGCAGTATATGTTTCGGGATTTAGCTCCAGGATACACATTCAGGATACTCCGAAAGATTAGAGGATTGGCCCCCTATCTCACGTTTAAGGGATCCTCATCCCTTCACAGGTTTAAAGGTATTCACCTATCTCTCGAATTGGGTTTAAACACCCCGCCTGGAACGCAAGTTATCTAGGGATGGTTCAAGATAGCCGGACCAGTCCATGTAAAAGTGGCTGACAATTTTGTTATTGTTGGCTATATCCTGGATCCTAAAGGTATATGAGGATTGATCACCCTCTCTCACGGAAGGGTATTTTCGTACTCTCTAAGGTTTAAAGGTTATCACCTTTCTAAGTGTTGGAGTTTATACACTCCCGCCTGTAGCGCATGAAAATTTGGGATTTTCCCCAGGATATTTATGGGTTTATCCCCAGGATGCTAAGGATTTATCTCCAGTACATTTTAGGGTTTACCCCCTGTAACACAAGAACTGTTCAAACAGTTGGAACTGGTGTTCAGAAAATTTCTAAGTGTTCAAGGACTTTATGCGCAGGGGATATTTCTTCTGAGGCAATTGTGTAAAATTAAAAGGATCAAGCTTGAACTTAGTATTCGTGGAAAAAGTTGCAGAACGATTGAAGTTTGAGAATAGGGTTACACCCTATTCCTGGTATGATCATTCCTTTATAAACCCTATCTGAGTTATTTGAATTTTTGGAACTGTGTTTAACAAAAAACTTAAATATCCTGATTAGGATATATTCTTAGAATATATTCTCGAAGTATATTTTTAGGATATGTCTCATGATATTTGGTTGGAATATTCGGGATATAATACTTGGGTTAAAAGCTAAAATTGCATTCTAGTTAAACAAGTGTTGTCAAAACAAATATTGTAAAATGAAAATGAACTGTCCTTATTTCTTTAAAAACTTTATCTGAATTGTTTGAAATTTAAAAACCCTATTTGATGAAAGTCTTTATAGGATATTGCCGAATATACTGATCAAGATATTTCACAATATTTGGATAAGACATTGGAAATTATCACACTAATTTTTGGAACGGTGAAATTTAAACTAAAGCAATACATAATAAGAATTAAAAGACAACAGCCGATAAGTCAAAAGGAGGTTATATTATTAACATGTCAAACGTTGTGCTTTTGGTTTCACCTCAAACCGAGGCCCATCCACCAAAAGCACGATTAGTTCTTTACCATATTCACTTATATTTTGGTCAAAAATTACCGAAGCAATTTAGTGATCAAATTAGTTAAGTGAGGTAGTGTGCTAAAATTATGTGTGAAAAATATGTTAACCAAATTAGTTATGAAAACTGTTTCAGGATACGGCTCAGGATATCGAGTTGTATTTACAATCAAACAATGAGCAAAAATGTAAAGGTTGACACGTGATGTACGAGGAAAGCCCTTGATCAATCAAGATCGTCGGCATAAAACCTCGGGAGCTGACAATCGCAGCTGCCTTGTTCTTCTATTGCTTCAAATATCAGGATACAGTGCAGGATGTGGTGCGGATCGACTATGTGTTACAATGTAATTCGAATACAAGTGTTGTGTGTAGTGTTTGCAATGGGCTAGAGAGAAAGTGTTTGAAAATGTGAAAGTTGAGTGCCTTAATCTGATCCGCCCCCATCTATTTATAGTAAAACAAATGTAACTAACTATCCTACATAACCGGGATCCAACGAATATTCCTTAGTCGAACGTTGTAGACCTGGTCTTTCGGGCTCAATTTCTCTCCATTAACAAATACGCCCGAGTCTTGAGGAGATAGAGTCCATTTGACCGTTGGCAAGTCCCAGTCTTTAACCTGCACGTGATTAATTCGATATACCTCAGGATATCACCCAGGATGTTAGCAATATCCCCGTCCAGTATCCTGATCACAGATAAACAATTAAAAGCAGGATATAGTTCAAGATATGTATGCTTAGAAAATGAGCCATAACAATTGTCCCCAAATATATCGGTTGGTATACCAATCCAACGGATATATTTTAAAAGTTTCATCTCATAACTTAAGGCAATCAATACGACTAGACCCTTGAAATGACAGTGGTGCAACTTCCAAAGCGTTATTTACTCTTTACCCCCTACATTCAGCCTATATTAACCGAGAGACTCCTCATTATGGTTATCCTTATCTTCAACCGAATATCAGGTACATTTCTCTCTATCCTTTCTATTTTCCTTGTTTATATCTCCTTTTCTCCGATTGTGATCTTCCATGGCGACCCGTACCAGATCACAAATGGCGGACTCTGTTTCCACCTTTCGCAAACAGAATTTGCTTCAAAAACCTTCAAAAGAGGTGTGTTCTTTCAACAATTCCGATATCGCGGCCCTACGAGCTTCCGGGGCCTTTCCCGCCGGGACAATCTTCCGTCCATTCGACCGAGAGGTCTGATCGGACTTTTGTTCCGACGAATGGGTCTGCATTTTTGCCTATCCTTTCTCCATAGGACTTCAATACCCGTTTTCACCTTTTTATTTCTCGTTTCTTCGAACTTACAGGTCTTAGCTTTGCCCAAATCATGCCCATGGTTTGGCGCATATTAGTCACCTTGGAAGGAATTAAGGCTCGCCATATGCCGGACCTGTGCATCCAGGATTTGCCGATGGCTTATCGTTTAAGATCTCATGGTTCCAGCCGATTCCTTCTATTCTCTATTTCCAAAGACCCTCTCATCCTCAAGGCTACCAAGAACGAGAATAAGTGGACAAGAAAATTCTTTTTTGTGAAAATAGACTCCATTGATAAGGGTTTTGACCTCCCTAAAAGATGGTTGACTTCCGGTAGGAGTTAGGGTTTTTAGGAGTATCCCTAATCATATCCCGAACCTCCATCCTGAACCAACACCCTGATATATTTATTTCGTTTCTTGCAACAAACTTTAAAGAACTAGCTCCTCCTAGTGCTGAATCGGAAGGGAGAATAAAAGAGATCTACAAGCTTCCTGAGGGTGAAACAACCTTTAACCTGTTACTCACAAGCTCAAGTCAAAGATCAAGTTCCAACATGTCTGCTAAGCATATTTTCAAGAATTATTTTTATACTAAATTGATTATTATTTTTAGAAGTATAATAACCTTAAAACATCTTCCCATGGGCAGTGCCAGTTATTAACCTCGAAGGCTTCTAACTTGACGAGTTGGACAGTTACTCCAGCCTTGTGCCTGCCAAACAAGAAATTAAGCCGAAGCCATCTGCCACACCGAAGCCCATCAGTTCAAAGACTACTTCTGCTTCTAAAGCCCCTCCAGCATCCAGGACCCGGGCCTCTAGTTCCCGGAAGAGGAAAGAAATGGATTCTCCAGCCACCTCTGAGACATTCTCTCTAGAGAATCATGGGTTTAGTGAAGCTAATTCATTCCTCAAGCAGGTAAAAATTCCCTTCCAATATCCTGAACACACATGTTAATCATTATCCTGTTCATTTTACGCCGATACCTGTATCTTTAACTGCAGGGCTTGGAAAGTCTCATGCATTTGTATGAAGACTCCTGTGGGCTTAATAAGATGCTGCAGATCAAGATCGAAAAAGCTGAAGCCACCATAGCTGATCAAGGAACAATTGCAGCTGCCAAGTCCCAGCATTATCAGGACAAATACAAGGCAATGACCCAGGAACATCAAGCTGCCCTCCACAAGGCCAAAGAGGATGCCCAATCCAATCTAGATACCGCCCTTCTCCAATACCAGCAGGATATGAGCTCATACCAGGACAGTATCAAAGCATCCGTGGTCATCTCTCTTCTTCAAGCCAGGATAAGGATGGCTTATGAGGCCAGGGATTTGGGCTTTGAATGCCCCTTCTGGAACGTAAAGGCTTGGGAAGGTAAACTACAGGATCTCAGAGGTCATCCCGTTGCTCATCCTGCAAAACATGCTGACGAAGAGCCTTCTAAGACGGCAGAGGAAGTGGCCAATTCTGGTGATGATGCCGAGAAGAATCCTGAAGCTGATGCTGGTGCGAATGCTGGGAAAGAGGTTGCTGATCAGGAAGGCGCTGCTTCTTAAGCGGCGAAGTGGGCGATGATGGACATACGTGCCAAGGCCGGAGCCCACTTTTTTAAATTTCATGGTTGTGGTTGTGAAAAACAATTTACATTTCCTGTCTTTGAACAATTTATATTTCCTGCATTAGAACAATACGATAACCAAAGGTGGATGGGTCCTAGGTTTTAGGATGAAGCCCTTGGTCATCGGTTAGTATAATCTGTTTTGAACTTCGTAGCGGTTGAAGGTGGACAGATTTCGTTTTGAGATAAAAACCTTCAACCGTTACGTAGGTATGGTAAAAACTAATCGTGCTTTTGGTGGATGGGCCTTGGTTTAAGGTGAAACCAAAAGCACAACTTTTGACTTGTTAATAATATAACTATCTCTTGACTTATTTGTTGTTGCCTTGCATTACTTAACGTAACTCTTAGCTTTGTAAATATTTTGTATTGTTATCTTATGAAAATATCCTGATCAATATGCCTAGCGATATATTACAAAAACTTTTTATAGGACTTCTAAACATTCCTTCAACTTTGTAGAAAGCTTTTTAAAGAGTGAAAAACAGTCCACTTTTCCAAAACCTGTTTTGATAATACTTAAATGATCAAAGTTTCTAACTAGTATTAGTTTCAAATATTTTAATCAAATATCCTGAAAAGTATTTTGAAAATATATTTTGAGAATATATCAGGATATTTAACCTTTTACCAAACATCAAAAACTTAAACAACGTTTACAAAGGAAAGATCATACCAGGAATAGGGTATGAACCTATTATCAAATTTCAATCCCTTTGCAACTCTTCCAATGAAGATGTCCCCTATCTGAGACACTTAGTGCATTAGTTCTAAACCTTATCCTTTGAGCTTTACACCATTGCCTTATTAGAAATGTCCCTTGTGTACAATGTCTTCACATACTTAGAAATCTTCTGGATATCGGTTCCCATTGTATAGACAATTTTTCATGTTACAGGGGTAAAACCCAAGAATGTACTGGAGATAAATCCCTTGAATTCTAGGGGAAATCCCAAATTTTCGTGCGCTACAGGTGGGAGTGTATAAACTCCAAGACTTAGAAATGTGAAAACCTTTAAACCTTAGAGAGTATGAAAATACCCTTTCGTGAGAGAGGGTGATCAATCCTCATATACCTTTAGGATTCAGGATATAGCCAACAGTAACGAAATTGTCAGCCACTTTTACATGGACTGGTCCCGCCACCTTGAACTATCCCTGAATAACTTGCGCTCCAGGCGGAGTGTTTAAACCCAATTCGGAAGAAAGGTGAATACCTTTAAACCTGTGAAGGGATCGGGATCCCTTATACGTGAGAGAGGGGGCCAATCCTCTAATCTTCCGAATTATCTTGAGTGAGCATCCTGGAGCTATATCCGGGAGCATATACTGCAAAACATCCTTAAACTAAGGTGGGTGTTAGCTTGGCTAACACCCCTCCGATGCTTAAGTTAGTATTGGGTTTCAAAGAACAAATCAAATCAAACATATTTAAAAGAGATAGAATTCATACCATCTTGAGATAGAAATTACATTCTATTCTTACATAAAAAAGAGCTTTAAGTGTATTGCATTCCAGGATCTTCGTAGCATATCCCCTTCCATATTCTTAAGTCTATATGCTCCTTTCCCTGCTTCTGACTCAACTTCATAAGGTCCTTCCCATTTTGGAGCTAGCTTGCCATCGGCAGGATTAGTGGTATTCTGAAAAGCCTTTCTTAGCACCCAATCACCAACTTGAAATCTCCTAGTCCTTATATTCTTGTTATATGCTCTGGATATTCTTTGTTGATATGTTGCCATCCCTAGCCTTGCTGCATCCCTTTTTTCATCTATAGTATCAAAATCTTGACATAAGGCTTCAGGATTCTGTTCAGGATCCCGTAGGGTAGATCTTGCAGTAGGTATTGCCATTTCCGTTGGAATCATCGCTTCTGCTCCAAAATACCAAGGAAAATGGGGTTTGGCCTGTTGCATTCTTTACCATTGTCCTGTCAGCCCACAAAACAAAGGGTAACTCTTCTGCCCATCTTCCTTTTTGGCTCCAAGCCTCTTCTTTAGGTTAATGACAATTATCTTGTTTGAGGATTCTGCTTGTCCATTCGCTTGAGGATGTACCGGAGTAGATGTTATCATTTTGATTCCCCAACTCTTGCAAAAGTCAGTAGTTCTCTTGCTTATAAACTGAGAACCATTGTCACAGATTATCTCGGCTGGTACTCCAAATCTGGTCAGGATATTTCTCTTTATGAAGGATACTACTTCTTGATCTCTAACTTGAACAAATGCTTCTGCTTCAACCCACTTGGAGAAATAATCCGTCATTGCCAACATGAAAACCTTTCCTCCTGGAGCCTTTGGAAGCTTTCCCACTATATCCATACCCCACTTCATAAACTGCCAAGGGGAAACAATAGGATACAGCGGTTCAGCAGGCTGATGTAATATGTTAATATGTCTTTGACATGCGTCACATCTTCGAGCATATTCTGCGGCATCCTTTCTCATTGTTGGCCAATAATATCCTGTCCTTAATACTTTTGAGAATAACGACCTGCCCCCAGTATGGTTACCACAATCCCCTTCATGTATATCCTGAAGTACTTCTTTGGCTTCAGGATCCTCCAAGTGTTTTGGTCAAAAATTACCGAAGCAATTAAGTGATCAAATTAGTTAAGTGAGGTAGTGTGCTAGAAACAAGTGTCGAAAATATGTTAATCAAATTACTTGCAAAAACAGTTTCAGGATACGGCTCAGGATATTGAGTTGTATCGACGATCAAACAATGAGCAAAAAGTAAAGGAAATGACACGAGATGTACGAGGAAAGCCCTTGATCAATCTAGATCGCCGGCATAAAACCTCGGGAGCTGACAATCGCAGCTGCCTTGTTCTTCTTATTGCTTTAAACTTCAGGATACAGTGCAGGATATCAACCAGATCGCTAAGTGTTACAATGAATTTGTGTGAGAGTACAAATTGCGAGAGAACAAGTGTTAGAGTATAGTGAGTGTGATTGCAGTGAGATTGTTGTGTCCTATTTGATCTGGTGTTCCTCCTATTTATAGTAACGAAATACAAACAAATATTCCTATAAATATGGGATGCTCCGAATATTCCACCACGAACGTTGTAGACCGAGTAATAAGGTTTCAACGTCTTTCTTTGAACGGCCTAGACCGAGTCTTCCGTGGAATAAGTCTTTGTGAACGTTGCTAGCTTCTAACACACGTACCTGCACATAATCCATTAGTAATCCCGAGGATACCGTTCAGGATGTTACCAATATCCTGAACCAGCATCCCGGATGTAAACAGATACTACATAAATAAGATATAGATCAAGATATTTCCCAGGATATGGGCTCAGAATTTCACCCATAACAATTGTCCCCAAAAATGTTACCGTTTGATATCCTAACGGTTACATTTTTTCACAGTGGCCGAGGCAATTAAGAGATAAGACTTCTGATGTGACAGCTTTCAACCACCCGGCCTATATTTACTCATCATACCCTATATCTTCTCATCCTCATCTTCTTTTTTACCCACAATCGACAAGAAAAAGGTAATATTCTCTCTCTCATCTTCATAACCATCTTTCATTTTACTCCGGCAAGAATTCAGGCGACCAAATGCCTAGGCAAACGAGGTCCAGTTCAGGCGACTCGGCTCCCACATTCATCCAACAGAATCTTCTCCAAGAACCGGAGAATGAAACATGCACCTTTGATAGTGCTCATCTGTCGGCTTTGAAATCCTCCGGTATCTTTCCGGATGGAACCATATTCCGGCCCTTTGACAGAGAAATCCGCTCAGATATGGTTTCCACCGAGTGGATTTGTTTCAATGCTTTCCCCTTCACCTTAGGGCTACGATTCCCCTTTCCGGACTTCATTACCGAGTTTTTTAACATCACTAAAATTTCTTTCAGCCAAACCATGCCAATGCTTTGGCGTGTTTTGTCTGTTCTTGACCAAATCAAGAGAAACCACATACCTGACCTTTCCGTCCATGACCTCCCTTTAGCCTACAAGCTTAGATGCCATGGCTCATCTAGGTTTCTGTTTTACTCTAGTTCCGGTCCCCCATTGATACTTCGTGCCACCAAAAACGAGGATGGTTGGCAATCCAAGTTTTTCTTCGTAAAAAGGGATTCAATCCCCGGTGGAACGGATTATCCGATGAGATGGTTAAGAAAGGGTAGGACTTAGGGTTTAAGAATGATCTTGTCTCTTATCCTGTCTCATATTCTGAACTAACAAATTTTCATTTTTGTGCAGCTGATTTCAGGAAGATTGCACCTCCTCTTGCAAATTCTCAAGAAAGAATAGACGCCATCAGACTCCTTCCAGAGGCAGAGAGAAGTTTCAATCCATCTCCACCGAGTCCAAGCCCTCTTTCCAGTGCCAACATGTCTGGTAAGGATCCTGCAAGATATCCTGCACACATATGTTTTTTATCTGTTATTCATAGGAGGGATTTAGAATTTACTCCCTGTGTGCAGATTCCAGCAAAGTCCCAGTCTATCTAGACCTGGACGAACTTGACAGCTATCCAACTCCAGCCACAGTCAAGAAGGAGACTCCTGCTACTACTAGCTCCAAGCCACTCCCGGCTCCCAAGGCCAATCCAAGAACCCGTGCTTCCGCAGCGAAAAAGAGAAAGGGTCTCGAGGTCAGTGCTCCAGGCTCAGAAGGGTTCTCCTATGACGAACTCAGCTTCTCTGACTCCTTAGAGCCAATGACATCCTTCCTCAACAAGGTAATATCCTGACGCATATCCTTCATGTATATCCTGCACATATATCCTGCATGTATATCCTAACAGGATATCCTGGTAGGACGTCTTAGTCAACATACATTCTAAATTCATACATGTAATTAATGTGCAGGGCCTCCAGCATTTGCTCCACTTGTACAATGACGCTTGTGGTACTGTGGCACTTCATGAAGCCAGGATCAAGCAGCTCGAGACCACCGTTGCTTACCAAGGTGCTATTGCTGAAGCGAAGAGCCGGCACTACGAAAGCTTGCTAAAGAAGGTCACCCAAGATGCCGAGGTCAAACTTGCCAGCGTTCAAATGGATCATGATCAGGCTTTGATCAACTTTCGAGAGGGAATCAAAGCTTCTGCTATCGTCTCCCTGCTGCAAGCACGCATCAAGATGGCCTACGAGGCCAAGGAGACGGGCCTTGTTTGTCCATCTTGGCCAGTTGAATCCTGGGTGGCTAAGTTAAAGGAGCTCGGAGGCAAAGCTGTGCCACTTCCTGCTGAAGCCGGTGAGTCTTCTAAGTCAGCAGAGGTGGTGGTCCAAGCTGGAGAGAAGAAGGATGCTGGAGCTGATGCTGAGATGGTCATTGGTCAGGATGCTGCGCAGGATGCTGGTCAGGATGCTGGAGCGGAGAAGTCTGAGAAAGTTGGAGGAGATGCCGCTGTGTGAGGGCATCTAGGTGGGCGATGACGGATATACGTGCCAAGGCCAGAGCCCACCTTTTTGAGTTTGAATGTTGGTTTGCAGTTCCACAAACAATTTACTTTTCTGCATTTTACTTTCCCGTACCTGAACAATTTACATTTCCTGCATGCTTTTTGAACAATACAACAGTTGAAGGTGGATGGGTCTCGGTTTGAGATGAAGCCTTCAACTGTTGGGTAAATATGGTTATGAACTATTAGTGCTCTTAGTGGATGGGCCTTGTTTTGAGGTGAAACTAAGAGCACTTCTTTTGGTATGTTAATAATATAACTACTCTTTTGACTTTATTATTATTGTCACACAAATTTTACTTGTGAAAATTGTTTGGTTTGAACATTCTTAGGAACACATATCATAAATATATCCTGGGAGATATCCTGAAAGATATCTTAAAAGGGATATTGAAATATAACCTATAAATTGTCCAAACAAAAAGGAGAGATCATACCAGAGATTCTTAGAGAATCAGTTCCAATCCTTCATCATAAATTTGTCCCCAGTGCATACTTATAAACTTAGATCCATCCTTTGAATCAGAATAATGTGTGTCCCCTGTGTTCAACAAAAACATAAATGTATTTACATTTTGACTGGAATGAATTCCGAATGCCCAAGGGCAGAACCCCTGATATCCTGAAATGAATCCTTAGCATACTGGGGATAAACCCTGATATCTGGGGATAAACCCTAAATTTCATGCGCTACAGGCGAGAGTGTATAAACTCCAATTCTTAGAAAGGTGAAAACCTTTAAACCTTTGAGAGTATGAAAATACTCTTTCGTGAGAGAGGGTGATCAATCCTCATATACCTTTAGGATCCAGGATATAGCCAATAGTAACGAAATTGTCAGCCACTTTTACATGAACTGGTCCTGCTACCTTGAACTATACCTAGATAACTTGCGCTCCAGGCGAGGTGTTTAAACCCAATTCGAGAGAATGGTGAATACCTTTAAACCTTTGAAGGGACCAGGATCCCTTAAACGTGAGAGAGGGGGCCAATCCTCTAATCTTTCGACTTATCCTGAGCATATATCCTGGAGCTATATCCTGAAAGATATTCTGCAAAACAATTGTATACTAAGGTGGGTGTTAGCTTGGCTAACACCCCTCTGATGCTTAAGTCAGTATTGAGTTTCAAAGGGTAAGTTAAACCAAAACATATTTAAAAAAAGATAGAATTCATACCATTCTGAGTTAGAATATTGAATTCTAAACTCACTTGAAGTAAAGCTTGAGATGTATAGCATTCCAAGATCTCGGTAGCATATCCCCTTCAATATTCCTGAGTCGATATGCTCCTTTCCCTGCTTCTGACTCGACTTCATAAGGTCCTTCCCATTTCGGAGCTAGCTTGCCATCGGCAGGATTAGTGGTATTTTGAAAAGCCTTTCTTAGCACCCAATCACCAACTTGAAATCTTCTAGTCCTTATGTTTTTATTATATGCTCTGGATATTCTTTGTTGATATGCTACTATCCTTAACCTTGCTGCATCTCTTCTTTCGTCTATAGTATCCAAATCCTGACATAAGAGTTCAGGATTCTGTTCAGGATCCTGCAATATAGATCTTACAGTAGGTATCGTCATTTCTGTTGGAATCATCGCCTCCGCTCCAAATACCAAGGAAAACGGGGTTTGGCCGGTTGCATTCTTTACCGTTGTCCTATCAGCCCACAAAACAAAGGGTAACTCATCTGCCCATCTTCCTTTTTTGGCCCCAAGTCTCTTCTTTAAGTTATTGACTATTATCTTGTTTGAAGATTCAGCTTGTCCATTCGCTTGAGGATGTACTGGGGTAGATGTGATCATTTTGATTCCCCAACTTTTGCAAAAGTCAGTAGTTCTTTTGCTTATAAACTGGGACCCATTATCACAAATGATCTCAGCTGGTACTCCAAACCTAGTCAGGATATTCCTTTTTATAAAGGATACTACTTCTTGGTCTCTTACTTGGACAAATGCTTCAGCCTCAACCCACTTGGAGAAATAGTCTGTCATGGCTAACATAAAAACTTTTCCTCCCGGAGCTTTTGGTAACTTCCCTACTATATCCATCCCCCACTTCATGAATGGCCAAGGGGAAACTACAAGATATAATGGTTCAGCTGGTTGATGTAGTATGTTACTATGTCTTTGACATGCATCACATCTTCGAGCATATTCTGCAGCATCTTTCCTCATCGTTGGCCAATAATATCCTGTCCTTAATACTTTCGAAAACAATGATCTGCCCCCGGTGTGATTACCACAATCCCCTTCATGTATATCCTGGAGTACTTCTTTGGCTTCCGGATCCTCCAAGCACCTCAAATACGGTCCTGCAAGAGATTTCTTGTAGAAAACATTATTTATAATAGTGAACCGTGATACCTTCATCCTAAATGCCTTAGGATTTTCATTTTCGGGGACATGTCCTTCTTTGAGATATCTCATAATTGGAGCCGTCCAAGATTTAGGATCTTGTTCAGGATATTGCACTTCAGGATCCTGAATACCCGCTACTGCTTTATCCTGAGGATTCGTTGCAGGATATAAGACATGTAATATTGGTATTTGGGTCCCTTCAGGTATCCTGATTGATGATCCCAAATTTGCCAAGGCATCTGCTTCAGCATTATCCTCCCTTGGTACCTGTTCAAGTGTAAAAATATCGAAATATCCTGCTAATTTTTTGAGAATATCAAGATATTCTATTAACTTCTCACCCTTAACTGCATAGGATCCATTAAAATGGTTAGTAATTAACAAAGAATCAACATATACTTGTAAATTTCTGATATTCATGCTTTTAGCCAATTCTAATCCTGCAATTAAAGCCTCATATTCTGCTTCATTATTGGTAGCAGGAAATTCACACCTAATAGCCTGGGGTAATATGTCCCCCTGTGGCGATTTTAGTAGTATTCCTAATCCTACTCCTCTTATATTAGATGCACCATCAGTATATAATGTCCAGGATCCTGAGGATTCTCCTAGCTGTTGAACTTCTAGGTCTACCTCATCCTGAATGTCACTACTAAAATCAGCCACAAAGTCAGCTAAAGCCTGAGACTTTATGGCGTTCCTAGGTTCATATACTAAATCATAGGCACTTAACTTTACTGACCACTTAGCCATTCTACCCGACATTTCCGGTTTCCTAAGTACACTTTTGACAGGATAATTTGTTTTAACGTGTATCCTATGTGTCTCAAAGTAGTGTCTAAGTTTGGTTGATGCCATAACTAATGCTAGTATTATTTTTTCTAAATGAGAATACCTAGTTTCAGCATCCAACAAACTTTTAATAACATAATAAACAGGATATTGCTGACCTTCATGGTCTTTTATAAGAACGGCACTTACAGCATTCCCTGATACAGCAAGGTACAGGGATTGTGGTTCACCATTTTCAGGTTTCATCAGTAGAGGTGCGGTTGAGAGATATCGTTTCAAATCCTGTAGGGCTGCTTCATGCTTCTCACCCCACTCGAATTTTTTGTTCTTCTTCAGGATATCATAAAAATCCTTGCATTTTTCTGAAGACCTTGAGATAAATCTATTCAATGTTGCCACTCGCCCTGTTAATCGTTGAACATCCTTCATATTTGAGGGTGATTTAATATCCAAGATGGCTTTAATCTGTTCCGGGCTTGCTTCTATTCCTCTTTTGGTCACCATATATCCTAGGAATTTTCCTGCTCCTACTCCAAAATGTCACTTAGCGGGATTCAGCTTCATATTATACTGATCCAGGATATCAAACGCTCCTTTAATATCCTGGAGGTGATCCTGAGCTTTCTTTGACTTTACCACCATATCGTCAATGTACACCTCCATGGTGTCCCCCAGTTTGTCTTTGAACATCATGTTTACCAATCTTTGGTATGTTGCACCTGCATTTTTCAAACCAAAAGGCATAGCTGTATAACAATAAATACCTGTTGGTGTCATGAAGGCAGTATCCTCCTGGTCAGAAGGCTCCATTTGGATCTGTTGAAATCCTGAGGATGCATCCATGAAAGTCAGCATTTCATGCCCAGCAGTGGCATCTACCATTGCATCAATGTGGGGGAGAGGAAATGGGTCTTTAGGACAAGCTTTGTTCAAGTCTGTGTAATCTACACAGACTCTCCATTTCCCATTTTTCTTCTGTACCACAACCACGTTTGCTAGCCACCTTGGGAACTTGACTTCTCTAATCATTTTGGACTTCAACAATCTTTCAACTTTCTCTTGAATAATTGTATTGCGTTCAGGAGCAAACTTCCTTCTTTTTTGTTGCACGGGCTTGAATGATTTATCAATTCCAAGCTTGTGAGTGATAATGTCTTTGGATATGCCTGTCATATCCTCATGCTTCCATGCAAACGTCGACATCCTGCATTTTAAAAAGTTAATTAACTGCTCTTCAATATCCTGAGGGATATTGGTTCCCACGAGCACCGAAATATCGGGATTATCCTGGTCGAGGATAATTTTCTTCACATCCTGCTCCGGATCCTCCACGATATCCTGGGCCCGTGTCTTTAATTGCTATGCTGCACTAGGTTTGGTTGAGGATTTCATTGAGGATGAGTAGCATTCTTTCGCCTCCTGCTGATCGCTATCAACTTTAACAACCCCCCAAGGGGTAGGTATCTTGATGCATGGGTGATATGTTGATGGCACTGCCTTCATATCGTGAATCCACGGTCTTCCCAGTATAATGTTATAGCAGGTTAGAGAATCCATCACACGGAAACGCTGTATCGAGTTAACTCCTTCAACGTACACCGGCAACTTTATCTCTCCCACTGTGTTTCTGGCCTCTCCACTGAACCCAACAAGCACGGTAGACTTTGAAGTGATATCCATTGGAGATACATTCATTCTTTTAAGTGTCTCTAGTTGGATTATGTTGACGGAGCTGTCATTATCAACCAATATCCTGCGTACAAAATGGTTAGCCACATATAACGTTATTACCAGAGCATCATGGTGAGGATCCTGGACAGTATCCCTGTCATCAGCATCAAATGTGATCACTTTGTCAGTTGTGAGTGTAGTCATCCTGATAGGTTTGTCTCCCCTTTCGGCCTTAGCTTCCTTTGCATGTCTCTTTGCTGCCGAATACGAAGTCCCACAAATGTCGGATCCTCCCGAAATGAAGTTGATTATCTTGGCATCCGCGGGAGGTGATGCCGCTCGCTCAGGATCCTTCTTAGTATCCTGACCCTTATTCTTCTTTCTCCCTAAGAGATCTTTCAAATATCCCTTGCTTAGAAGATAACTTATTTCTTTCCTCAAAGCGATGCAATCCTCAGTCATATGTCCGAAATCTTCGTGGAAAGCACACCATTTTGATTTGTCTTTCCAATCCGCTTTTTGTTGATTCTTTCGAGGCCATCTTGCCTTGTCCCCTAGACCCTGCATGGCATACATCAATTCAGGAATGTTTACAGAAAAGCAATATTCCGATAATTCAGGATACTCTTCAGGATCCTCATCCTCGACAGCATTCACTCTCTTGTTCTCATTTCTGCCATATGGCTTAGGCCGATACGACTTGAATGAGGATTCTGACTTCCTGTTAGTTGACTCATAAATGTTGGATGAGTTCATCCTTTCTTGCATCTTTCTGTCATCTTCCAACCGAATGTATCTTAGGGCCCTGTTCCGAGCTTCATCCAGGTTCCTGCATGGGTTCATTACAAGGTCTTGGTAAAATTGAGAATCCTTTTGCAACCCCATCTTGAAAGCTTGCACAGCTGTTGCAACATCAAGATGAGGAATGTCTAGTGATTCCCGGCTAAACTTGTTCACATAATCCCTAAGGGATTCCTGAGGCCCTTGTGTTATCCTGTAGAGATCACTTGTTAATTTTTCGAAGCTTCTACTACAAGAAAACTGACTATTAAATAAATTTACTAAGTGAGCAAAAGATGTAATTGAATGTGGAGGCACATTCAAGAGCCATTTCAAAGCTGATCCGGTCAAGGTTGAACCAAAACCCTTGCACAAGCATGCTTCTTTGAGATCCGGAGGGATAGGGTTAATCTCCATCCTTTCCCTATACTGAGCAATATGCTCTTCAGGATCCGTTGTTCCGTCATAAAGCTTCATGTTGGGGGTTTGGAACCTCTTTGGGATCTCAGCATCACATATAGGATATGCAAAACGAGATATCTTGTGGCTGTCTTGAGACACTTCCAGGATTGGCTGGACCACCCCGGGTACACTTGATATCATGTCCTTCAACTTCTGAAGTTCCCTAGTAAGTGCCGATGTCACACCTGTATCCTGCAAAGATCCACTATTGTTAGTAGCATGAGTATTATTATTATTTGACACGTTACCCGTTGGAGGATTTTGCCCATATCCTGAAGCATATCCTGAGCTCCTTATGGTCGACATCCTGACCGAGGAGGGTATTTCAGGAGTATGATTTTGAGGAAGGCTGGGCACAATATTCCCCCTGTTATCCTCAGTATACACAGCCGAGCTGAAGTTCAACATTCTGGGATGTAATGGGGTGACAATATCCTCAGCAGATCTGCTCGAGCCAGACTTCAGGAGTTGTATTTCCCTTAAAAGCATTTGGTTTGTTTCCTGTTGTTGCCTCATTTGTTCCTGCACACTTCCAAATAAGGTTAAAATTTCATCGTTAGAAGCTAAAACGGGAGCAGATCCCTGGATACTCCGAGTAGGGATAACATCTTGAGATTGCGTAGAAGCTGGCATCCTTGGAGGAGGTGGTGGAAGCACCGAACCGGTAGTGGCAGAAGTCATAGCAGACATAGTAGAGGAACTCATGTTTGATCTTGAGGCCATTATGGACAATGTAGCAAAAAGTTTTGAAAATAAAAAACCGATTAGCGATTTAACAAAAAAATTTAGTAAAGAGAGCACCACTCGCCCCACGGTGGGCGCCAAATTGTTTTGGTCAAAAATTACCGAAGCAATTAAGTGAACAAATTAGTTAAGTGAGGTAGTGTGCTAGAAACAAGTGTCGAAAATATGTTAATCAAATTACTTGCAAAAACAGTTTCAGGATACGGCTTAGGATATTGAGCTGTATCGACGATCAAACAATGAGCAAAAAGTAAAGGAAATGACACGAGATGTACGAGGAAAGCCCTTGATCAATCTAGATCGCCGGCATAAAACCTCGGGAGCTGACAATCGCAGCTGCCTTGTTCTTCTTATTGCTTTAAACTTCAGGATACAGTGCAGGATATCAACCAGATCGCTAAGTGTTACAATGAATTTGTGTGAGAGTACAAATTGCGAGAGAACAAGTGTTAGAGTGTAGTGAGTGTGATTGCAGTGAGATTGTTGTGTCCTATTTGATCTGGTGTTCCTCCTCTTTATAGTAACGAAATACAAACAAATATTCCTATAAATATGGGATGCTCCGAATATTCCACCACGAACGTTGTAGACCGAGTAATAAGGTTTCAACGTCTTTCTTTGAACGGCCTGGACCGAGTCTTCCGCGGAATAAGTCTTTGTGAACGTTGCTAGCTTCTAACACACGTACCTGCACATAATCCATTAGTAATCCCGAGGATACCGTTCAGGATGTTACCAATATCCTGAACCAGCATCCCGGATGTAAACAGATACTACATAAATAAGATATAGATCAAGATATTTCCCAGGATATGGGCTCAGAATTTCACCCATAACACCAAGCACCTCAAATACGGTCCTGCAAGAGACTTCTTGTATAAAACATTATTTATAATAGTGAATCGTGATACCTTCATCCTAAATGCCTTAGGATTTTCATTTCCGGGGATGTGACCTTCCTTGAGATATCTCATGATTGGAGCCGTCCAGGATTTAGGATCCTCTTCAGGATACTTTGCTCCAGGATCCTAAATACCCGCTACTTCTTTATCCCGAGGATTCGTTGCAGGATACAAGACATGTAATATTGGTATTTGGGTTCCTTCTGGTATCCTGATCGATGATCCCAGATTTGCTAAGGCATCTGCTTCAGCATTATCCTCCCTTGGTACCTGTTCAAGTGTAAAAACATCGAAATATCCTGCTAATTTTTTGAGAATATCGAGGTATTCGATTAACTTCTCACCCTTAACTGCATAGGATCCATTAAAATGGTTAGTAATTAACAAGGAGTCAACATATACTTGCAAATTCTTGATACTCATCTTCTTTGCCAGTTCTAATCCTGCAATTAAAGCTTCATATTCTGCCTCATTATTAGTAGCAGGAAATTCACACCTAATAGCCTGGGGTAATATGTCCCCCTGTGGCGATTTTAGTAGTATACCTAAACCTACACCTCTTATATTGGATGCACCATCAGTATATAACGTCCAGGATCCCGAAGATTCTCCTAACTGTTGAACTTCTAGGTCTACCTCGTCCTGAATGTCACTACTGAAATCAGCCACAAAGTCAGCTAAAGCCTGAGACTTTATGGCATTTCTAGGTTGATATACTAAATCATAAGCACTTAACTTTACTGACCACTTGGCCATCCTGCCTGACATCTCTGGTTTCCTAAGCACATTTTTGACAGGATAATTTGTTTTAACATGGATCCTATGTGTCTCAAAATAATGTCTAAGCTTTGTCGATGCCATGACTAGAGCTAATATCAATTTTTCTAAATGAGAATACCTACTTTCAGCATCTAACAAACTTTTACTAACATAATAAACAGGCTACTACTGACCTTCATGATCCTTAATAAGAACAGCACTTACATCATTCCCTGATACAGCGAAGTATAGGGATAGTGGTTCACCATTCTCTGGCTTCATCAATAGAGGTGCAGTTGAGAGATATCGCTTCAAATCCTGCAAGGCTGCTTCATGCTTTGCTCCCCATTCAAACTTCTTATTATTCTTGAGGATATCATAGAATTCCTTGCATTTTTCCGAGGATCTCGAAATAAATCTGTTCAATGCTGCTACTCGTCCTATTAACCGTTGAACATCCTTCATATTCGAGGGTGATTTTATATCTAGGATAGCTTTAATCTGCTCCGGGCTTGCCTCTATCCCCCTTTTCGTCACCATATATCCAAGAAACTTTCCTGCCCCTACTCCAAAATGGCACTTAGCAGGATTCAGCTTCATGTTATACTGATCCAGGATATCAAATGCTCCCTTGATATCCTGGAGGTGATCCTCAGCCTTTTTGGATTTCACCACCATATTGTCAATATATACCTCCATGGTGTCCCCCAACTTATCTTTGAACATCATGTTCACTAATCTCTGGTATGTTGCACCTGCATTTTTCAAACCGAAAGGCATAGCAGTATAGCAATATATACCTGTTGGTGTCATGAAAGCAGTATCCTCCTGATCCGAAGGCTCCATTTGAATCTGCTGAAATCCTGAGGATGCGTCCATGAACGTTAACATTTCATGCCCACCAGTAGCATCCACCATTGCATCGATATGAGGAAGGGGGAACGGATCTTTAGGACAGGCCTTGTTCAAGTCCGTGTAGTCTACACAGACTCTCCATTTCCCGTTTTTCTTCTGTACCACAACTACGTTTGCTAGCCATCTCGGAAACTTGACTTCTCTGATCATCCTGGACTTCAACAATCTTTCAACTTCTTCTTGGATAATCGTATTCCGCTCAGGAGCAAATTTTCTTCTTTTTTGCTGAACAGGCTTGAATGATCTGTCAATTTCAAGCTTGTGAGTGATAATGTCTTTGGATATGCTTGTCATATCCTCATGCTTCCATGCAAACGTTGACATCCTGTATTTCAAAAAGTTAGTTAACTGCACTTCAATATCCTGAGGGATATTGGTTCCTACGAGCACCGAGATATCAGGATTATCCTGATCCAGGATAATTTTCTTCACATCCTGCTCCGAAGCTTCCAAGGTATCCCGGGCCCGCATCTTTAATTGCTATGCTTGATTAGGCTTGGTTGAAGATTTCATCGAGGATGAATAGCATTCTTTCGCTTCCTGTTGATCACTTTCAACCTTGACAACTCCCCAAGGGGTAGGGATCTTGATGCATTGGTGATATGTTGATGGCACAGCCTTCATATCGTGAATCCATGGTCTTCCCAGTATGATGTTATAGCAGGATAAGGAGTCCATCACACAGAAGCGTTGTATCGAGTTGACCCCTTCAACGTATACTGGTAACTTTATCTCTCCTACAGTATTTCTAGCTTCTCCACTGAAACCAACGAGCACAGTGGACTTCGAAGTAATGTCCATCAGAGATACATTCATCCTCTTCAATGTTTCCAGCTGAATTATATTGACAGAGCTACCGTTGTCTACCAGTATCCTGCGTACAAAATGGTTAGCCACATATAATGTTATTACCAAAGCATCATGGTGAGGATCCTGAACAGTATCCCTGTCATCACTATCGAAAGTGATCACTTTATCAGTTGTGAGGGTAGTCATCCTGACTGGTTTGTCTCCCCTTTCACTCTTAGCTTCCTTTGCATGTCTCTTAGCCGCCGAATACGAAGTCCCACAAATGTCGGATCCTCCTGAAATAAAGTTAATTATCTTGGAATCTGCTGGGGGTGATGCTGCTCGTTCAGGATCCTTCTCGGGATCCTGCCCTTTATTCTTCTTTCTTCCCAGCAATTCCTTCAGATACCCCTTGCTTAATAGGTAACTTATCTCTTTCCTTAAAGCAATGCAATCCTCGGTCATATGTCCGAAGTCTTCATGGAAGGCACACCATTTAGATTTATCCTTCCAATCAGCTTTCTGCTGGTTCTTTCGAGGCCACCTAGCTTTGTCCCCAAAACCCTGCATAGCATACATTAACTCAGGTATATTAACAGAAAAGCAGTATTCAGATAAGTCAGGATATTCTTCAGGATCCTCGTCTTCAACAGCATTCAGTTTCTTGTTATCATTTCTGCCATATGGCTTGGAGCGATATGGCTTATATGAGGATTCTGATTTCCTGTTAGTTGATTCATAGGTTGAGGTAGAATTCATCCTCTCCTGCATCTTCTTGTCATCTTCCAAACGGATATATCTCAAAGCCCTGTTACGAGCCTCGTCGAGATTCCTGCAGGGATTCATTACAAGATCCTGATAAAACTGAGAATCCTTTTGTAACCCCATCTTAAAAGCTTGCACAACTGTTGCAACATCAAGATGTGTGTTAGGTCCAAAGTTTTACGCTTATCTTTATTACGTTTTATTAGGTTTATTTTATTTAGATTAGCACTTGGGCTTGGGCTAGGCCATGTGAGCCAATGGGGTAGAGGCTCCTATAAATAGTCATGTCTAGATTATTGTTTAGTAGAGCTCTCCATATTCTTGTAATGATGTAGCCCTAAATAGAGAGCCTTGTACCAGACAATCCTAGGGATTGTGTGCAAGGTTCTCGAAGATCGTACCAGACAGTCTTCGAGACTGTGTGCGATCTAAGCAGCGGCACTAAGTTCGTTAATAAAATATTTCTTTTTGTTCTTGCCGGTTTGATCTTATATTCCGCATTCGATCGAACCGTTGAGTGATATCACGGGTTTTTCGGGACTAACAAGTGGTATCAGAGCCCTTGAAGTCTTTCAAAGGCTCGGTTTTGATATCGCTCGAAGAACAAGAAGAAGCTTTGCACAGTGTCGGGGGATGATTGTTCGTCAAAAGTAAGATCTCCGGTTTATGAAATCTGGTTTTCATTCACAGATCTGAAAAATTCAAGATCTGATGATGTTTTTGTTCATCCAACTACACACTGCTGAGTGTGTGTTGTAGATGTTTCCGCCGCCAAACTGAAAAAGATGGTTTTGGTCGGAGGACAAAAGTGACCGGAGAAAAAGGTGTACAGTGGTGTTTGTGGTGGTCGATGAAGATGATGATTGAGCCTTGAATATGATGGTGAACGGTGATGGCAGGTGGTACACGGAGATGATGGTGGTGGTGGGTGACGAGTGGTGGTAACCGGAGATGATGAAGCTGAATGGACCTGCAACTGTACGGAGATGATGAAGGTGGTCGGCGGGCCTGAGCAAGTTGCAGGTTTATTGAAGATCGTCAGAGGTGAATGAATCAAATCGGTGAACGGTGACGGAGGTCGTCGGAGACGATGATGGAGTGCGCGGTGGTGATTATTACAAGAAAATGAACTCTGATACGATGTAATAGTGAAATCGGATGGATTGCAAGTTGAAAACTGAAAGATGAAACGATGATGATGATGATGACTGATGAAGAATGAGGATGATACTTGTGGATCGGAGATACGTTGCGGATGATCTCGGACTGTTTAGATGATGTTTCTGTTGTTGTCTGATGATGTCACAGCAGCATCAGCAAGAGAATGTTGGGAACATTCTTGACGGCTGCAGAGGATGTCAAATCAGGGAATTAAAAATCCCTAGTAATTGTGAGCCGTCAGATGAGGAGTATGATCAATGGTAGCGATGAAGAGGTCAAAAAGTGAGGAGACTGATTTGTTATTGGTGCAGAACTTTTGTGGGGCCTGATATGGAGACAAAAAGTTTTCTGATATTAGATTGAAACTAAGCCCAATAGATGTGAGCCCAGGTGTGTCTAGTTCTATTTCTGTTAATGTAAGCCCAAACAAAACAAGTGGAGGTCCATGTCATACAGTAGCTTTGCCTATGGCAGCTGCTATTGGGCCAGTTGTGTGTGGGTTTCAAAAGAATGAATTTGTTGGGCTTGAAGGTAATACCAAGTCCTTTGCTGAAAATGGTAATTGAGCTTCATTATTTGCACTATAATGATGTTGGCCACACAAGAATCTCCAACGTTGCAGATTACTGGAGTGTTTTTCTGTGATTTGTACAGATTAGGCCAACCACAGATTGGATCAGAATGTTTCTAGTGATGCTTATGGATCGTACGACTTGAATACCAGACGGATTACTTTGAATCCGTGTGTTCTTGTTAGTGAATCAATACATTTGCATCCGATATAACACGTCTGATCCGACATCATCCGAGATCAAGTTTTTCATTCCATCAATCACCCGCAATCATCCGAGATTAACAAGATTCAAGCGAGACATCATCACGAGTTATTTTCATCTTTATAAATTTCATCCGAGATTGATATCGTTTCATCCGAGATGATCAGTCATCATCCGAGATCTCCATCATTCGTCCGACATCACATTCATAACCTTTTCATCCAATATACGTTGATGGGCTTGTTCACTGCTGGACCACTAAAGGAGAAGACCCAAGGTTGGAGATCGTCTAAATCGTAATAAAGAGAGCATAAAACTAGGGGGAGATTGTTAGGTCCAAAGTTTTACGCTTATCTTTATTACGTTTTATTAGGTTTATTTTATTTAGATTAGCACTTGGGCTTGGGCTAGGCCATGTGGGCCAATGGGGTAGAGGCTCCTATAAATAGTCATGTCTAGATTATTGTTTAGTAGAGCTCTCCATATTCTTGTAATGATGTAGCCCTAAATAGAGAGCCTTGTACCAGACAATCCTAGGGATTGTGTGCAAGGTTCTCGAAGATCGTACCAGACAGTCTTCGAGACTGTGTGCGATCTAAGCAGCGGCACTAAGTTCGTTAATTAAATATTTCTTTTTGTTCTTGCCGGTTTGATCTTATATTCCGCATTCGATCGAACCGTTGAGTGATATCACGGGTTTTTCGGGACTAACAAGCGAAAATACGGATCAAACAACGATATCAAACAATCACCAAGGATGGGCGGAATCCAAACTTGATGATCTTCAAGAAATAATCAAGAACACTATGAAGATTTGAATATTCAAATGATTCAATGCTTAAACTTGCATACAATAGATATTGTCTAATACAAGTTTCAAAAACAAGAGAACCAACCTATGCTCCTCATTTCTTTCCTCTATTTATAGTAAGGGGTTTCCCCCAAAACCCTAGGCCCATTATCCCTAAAGCCCACTCTAATACCCACATTCTACAACTTGGTCCATTTAGTAATAACTCCTACTAATCCATAAACCTATAGGGCCTAACAATCTCCCCCTAGGTTTACTGGATTAGTTGCTGAATCCGTCAGGAGGACCACCAGGCAACGGAGCTGGATCAGCAAAGACACGATTCTTGAACTTCTTCTTCAGGTTCACTTTCAACAGATAGCAGCATACCCACATCACTTTGTAGTTGCTCGGTCATCTGATCTTTGCTCGATTTTTTTGAGTTTGCAAAGATGAGATCGGTGATTTTTTCACGGCAGCATCTTCTTCCAACGCAATCACTTTTCTTTGCAGCTTTGCTACATCAACGGTTGTATCATCATCACTATCTCTTTCTTCAAAAAAATTCATTTTGTTGGCTGCAAAGCACATGGCTGCTTCATCATGCTCAGAGAAATCGGCACCACTGGAACTTCCTACATTAAACCTAATGCCGCTTGAGCTTTCTGGTTGCAAATGAGTTGTTTCAGGCAGATCGAGATCGAAATCGAATTTTAAATCAAAATCGAGATCTTGTGTGCTTGTTTCTCGAGTAGCAGCAGTGACTTGTGGATCGGTAGGCATAGTAGGCTCTGGATCTGAGCTTGGGCCAGAGAATGAAAATAAGGAGCTGTTTCGGTTCTTCGTTTTTTTTTGTTGGATACTTCTTCAGCATCATCTGTCGAATCATCTTCAATCTCAGGAATAGATACGGAGGGAGGGTTTCCGATACTATCCTTCAAGGATTCAATCAGGGCTTGAAGATCTTCAGTCGTCATTTACGTTGATTCTTGAACGGGTTCCTCAACATTCTCAGAGACAAATACTTCCACATCATTGTCTTCGTCAGATTCTTCTTCGTATGAATCTAGAATTTTTGTTTCTATCTCAGCTTTCTCATCAGCAAGTGTCTGTTGCACGTCATGCTCTTCGGCAATTGTGGCATTCAAAGGCTTTGGTTTGTAAAGTATAAGAACCTGCAAACCTTGTAATTCGAATAAGTGGTCCAGGAAGACAATGAGAGGATCCGAGATGATCAGAAGATGAGATTAATCCAAAACATGACTCGAAAGAGAGAATGATTGCCAATTAATAGTGTTTTGGATTGGGCCTGAGATCAAACGGCCAAGCCCCAACTCGGAACAATGGGCCGGATCTGATTCGCGTTATCCACGACAGTGGGCCCTAATCCGAAACAGTGTGTCAGACTATCACTTTAATGATTTGCTTTTTCATGGCAAAAAACATCTTTCTCAAAATCAACGATTCAACCAACCGAGCAACCTTTTTGAGCAAAGAGATAATCAAAACAAAACAAATTAATAATAGAAAACTAATGGAGGAGTAATATAGGGAGAACCTGCCATGGGATCAAAATCGTTCTCGAACTGATTAAGGGACACTTTTCAGCTCTTCGTTTACTCAGGCTGGTCCACGCAATTGTTGATATGCTTGTCCTCTTAAATCCACCGCTCAAACTTCAACTTTTTGCTTTGTGATACGCTTTTAGGTAGGTTTATACTGTGACATCTGTGTGTCCCATTCCAAGGCATACCCCCGCGATCAAGGTAAGCACAACAGTTCATCGTAGCCGGTGAGTATACTGAGATCATCCTTTTATTATATTTTTGATTTTTTTTTTAACGCCAGACTTCCTGGTGAACAGGTCAGTACTTCCGTACAGCAGAGAGACCAAGGAAGATCTGACGAGAGCCCTTTTATTCTATTTTTTTATATATTTTTATATTTTTTACAATGCCAGACTTCCTGGTGAACAGGTCAGTACTTCCGTACAGCAGAGAGACCAAGGAAAATCTGACAAGGGCTCTTTTAGCAAGATATCCTGACTGTGTCCAGGTCAGTACCTTCGTACAGCAGAGGGACAGCCCTGATATCCTGGATGAATCATCAACATAAAGACCCGAAACTTCAGATGTTGGCTATCTATCAACGCAGGATTTAAGACCATGAAATCATACACCGTTGGTCTGTTACCCACGAGATGTCCAGTCCATTATGTTTGTATCACTTTTGCTTCTTTTTGTTTTTCGAGCGGCAGACCTATCAACACATTGCAGTGGAGCCTAACCTGTTCAGCATTGAAACCTTACATGTGTTAATCAAGTTCTTTAGCACGAAAATTCATTTCATTTCCCAGGCAACTATTTCTCCCCCTCAAACGATGCGTATGTACATATATGTTTTTTTTCTTTTTTTTCCCCTCAAACTATGCATATGTACATATATGTCCCTCTCCCCCCTAAATTTGTGCATCACACTTTATGCGCAAATTTACTTATTTATTTACATTAAGACGAAACCTGTTGTTTTTTTTTTGTCGCTCAGTCTGTGATACGTATCATTTTCAAAAGATCTACAAGCACATTGAATCGCGAGATGCTGACAGGTTTTGTAAAAAAAAAATCCACTGAATTAGAGTCAGTGTGGATCGGTTTAAGTTTAAACAATCCTCTATCAAAGCAATCTCGAATAAAACGCACCTTGATATCAATGTGCTTGGTTTTAGAGTAAAAGACAGGGTTTTTGATAATCAGGATAACGGCATCATTATCAAAATAAGTAGTAGAGTTTAGATAAGCCAAACCGTAATCCTTGAGCTGGTGTTGCATCCAAAGAACCTGAGAGCAGTAGGCAGCAGATGTTGTACCGCACTTTGCTTCCGCTGCAAAAGTGAGCTGTTGCTTCTTGCGCTGCCATGAGATGAGACTGTCCCTCAAGAATTGGCATCCAGCTGATGTACACTTCATATCCCTGTTTTGACGAACTTGCATGCCCAGAAACATTTTCACTTCTCCCAACGAGCTCATTTCGAACTTCTTTCTCATCACCAATGCATGTTCCTCATCATGATCCAGACCTTTAACTTGCTCGAAGCAACTTTCTCATACCCGATTCGTTGTGGGACTGCACACCAGCAGCTTGAGATTAAGAAACTTCTAGATATTATACCAGATTGCTCCCCCTCACTTGATGCAGTAGCGTTGTTGATCACCGGTGGATCTACAGTGCAATATGAGGGAATTGCTCCCAGAAACAGAGAAGTTCCTTGAGCATTTGAGGGTCCTGAGGAGACTTCAATGTTACGGACTACACCATCAGGGATAGCTACAGCAGGTTCAGAAATCGGCTTCTGAATCGGTCGAAGAACGAAATTGCGAGTCACTCTCGGTGAAGAAAACCTCCATCCCTTTGTTGCACATCAGAGATACGCTCAAAAGGTTGTGCTTCAGTTCTGGGACATAATTGACGTCTGAGAAGATGAGAACCCCGTTTCTGACAGTGCCCTTCATGGTTATTCTTCCAGTTTCCCTTCCTGCGAAGTTGACACATCCACCATCGAACATTTTTTTTTGTAATTCAACTGGGATAAGTCTTCTGTCACGTGTCTGGAACAACTACTATCGAAAAACCGAAGTCTAACGATCACCCTCCATAGCCGTTCCTGCACACTTAGCGGGATTAATTAGAAACTGGAACCCAGGCCATTGTTGACCTGAGGTGACCATCGCTATCAGTGTAAGAAACTTCACGAAAAATCATACAACTCTTAACATCGCCGGTGGTTTTTGGCGATGGAGTAGATGTTGATGGTTGCGAACACGGAGACTGGGATCCAACAGGAGTTTTAGGTTTCCAATTCCTAGTGTCTGAAACACTTTCATTTGCTGGAAAAACTTTTGTTTTTCTTTGAAACCTATTTATGTTTGAAAATTTTTGACTTTCCTGTTTGGCAAGATTCCAGTCTCTGTCAGAAGGCCTTGCTTTGGGATGTCTATTTTTGACGAAATTTGAGTGCATGGCCTTCTGATGGTACATGTTCCTAGAGTAGTAGGGACGATGAACACAATTTCTTGCGATGTGTCCCGGAATTCCACAATTAAAACACGTCTGTCTTTTTGAGAGAAAGACATTCAGTTCTGCTTGTGTTATTCTAGGGAACTGATCAAGTCCTTTCTTTTCCTTTGATGCTGATTGCTTGTGCGTATGTTTGGTCTTGGAAGAACCCTGCTTACAGTTATCAGCACAAGAGTAAGCCTCCGCAACTTTACCCTTCAGTTTTGATTCAGTTTGCTTAAGAGTCGGGTTTTCCTTTTGAGTCTTCTTTTTGCGTGATTTTCTGTTTCTACGTGACCGTCTTTTCTTTAAAGGAGCAGATTCAGTAGATTTTGCTTCATTTGAAACACTTTCTTCAGAATCTAATCCTCTGGGATCAAGAGTTGAATCATCTGTTGAATTGACTTCCATAGATTCTTTTTCCTCAGAAACTATGTTTTCAGGAGTTTCTTCAGAATTGGTTTCCACAGATATCTCTTCTTCAGATTCATCAACCTCTGAGTCCTTGACATCAACTGATTCTGGTTTCTCACTCGAAGAGCAGTCTATGTTTGAAACTGTTTGACTATCTTCGGGCGTTGCACTACTTGATTCTGAGTGTTTGTCACACTTGGAATTTTCAGAAGCGCTACATTCATTATCTGATGTACCAGAATCTGCAGCTTGAGTGTTAGGTTCATCAGATGATCCCTGTTCATCATTATCTTTATCCTGTTCATGAGTTTCTTTTGTATCAGTTGATGTTTCAGGCACACTAGAATAGTTTCCCGAATCATCAGAATTGATCTCTGAGTCACTTGAAACAGATGTCTCAAGTTTATCAGTCGATACATCAGATTTTCCTGTTAAAACATTTTCATCACCACAATTATAGTCTAAAACCACAGCACCTGAATCATCAGTTTTAATAGGAATACCCCGACTCTCAGCATACCAAGACATAACACAGTTCCAAGCGTAATTATCGCATTTGGCAGCATTTGAATTATTAGCAGCATCAGCAACATCAGTAGCGTTTGAATGTGATTTATCATCTACTGCAGACTGCTCTTCAACTGTTACTGACTCTGCACACAAACTAGAACAGTTAGTATTTTTAACAGAATTAGAATTTGGTAAAATTTCTTGTTGCTCATTTGCGGATGTTTTCACTGGTTCTGTTTCATTCTTTGGTTCATTTTCCTTTTCAGATTCGCCAGCTGATTCGTTTGAGCAATTTTTATCCGCATTTTTAACAAAATTCATTGGTTTTTGAAAATCAGCTGGTCTGGCATTCTTTGGTCTGAAGGGCTCCCATGGAACATAGTCACTAGGTTTGCCATACATCATAGTGTCATAATTTTCCATTTCCTGCTCAGTGATTGGCAATCTAGAATAATTATGATTGTATGGTGGCGGAGCCTGTTTATACCCCAAACCCTTTCCCTTGTTTTCTTGATAAGCAAGTTGCACATCGCACAGATTACGAACAGTCTCACTAGAAGTATCAAACTTTTTGATGTTTAACTCGTTTTGTTTATACTTTCCAGTGAGGAGCTCTAGCTCACCCTTCACAGAGTCACATTCAAGAGTTTTGACTGTGAGTCTATGTTTGTAGTCGTGAACCCAACATTGCTGTTGATTCACGTCCCTGTGAAGTTGAGCTATGTCCTTCTTAAGTGCTTCAATCTTTTCATAGAGAATCTTATTATTCTCTCGAAGACTGATGTACTTTCCCATGACACTGTTATAATCCGTGATCAATGCTGAGTTTTGTGATCTCAGAAGAGCAACTTTCTTTCTACAGTGCTCTGTACACAACAGAGAATTTAGCGTTTCAGAGAGAGATTTCGGTTCTTCAACTTGGGCCTGGGGTGCTGGTTTGGCCACCTCATCGGGATGAGACCCTGTTGATTGTGGGCTCTTCACATTAGATGATGAAGTTGCCACGGGTGAAGGTGAGGGAATCTGAGCAGCGTTGGGATTAGTAGCAAATGGCGAAGTACCAACGACCTTCTGACAGTTAGACGTAGATGACGATGTGTTTGCGTGATTCTGACTCCTCTGCTTGTCTTCCTGGATATATTTATTGACTAAGGAGATCACATCTTTGGTTTCCGTTGTAGCATGATTGTATGTCCCCATGATAACTGCAACACGATAGTCCCATGTCTTGCTACGTGGCAAACCGTACAGAAAAGCCCTGTTAATCCTACCAAGTGTCACATTTAACCCGCTCTTCTCTATTTCAGAAAGCAGTTGCGTAAACCTTCTGATCACGTCTTCTACATTTTCACCCTCAATATATCCGAAACTATCGAGTTGTTTCCAGACCAACTCACGTTGAGATACAGTGCTTGGAGAATTCATCGTTGAATCAAGCGATAACCCGTAAACTTGCTAACTCAAGCACTCCGCAAACGTATGAACCAGTTTCCTTTACTGCACCTCAAAAGCTTGTCAAGACTTATCAAAACGAACAAACCCCTTTTTAATTTTATAACCCCCCCTTTTTTTTAAATACTAGTTAATAATTTTTTAATATATTATATATAATCACCCTTTTTTAATTAATATAAAAATAAACTATTTATAATATTATAATTATATATTTTAATAAAAAACTTTTAATTTAATAATAATGATTAAGAAATGATTATGTAATGATTGTCTAATAATTACCTAATAATTAATATTTTATAATTAATTCAAAAATTCAAACGACAAAACCACTGTCGTTTTCTACGTTTAAACTATCCGTCCAAAACCCTAATCTGAAAACACAGCCGCCGCCAAGGTGATGATGATGATGAAGATGAAAGAGATGACCGGAGATGTAGGGACGGCGATGAGGATGTAACGACGGTGAATGGTGCAGTCGCCGGAGATGACGATGAAGGTGAGGGTTTAACGCTGATCGGAAGTGATGATCGGCGGAGGTGATGTGAGGTGAAAACGATGACCGGAGGATGATGATGATCGAAGGATGGGTGGAAGATCACTGTGAACGACGATGGTGTATTATCGGCGGTGATCGGAGAACGGCGGAGATCGGTGTTGTTGCAGGTGACGGCGTCAGGAAAGAAGTGCAATGGTGATGATGATTACGGATAAATATGACGAAACTGTTGAATGATTACGGATGAAGATTTGGTCCGAAATGATGATTCCAGATAGAACAGTGTGTGTCGGATAGAAGAAGGCTGTATTCCGGATGAAAACGAAACGATCACGGACGGAAGTTGTTTGATTACGGATGAGGAATGATGAAGAAAGATATGATGATGCGATCCGAAATGTTATCTGAGATGATCAACGTTTGTATCCGGAATGACTCGAGATGGAGAACGATTATGTTGACTAATGATTGCGGATGAAAAGAAGAACAACGTCGGATGATTTCGGATGTAGATTGTTAATCCGTGATGATGATTCCGGATTGTCGGCTTGTCGGCTGCTGATGATGATGTTTGAACAGTGATGATGAATGTACAATTATGAATGTTGAGTGATGATGACTTTGTCTGCTGTTGATGATGACTATTGATGATGTCAGATGATGATTTTTGAAGATTTAAATATTTGAAGATTTTGAAAATACTTTGACAACTTCTAAACAAATCAAAATACCAAAATATATGGATTTTTAATAAAAATAGAATGAACACGATGAAGAACGCGAAGAACACGATGAAGATCTTCAACAAAAAAAAACAGAATTTCTTGATGTTTGATATCTAATTGGCTCTGATACCAATTGTTAGTCCCGAAAAACCCGTGATATCACTCAACGGTTCGATCGAATGCGGAATATAAGATCAAACCGGCAAGAACAAAAAGAAATATTTTATTAACGAACTTAGTGCCGCTGCTTAGATCGCACACAGTCTCGAAGACTGTCTGGTACGATCTTCGAGAACCTTGCACACAATCCCTAGGATTGTCTGGTACAAGGCTCTCTATTTAGGGCTACATCATTACAAGAATATGGAGAGCTCTACTAAACAATAATCTAGACATGACTATTTATAGGAGCCTCTACCCCATTGGCCCACATGGCCTAGCCCAAGCCCAAGTGCTAATCTAAATAAAATAAACCTAATAAAACGTAATAAAGATAAGCGTAAAACTTTGGACCTAACAATGTGGGATATCCAAGGATTCTCGACTGAATTTGTTCACATAATCCCTCAAGGATTCCTGAGGCCCTTGAGTTATCCTGTAAAGATCACTGGTTAGTTACTCAAAACTCCGACTACAAGAAAATTGACTGTTAAATAAATTAACCAAATGAGCAAACGAAGTAATTGAGTGAGGATGGACATTTAACAGCCATTTTAAGGCTGATCCTGTCAGGGTAGAACCGAATCCCTTGCATAAGCATGCTTCCTTGAGATCTAGAGGGATAGGGTTGATTTCCATCTGTTCCCTATACTGGGCAATATGCTCCTCTGGATCCGTAGTCCCGTCATACAGTTTCATGTTGGGAGTCTGGAATCTTTTTGGGATTTCAGCATCACAGATAGGATACGCAAAGCGGGATATCCTGTGGCTGTCTTGGGATACTTCTGGAATTGGCTGGACCACTCCATGTACACTGGATATCATGTCCTTCAATTTCTGGAGCTCCCTGGTAAATGTTGACGTCATACCTGCATCCTGCAAAGAGCCATTGTTGTTAGTAGCAAGAATATTATTATTTGACACATTACCGGTCTGAGGATTTTGGCCATATCCTGAACTCCTCACAGTCGACATCCTGACCGAGGAGGGTATCTCAGGGGTATGATTCTGAGAATGGCTTGGGACGATATTCCCCCTGTTATCCTCAGTGTAAACTGCGGAACTGAAATTCAAAGCCCTGGGCTGTATAGGAGTGACAGTTTCTTCAGCGGGTCTACTCGAGCTAGCTTTTAAGAGTTGTATTTCTCTTAACATCATTTGATTAGTTTCCTGTTGCTGCCTCATTTGTTCCTGCACACTTCCAAATAAAGTTAGAATTTCATCATTAGAGGCTAAAACGGGAGCAGATCCCTGAACACTCCGAGTAGGGATAACATCTTGAGGTTGTGAAGAAAATGGCATCCTTGGAGGAGGTGGTGGAAGCACCGAACCGGTAATAGCAGAGGTTGCAGCAGACATAGTGGAGGAGCTCATGTTTGATCTTGAGGCCATTGTAAACAATGTGGCAAAAAGTTTTGAAAATAGAAAACCGATTAACGAATTCACAAAGATTTTTAGTAAAAGTGGCACCACTTGCCCCACGGTGGGCGCCAAATTGTTTTGGTCAAAAATTACCGAAGAAATTTAGTGATCAAATTAGTTAAGTGAGGTAGTGTGCTAAAATTATGTGTGAAAAATATGTTAACCAAATTAGTTATGAAAACAGTTTCAGGATACGGCTCAGGATATCGAGCTGTATTTACAATCAAACAATGAGCAAAAATGTAAAGGTGGACACGTGATGTACGAGGAAAGCCCTTGATCAATCTAGATCGCCGGCATAAAACCTCGGGAGCTGACAATCGCAGCTGCCTTGTTCTTCTATTGCTTCAAATATCAGCATACAGTGCAGGATGTGGTGCGGATCGACTATGTGTTACAATGTAATTCGAATACAAGTGTTGTGTGTAGTGTTTGCAATGAGCTAGAGAGAAAGTGTTTGAAAATGTGAAAGTTGAGTGCCTTAATCTGATCCGCCCCCATCTATTTATAGTAAAACAAATGTAACTAACTATCCTACATAGCCGGGATCCAATGAATATTCCTTAGTCGAACGTTGTAGACCTGGTCTTTCGGGCTCAACGTCTCTCCTTTAACAAATACGCCCGAGTCTTGAGGAGATAGAGTCCATTTGACCGTTGGCAAGTCCCAGTCTTTAACCTGCACGTGATTAATTCGATATACCTCAGGATATCACCCAGGATGTTAGCAATATCCCCGTCCAGTATCCTGATCACAGATAAACAATTAAAAGCATGATATAGTTCAAGATATGTATGCTTAGAAAATGAGCCATAACAACTTAACAATTGAAGGTTTCATTTCAAAGCGAGACCCATCCGCCTCCAACTGTTATACTGTTCAAAACAAGTTATACTAATTGATGACCAAGAGCTTCATCCTGAAACCCAGGACCCATCCACCTTTGGCCATCATATTGTTTTAGTGTAGGAAATATAAATTGTTCAAAGACTGGAAAAGTAAATTGTTCAGATAACCACAACCATTAAATCTAAAAAAGTGGGCTCCGGCCTTGGCACATACATCCATCATCGCCCACGTCGCTGCTTTTAAGGGGCAGCACCCTCTTCCATCATGACTTCATCGGTAGCATCCTCTCCAGCATTTGTCCCAGCATCACCACCAGCATTTGTCCCAGCATCACCACCAGCATCCTTTGAAGCACCAACATCATGCACCTTCTCGACCACCTTGGCAGGCTCCTCCACAGCAGACTTTACAGGAGGCTCCACAAGATTACCACCAAGATCTTTCTGCTTCATCTCCCATTCCTTGATATTCCATGAAGGGCATTCAAAGCCCAAAGCCATAGCCACATACGCCATTTTCAGTCTGGCCTGAAGAAGGGAGATGATAACAGAATTCTTGAGGCTCTCCAGGTATGAAGCCATAGCCTGCTCGTGTTGAACTTGGGTGGCATCGGACTTGGCTTGAGCTTCGTGGGTAATCTTCTGGATGGCAGACTGATGCTCTTGAACCATTGCCTTGTATTTGGCTTCATAGTGTTCTGATTTGGCGGTGGTAATCGCTGCTTGGTCCGCAATGGTGGCTTCGGCCTTTTTCAGCTTACTTTCTAGCATGACGTTTGAGCCACATGCGTCTTCATAAAGCAACACCAGGCGTTCAAGACCCTGCAAAATAAGAAAACATGTATCAGCCTTAATTAATATAATCAGCACATGGTGCAAGATATAGGTCAAGGATACTGACCTGGTTGAGGAAGCCTGTTATGAATTTGCTGGATTCTGTAAACCCGTGGTTCTCGAATGGGAATACATGGGATGTAGCAGGATGGTCTGCTTCCTTCCTTTTCTGGGAGCCGGAGGCCCGGGTCCTGGATGCTGGAGGAGCTTTGGGAGCAGTAGCAGTCTTCGAACTACTAGGCTTTTGTGTGGCAGCTGGTTTCGAATTGGATTCTAGCTTGATAGGTGCAAGGCTGGAATAACTGTCCAACTCATCGAGCTGGAAGCCTTCAAGGTTGATGACCGGCACTGTACAAAGGGAGAAATGTTTAATTCTTAACATTTATACTCTATAATCAATCTAATCATATACTTACCAGACATTTCTGAACTTGATTTTTGACTTGAGTTTGACTTGAGTTTGTGAGAGACAGGGAGAAGTTTCTTTCACTGGCAGGAAGTCGATAGATCTCTTTGATCCTGGGCTGCGATTCTGCGCTTGGGGGTGCTAGGTCTTTGAAATTCGCTGCACAAAATATTAGGATATCAGTCAAGGATATAGTTGAAGGATATATTTGGGGATATTCCTAAAACCTTAAATCCTACCCTTGGTTAACCATCTAACTGGCATGTCAAAACCCTTGTCAATAGACTCCCTTTTTTTACGAAAAAGAACTTCCGTTGCCACTGATCTTCGTTCTTAGTGGCCTTGAGAATTAGGTGGTTCTTGGAGGTAGAGAACAAAAGAAAACGGCTGTTACCATGGGATCTCAGTCGGTATGCTATAGGAAGGTCATCGATGCATAGGTCAGGGCAATGATGAGATTTAATTTGGTTTAACACCATTAAAACTTACCACACCATTGGCATAGTTTGAGCATAACTGAGGCCGGTAAGTTCGAAGAAACGGGAGATGAAGGGTGGAAATGGATATCGGAGTCCCAAGGAAAAGGGATAGGCGAAAAAGCAGACCCACTCGTTTGATGTTGCGTCTGATCGAACCTCCCGATCGAAAGGGCGAATGACCACTCCGGCGGGAAAGGCATCGGAATCCTTCAAAGCGGCGATGTCAGCATTGTTGAAGGAACAAATCTCCTTTTCCGGCTCTCGGATAAGGTTTTGACTCGCAAGGGTTGGGACCGGCTCGTGATGCCATGAGAGGTATCGACCAAGAAATTCAATAAAAGAAAAACAGAGAAGAGAGAAAGGAAATACCTGAAAAATGGCTTGGAAAGTGATGATCATGATGCTGATTAAATCAGCTAAATAAGGAGCTGAGTATAGGGGGTAAAGAGTAAATATCGCGTTGGAAATTACACCAAGTCACATCAAGCATCGTTTCGGTTTATTAACCTCGATTTAAGAGATAAGATTAAAAATATATCCGTTGGAATTGGTATACCAACAGATATATTTTGGGGACAATTGTTATGGGTCATTTTCTGCTCATATATCCCGATTAATATTCTGACTCAGTTTGTTTTATTGTGACCAGGATACCGGATTAGGATATTGGTAACCTCTTGGCACGATATCCTGGTAATAAATAATTAACCCACGTGCAGATTAGAAGGTGCAAGTCTCCAACGTTCAAGTGGACTTCTTCTCCTCAAGACTCGGGCAAATCAGTTGGGTTATAGACGTTGAAGCCGGAAGACGTGGACTACAACGTTCACCTGAGGAATATTCGTTGAATCTCGTAAAAGTAGGCTAGTTTGTTAGTTTATTTTACTATAAATGGATTGATCGGATCAGATAGAAACACACAATCTTTCTCACACTCTTTCTCTCTAGCTGCAAACGCTCACAACACACTAACACTTGTATTCGAATCACATTGTAACACTTAGTAGATCCGCATCATATCCTGCACTATATCCTGATATTTGAAGTAACAGAAGAACAAGGCAGCTGCGATTCTCAGCTCCCGAGGTTTTGTCACACACTGGCTTTGCGGAAGCGTCGTTAATTTTGGTGTGACTTCTTAATACCATAGCTTAACCATAACAAGCTATATGGAATAAAATCATGCAAGATCATCCATTCGATTAAGTTTTAAAACCAGAGTAACATAACATTGTCTTAGGGACTTACAACCTCATAACATAAAACATTGTCTTGATAAACATAAACATCAACATGAAATAAACGCAGTTTAAGATTTGTGACTCGTCCAGGAAAAAGTCACATTTCCTAAACCCGGATGACCTCGGAACCCTTATGCAGCGGGAAAACATAACATACCGCGCCAGATCTTTAGTTTCCTAAAATACATGTAAGTTGAAAAATCAACAATAATGTTGAGCGAGTTCATGTGTAAGTGAGTAAGTAAACCTTTGTGAGTATAAAAATAGTCTTGGTATGTAGCAAATAAGGGAATTGAGATCACCAATGGTTTGCAAGGCCACTGATATATGTGAAGTGCAAATAGGGAGACTCAAACCTAGCAGATTTCGCCACGGCATTAGTATGTGGACAAAGTCACCCCAAGGTCCGTTTCTAGTTTGGCCTGGGGCTGGGCTCGCTACACCCAGATAGATCTACCGCTCCTGTCCCTCGGTCCCGTTATGAGGACTAATGGCCTCATATTGCTCCTACCCACTCACATGATCTAAGTAGTAAACCTCCTTACGCTAACCATACCATGTATATAGTACTTGTAATCAAAGTAACATGTATTTCACCCCCGCAGTTAAGAAAACTGAAAACAGTTAGAGAAAAGGGGGACATGAACTCACAGTGAAGCGCCTCTACCAAGTATCTCCTGCTCACGCAGCTGTGTGACGACCTACACGTACTAATTCTATTAGACAGACGGCCGTGCCTTAGCTTCATGGTTTATGTTTTTGGGAAATAGTTAGACAACTATTTCGTGTTTACATTTTGTAAATACTTGGTAATTATTTTCCTTCCCAAGGATGGGGGATTCAATACATGTGCGTTCAAATTATATCATGAAGTCTCACTTAATATATGTATATGTTTCTAATTTCACATAATTTTTCTCCAATAATACGTTGTTAAAATACGCGTTCATAAATATTTCCGTAAGTGCGTAAGTTACGCTTTAACAATCGAGTGGTAATATAATTACCGGTGTAACTTATATATTTATGGTGAAAGCGTTCGTATTATTTTGGATTCGTTAACGTTCGTAAATATTATTTTTACTCTAAAATAATATTTATGTATTTTCACAAAATAATCATAAACAGTGTGTGAAAATATATATTTATCACCTTAAATTCTGTGAAAATCCCACCTCCGAATATTTAGTAAATAAAGTCATGGCGAAATTTATATTTCGAAAACATGTCAAAAATAATTCTAACACTTGTAGTGTAAATAGTTCTAAGTGTTAGGTTTTTAGAAAAATTTCGCCAGAGTTTCCTCTGTAACTGGAGGTGGCCACGCTTTAAAGCGTATCATTTTCTTTAACAAATCAACTCAACAATTTTCTTTATTTGATCAAAACAACTTTTCTCACAACAACTAATCAACATATGTGTAAATTGCCAAAAATTACATGAACTTGCAGTTTTCCGAAAACTATGGTGTAAATTCCCTTAAATTTAGTAGATCTTCATATTAGGTAATTTGATCTTGTAAAAACCTTGTTTTTAGAGAAAATCCATCTTTACAACTTCCGGTCATCTTTTACAAAAACTGTTATTTTGTCGGACCTTTTCATTTCACAAGTGTTTACACACTTGTGGTTTATAAAAAATCATTCCTGTTAGTGTAAGATCCATTTTTAGAAAGCATGATTTCTTTAACGCTTGGTCCTTTGAAATTACCACTTGCAGATACGTAGATCTGCCAGTTTTAAACACAATTTTACAAGTAAAACTCTTTTACACAAGTTCATGATTCGCGTGTGGTAGAGTTTCCCCTTTTAACCCTTGTATCATTCAAAACAAGCTTATGTTAAGATCCATGATCTTACCAAACCGGGTTAAACGACGATCCGAGCTACCACATCATAGATCGGGCCTAAATAATCATACATTTCGAATACTACATCATTTACACAACATATGAGTTATTAACCACCATTTTTAGTGTTTTAAGTAGACTTTAAAGCATCAACTTGTAAGATTTCGAGTTTTAATCATCATACATCCTATTAACCACCTTAGATTAGTTCAAATACGAGTTTTAAGCATTATACCTCTAGCTCGAGGCTAGGGAAGAATCTACGCGCAAATGAGGTGGATAAAAGCAAGATAAAGAGGTCCTTCAAACTCCGAGTGCACCAAGCCTCCTAATACGCGATCCTTGAAGCTTGTATGATGTTGGAATGAAGTGAACTAAACTCGAAAATGGATGTAGGGGAGGGGGGTGTTCGGCCGTGACTTATTTAGAGAGAAAGAGAGAGCTTTGGTGAGTTGTGAAGTGTTAAGTGACAAATGGTTTAAGCTTAGTTACTTATAGACAATTCTAATGTTAATTACCCAATGGTTAATGTGTCTAGAAGATATTAAGCAAACAAGATTTTAATAATCTTGTAAGGACAAGTGTGTCCCCCCTTAGTTGGGGACGGTTAGGAGGGGGGGTCTTGGTCCGATTCCAACTAGATAGGTAAGTATTAGTTAGGTTAAACCAAGTTAGTTAAGTGTTTAACCCAGTTACTCATGTGTAGTGTGTTATGACGGGTGTTAGGGCATACGGGGACCCTAACTGGCTCAGAAAAAGATAGATAGTGTAAATGACAATACTTTTCATGTTCCGGGTATAGTCCGGTTGTTTGGTTGGATAGTAATCCGTTAAAGTGCTTAACAAAGCTTAAAGTGTCATTATTACTCTCTTTAGTGACACAACTCATTTCTGACACTTTGGAAAGTGTCTAGTGTTATTTTTCTCATGTTTTGGCACTTTATTAGTTAGCTAAAAGCTGAATTATTTGGTAAAGTGCTGAGTTTTGTACTTAGAGTACGTTTTAGGCACATCCAGTCATTGTGACTTATTCCTAGAGACGCAGTTCTACAACCCTTGTATCCCTACACTCACCACTAGTGTAGCAAAATATCTCAGGCTCTTACAGGCCTTAGAGGCAGCGTTTGCCTGATGCTGGCTTTATCAGCATGTTCAATAGGTTATCCGTTATAGTGCTACTGTGCTCTTTGTGCATCATGTTTGTCACTAAGGTTCAGCACGTAAATAATGTAGTGACAGCAAGCAAGTATGATGCAAGTAAGTACATGTATCAGTATTCGAGTAGCAGTTTATTCACAAGTTCAAGTAAGCACAGTAATTCAGCAGTAATTAATTACTAATTAAGTCATACGGATACCTGGTTTAGTGCGGGTTGTCACATTCTCCCCCCGTTAAATAAATTTCGTCCCGAAATTTAAGTTCTGCTTGTAGATGCAGGGTTCTTAGGAAAAAGGTGGGGGTATTTCTCTTTCATCCGGTCCTCACGTTCCCAGGTGTATTCAGGACCATGTCTGGCATTCCAACGAACCTTGACGAGCTTGACACTGCTCCGGCGGGTCTTGTTAACTTTCCAATATGTGACCTCAACAGGTTCTTCAACGAAGTGGAGCGTGTCGTCAACATGAATCTCGTCGGCGGGAATGGCAACGGTGACTTGAGTTGGACTTTTCTTTAGATTGGATACATGAAAGGTGTCGTGAACACCATTCAGTTCAGCAGGTAGGTCCAACTTGTATGCTACTAGTCCTATTCTTTCCAGAATTCTGAAGGGACCAATGTAGCGCGGATTTAACTTCCCACGCTTTCCGAAGCGTGCCACACCCTTCCAGGGTGAGACTTTCAATAACACCATTTCTCCAACTTGGAATTCCACATGTTTCCGGTTTGGATCCGCATAGGCCTTTTGTCTGTGGCGAGCTGCTTCGATGCGTTTAAGAATCTGCGCAATCTTGTCTGTCGTCTCTTGGACGATTTCGGGACCAGCAAGCTGCCTATCACCTGCGTCAGCCCAACATTAGGGTGATCGGCACTTGCGTTCGTAAAGGGCTTCAAATGGCGCGACACCAATACTGGTGTGGTAGCTGTTGTTGTATGAAAATTCGACCAAAGGCAAATGTTTGTCCCAGCTACCGCCCAAGTCCATAACACACGCTCTCAGCATGTCTTCCAAAGTCTGTATCGTTCGCTCGCTCTGACCGTCAGTTTGAGGATGAAACGCAGTGCTCAGATTCAATTGTGAGCCAAAGGCTTCTTGGAAGGATTGCCATATCCTTGACACAAACCTTCCGTCTCTATCAGAGATGATTGAGAGAGGTACTCCATGGCGCGCGACGATCTCTCTCATGTAAATTTCAGCCAATTTGCTAGTGTTATCCATCTCCCTGATAGGTAAGAAGTGTGCTGACTTTGTTAATCGATCCACTATTACCCAAATAGTGTCATGGCCTCTTGGCGTTCTTGGCACTTTCGTAATAAAATCCATTGAGATTTGTTCCCATTTCCACTTGGGAATCTCAGGTTGTTGCAGAAGTCCTGAAGGCTTTTGGTATTCGGCTTTAACCTTAGCGCACGTTAAACATTTGCTCACATAAACAGCAACATCGCCTTTCATCCTAGGCCACCAATAATAATCTTTGAGATCCTGGTACTTCTTATCCGCTCCAGGATGGATAGAGTACCGTGATTTGTGAGCTTCATCAAAAATAACTTTCCTTAAACCACCAAACAGAGGAACCCAAATCCTTTTCTAGAAGCATAACGTTCCTTCCTCGTTTGGTACCAGTAGCTTCTCCATTCCACGGAGATATTCTTCTTCAAGGTTTCCTTCCTTGAGAGCTTCCTTTTGCGCGGCACGAATGCGCAAGGAAAGATCGGTCTGAATAATCATTTCTAAAGCTCTAACCCTTATGGGCTTGATTCTCTCTTTACGACTTAAGGCATCGACGACTACATTCGCCTTCCCTGGATGATACTTTATCTCGCAGTCGTAATCGTTCAGCAACTCAACCCATCGTCTTTGCCTCATATTCAGCTCCTTCTGGTTGAATATGTGCTGTAGGCTCTTGTGATCTGTAAAGATTGTACACTTTGTACCATAAAGGTAGTGTCTCCAGATCTTTAGTGCAAATACCACTGCGCCAAGTTCCAAATCATGTGTGGTATAGTTCTTTTCGTGTACTTTCAATTGACGCGATGCGTAAGCAATAACCTTTTGGCGTTGCATCAACACACAACCTAATCCTTGACGCGAAGCGTCACAGTATACCACAAAATCATCTGTACCTTCTGGTAGTGCTAAGATTGGCGCATTGCAGAGCTTATCCTTCAGTATCCGGAACGCTTCTTCCTGTTTGATTCCCCAATCAAACTTCTTATCTTTCTGCGTGAGGAGCGTCAATGGTTGAGCGATTTTTGAGAAATCCTCAATGAACCTTCGATAGTAGCCAGCCAAACCCAAGAATTGTCGAATCTTGGTTGGCGTCTTTGGCGTTTCCCAATTCTTGATCGCTTCGATCTTTGTTGGATCCACGTGGATTCCATCTCCATTTACCACGTGCCCAAGGAATTGGACTTCACGTAGCCAAAATTCGCACTTGGAGAATTTGGCATACAGCTGTTCCTTCTTTAGCAGCTCTAGAATGGCTCTAAGATGCTGCTCGTGTTCAGCCTTTGTCCTTGAATAAATCAAGATGTCGTCGATGAACACAATCACGAACTTGTCCAAGTACGGCTTGCAAACTCTATTCATCAAGTCCATAAAGACTGCAGGTGCGTTTGTCAAACCAAACGGCATAACAAGGAACTCGTAGTGTCCATAACGAGTTCTGAAGGCTGTCTTTGGGATACTCTCTTCTTGTATCCTTAACTGATGGTATCCAGATCGAAGATCGATCTTTGAATAAAAGCTTGAGCCTTGCCGTTGATCAAACAGATCATCGATTCTTGGCAGAGGATACCTATTCTTGATCGTCAGCTTGTTCAGCTCCTGGTAGTCGATGCACATACGAAAACTACCGTCCTTCTTTTTGACAAACAGGACCGGAGCTCCCCAAGGCGAGAAGCTTGGTCGGATAAATCCCTTGTCTAACAACTCTTGAAGTTGTGTCGACAGTTCCTACATCTCAGACGGAGCAAGTCTATACGGTGCCTTAGCCACAGGCGCGGCGCCTGGAACTAAGTCAATGCGGAACTCTACTTGTCTCTGAGGTGGCAGTCCAGGTAAGTCCTCTGGGAAGACTTCTGGATATTCCCTCACGACATGGATGTCTTCGATTCTTGGCTCAGCATCATCAAACTTGTTCAGGCGAATGGCCTCCTCTGTGAGAGCCACACTCAAATCAATCGCCTCAGTAATGGTCGCAGGCTTGGATGAGGTTACCATGCTTATGATTTGAGGAGCTAGTCCCCAAATAAAGCGTTCAATCCTCTTGAACTCAGGAGTGACCATGTAGGGTACCATATGCGATAAGTCATGGAACCTCTGAATGTATTCTGCGATCTTTGGACCGTCCATTTTCAAATGCCAAAACTCGGTCCCCAATCTCTGGATTTCTGCGCGGGAACAATACTTTTTACGCATAAGTTCCTTTAGTTCGGTCCAGGTCAGCGCGTAGGCAGCAGCTTCACCAAGTGTCTGTACTTGCAGATTCCACCAAGAGAGGGCTCCATCCAAGAATAGCCCTGAGATATAGGTGACTTGCTGATCCAGCGCGCACTTGCTCATGCGAAGAACAGATTCGGTTTTCTCAGCCCAACGAACAAAGGCGACAGGACCTCCTGTGCCATCAAAGTTTACGGGCTTGCAGTCTAAGAACTGCTTGTAGGTGCATCCATGAGGTGGATTATTGTTGTTGCCAGTGTTGCCAGAGTTGCTTCCACTAGTTCCTCCTTGAGAGGTGGCGTATTGTGCAATGGCAGCAGCGATAATTTGCTGGAGTTCTGCCTCATTAGTAGGCATGTGTGTCTCACGTCTCGGCGGCATCTTCTAAAAGATGGTTTACGTTGGTCAGGCCATAGTAGAACGTACGTATATAGTAATAGTAATAGTAATAGCACATAACATCTCATGTTATCAACACATCACAAATACCAATCACACAACACCCCATATCATAAGAATATAAATAAGCAATCAAGCGAATCAAATATGGTGAGAATACTGCGATTGCCATATATCGAGGCCACATAGTAAGTGTATCAGTACATCCCTGTGTCATACAATCATCAATCAACTAGGGGCTACATCACCCCTGTCCAAAAACTATATCATGTCAGTGTCAAATACGTCAAATACATGTCAACAAAAGTCAGGATCATAAAGTAGTCTCCAAAAATGCTGTGCAGTCCAACAATCGCCATCTTCTCACCATCGTCTACCCAAACAGCACTGATGAGCTCTATACAGATGGTGGTGGAGGAGGGGGAAAGTGGGTGTAAAGCAAACGACGTAACTGGAGCCAGTCCTCCTCCATGGCTCGCTGGGTACGAATGATAGAAGCAACCTGCTGCTCTAGTGTAAAGAGACGGGCAGCATAATCTGGAGGTAGGGGTCGAAATGGCTGCAGAGGAGAGTGTGTCTGACCATGGCACTGGCATGGTGGCAGCTAAGCTCTCTCAAGCTCCTGGATGCGCTGCGCGTGTGACTCGTGCTGGGCGACAAAAGACATCAAAACGTCCTCAATATTATACCCCATGTGGAAAGAATGGTAGGGGTCAGTAGGTGGCATAGCAGAGTCTGGTGCCCAAAGGAACGGCTCACTGGTGGGATCAAAAGGTGCCACATGAAATGGAGCAACAGAGGGTGGAACAGATGACATCTGGGGCATGAAGGGGATAGACATCGGTACATGCCCAAAAGGATGGGCTGAAGATCCCTCTCCAGTCCTCGCTGGAGGCACAAACTGAGGAACCTGAAAAGTAAAATCAACATGTCGTGTATCAGGGATCTGAGGGGGAAAAGGTGGAACATCCTCATCAGCAGGTATCCAACCGTGCTGTGCATGCTCATCTGGTGGATCCATGTGTGCCGCGAACAGTGCATGCTCGGGCTCTAGTGGGATGGGATCGGGTGGGGGAGCAACAAAAGGATGAACAGGTGCAACGTGCTCAACAGGTATATCAACAACAGGTAGGGGAACAACAGGATCAACAGCAACATGATCGGCCTCTAACAAAGGAACATCCATGGGGAGATCACCAACAGGTGGGTCTGCTATAACAGGCTTAATAGGGATGTCAGCATGTACGGGATCATGCTCAAGTATGGGGTCTAGAGCGGCTGCCTGCTCAGGGGCGACGGCAGGCTCGGGATCATCAAAAGCCATCTCGAAGTCAAACTCGGGGTCGATAGGATCTACTGGTTCAGCTGGATCTTCCATGGGCTGATCCATAGGTATAAACTCGATATCCTCATCTGGGTCGTATCCCGGGGAAAAGATAGGATCAGAATCCTCTATGTCATCATGGTCAAACGCAAAGCTGGGAATAGGTGCAACAGAGGATGCCTGGTCAGGATCAGAATCATGCGCAAAGTGTTGTGTGCTCAATGTGTGAGAAGGTGCGGATGCCACAGACTCGAAGGAGTCTGGGACAGGAGAATGTGCAGGCGAATCCGTTGAGAGATAAGATTAAAAATATATCCGTTGGAATTGGTATACCAACAGATATATTTTGGGGACAATTGTTATGGGTCATTTTCTGCTCATATATCCCGATTAATATTCTGACTCAGTTTGTTTTATTGTGACCAGGATACCGGATCAGGATATTGGTAACCTCTTGGCACGATATCCTGGTAATAAATAATTAACCCACGTGCAGATTAGAAGGTGCAAGTCTCCAACGTTCAAGTGGACTTCTTCTCCTCAAGACTCGGGCAAATCAGTTGGGTTATAGACGTTGAAGCTGGAAGACGTGGACTACAATGTTCACCTGAGGAATATTCGTTGAATCTCGTAAAAGTAGGCTAGTTTGTTAGTTTATTTTACTATAAATGGATTGATCGGATCAGATAGAAACACACAATCTGTCTCACACTCTTTCTCTCTAGCTGCAAACGCTCACAACACACTAACACTTGTATTCGAATCACATTGTAACACATAGTAGATCCGCATCATATCCTGCACTGTATCCTGATATTTGAAGTAACAGAAGAACAAGGCAGCTGCGATTGTCAGCTCCCGAGGTTTTGTCACACCCTGGCTTTGCGGAAGCGTGGTTAATTTTGGTGTGACTTCTTAATACCATAGCTTAACCAAAACAAGCTATATGGAATAAAATCATGCGAGATCATCCATTCGATTAAGTTTTAAAACCAGAGTAACATAACATTGTCTTAGGGACTTACAACCTCATAATGTAAAACATTGTCTTGATAAACATAAACATCAACATGAAATAAACACAGTTTAAGATTTGTGACTCGTCCAGGAAAAAGTCACATTTCCTAAACCCGGATGACCTCGGAACCCTTATGTAGCGGGAAAACATAACATACCGCGCCAGATCTTTAGTTTCCTGAAATACATGTAAGTTGAAAAATCAACAATAATGTTGAGCGAGTTCATGTGTAAGTGAGTAAGTAAACCTTTGTGAGTATAAAAATAGTCTTGGTATGTAGCAAATAAGGGAATTGAGATCACCAATGGTTTGCAAGGCCACTGATATATGTGAAGTGCAAATAGGGAGACTCAAACCTAGCAGATTTCGCCACGGCATTAGTATGTGGACAAAGTCACCCCAAGGTCCGTTTCTAGTTTGGCCTGGGGCTGGGCTCGCTACACCCAGATAGATCTACCGCTCCTGTCCCTCGGTCCCGTTATGAGGAGTAATGGCCTCATATTGCTCCTACCCACTCACATGATCTAAGTAGTAAACCTCCTTACGCTAACCATACCATGTATATAGTACTTGTAATTAAAGTAACATGTATTTCACCCCCGCAGTTAAGAAAACTGAAAACAGTTAGAGAAAAGGGGGACATGAACTCACAGTGAAGCGTCTCTACCAAGTATCTCCTGCTCACGCAGCTGTGTGACGACCTACACGTACTAATTCTATTAGACGGGCGGCCGTGCCTTAGCTTCATGGTTTATGTTTTTGGGAAATAGTTAGACAACTATTTCGTGTTTACATTTTGTAAATACTTGGTAATTATTTTCCTTCCCAAGGATGGGGGATTCAATACATGTGCGTTCAAATTATATCATGAAGTCTCACTTAATATATGTATATGTTTCCAATTTCACATAATTTTTCTCCAATAATACGTTGTTAAAATACGCGTTCATAAATATTTCCGTAAGTGCGTAAGTTACGCTTTAACAATCGAGTGGTAATATAATTACCGGTGTAACTTATATATTTATGGTGAAAGCGTTCGTATTATTTTGGATTCGTTAACGTTCGTAAATATTATTTTTACTCTAAAATAATATTTATGTATTTTCACAAAATAATCATAAACAGTGTGTGAAAATATATATTTATCACGTTAAATTCTGTGAAAATCCCACCTCTGAATATTTAGTAAATAAAGTCATGGCGAAATTTATATTTCGAAAACATGTCAAAAATAATTCTAACACTTGTAGTGTAAATAGTTCTAAGTGTTAGGTTTTTAGAAAAATTTCGCCAGAGTTTCCTCTGTAACTGGAGGTGGCCACGCTTTAAAGCGTATCATTTTCTTTAACAAATCAACTCAACAATTTTCTTTATTTGATCAAAACAACTTTTCTCACAACAACTAATCAACATATGTGTAAATTGCCAAAAATTACATGAACTTGCAGTTTTCCCAAAACTGTGGTGTAAATCCCCTTAAATTTAGTAGATCTTCATATAAGGTAATTTGATCTTGTAAAAACCTCGTTTTTAGAGAAAATCCATCTTTACAACTTCCAGTCATCTTTTACAAAAACTGTTATTTTGTCGGACCTTTTCATTTCACAAGTGTTTACACACTTGTGGTTTATAAAAAATCATTCCTGTTAGTGTAAGATCCATTTTTATAAAGCATGATTTCTTTAACGCTTGGTCCTTTGAAAATACCACTTGCAGATACGTAGATCTGCTAGTTTTAAACACAATTTTACAAGTAAAACTCTTTTACACAAGTTCTTGATTCGCGTGTGGTAGAGTTTCACCTTTTAACCCTTGTATCATTCAAAACAAGCTTATGTTAAGATCCATGATCTTACCAAACCGGGTTAAACGATGATCCGAGCTACCACGTCGTAGATCGGGCCTAAATAATCATACATTTCGAATACTACATCATTTACACAACATATGAGTTATTAACCACCATTTTTAGTGTTTTAAGTAGACTTTAAAGCATCAACTTGTAAGATTTCGAGTTTTAATCATCATACATCCTATTAACCACCTTAGATTAGTTCAAATACGAGTTTTAAGCATTATACCTCTAGCTCGAGGCTAGGGAAGAATCTACGCGCAAATGAGGTGGATAAAAGCAAGATAAAGAGGTCCTTCAAACTCCGAGTGCACCAAGCCTCCTAATACGCGATCCTTGAAGCTTGTATGATGTTGGAATGAAGTGAACTAAACTAGAAAATGGATGTAGGGGAGGGGGGTGTTCGGCCGTGACTTATTTAGAGAGAAAGAGAGAGCTTTGGTGAGTTGTGAAGTGTTAAGTGACAAATGGTTTAAGCTTAGTTACTTATAGACAATTCTAATGTTAATTACCCAATGGTTAATGTGTCTAGAAGATATTAAGCAAACAAGATTTTAATAATCTTGTAAGGACAAGTGTGTCCCCCCTTAGTTGGGGACGGTTAGGAGGGGGGGTCTTGGTCCGATTCCAACTAGATAGGTAAGTATTAGTTAGGTTAAACCAAGTTAGTTAAGTGTTTAACCCAGTTACTCATGTGTAGTGTGTTATGACGGGTGTTAGGGCATACGGGGACCCTAACTGGCTCAGAAAAAGATAAATAGTGTAAATGACAATACTTTTCATGTTCCGGGTATAGTCCGGTTGTTTGGTTGGATAGTAATCCGTTAAAGTGCTTAACAAAGCTTAAAGTGTCGTTATTACTCTCTTTATTGACACAACTCATTTCTGACACTTTGGAAAGTGTCTAGTGTTATTTTTCTCATGTTTTGGCACTTTATTAGTTAGCTAAAAGCTGAATTATTTTGTAAAGTGCTGAGTTTTGTACTTAGAGTACGTTTTAGGCACATCCAGTCATTGTGACTTATTCCTAGAGACGCAGTTCTACAACCCTTGTATCCCTACACTCACCACTAGTGTAGCAAAATATCTCAGGCTCTTACAGGCCTTAGAGGCAGCGTTTGCCTGATGCTGGCTTTATCAGCATGTTCAATAGGTTATCCGTTATAGTGCTACTGTGCTCTTTGTGCATCATGTTTGTCACTAAGGTTCAGCACGTAAATAATGTAGTGACAGCAAGCAAGTATGATGCAAGTAAGTACATGTATCAGTATTCGAGTAGCAGTTTATTCACAAGTTCAAGTAAGCACAGTAATTCAGCAGTAATTAATTACTAATTAAGTCGTACGGATACCTGGTTTAGTGCGGGTTGTCACAGGTTTTGTGCCGGCGATCTAGATTGACCAAGGGCTTTCCTCGTACATCTCGTGTCACCCTTTACATTTTTGCTCATTGTTTGATCATAAATACAACTCTATATCCTGAGCCGTATCCTGAAACTGTTTTTGCAAACAACTCAATTAACCTATTTTCAACACATTTTTCTAGCACACTACCTCACTTAACTAATTTGATCACTTAATTGCTTCGGTAATTTTTTACCAAAACAAAGCCCTTGGTCATCATCCTTTAGTATGCTTTTTTGAACAGTTCAACAGTTGAATGTGGAGGGATCTTGGGTTTCAAGACAAAGCCTTCAACCGTTTAAGTAAATATAATTTAGAACTAATTGCACTGTTGGTGGATGGGTCTTGTTTTGAGATGAAGCCAATAGTGCAACCTTTTGCAAGTGAATAATAAACTAACCAACCTTTCGGCCTTATCTTTGTTGTCATATTTTCATTATATTGCATGTGTTTTATTCTGAAAGTATTTCTCTTCTTTATTATTTCAAATATCCTGATCGGGATATTGTTATCAGACTTAATATCTAATCAAAAATTCGTAACTCTGAAAACTTAAGTTATTTAGATAAGGTTTCAAAGGACAAAAAAGGGGAGATCATACCAAAGACTCTTAGATTGTTGATTTCAATTTTCCACCTTTGAACCTTTTGCAACATTCCCCTCGTGGATGTCCCCTGTGCATAGTTGGGAAACTGAGTTCATCCTTCGAATTGTATCAAGGTGAATGACCCCTGTGTTCAGCATATTTGAATACTCAAGAACAATCATATGTTGTTTAGAATTCAGCCAAAGACTTTGGTTTTACTGGGGATAAACCCTTAGTATCCTGGGGATAAACCCTTAGTATCTTGGGGATAAACGCTTAGTATCCTGGGGATAACCCCTAATTTTCATGCGCTACAGGCGGGAGTGTATAAACTCCAAGACTTAGAAAGGTGAAAACCTTTAAACCTTTAGAGAGCATGAAAATACCCCTTCGTGAGAGTGGGTGATTAATCCTCATATACCTTAAGGATCCAGAATATAGCCAATGATAATGAAATTTTCAACCACTTTTAAATGAACTGGTCCCGCTATCTTGAACTATTCCCTGGATAACTTGCGCTCCAGGCGGGGTGTTTAAACCCAATTCGAGAGAAAGGTGAATACCTTTGAACCTTTGAAGGGATACGGATCCCTTAAATGTGAGAGAGGGGGCCAATCCTCTAATCTTTCGGTTTATCTTGAGTATATATCCTGGAGTAATATCCTGAAGCATATCCTACAAAACACCTTCAAACTAAGGTGGGTGTTAGCCAGGCTAACACCCCTCCGATGCTTAAGTTAGTATTGGGTTCAAAAGAATAAATAAATTCAAACATATTTAAAAGAGATAGAATTCATACCATCCTGAGTTAGAAACTAAATTCTAAACTTACTTGAAATAGAGCTTAAGGTGTATGGCATTCCAGGATCTTGGTAGCATATCCCCTTCCATATTCTTGAGTCAGTATGCTCCTTTTTCCAGATTCTGGTTCAATTTCATAAGGTCCTTCCCATTTTGGGGCAAGCTTCCCATCAGAAGGATTGGTAGTATTTTGAAAAAGCCTTCCTTAACACCCAATCTCCAACTTGGAACCTTCTAGTCCTTAGATTCTTGTTATATGCTCTGGATATCCTTTGTTGATATGCTGCCATCCTCAGCTTTGCCGCATCTCTTGTTTCATCCACCGTGTCTAATTCTTGACACAGGGCTTCAGGATTTGCTTCACGATCCCGGAGGCTCGATCTTGCTATAGGTATCACCATTTCTGTCAGGATCACTGCTTCTGCCCCAAACACCAAGGAAAATGGGGTTTGCCCAGTTGCACTTTTTACTATTGTCCTATCAACCCATAAGATAAAGGGTAACTCTTCTGCCCATCTTCCTTTCTTAGCCCCTAGTCTTTTCTTCAAATTGTTGACAATTATCTTGTTTGAGGATTCAGCTTGTCCATTTGCTTGAGGATGTACCGGAGTGGATGTAATCATCTTGGTTCCCTAACTTTTGCAAAAATCAGTAGTCCTCTTACTGATAAACTGAGAGCCATTATCACAGATTATCTCAGCTATTACCCCAAACCTAGTCAGGATATTCCTCTTTATGAAGGATACTACTTCTTGATCTCTGACTTGAACGAATGCCTCAGCTTCAACCCATTTGGAAAAATAGTCTGTCATTGCTAGCATAAAAACTTTTCCTCCTGGAGCCTTAGGCAGTTTTCCCACTATGTCCATGCCCCATTTCATGAATGGCCAAGGGGAAATAATAAGATATAGTGGCTCAGTAGGCTAATGTAGTATATTACTGTGCCTTTGACATGCATCACATCTTCGAGCATATTCTGCTGCGTCTTTCCTCATCGTCGGTCAATAGAATCCTGTTCTTAGAACCTTCGAGAATAACGATCTGCCCCCAGTATGGTTGCCACAATCTCCTTTATGGATATCCTGGATATCCTGAAGTACTTCCTTGGTCTCAGGATCCTCCAAGCACCTTAGGTATGGTCCTGCAAGAGACTTTTTATACAAAACATCATTTATAATAGTGAAACGAGATACCTTCATCCTGAAGGCCTTAGGATTCTCATCCTTTGGGACGTCTCCTTCTCTGAGGTATTTTATGATCGGAGCTGTCCATGATTCAGGATTATTCTCAGGATATTCATCGTTGGGATCCTGGATACTCGATACTTCCTTATCATGAGGCTTGAAGTGTTCCATCGCATGATACAGGATATGTAATACTGGTATTTGAGTTCCTTCCGGTATCTTGACTGTAGATCCCAAATTTGCCAAAGCATCTTCCTCAGCATTATCCTCTCTTCGTACCTGTTCAAGTGTAAAAACTTCGAAATATCCTGCTAATTTTTTTGACAATTTCAAGATATTCGATTAATCTTTCACCTTTGACTGCATAGGATCCATTGAAATGGTTAGTAAATAATAAGGAATTAACATATACTTGCAAATTTTTAATATTTATACTCCTGGCCAACTCTAATCCTGCAATCAAAACTCCATATTCTTCTTCATTATTAGTGGCAGGAAATTCACATCTAATAGCCTGGGGTAATATGTCCCCCTGTGGCGATTTTAGTAGTATACCTAATCCTACACCTCTCACATTAGATGCACCATCAGTATATAATGTCCAGGATTCTAAGGTTTCTCCTAGTTGTTGTACTTCTAGGTCTACTTCATTTTGAATATCGCTACTGAAATCAGCCACAAATTCTGCTAGAGCCTGAGACTTTATAGCATTTCAAGGTTCATATACTAGATCATTTGCACTTCACTTTACTGACCATTTAGCCATTCTACCCGACATCTCAGGTTTCCTAAGCACATTTTACAGGATAATTAATTTTAACATGAATCCTATGTTGGACCGTTGTAAGACCGTTAACCGTCAGTTAAGGATGTTCATCTTTGATTACGAAGGCGGAATCAACGTAAACTAAGTCATAACAGCTCTAATCTTTTTAATCTTTCTTTTCTGATTAATTTGAGTGCTTGTACAAGGTTTTCTGATACAGATCCGTCAGCACTTCGTCACACACACAATGACCACTGTTTTACTTCAAATGACCAACACACCTATTTATAGTGTGCTTGATTTCGCTTGAGGATGTCTGAAGCGAAATCATCACATGTTGATTTCGCTTCAAGCATATACAAACCCTCTTCAAGCGAAATCATGTGTTTAAACATAAAAAACCCTAACTTAAAAACCTAATATGTAATCATTCAAACAATTCTAGACATAAGACTTAATGCAGACGAAGTCAACAGACATTCCATGCACTAACAGACTCCCCCTTGGATGTTGATGAAGTCTTTGGCTTCAAGTCTTTGTCTTTCACAATCTTCAAACATTGTAAAAACTCTCATCAATCTTTATCTTCAATCTTTAAACTTTAAACTTCAATCTTCCCTTTGACTGTTGATCCAGACTCCCCCTTTCACAGACTCCCCCTCTCAATATGCTAGAATCTGAGAAATCTGGTTCAAGCTTTGTCATTTAGCTTCCGTTGGAAATAATGAAGTCCAATCCTGTTTCTCAACAAACAAACATAACCATTCTATCTTTTCAACAATAAAATACAAACTCAATCAGTTATAACAATCCACTCAAGTATTCAAGTTCAAGTTAATGACCCTGATTACTCAATTAATCTACCAAGTCCAATTTAATGACCTTGGTTGATCATTTGACGAAACAAACTGATTTTAAAAACAACAATTTCAAACAATTTCTGAAAATAACAAGTATCAAGTTAATGAACTTGTTTTTGACTTAACAAACAATTCAAACTTTTTCAAAGTAAGCTCTCCTCATTCTTCAGCTCAGAATCTCCTGCATCTGCTTTAAACATCTGAGAATCCAACAATCAACTCTCCACTTTGGTTTGTCTAAAATAAAGCAGAAATATAATCTTTTTGGATTTTATCAAAGTGTTCTAAACTAAGAAATGAAATACAGAAAACTTAAATTGCAGAAATTAAACAAGGTAAACTATTTACAAACATATTTTTGCGAGCGTGTCAGGGAATCATATCAGCTTTTCAGACAAATCACAAGTACCGTTAAGCTACATTTCATACTCAGATTTAAACAATTTACCTCGATTGTCGATATACTGATCCATCTTAAATTCCCACACAAATTTCAACTTACTCAGGATACGATTTAGATGAATTAAGAACTTAGCTCATTCATGTGTCCCACCTCTTGAATATACTCCCGTATCCAGAATCTCAATAATCAGTCTTACAGGTGAGAATACTACAATGATGTCTGTATATAAATTAGGTATGCGAGGGCCGAGGGATCTCAGATCGATACTTCCGTATACGCAGAGAGATATCAGCTTCGACTTTCAGGAGTGTCCCCTTTAGAGGATCTTTTTGCTTACAACAGCAGCATATATCAATTTTATTGTTTCAGCATGCTGAGGGTTTAATGTTGTGTTTCAAGCATTGCAGCAAGTATTAGCCAAGGACTAGGTCAGAACTACCGTTCAGCAAAAGTCCCGGAATAATACCCCAGACATCATAGAGTATAAAGACCTAGTATATCAGATTAAGAGACCTTTCAAACGAAATTTCAGGGGTTACCTATATATCCAAGTAGTGTTCCCCACGAATTCACAAGTTTGAATTTAGGTTTATATCCCGAATAAATCTACTAAATGTGTGAAAACCTATCGACATATCATCAGTAAGATTGTTTAACTCTTTTAAACATTCCAAATCTTTAGCATACTGTAATCGTCTAACTGATGTACTATCATTTTCCCCATATACACAAGCTCTTTTTCATTTTATCATGTTTTTGTATTTTTGCATTTTTTACTGTTTTTGTATTTTCTGAAAATAAACTATGTACAAACATCTACTCCCCCTAAATACCAAAACAAGTAAAAATTCGACAAACCATTGCAGATTGTTTCTCGTCTTCATCCGCAACAGTACCCTCATCAACGCCAATTATGCCATCCGACACTGACAGAAGCTTCATACCATTCAGTTTTAACAAATATTTAAACCGATTTTTATCAAAAGCTTTGGTATGTAAATCAGCTTTCTGTTCGTCTGTGTGGATTTTCTCAATTCGTATCAACTTTTTCTCAAAGCAATCTCGAATAAAGTGATGACGAATTTCTATGTGTTTAGTTTTAGCGTGATGTACTGGATTTTTAGTTATATTTATTGCGGCCTCATTATTAACAAAAAGAGGTGTGTTAAGAAACTGCAAACCGTAGTCGCGCATCTGTTGATGTATCCACAAGATCTGAGAGCAGCAACTGCTAGCAGAAACATACTCCGCTTCACATGTAGATAACGCCACAGACGTTTGTTTCTTACACTGCCAGGTAACCAATCTAGGACCAAAGAACTGGCATCCTGCAGTTGTTGATTTTGAATTGACTTTGCAGCATCCGAAATCCGAATCGGAATACCCTTCGAGCGTAAAATCACCTTTCCTAGGATACCACAACCCCAATGAAGAAGTTCCTTTCAGGTAGCGCAATATCCTCTTCACAATAATCATATGCGATGCTCTTGGGTTAGACTGAAATCTTGCTGCGAGGCACGTTGGGTACATGATATCAGGACGTGAAGCAGTTAGGTACATTAAAGAACCTATCATGGATCGGTAAAAAGTTTCATCAGCCCTGTCTCCGGTGAGATCTGGGTGAATCCCATGATTTGTTGCAAGTGGGGTAGCAGCTGGAGTAGAACTTGACATCCCAAATTTCTCTAGAATATCATGAACATACTTTGACTGATGAATGAAAATTCCTTCAGGAAGTTGTTCAACTTGTAGACCCAGAAAGAATTTCATCTCCCCCATTGAGGACATTTCAAACTTCTGCTTCATCACTGATTCAAAATCTTTGCATAGATTTTCATTTGTCGACCCAAAGATTATATCATCCACATAAATTTGAACTATCAGAAGATGACCATCAACGACTTTAGTGAAGAGAGTGGCATCCACTTTTCCACGAATGAACTTGTTAGCGAGTAGGTGTTGAGACAAAGTCTCATACCAGGCTCTCGGGGCCTGATGTAAACCATACAGCGCTTTGTCCAATAAGTAGACCTTGTTTTTGTGGATTGGGTCAGTAAAGCCCGGCGGCTGACCGACATAAACCTCCTCTTTAACCTTCCCGTAAAGAAACGCCGATTTAACATCCAACTGATAAACTTTGAAGTTCTTCCAAGACGCAAATGCTAGGAAAATTCTGATAGCCTCTAATCGTGCTACAGGAGCATAGACTTCAGTAAAATCAATTCCCTCCTGTTGACTAAATCCCTGAACAACGAGTCGAGCTTTGTTCCTTACGACAACTCCTCTATCGTCCCTCTTACACTTGAACACCCACTTAGTGTTAATTTTCCTATGACCATCCGGCAAATCAACTAACTTCCACACTCCCAATTTCTCAAATTGACTAAGTTCCTCCTGCATAGCATTGACCCAAGAGTCTTCAGTAAGCGCCTCTTTGTAAGTTCTTGGTTCAATCTGCGAGATAAAACAACTTAATGAAAATTCAGTTTGCAAAGGAGCAACTTTTGTATAAAAACAAGTAAGCCCTTTATCAATCTGATTTCGAGTGCGAACACCAGCTTGCAATTCTCCTATAATCAACTCCTCTGGATGATACGAAAAAGTTCTCGGCATCACTTCACTCGGAACATCTACATTTCCCTCCAGATTAGTAACATTCAGCTCTGCATCTTGTTCACCAACTTGGTTTGTTTGACCTGAAATCTGAATCTGCTCCCCCTCAGAATGTGAATGTGAATCATCGTGATCAAAAACTGGCAGGTTTTCAGCTTCTAAATTTTCATTCTGAGCCGACTGATTCTCTTGAGCAACTTCATTCTGTTGAACATCATCATGTTCACCAGCATTACTTGGACCTGCTTCATCATCATTTGAAGTTTCCCGTGGTCTCCTCGAATACTCAGCTGGGAACCTTATCTGCGACTCATATTCACGCAAAATATCCAACTCATCAAAGAAATCTTCATCATCCTCTGATTCTTCTCTCATGTCAAACGAATCCCAAAGTTTGTCATAATGAAAACGCCATGAATCACCAGGATTCTGCGGCGGCATAGTATAACCTTGACATTCAACATTTGCAGCTTCAATAATCCGCTTCTCACTTGGAACGAAGACACGTCGCAATGGATTTGAATAACCAACAAATATACCCTCAATGCACTTCGGACCAAACTTTCCAAAAGGTTCTATAACCGTACAAGGTGACCCGAACGGTTCTAGATACTTCAAATTTGGTTTGCGGTTATTGATTAGCTCAAAGCATGTTTTGTTGAACTTCTTGACAGTAAGAACCCTGTTGAGCGTATAGCATGCGGCAGAAACAGCTTCAGCCCAAAAATTAATCGGTAACTTTGAATCTGCGAGCATAGTTCTAGCCGTCTCGATTAGCGTCCGGTTTTTGCGTTCTGCGACTCCATTCTGTTGCGGAGTGTACGGAGCACTAAACTCATGCAAAATACCTCTTTCATCACAAAATTCTTCCATCTTGCTGTTCTTGAATTCAGTACCATTATCACTTCGAATTCTCTTTATACACCTTTGGTACAAATTCTCTATCTTCCTGAACAGCGCCATCAAACTATCAAATGTTTCATCTTTCGTCTTCAAGAAAGAAACCCACGAAAATCTGGAATAATCATCAGTAACGACCAAACAATAGGAATCTCCTGTAATACTTTTGACATTCACCGGACCAAACAAATCCATGTGAAGTCTTTCCAGAGGTCTCGAAACTGAATTGACTTGCTTTGTAGGATGTGACTTCTTCTTCTGCTTGCCTTTGACACAGCTAATGCACTCCCCTTCCAGATGAAAGCCTTTGATATTAACACCCAATACCAAATCATTGTGCACCAAGTGATTCATTTTTCTAAGATGTATATGCCCCATCTTTCGGTGCCACAATCTGGATTCTTTCTCAGTTGCTCTAGACACGAAACAATGTGCTTGACCAGTAGTTGTAGTTGCTACAGACATGTCTAACACATATAAATCATTCACTCTAGGTGCCCTCATAATAATCCATTCTTCAGGGATAACAAAACCAGGTTTCAAAATCAAACACTCTTTATCAGTGAAGTGAGTAGTATACTGATTGTCACAGATCTGCGAGATACTAAGCAGATTGTTCTCCAGCTCAGTGATGTAGTTAACTCTCTCAAACGTCACAATCCCATTGGACAACGTTCCTTCACCAACAATTCTACCACCTTCATGACCAGCAAATCCCACATAACCACCATTAATGTTTCTCACATCATACAATAATGCAGTTTTCCCTGTCATATGTCGAGATGCGCCACTATCCATGATCCATCTGGATATTAGTTGTGGAAGATCCTGCACAAAACAAACTTCAATTTAACCAACTACAATAAAGATGCCGATTCATGCTTCGCGAACCAGGAAGCTCCGGCCATTCAAATTGCTTATTCAAACATGGTGTCCACCCAGGCCTCATCAGCCTTAGGTGTAGCCTTGACTCTCGCAATTTGTATTTTGAAATTTTCAGCCTTCAAAGGTGGAAAACTTGCATCATAATCAACCGAAATTGATTCTTCAGCCTTTTTCACTTCTGAAGTTGAACTTTTCATTTCACCTTTTGGTTTCCAAATTTGTTCAGTTAATGCAACCCGTTTATAAAACTTGTCATTTTGAGTTACCAATTTCTTTACAGGTTCATTTTTTGCTTTTACATTGTTGATTTTAACGGTTTGCTTCTCAACCACTTTCTTCTCAACATACATTGGTGTTTTACCCTTCACATCATCCTTCTTTTGTTGAACCTTCACAGCTTCAGTCCTAGGCTTCACATATGTACACTTTCGTGCAATATGACCAACTTGTTCACATCTAAAACAAGTACGAGTATCAACTACTCGACTCATGCCTTCAGACTGATACTGTGAAGCTCTTTTCTCAAAGAACTCTTCATTCGATTTTGAAAAGATTTCATTTTTCTCATCAGAAAGTAACCGTGAACCATTCACAAACACCTTCTTTTCAGTAAACCTCTTGTTTTGAAAACTGTTCTTCCGATAACCATTACCACCCCGATAATCACCCGACCAATTGTTTCTATTGTTATTGTAAAAACGTGGTGAATAAACAGTTTTCTTGTTATAAACCCTGTCTTTCTTTCGACTCAGATTATTCACTGCTGACAACTCGACTTCAACAAGTTTGAAAACATTTGTCAATTTGTTCATGTTAACATTCTCTATTGGAAACTCTGAATCCGAAAACAACTTATCCGAACCCATCATCTTGTACATGACAAGGTTTGATTCTTCATCTAAGTTGTTCTTGGACTTTTGTTTCGGAATGTATCTGTCAAAAAAACACCCATCCTCCTCAGAAGTGTCACAATCCGGTTTAAGCACTTTGTCTACCACACTTTTCACCACATCACTTTGGACACCCTCTTCATTGGAAGATGTAAACGTGACATCAATGTTTTTAGGAGGTTTAACTTCACTTTCTTCCTCAATTTCCACCAAACTAGACTGCTTTTTCGTGTAGTTGTCTAAAATTGGCGGTGGAACTTTGTGAAAACCTACACCTGTTCCATCAGAAAACACATCCTCGCCATCTTTGTTTTTCCCTATAGGTTTAGGAACAATATGCTGCAAAACAAAGCTTGCCGATTTATAGCTGTTAAGCTTCAACTGGATTCGTTCATTCTCAATTTCAGCTTCTTGAACTTTAAGTTTCAATTTAGCAATTTGATCCAGTTGTTCATTAATCGATTCTTCTTTTAATCTCAAAACAGCTCTTAGATGTTCATTTTCTTTAAATGTTTTGCCATTACGATCATCACTATCTTTGACAATGTTTTTCAATTTCTCAAACTTTTCGGAAATCTGACGGTTTTCAAGAATTAACTTTTCATTTTCAGATTTTAATTTCTCATTTTCAGTTTTATCATTTTCAATTTGAGCCGTTAATTCTTTGTTCCGTTCAGTTGAAGCTCTTACACTTTTGTCACGATCAAGAATCTGATTTTCAACATTTCTAACCTTTGTTGTCAGATTCTGAATTTTCTCATTGTTAAGATACGTGACAGTGCTACAAAAATTGCATTGTTTGGTGCAATTTTTGCAGTCAGCATTCCCGTCAATCTTGTTATCTGACTCAATTGTGTTACCTGACGCATTTGTTGACACACTTTGACTGACCGATCCCTTTGACTCAGTGACAGAAATAGGATCTACCTCAAGTGCTTTTGCAGCTAGCACTTTGTCAGCCATCACTCCCAGGTTCTCAGCTGTCAACTCTTGCGTAGTATCAATTATGCCTGTATCAACTTGCTTTTCTTTCTTCTCTTTCTCTTCTTTCTCCTTTCTCTCTTTCTCTTTCGCTTCTTCAATCATCTTTGATGTTGGTGTTCCCCACCACTTGTGTTGCCAATATTCATCTTCTTCTTTGTACTCCTTGATGATGGCTTCGATATCAAGTGTACTATCATCAATTGCAATATTTCCATACTCATCAAGATAGCACTCTCTATCTGGATCCCATCTATTGGCTCTTCTTGCATTCAGATAGATACGAGAAAGTCTAATAATCTTTGTTTCAGCAACCATCTTCCGGTAATGATATTTTTCTTCTTCAGTACGATCATCTTTCCATGGCTTAGGTTCATCATTGCTTGCCATGAATGCGTAACCCACCGCATCTTCTTCTGGTAGAACTTCCTTACTCCAATCATACCCCTCATCATCATAAATCACAGCAAGAGCCCTTGATTTGTCTCTGTTATCTTCAGACTACTTCAATCTAGGTGGTTCAGATTTATTCTGATGGTAGATTGCCTTTTTGTAATAATCATCTCGAAATGGATTCTCTGACTCATCAGCATACGCATTCCTGCATTCCCGTTTGAAATGACCCTTCTGCTTACACTTGAAACAAGTTACCTTCGATTTATCGAACCCCAACTTAGTAGACGGACCACCGATCGTTTTTCTCCCTGTAATCTCCATGAAGCGTTGTGCACGTCGAACTGCACTTGCCATTGCCCAACGAATGTCGATCAGCTCCATTTCTTCAGGGTCTATCTGATCGTAGTCTTCTTTCGTCAGATTTGTATTCCCAATCTTTCCAGCCACCAATCCTTCGTAGGATTCCAAAACAGACGCTAGAAAGACCATTTGTTGCTTGGCCGACTCTGCATCAAAGTTCTGTGCGTTCTTCAAGTCTATTGCGATGTTGCATTGAAACCGATCAGAATGACTTCCAGAAGATGAAGATCCACTATGAAAACCACTTTGACTTCCACTGCTTTGACCACTTTGACTTTCTTTGCCGACTGTCGACACTTTTTCAGCAGAAAATGCAGTCTTTGGAGAAGTAGCCTTCGGCATCATGCTCTTTGGATAGTATAGATCCAGATTTTGCTGATAAGATGAATGATTAATCTTGTACGTCTTCTTCAACTCTAGCTCATGACTCTCGAGTTTTTCAATCAGCAAATCTAATGTCAGCTTTTCTGGTTCTTTTATGGTATTCTTCAACATCAGTGCATAATATCTCCAATCCATCTCGTCCGGCAACGAACCAAACAATTTGTCAATAAGATCTTCTTCAGGAATGTCAATCTCATGTCTTACTAATTCTAGCTTCAGATGACCGAACCTTTCTATCATTTTACACACTGACTCGTTCTTTAGACTACCAAACAAATCAAATTCTTTTCTAAGTAGTTTCTTTTTGTTTTTCTTAATTTCTTGACTACCGATACATTTCTTTTCCAACTTTGCCCATAAGTCTTTAGAATTTGAGTAATCAATCAGTGAAATGATGTCTTCACGCACCGACTGAAACAATAATGCCACACATTTTTGTTCAGCTACGAATGAATCAATCTCTTCAGCTGATCTTAATGCTTCACCATTCTTTTTTCCTTGAGCATAACCATTTTTCATACTCTTCCAGCTAGGAAAAGCAAATGCCATCAACCAGTCTTCGAATTTTGTTGCCCACCTGCTATAATCTTCTATAGCCATCAGCTTAGGAGGTTTGTTAAATGTTCCAAATGCGCTTTCGGACTCCCAAGCTTCCTTCTTTCTTTCTTTCGGTGGACTTTTGTTTGCATCACTTGAAGACGTTTCGTTGTTTCCGGAATCTCCAGCGAATGCGTACATGTTGCTAAAAGGATTCATGAAAATATCATCCATCTTGATCGTACCTGCAAGATTATCAAACACTTAGAAAAAATTTTTAAGTTTTGAAAAATTAACAGTTCAAGCGAAATACTTGAAGTAAACAGCTTCAAGCGAAATTGGTACTATAATACTATTCAAGCGAAATCTGCTATAAACTATTTCGCTTCAGCTTCAAGCGAAACCACACAAGATCAGATTCTCAATCGAAACCAACTATTTCGCTTCAACCAAAACAGAACCTTCAAGCGAAAACAACTATTTCGCTTCAACAGAACAAGTTTCAATCCAATCAGTTTCAAGCGAAATCCTCTATTTCGCTTCAGGAAGTCTTCAAGCGAAATCCAGCTAAACTATTTCGCTTCAGCAGTTTTTCAAGCGAAATTGTCTAAAAAGTTTAGATCTGAAGCGAAATCAAGTATAACCTACGAACAACTTCAAGCGAAATCTAGTTTTAGGCCAATTTTAACACATTTTAAGCTGAATTTTAGTCCGAATCTTTGTAGGCTTTGTTAATACTATGTTTTACACGTTATACTCGAAAATTAGACCATTTTGACCGTTGGAACTTGTTCAGATTTGAAAAATGTAAAAAGAAGTGAGTAGAAAGAAGATAATCCGCTGCTATGGTATGAACTCCTCGTCCTGAGCTCTGATACCACTTGTTGGACCGTTGTAAGACCGTTAACCGTCAGTTAAGGATGTTCATCTTTGATTACGAAGGCGGAATCAACGTAAACTAAGTCATAACAGCTCTAATCTTTTTAATCTTTCTTTTCTGATTAATTTGAGTGCTTGTACAAGGTTTTCTGATACAGATCCGTCAGCACTTCGTCACACACACAATGACCACTGTTTTACTTCAAATGACCAACACACCTATTTATAGTGTGCTTGATTTCGCTTGAGGATGTCTGAAGCGAAATCATCACATGTTGATTTCGCTTCAAGCATATACAAACCCTCTTCAAGCGAAATCATGTGTTTAAACATAAAAAACCCTAATGTGTAATCATTCAAACAATCCTAGACACAAGACTTAATGCAGACGAAGTCAACAGACATTCCATGCACTAACATCCTATGTGTCTCAAAATAATGTCTAAGCTTAGTTGATGCCATAACTAGCGCTAATACCAATTTCTCTAAGTGTGAATATCTAGTTTCAGCATCTAATAAACTTTTACTAACATAATAGACAGGATACTGCTGACCTTCATGATCCTTTACCAAACCAGCACTTACTGCACTCCCTGATACTGCAAGATACAGGGATAATGGTTCACCATCCTCGGGCTTCATCAATAAAGGTGCAGTTGAAAGATATTGCTTTAATTCCTGTAAGGCCGCTTCATGCTTTTCTCCCCACTCGAATCTCTTATTCTTCTTCACGATATCGTAGAATTTTTTACATTTCTCTAAGGATCTTGATATAAATCTGTTCAATGCCGCTACTCGTCCTGTTAATCTCTATACATATTTCATGTTGGAAGTTGACTTGATATCCAAGATGGCTTTGATCTGTTCCGGGCTCGCTTCTACTCCCCTTTTAGTCACCATATATCCTAAAAACTTTCCTGCCCCTACTCCAAAATGGCACTTGGCAGGATTTAGCTTCATGTTATACTGATACAGGATATCAAACGCTCCTTCAATATCTTGGAGATGATCCTCAGCCTTCTTGGACTTTACCACCATATCATCAATGTATACCTCCATGGTGTACCCCGGTTTGTCTTTAAACATCATGTTCACCAATCTCTGGTATGTTGCATCTGCATTTTTCAAATCGAAAGGCATAGCAGTATAACAGTAAATACCTGTTGGTGTCATGAAAGCAGTATCCTCCTGGTTTGAAGGTTCCATTTGGATCTGCTGGAATCCTGAGGATGCATCCATAAAGGTTAGCATTTCATGACCGGTGGTTGCATCCACCATCGAGTCTATATGAGGCAGAGGGAATGGGTCTTTAGGACATGCTTTGTTTAAGTCTGTGTAATCTACACAAACTCTCCATTTCCCATTTTTCTTTTGAACTACGACCACATTTGCTATCCACTTGGGAAATTTTACTTCCCTAATCATCTTAGACTTCAATAATCTTTCAACCTCTTCCTGAATAATTGCGTTTCGTTCAGGAGAAAACTTCCTTCTCTTTTGCTGAACAAGCTTGAAAGACCTGTCAATTCCAAGCTTGTGAGTTATGATATCCTTAGAAATACCTGTCATATCTTCATGCTTCCATGCGAATTTGGACATCCTGCATTTCAAAAAGTTAGTTAATTGACTTTCAATATCCTGAGGGATATTGGTTCCCACGAGCACCGAGATATCTGGATTATCCCGATCCAGGATAATTTTCTTAACATCTTGTTCTGAGGCTTCCACGATATCCTGGGCTCGTATCTTTAATTTCTATCCTGCTTTAGACTTTGTTGAAGATTTCATTGAGGTGGAATAACATTCCTTTGCCTCTTGTTGACCACTTTCCACCTTGACAACCCCCCAAGGGATTGGAATCTTGATGCACTGATGATAGGTTGACGGGACAACTTTCATATCATGGATCCATGGCCTGCTCAATATAATATTGTAGCAGGATAATGAATCCATGATACATAAATGTTGCATTGAATTCACTCCTTCAACATATACTGGCAGCTTTATTCCTCCCACAGTATTCTTGGCCTCTCCACTGAATCCTACAAGTACAGTGAATTTTGAAGTGATTTCCATCTAGAGAATATTCATTCTTTTTAGAGTTTCCAGATGTATGATGTTGACGGAACTGCCATTATCCACCAGTATCCTGCGCAAAAAATGATTAGCAACATATAGAGTTTTTACCAAATCATCATGATGAGGATCTTGGACACTATCCCTGTCATCATTATCAAATGTTATCACTTTATCGGTTATGAGGGTTGTCATCCTGGTTGGCTTCTCTCCCTATTCTGCCTTAGACTCCTTTGCATGTCTTTTCGCTGCTGAATAAGAGGTTCCAGAAATGTCAGATCCTCCTAAAATAAAGTTAATTATCTTGGCATCTGGAGGGGGTGATGCTGCTCGTTTAGGATCCTTCTCAGTATCCTGACCCTTATTCTTCTTCCTGCCCAGAAGATCCTTCAGATATCCTTTGCTTAGCAGGTAGCTTATTTCCTTCCTCAAGGCTATGCAATCTTCCGTCACATGTCCAAAATCCTCATGGAAGGCACACCTTTTGGATTTATCCTTCCAATCGGCCTTTTGCTGGTTCTTCCTAGGCCACCTTGTCTTATCTCCCAAACCATGCATAGCATACATTAGTTCGGGTATATTAATAGAAAAACATTATTCTGACAATTCAGGATACTCCTCAGGATCCTCATCTTTGACAGCATTCACTTTCTTGTTATCATTCCTGCCATATGGCTTAGAACAATATGGTTTATATGAGGATTTTGACTTCCTGTTAGTTGACTCACATGTAGGATCGTTGTGACGACCAAATGAGTCGATCAGAAGAGTTTTTGATCAAAACAAGAGGCGGAATCAGACGTTTTGATGTTGAATCAGCTTGATTTGAACAAAGAAGTAGTTTAAATGTCTTATGTATTGATTTGACAAGTTTACAGACCGTTTGACACCTCGGCAGAGCTTCGTTACCGAAATTGCAAAAGTTACAAATGAAATCTCAAGTCACCTATTTATAGTGTTGCCAATCCCCATGAAACTGACATGTCCAATTCGTACGAAATGGTCCAGTTCGCATGAACTGGCCATTTCGTGTGAACTAGCTTGTTCAGCTTTGTTTCCTGTTTATCTCGAACTATGTGACTTGATCTATCAAACCTATTACAAGACTCGATACAAGACGAAGTCGACAGACATATGCACTAACAGACTCCCCCTTTGATGTTGACGAAGTCCTCAGTGTCGAGTCTTCAGTATGACGAGTCTTCAGTCTTTATCAGTCTTTTCGTTCTCTCCAAAAGTATCTGATAATGTAAGCATCCTCAAACTCTCTCTTTCTCTTATCAGCTTCAGTTTTTAACAAAATTCTAGGATTAGAAACTGGCTCTGGCATCTTCAGACTCCCCTTTGCTAATAGACTCCCCGTTAAATTGTTTCGGGATCGCAATCTGACATAGCTCTTTATCTAGAATCGAAACCTAGCTTCAAACTCTGCTCAGGCATAGACACGGGGATCTGCACAAATCTCTACCTCAAAATAAATTTCACAAATTTGACAAATTTAGAATCCACTTGTAGATATTGTTCAATCATCAACAATTTATATCAAGTTCACACTTACCTTTGGGTAGATTTATTTATAACAATTTTCATTTCAAAAACAAACTCTCCTAACCCACTGTCGATCATCATGTTTAGCACTCAGAATTTTGAAAATTAGCTTTTCAACATCAGTTGTGGAAAATAATATGAAACAAAATCTTTTTGGATTTTCAAAATATTATGCTAAAACACTATCTTTTTGGATTTTCGTTTTTAATGAAAAGCAGTAAAAAAAATATTTACAGACAATATTTTTGTGACTTTGTGTAAGAGGAACATATCAGTTTATGAGACAAATCAGCAACACCGTTAAGCTGTAAACATTTTAAGTTCTGAATGATTCACATAGATTGTCAGTATACTGATCCACTTAAATTTTCACACAAAGTTCAATTGTTACGAGATACGAGATTAGTGTTTTAATTGACTTAAACTTATTCGCGTGTCCCACCTCAGAATATACTCCCATATCCAGACTTCTATATTCAGTCTTACAGGTGAATGTACACTAATGATATCTGTAAACGGGCAATGCGAGACCATGAGAGCTCAGGTTAGAACTTTCGTTCAGACAAAGAGATGATGGCTCGACTTTAGGTGTGTCCCATTTGGGGATCTTTTCTTCAACAGCACATGATTAGCATTTTTCAATGTTTCATCATTTTTTATGCTGAGGGTAGGCTTTAAGATTAAAGCAGTGCAGAGCATTATACGAGGACTAGGCTATTGCTTTCGCAAAATTAGAAGTCCAAGTATAATACCCCAGATATCATCACGCACAAAGACCTAGTATGTCAGAAATAGAATGTCCTTCAAACAATATTTCAGGGGTTACCTATATATCCGAGAGATGTTCCCCACGAGATAAGTAAATCTTGATTTTTAGGTTTATATCTCGAACACAATCTACTAAACGTGTAAAAACGTACTGGCATATCATCAGTGAGACCGTTTATCAACTTTGACTTTTCAATTCTTTAGCATGCTGTGATAGTCCACTGATGTATTATCATTTCCTCTTTTTCACAACAAAACTCATTTTTTATTTTATCATGTTTTTTGCTTTTTCAAATTTTCAAATGTTTTTGGATTTTCTGAAATTTCTTACTCCCCCTAAAATTCAAAACCATTTAAAGAAAATTTGACAAACTGATTTGAATTGCTTCAATTCGCCATCCATTTGGCATAAACAATCAGAACTCCCCCTGACAACAAACTATTTTCCCATTATGATTTCAAAACACTTAAGTTTGTTTTAATCAAAATGGTTTTTCCGGAAAATTAGTTTTGCTGATTTCACCACTTTGTTCTTTCAACCACTTGTAAGAACACTTCTCCTTTTCTTGAACCACTTGTATGAAAGTTAACTGAGGTTCAATTTAATGACCTTGATTAACCACTTGTAGGTTCATATCAACCATACCACTTGTAAGTCGAAATATGACAATATTAAATAATCAAGAAGGATGTCGATTCCTGCTCCACGATTACCAACTTGGGAGCTCCGGCAAGTCAGGATTTTCAAGCAAAGAATACAGACACCCAAGACTGACCAGCTTTGGGTGTGACCTTCTCAGTTTCACTCGGGGTTTGAACATTCCTTTTTTCTTCATAAAAATCTTTTACCCCTTTGGCCTTAACCTCGACCATTTTTCCAAAAATATTTTTTACTTTGTTGTTAAAAGCCTTTTCGACATCAAATTCTTTCTTTTCAGAATAGAATTGATTCGAAATTTCCACTTTTCCAACTTTTGATTTTAAATTTTCAGCACGCAATGGTGGAAAGTTGACATCATCCATCGGCGGTACTGAATTTCCCCCTTTTGGTTCAACTTGTGGCTCCTCTGACTTTGACGAGTCAGATTCATCGCCAGATTTCACATCTGATTTCTTAACAACCCACGTTTGGTTGTCAAGATTCACCCTTCTTTTGTAAAACCTTTTCGAACATTCACCAACTTCATATGTTGAATTTTTAAACACTTTGAATTTTTCAGTTGGTGGTTCAGTTTTATCAACAATTTTTTCTTTAAGTTTAGAAACAACTTCCTGTTTTGTGTTGGTAGCCGTTGGACAGTTCCAGGCGATGTGACCAACTTCTTGACATCGGTAACAGGTTGTTGTCTCTTTTTTCTGATTAGCTCCATTCTTCTCAAACTTTTGTTTTTTGCAATGAACACTTTGTTCGATTGCTTCCAGAATGAGCTCTTTTCTTCTTCTTCAGAACTTGACCCTGAAACAAATACTGTTTTTGTTTTAGAAATTTTCTCATTTTTATGATTTTCGGGTGGAATAAAGCTTAAACCTTTCTTTTTAAAATTACTGTTATGGTTTGGTTTCTTTTGAAAACCTGAACCAGAACTGTAACCTTTTTTCTTGTTCAATCTTTGTTGAACTCTTGAAGTGTATTTTTTATGTTTTTCAGTAAGATTTACATCTTTTATTTCAGAAATATTAATTTCTGTTAATTTGAAAACCTTTTTAATCTTTTCAATTTGAACACTTCTTATTGGAAATTCTTTATCAAAATATAATTTGTCTGAATCATTCAAATTATATGAAACTTCAAATGTTTCGTCATTCAAATTAGATTTTGATAACATAAATTCTTTATTGTAAACCCTTTTGATCGATGATTTTGAACTGTTGACTGATGTACTCGAAGTTTCTGACTCAGACTTTGACCCTGACTCCTCATCCTTATCTAACACCTGATCGACCACTTTCTTTATTAACTTAGACTCATGATCAGTGTCAGACGATGTGAATGTGACGTCAATGTTGTCTGGTAACTCATCAGTTGTTTCGGACTTTAACTTTATATTGACTGCCTTTTTGACTTGTTCCTCATTTGGTTTTCTGGGAGAATAACCTTCCCAGATCGGAGGCGGACACTTTTTATAATGTTCACTATGTTTTTTACCAGTATCCGTATCTTCCGACTTCTAATCTAGAAAAGCTTCAAAACCTGCAACAGTAGGATAAATTCTATCAATCAAATAATCAGAACTTGAGTAACTCAGCAACAATCGTCTGATTCTTTCATTTTCAATCTTTTCAGTCTCTAACTCTTACTTTAACTCTGCACATTCTTCAATGTAGTGATTGATGGTCTTCTGTTTAGTCATCATTGTTGCATTCATCATAGTCAAAGCATCTTCCCTTTCAGAGTTTGTCTTTTCCAAACTATTCACCATTCTGCTCAACACATCATACGACTCTTTTACGTACTTAACATCGAACAATAGTTTTTCTTTCATCTCATCGAGCTCATTATACTTCTTGTCTTTCTCTTCACAATGTTTGCATGGTTCCAAACATTTAAGGCAAGGTTTAGTGATCTCTACAATCTTTTCAACAACTTTGACCTCTTCACTCTGTTCATTCATCTCATTCTCAGCAACATTCTCACATTTTACTTCTTTCTTTTCTTTTGCAAAATAAAATTTGAAACTTTTAGGAGATAAATGAGTTTTGCCAATGTTAATTTGATTAATTTCTTCCTCATCATCGCTACTATTGTCACACCCTGGCTTTGCGGAAGCGTGGGTTTATTTGGTGTGACTTCTTAATACCATAGCAACAATCATCACAATGCTATATGATAAAAACATGAGATATTCGTTCATTAATAAAGTTTAGAAAAATCCCATTTTCCACAATCACAAAATAAGTTTACAAACCTTAACTTGATTTAATTGAGTTCATAAAGACTTAGCAAAAGGCTTTCAACCATACTAGGTTTAGAGATATGTAACCCGTCCAGGAAGAGGTTACACCTTCTAAACCCTGGATGACTTCTTTATTCAAACGCAGCTTGAAAATACGTGCATACCTTAGTTTCCTGAAATACATGTAGTTTGAAAAATCAACAAAAAGTTGAGCGAGTTCATGTGTAAGTGAGTCTGTATAACTCGTTAGAATATGTCTGCATAAAAGTATTTTCTTGGTATGTAGCAGTAAGGAAAAAAAGAGATCGGTTAATGTGTAGCTAATACATTAATATGTGACATGGCCTAGGAAGCACTCAAACCTGTAACGCGGATTTCGTACCGGTCCTTCCGGCGGAACGACATAGTCACCACATGCAGCCACACGCTGGCCCATGTGTGGGGCTCACAACACCCGATAGATCTATCACTCATGCCTCTCGGTCCTTATATAAGGATTAATGGTCTTACGATAATAGCCTATCCATTCACATGATCTAGTAGTAAGTTCCTTAGCTAATCATACCGTGTATAAAATGTTTGTAGTAAATGTAACATGTATTTCACCCCCGAAGTATAAAACTGAAAACAGTTAAGAGAAAAGGGGGAACATGAACTCACTGAAGTGCGTCTCGAAATAGTCCGTCCCAAAGTAATCTTCTGCGTGACGACCTACACGTACTAACTTCTATTAGACGGACGACCGTGCCTTGGTTTATGATTTAACGTTTTTGGGAAATAGTTAGACAACTATTTCGTATTTGCACTTCTTAATTATTTAATAGTTTTACTCCTTCCCAAGGATGGGGGTTTTAATGCATGTGCCTTTTGTAACCCGAAAAATATATTATTAAGTCTCACTTAATAAAACATATTTCATTTCATTTGTCTAAAATACTCTACTTCCAAAATATAAATACTTTTCCCAAAAATATTATATTTTATTCCATGTAATTTCCAAAATAATACTTTTATCAAAATACGCTTTCAAGAGTATTTTTCCGAAAATACATAAGTTACGTTGTAAAGTTCGGGTGGTAATAATAATACCGGTGTAACTTAAATATTTATTGTGAAGGTGTTAGTATTATTTTGGAGTCGTTACTAATCAGTATGTTCCAGTAATATTATTTTTACTCTAAAAATAATATAAATATAGTTCACAAAATAATCATAAAAATTTCACAAGTGTTATTATGGAAAATATATATTTTAGCAAGTTTTACTTGTGAAAATCCCACCTCCGACACTTAGCAGTTTTGTAATAAAATTGTGGCGAAATTTACACTTTGAAAGTAAGTTGAAAATATGTTTATAACACTTGTTGTAAAAATATATTCCAAGTGTTATATTTCTGAAGAAAAAAATTTCGCCAGAGTTTCCTCTGTAACTGGAGGTGGCCACGCTCACTAGCGCATCATTTTCTTTTAAAAATTCAACCAATCAATTTTCCATCATCAACAAACAATATTCAAATATCAAACTAGTCCAACATAAACATATATAACAATCACATGAACTTGCAAGTTGTGTAAAAACGTGTAGTAACTCTTCAACACATTTAGTAGGTTTTTCCATCTCTAAAAATAAAGTCGGTTTCTTGGATATCTTATTTTTTTTTTTTAAAGAACAAGAAGTTTTACAACTTCTAGTCGGTTTTTACGAAAATTATTTCTTTGTAGAAACTTTTGTCACAAAAGTGTTTACACACTTGTTTGTTCACAAAAATACCTCTAGTTTATGAAAGATCCGACTTAAAATAAGACTTGTATATATTTTACTTGGTCCTTCAAAAATACCACTTGTAAATCCTTAGATCTACTAATTTAGAGCTCCATTTCATAAGCAAAATCGTTTTTACACAAGTTCATGTTTGTGAGTGAAAGGGTTCGTCATCTAGTTATTTTTACACTAAACATAGTGCTAGTTCATGTTCCATGAACATGATCTAGCGTGGTTAGATGGCGATCCGTTCCCCTACTAGCATCCAACAATAATAAATAACCATAACAAAACAAGATTAACAAGTTTTACACCATTACATTTCTTTTATCCAACAAGTTCATCATTTATTATAAGACTTTTAATTTTGTTCTCTAGTGTTCATAATTTTTACCCGTTAAATCTCTTATTAACCACGTTAAATATGAACAAGAGAATGTTTAGAGACACTTACTACTAGCTCGAGGCTAGGGAAGAAACTAGACGAAAAAAATGGGTGGTTAATTGCGTCGTAGAGAAGTCCTTGACAATCCGAGTGCTCCACACCTCCTAAAATGGCTCCTTGCACCTTGTAATATAGTTGGATGGAATGAATGGAAAATAAAAAGGTGGTGGCGTGTGGGAGGTTGTTCGGCAGAGCCTTACTTAGTGGAAAAATGGAATTGCTTTTGGTGTTAAATGAAGATGATGATAGGTGGTGTTTATAATCTAATTTTCCTTATAACCAATGGTAATTATGTCAACAACCGTACATACATATTCACATCCAAAATCTCACTAGAGATTGCATGGGGAAGGAAAACTTATTCCATTCTTGTGGTTGACATTAAGAATTCGTATGGTGGTGGGGGGGGGGGGGGCACAAGAACCGATTACATGCAAAAAGGGGGGCGGGTTAAGTGAAAGTATTTGGTAAATGGATGAGTAATTAGAGGGTGTGAAGTGCAATTGTTAAGGTTGTGTAAGGTTATGCATGATTCCCTAGGTAAATCACATGGGATTTGTAGGATTTTCTTTTTCTTTTAGTGGCACATGGGAAATCAAAAAAAATGAGAAGAGGGGGCCATGTTGTGCCGCCATTTTCATGGGGAAAAGGTTAAGTGTATTATTTGGTGGGGTAAATAAGTTAAATAGTGGGGGTTTAATGTTATATCTAGTGGTTAGCGGGTACCAGGTATTATGTAAGGAGTTATAGTGCTCATGGACTATAACTAGCTCAGAGAAATGTAACAATGTCATAGACAATATTTTTATGTTCCGGGTAAAGTCCGGTTGTTCGGTCGGATATTGATCCGTTAAAGTGCTAAATAAACATTTAAAGTGTCTTTAATATTATTTTTAGTGACACAATGAATTCCCGACACTTTGGAAAGTGTCTAATATTATTTTCCCATGTTTTTGCACTTTACTAGTTAGCTAAAAAGCTGATTTTTTGTATAAAAGTGCAGGATTTTGTAATTAACACATGTTTTAGGCACATCCGGTCACTATAATTATTACCTAGTGACGCAGTTCTACAAACCTCAACTCCCTACACTCACTACTAGTGTAGTAAACTATTCCCGGCTCATACTGGCCCCAGAGACAGTGCCTGTCTGATGCTGGCTATGTCAGCATGTTTACTGGGTTATCCGTTCATTGTGCTACTGTGCTTTTGTGCATCAAGTTTGTCACTATAGTTCTGTGTAAATAATGAAGTGACAGTAATAAAGTATGATGCATGTACATGTATGTATCAGAAATCAAGTAGCAGTTTAACCACAATTGTAAGCAAGCACAGTAATTAAGCATTAATTAAATATTAATTAATCCGTACGGATACCTGGTTTGGTGAGGGTTGTCACATTCTCCCCCGTTAAAGAAATTTCGTCCTCGAAATTTGTACTACCTTACTCCTTATGGTTAAGTCACACACGTATGTATATGAATAATATCGAAGTAGATAATCATCAAATCGAAACAAACATTTCTCACATTAGGTGAGTCCAAGAATATATAACAACCCGAATCCTAGGGTTGAAAGGTGTGTGCTGCTAGCATTGGGTGTCAAAGGTACAAGACGCATTTGACGTATAGTCTAGTGTAATCCAGCTAGCTGGGGTTCCACAAAAGTGGAGTTTTGACTAATAAGATTTTTAAACGATTGGTTGCAATATGCAAACGAGTTTTCACAAACCATAGCACCCGCCATATGAACTCAAAAGCAGCATCTCATCGTAATAGTAAAATGATCTGTCAACTCCTGAATAAATGTCTGGTAAGGTTTAGTGTGTTGACATTTTTGAATGGTGAAGATACAACGAATGGAAATACAAGCGAATCTGGTGTATCATTGTCTTGATTTGTAGTTGCATTAGAAATGTCTAAATGATAAATCAAGCAAAAGTATGTGTGATCTCGTGTAAAACGGTTACCATGATCAGACAAGCTACAAGTTTATGATGACACCACAAGGTGTCGTAATGGCATTATCCAATAATAGTGGCGACTGAACAAGTTCACTGCGTTTGAAATCAAATGAAAGTGTACTGAGACAATCTGAAGATTTGGTTTATACCATGTTATAGAGTTTCCAATTAAATACGGAACATCAAAGAACCACTGTTTCCAATCGAAGATGAAAAGTAATAAGTATCGCAATGCATTTGATTGACAACGAAAGAATCGTTAGGAGTTACATTGTGCTTATGAAATGAATATATGTACCATTGCCTTAACACACAATTGTGTTGAGGCCGCTTTGATCGTGAAGATCCAAAATGGATTGTTAACAACTAAATAGGGAATTGAATTCCGTGTACGAAGTGAGTAACCAAATCAGCGCAAGCTTCAATTTTGTGAAAATATCACCGCAAGTTATTGAAACAAATCAAATTTTTTAGTGGAGTCGTAGATCAACCAAATCTACTACGACTCAAAATGAAAGAATTTCTGCAAAAATAGTTGAATCTGATGCTCCCAATACATCATATGGCGTTTCAAGTTAAACCTGTGAACTGGATAAGTTCAAGCAATTGAATTTAGTTTCAACGTAACCTGACAATGTATGTATTAACAAGGAATTCTCGGCATGGTAGCAAAATAAACCATGAATGTAACTTGAAAGAAAGCGGTTTCAAGAAGGTGTGTTGGCTTGGTAACAAAAGAGCCAACAACAACAATGATGTAGGTTACTCGAATCAAGAATCAGTAATTAGGTTTAGCAAAATAATATGTAAATTCCAATGAAGTGCTTGTTCAAAACGAAATCACATGTGTAGCAAATGATGCATGTATGTCAGGTAAGTTTCCAAGAAAAGGAACAATGAGTATTTGCTAAAGTGAAGAAATGACCAGCTATCGAAGCAAATGTGTGTTCGCTCTCAGCGAGAAAATTATTGTGATGCAACTACCATTAAGGGGAGTAGAGATGCAAACATCTACTCGCTACAAGTAAAAGAAATTCAAGTACTTTCGGTTTGGTCAACTGAACTGACATATGCGCCAGGTTAATGACGGTTGATTGAGTTGACAGATATGGTTCCTAAATAAAAAACCCATACGAGTTTGGACCTGGGTTCACGAAGGCCCTAAATAATTTTTTTCTAAATCCTCCAGATTTCGTGTCCCGTGTGGATCCGGTTTGTACATTGTGTAGGAAGCACCGTTTTTGTGTAAGTCTAAGAACTAGTCATTGTCCCACAATTTTCATCGGTAAACTTTCTTCTTGAATTCACTGCTAACGACGCTCGATTGTCGACCAGTCGTGTAATAGTAGTTGGGTGCTCACAGTCAGTTATGTAAGAAGTTCGTTAGTCCTCAGCAAGAGCCACCGACTCTGGTTTGCTAGCTCATCCGATTCCCGGTCATTTGAAAGTCATTCGTCCTTTCTTTTGGCGAGCAAAACTGAGGTTATCCAAAGCAAAAGTTTTGGTCTGTTATCTTCCTTCTTTATTAACCACTGAAGTTGCACTGTCAATCCTTGCATCTCCGGAAGTATAAGTCGCTACGCTGCATCGGCTACAGGCGTGATGCCTGGGATTAAATTGATGCGAGACTCGACTAATCGTTGAGGAGGTAATTCTGACAAGTCTTTGAGGAAGACTGCAGGACATTTTCCGATCACGGGGGTATCTTTAAGTTTTAGCTCTTCGGCTCCTTTGTCCCCGACATGAGCCAAGAAAACAACACATTCTTTACGCAACATCTGTCACACCCCCAAAATCCACATGCGGAGTACTACCGCTTGGAGGCGTGACTGACCAGGATCCAGCCACCAATTATACTGAGCATTGATTAATAGTAAAGGTATTCACCAACCACAATAGTTAGTAAACGCCATATTTTAAAGTTCTAAAAGATTAAGTTCAAATATCAGTTTAAACAAACAGCGGAAGCATAAACCAAACAGTCTCAAAACAAGGTTCATAGTTCAGATTATTTAAAACCCACACACGGGCTAAACGACCACTACACATCCCCAAGCTGCAAGCTCCTGAGTTAATGGGTACCTGCAAAGCATGCAGTAGGGTATCAACAAAGATGTTGGCGAGTCTACGAGTTGTCCAGTTTTAGTTACCAAAAACATGTTTCACCAGTTAATTTATCCGTTTATACATGCGATGGGGAGCTACCCCATGAGTAAGCGACTAAACTATTTTTACAATACCGAATACTATTCAACCGTACGTTTCCGTAGAGTGTCCCGTTTGTCAATGTTTTATCATCATTGACGGTTTCCAGAGTACATTAGTTCACGCCCGATCCCATACGCGGGCACGGTGTGAGGTTGGTAAGACCTTAATAGCGCTATCAACTAATAACCCGTTCGCCTGAACCCGACGACTAATCGGTATTAAGAAGTGAGGACTTGAGTGATAGAGTTTTGTTTAGTGTTTCTTGTTGCATCCAGTATAAACAGTAATTAACTAAAGGTCCCATTTAAGGGGAGAGAAGTAGATTTGTATCCCTTACGAGGGGATAACGTTGTTTAAGTTTCCGTTTCCCAACCACCGGGAACGCATGCTTTATTAGTTGTGAACTCACCTTGGGTTGCTCGGCAGTTTAGTTTACTTGGTTAAGTATGCTGGTCACCACGTCCTAAATGGTTACCAGTATAGGTCAGGCTCGGACACAAGTAATCACGTATATGGTACACGTAGTTAACACATAGCATACAAAACATATGAGTGTATTGGGCCTATCCGATCATACTAACAGTTAACATCATCACAGATTCCAATTTGAACGGTATGCACAGTCCACACGTTTTCGGCCCAATATCGGAGACAAGCAGCCCATTCGAGACAAGGTGGTCTTGAGTCGAGACCGAGAGGTCTTGAGTCACAACCGAATGGTCTCGGTTTGTAGTGGGGTGGTTTCGAGTCACACCAGCTTGAGTCGCAACCTCAATTGTCCCGGATTTAGTCTCAAGTCGAGATCATGGGTTCTCGAGTCGAGACCTAGGTGGTCTCGAGTCCTTGGAGTCTGCTTTGAGTTCTTGGACATGATCTCGAGTCGTGACTGCTGTGGTCTCGAGTTGTCATGAGTTGGTTTCGAGTCGAGACTGGTGGTCTCAACTTGTACACTTGATGACCGAGACCTTCTAGAACTATCCGATTGTACTATCCAATAGTATTTCATATGCATGATCTAGTGTACTATCCAATAGAAATTCCCTAAACATGTTTCTTTGTCTAAATGCAAATCAAAATAGATCAAACAAAGCATATTTCAAATATTTTCATGACATTCATGTTGTTCTTTATTAGGGTTTTCATCATAAACATGATTATTCAAACAACCTTATCCTAGCATATACTCAAATCAGCATCATCGATTCCTGAATCTAACATACATCCCTCGGATTACAAACACACACAAACACACTCTTATGGTCCTATCAACCTTGCATGTTATCTAACAATCTCTTATCAAAGAATAAGCATACATCCTAATTCTACAATACATATCATGCTACTTGGTCAACAAGGATCATGTAAACATTTATTCTAAACATTAAAACCCTACACTAACAATCATTCATCATTCAGTATCTTAGCACTTTATTATCATGCAAGAGTTCACATATTTCATCCATTATTTCAACCATTCCAAGCAAATAGCACTATTGTACATATAAACACATAGTGAACATCTAAAGTACTAACCGGTTGTGGAAAGGCACCGAGTTAAGGAAGAAAGTGAGAAAATGAAGTGTCCGAGTAATGATGATGAGCTTGACCGATCCTCCTTGTTGTTGCCGATTTAATCCGAGAGGGAGAGAGGAGGAGGTGAGCTTGATTTGTTAGGGTTTTCTAGAGAGAGAGGGAGTGAGGATGAAGTGAGAGAGTGGAAAGGAGAGTGTGTGAGGGTTCTTGGCTTATATTTAGAGGGTGGTGCACCTTGAGTGGGTTTCCGAGTAGGCTAAGGGAGGTGCGGCCCAAGCGGCCCAACTGTTCACTTATTTACTTGAGACCGGGTGGTCTCGAGTCGTGGTTCCGGTTCACAAGTATCTTTATATACACATATACATTACATACACGTTATCGACATATAGCACAAGAAGAATCACAACTTTCATTTAATAACATATATATATACGCACAAAGTAATTACAAGGTGTTTGCTCGGAAAAACCTAGAGTGTCACATTATCCCCAAGTTTTAAGAACTTTCATCCCGAAAGTTAAGGCAGCCAATGACAAGCTAGTGTAAATGAGAACGTTTCAACGGGGTGTCACATCATCCCCCCGTTAGTTTGGAATTTCGTCCCGAAATTCGGTTGTAGCTTCAGTGCTAGGAGTTTCATTTGGGAACAACTGGGGATACTTGCGCTTCATTTGGTCTTCCTGCTCCCAGGTGAACTCTGGGCCACGGCGCGAGTTCCAACGAACTCGTACGAGGGGTATCTGGCTATGTTTGAGGGTTTTGATCTCTCGATCCGTGATCTCAATCGGTTCCTCAGTAAAGTGTAGCTGTTCGTCAATAGTGAGTTCCTTGAAAGGGATGATGAGTGTTTCATCTGGCAGACACTTCTTCAGATTAGACACGTGGAAGACGTTGTGCACATCACTTAGTTCTTCAGGCAAATTCAATTTGTAAGCGACCTTACCGATCTTTTCGGTAATTTCAAATGGTCCGACATATCTCGGATTAAGCTTGCCCCGTTTTCCAAAACGAACCACACCCTTCCAGGGTGAGACTTTAAGTAGAGCCCGGTCACCAACCTGGAACTCTAGCGGTTTCCTATCCTTATCAGCGTAGCTCTTCTGACGGTCACGAGCTACCGCCATGCGTTGCATAATCTGGGCGATCTTTTCTGTAGTGTCTACTACATATTCCGGGCCTGTGATCTGGCTGTCACCAACCTCCGCCCAGCAGAGAGGCGATCGGCATTTACGACCGTACAATGCCTGAAAGGGTGCTGCCTGAATGCTGGTGTTGTAGCTGTTGTTGTAGGAGAATTCCACTAAAGGTAAGTGCTTCTCCCAATTCTTGCCAAAATCGATCACACATGCCCTAAGCATGTCTTCGAGGGTTTGAATGGTGCGTTCAGATTGCCCATCCGTTTGCGGGTGATAAGCGGTGCTCATGTCTAAATGTGAGCCAAAGGATCTGTGCATAGTTTGCCATAACTCAGAAGTAAAACGCGCGTCTCGATCGGAAATAATAGAGGTCGGAACCCCGTGTTTCGAAACAACTTCCTTTAAGTATACCTCTGCTAGGGTAGGGAACTTGTCTGTTTCTTTAACGGCCAAAAAGTGAGCAGATTTAGTTAATCGATCCACTATCACCCAAATGGTGTCATTCCCGCGTTGAGACCTAGGCAGGCCAGTAACAAAGTCCATGGAAATTTGCTCCCATTTCCAGTGCGGGATTTCTGGCTGTTGGAGGAGGCCTGATGGTTTCTGATACTCAGCCTTGACTCTTGCACAAGTCAAGCATTTTCTGACATAGGTTGCTATGTGGGCTTTCATGCCAGGCCACCAATATGTAGTCCTTAAGTCGTGGTACATCTTATTCGAACCCGGATGTACTGAATATCGGGACTTATGGCTTCGTCCATCACGAGCTCGCGTAAATTCCCATAAAGCGGAACCCATATGCGCCCGGCTATGTAGTAAGCACCGTCTTCTTTTTGTTCCAATCGCTGTCTCGATCCTCGTAGGGACTCAGCCCTGATGTTCTCGGCTTTCAATGCTTCAACATGAGCATTTCGGATCTGATTAGGGAGGTTCGAGTGGATAGTGAGCTGTAAGGCACGAACACGCTTGGGTTTGGTCTCCTTTCTGCTGAGGGCATCGGCTACCACATTAGCCTTGCCTGGATGGTATTTAATCGCACACTCGTAGTCATTTAGTAATTCGACCCATCCGCGTTGCCGCATATTCAACTCCTTTTGTTCCATTATGTGTTGGAGACTTTTGTGATCAGTGTAAATCGTACACTTAGTACCGTATAAATAATGTCTCCAAATCTTGAGCGCGAAAACCACAGCTCCGAATTCTAAGTCGTGTGTCGTGTAGTTCCGTTCGTGGATCTTGAGTTGTCGCGAAGCGTAAGCAATAACCTTCTCGCGTTGCATTAGCACGCAGCCAAGCCCTTGAATAGAAGCGTCGCAGTAAACAACGAAGTCGTCGATACCTTCAGGTAAGGAGAGAATAGGAGCACTACAGAGGTTCTTCTTTAGTTCCTAGAAGGCAGATTCCTGAGCATCACTCCATTTGTAAGCAACACCCTTCTGAGTGAGGGTCGTAAGTGGTTGAGCGATCTTAGAAAATCTCTTGATAAATCTTCGATAGTATCCTGCTAATCCCAAGAATTGGCGGACTTCAGTCGGAGTCTTAGGTATAGGCCAATTCTTAATGGATTCGATCTTAGCGGGGTCAACATGAATCCCATCCTGATTGACGATGTGCCCAAGGAAATGGACTTCTCTAAGCCAGAAATCACATTTCGAGAATTTGGCGTACAGTTGCTCATTGCGAAGGAGTTCGAGAATAAGACGCAGGTGTTGTTCATGCTCCTCTTGACTTTTCGAGTAGATAAGGATGTCGTCGATAAACACAATCACGAATTTGTCGAGGTAGGGTTTGCACACCCGGTTCATGAGGTCCATGAAGATCGCAGGTGCGTTGGTCATTCCGAAAGGCATAACAAGGAATTCGTAGTGACCATAGCGGGTTCTGAAAGCAGTCTTAGAGATGTCCTCATCGTGGACTCTCAGCTGGTGATAGCCCGATCATAGATCGATCTTGGAATAGTAGCTCGACCCTTGCAGCTGGTCGAACAGATCGTCGATACGGGGAAGTGGGTAACGGTTCTTGATTGTAACCTTGTTCAGTTCGCGGTAATCAATGCACATTCGGAATGTGCCATCCTTCTTTTTGACAAAGAGCACTGGGGCTCCCCAGGGTGATGAGCTAGGACGGATAAAACCATTATCCAAGAGCTCTTGTTGTTGAGTAGAAAGTTCCTTGAGTTCCGCGGGGGCTAGTCGATAAGGTACACGAGCTATAGACGCCGCTCCGGGAGTTAGCTCGATTTGAAATTCGACCTGACGATGAGGAGGGAGTCCGGGTAATTCTTCAGGGAATACCTCGGGATAGTCGCGTACTACTGGAAAATCTTCAATCCTATTTTCCTTTTTCTGCGCGTCGGCGACAAGTGCTAAGATAGCGGTGTGCCCCTTTCGTAAACACTTCTGGGCTTTTAAGAATGAAATGATGCCTGTGACTTCTCCGCTTTTGTCGCCTTGGATGATAAGGGGTTTGCCAGGAGGACGAGGAATACGAACAGCTTTCTCTTGGCAGAGGATTTCAGCTCGATGGTTGGATAACCAATCCATACCAATGACGACGTCAAAGCTTCCGAGAATGATGGGGAAGAGATCGATACGGAAGGTCTGACCAGACAATTCTAGTTTGCAGTTACGTATTACGTGTGAGGCCTCGAGGTTTCTACCATTAGCTATCTCGACGATGTGCTTAGAACTTAATGGCGTAAGAGTGGACTTAAGTTTCTTGCTAATACGTAGGGATACATAACTAGCATCTGCTCCGGAATCAAATAGTATGGAAACATAACGATCATTAAGGAGGAACTTACCCGCTACAACGTTAGGGTCATTCCTTGCTTCTCCAGCTCCAATCACAAAAGCCCTTCCTCTTGCACCATTCCCAGCATTGTTGTTATTGTTCCCATCACCCTGATTGTTGTTGTTTTGATTCAGTTCAGGGCAATCCTTTCGCATGTTCCCCGTTGCTCCACACTTGAAGCATCCACGGTTGTTTCCTTGTTGCTGTTGTGGTTGTTGTTGATTCTGCCTAGCTGGAAGCGGGCTCCTGCAGTCTTTGGCTTCATGCCCCATCTTGTTGCATCGCTGACACTGACTTTTGCCACATGGCCCACTGTGGTGTCAGTTACATTTGTTACACTTGGGGTGGTTTCCTCGATAGACACCCTGTTGCTGAGGGCCCTTGTTGCTTTTAGTCTTCCTTTGTTGAACTGGGGCCTGAGTGGGGTTAGCATCCTTTCCCTGACTTCCATCCCACTTTCGTTTGTTATCGCTAGAAGTTCCAGCAGTAGCACTGATCCTCTTGGGCAACTTGCCCTCCTCCACAGCCTGATTGGTGAGTTTGTGAGCAAGACGAACCACGGGCTGTATGGTATTGAAGTTGGCTGAGGTCACATGGCTCCGGATTTCTGGGACCAATCCTTGGATGTACAATTCGATCCTTCGATACATAGGTCGGGACATGTTTGGGCAAAGTGCATCATAGTCGTTGGACTGCTTGGTGTAGGTCTCAATCTCTGACCCAACCATCTTGAGCTCATAGTACTCGTTCTCGAGTTTGTGGATGTCATCCCTGTGAAAGTATTCCTCTTTGATCATGTCCTTGAAATCTTCCCACGCAGTAGCATTAGCAGTTTCCAGACCAAGCATCTGAATCTGTGCTTTCCACCATGAAAGCGCGTTTCCTTCAAGCGTACCAGTCGCGAACTTTACCCAGTTAGCAGGGGGACACTCACAGACAGCAAAGACAGCTTCGACCTTTTCAATCCAGTGCAGAAGGCCTATGGCACCCTCAGTGCCGTTGAAAGGGAGAGGCTTGCCATCCATGAAGGTTTTGAAAGTACAAACACGTGGCTGTGCAGGCGCAGGCTGACCTCCAGGGTGAGCTGCGAAAGCTGCAGCCACCGTGTTGAGCAAGTTGGTGAACTGAGCCTGAGTCATGTTAACGTTTCCTCTTCCGCGTCCACTCATTGTCTTCATAATCAGAAAACACAGTATGAGTGTGATGTCGTAATGTAGCGAGAATGAGATAGAAGAGGAATACGTATCTATCTAATTAGGCACACTTCTATGTATAGTAGAACAGTCAAAATAAGATAAACAAGCAAGTAAACATAAGTCCAAGCTATGAGGTCTAATATGCTGAGTCTTGCCCTTGGAGTGTAGTGTCGTTGCGAGTCACGGGTTATAGTCTGGTTTTTCTCAAAAAGACTTTCTTCTTTTTAAAACCAAGTTCACTATAACCAATGGCTCTGATACCAATCTGTCACACCCCCAAAATCCACATGCGGAGTACTACCGCTTGGAGGCGTGACTGACCAGGATCCAGCCACCAATTATACTGAGCATTGATTAATAGTAAAGGTATTCACCAACCACAATAGTTAGTAAACGCCATATTTTAAAGTTCTAAAAGTTTAAGTTCAAATATCAGTTTAAAAAAACAGCGGAAGCATAAACCAAACAGTCTCAAAACAAGGTTCATAGTTCAGATTATTTAAAACCCACACACGGGCTAAACGACCACTACACATCCCCAACAAAGATGTTGGCGAGTCCACGAGTTGTCCAGTTTTAGTTACCAAAAACATGTTTCACCAGTTAATTTATCCGTTTATACATGCGATGGGTAGCTACCCCATGAGTAAGCGACTAAGCTGTTTTTACAATACCGAATACTATTCATCCGTACGTTTCCGTAGAGTGCCCCGTTTGTCAATGTTCTATCATCATTGACGGTTGCCAGAGTACATTAGTTCACGCCCGATCCCATACGCGGGCACGGTGTGAGGTTGGTGAGACCTTAATAGCGCTATCAACTAATAACCCGTTCGCCCGACCCCGGCGACTAATCGGTATTAAGAAGTGAGGACTTGAGTGATAGAGTTTTGTTTAGTGTTGCTTGTTGCATCCAGTATAAACAGTAATTAACTAAAGGTCCCATTTAAGGGGAGAGAAGTAGATTTGTATCCCTTACGAGGGGATAGCGTTGTTTAAGTTTCCGTTTCCCAACCACCGGGAACGCATGCTTTATTAGTTGTGAACTCTCCTTGGGTTGCTCGGCAGTTTAGTTTACTTGGTTAAGTATGCTGGTCACCACGTCCTAAATGGTTACCAGTATAGGTCAGGCTCGGACACAAGTAATCACGTATATGGTACACGTAGTTAACACATAGCATACAAAACATATGAGTGTATTGGGCCTATCCGATCATACTAACAGTTAACATCATCACTGAATCTAACATACATCCCTCGGATTACAAACACACACAAACACACTCTTATGGTCCTATCAACCTTGCATGTTATCTAACAATCTCTTATCAAAGAATAAGCATACATCCTCATGCTACTTGGTAACAAGGATCATGTAAACATTTATTCTAAACATTAAACACCCTACACTAACAATCATTCATCATTCAATATCTTAGCACTTTATTATCATGCAAGAGTTCACATATTTCATCCATCATTTCAATCATTCCAAGCAAATAGCACTATTGTACATATAAACACATAGTGAACATCTAAAGTACTAACCGGTTGTGGAAAGGCACCGAGTTAAGGAAGAAAGTGAGAAAATGAAGTGTCCGAGTAATGATGATGAGCTTGACCGATCCTCCTTGTTGTTGCCGATTTAATCCGAGAGGGAGAGAGGAGGAGGATGAAGTGAGAGAGTGGAAAGGAGAGTGTGTGAGGGTTCTTGGCTTATATTTAGAGGGTGGTGCACCTTGAGTGGGTTTCCGAGTAGGCTAAGGGAGGTGCGGCCCAAGCGCCCCAACTGTTCACTTATTTACTCGAGACCGGGTGGTCTCGAGTCGTGGTTCCGGTTCACAAGTATATTTATATACACATATACATTACATACACGTTATCGACATATAGCACAAGAAGAATCAGAACTTTCATTTAATAACATATATATATACGCACAAAGTAATTACAAGGTGTTTGCTCGGAAAAACCTAGAGTGTCACAGCATCCGTTGTGCCTTCAAGCGATTTGTAATTTGTAGAGGCGTATCCCGCTTCATGAGTCAAAATCGCTTCTTCGTCGCCATCGCGGTGCGGATATCAATCTCCTATTGATCATTTGTCAACCAATCCCTCCAACTACCTTGTTGAAGTCTCCCAATTCACTGGCAACAGATCAAGCGTAAACTTACGCTTTCCGGTCTTTACCTCGTCGACTCCCGTTACCGCGTTGGCTTCCACTAGCTTCCCCTAAGCTAGTTCTAATGGGTACTGGAATATCTACTTACCCGCTGCTTAAACCAATTATACTCTCGAACTCTAGAGGTGCGAATTGTAAAATTTGCAACAGTATTTGGCGATACAAATGCATAACATTGAGTAGTATGGGACGTACCGATATCCATGCTTAGATTCCTGGCATGCTTCTCTGGCTCCGGTGTTAGACATCCTTCCCATGATTTTGCTTAATTTCCCTTGGGCAATCTTTCCTAAAGTGCCTCATATCCCCGCAGGTATAACATCCCCTATCTTTCCCCTTTCCTTTCTTTCCACGCTTCGTCTCACGCCAACACGTTTCCCTGTTGTGTCCCACTTTGCCACAGTTGTCACACTTTCCATTTTTACATCGCCCGGAATGATGACGTCGGCACCTGTCGCATTTAGGTAGTTTACCCATGTACTCTTTTCTCTTTTTGGCCTTGTTGTTGCTACTCGTCTGGGTACCCTGTTTGAAATTTGCTAACTTTCTCTTGTAGTCTCCAGATGACTCTACCTGAGTCTCCTTCTTCTCCTCAGAGGTTGAAAATTTGTTCATCCTGATTGCCTCTTCAGTCAGGGCCACACTTAGATTGATGGCCTCAGCGATCGTTGCAGGCTTTGATGTCGTTACCATGCTCATGATTTGAGGTGCCAATCCCCAAATGAAATGCTCAATCTTCTTAAACTCTGGATCTACCATGTATGGAACAATACGCGATAGAACTTGGAACTTCTCCACATACTCAGCTATTTTTGGACCTTCCATTTTCAAGTTCCAGAACTCAGTTTCCACCTTCTGGCTTTCTGTTCTCGAACTATACTTTTTATGCATTAGCTCTTTCAGCTCGTCCCATGATAAAGCATACGCAGCAGCCTCGCCCATCGTCTGAACCTAGAGTTTCTACCAAGACAGAGCCCCATCTTGGAACAGTCCGGAAATGTATGTGACCTGATCCTCTGGGGCGCATTTGCTCGCGCGCAAAACAGTGTCCGTCTTCTCAACCCAGCGCACGAAGGCTACGGCACCCCCAGTGCTGTCGAAATGTAGGGGCTGGCAGCCTAAGAACTGCTTGTAGGTGCAGCCGTTGGGTGGGTTATTTCCTGAGGTACCTCCGTTGCGCTCGGAGCGATGGGCCTCGTACTGTGCGATGACCTGTAAGATGCGCTCTTGAAATTCCGCCTCTGTCGTTGGCAGAGGGTGGTTGGTATCGGTTTTCCCTTCAGTCGACATCTTCCTAGAAGAAAGTCGGTTAGGTCAGGTCTTGTTAGAGACACGAGCACACAAGTCTCTGTTTAACGAATAAGACCTCAGAGGTATATTGCATATATGTATATACACAGTCGTTATAACATTCAATCACGTATCATCACAATTATTGCACAACTTGTAAATAGGAACGTAGCAAGTAAGCATGTAGCATTATAGTTATAGAACAAATATGCTGATCAACAGCGTGCTTAGTGGGAACATAGCGACTAAGTTTTTCATTAGTTATTTGTCATAAGTATTGTCGCATGTTTATAGATGATTGGGCTTTCATTATCCTCCGACCACAATCACTGTGTCTAACAAAATGTATCACATCAGAAGGGACACAGGGTCACCCTACCCTTATCCAACAAGTATATTAGTGCATCAAAATTACGTAGTCAGAAGTGGTCCTCAAAAGTCTCCGCAATCCCGGCTTATCATTAGTGTCTTTACCCAAGTGTAACGTAATCCGCATAATCTAGAAACCAACTATACTGGTGACTGAGGAGGAGGAGGAAAGAAAAGTAAACTGTTAACATGTGTGAGACCCTCCTCGAGCTTGTATATACGTTGAAGTAATTATCTGCTCTGCCACTTGATAGTAAAGAAATAAGTATCAGAATCCTGGGAACGGTGTAATAGCAATGGTCGAGAGTGCAAAAGGAACCTTGATGTATGTGGCGAGTCAAAGTATGCTGACAATAGACAGGGTGGAGGACGTGGTGTCTTACATAAACCTTTCCGACAATATGCTGTCTTGTGATGTAGATACTTAAATCATGTTTTCGGTTATGTAATGTTTTGCATTTGAAGTTGCCAATTGTGGTGTCAGCTCAAGTTCCAACATTCTGCGACTCATATCCTTAAACTGTAGTTGATGTTACAGGAGCAACCCATCTCGTGTGTGACCTTCATGATGTAAGGGTCTAATTTCGGCACAGTGTGCAATAGGAATCATCGAGATGACCCGTCCGGCGTTGTAGAGGTGAATGTAGCAAATGGTGCGACCTGTGCAGTTGGGAATATGCTGTTGTAGCAGATGAATTGTTATGCGGGTGCTGACCCGAAGTACCTCCCCGGGGTGCGGTTATATTCTGAAAGGAAGCTATAGGCATCCTGGCGCAATGGATGTTGGTTGCCATAGGGGAAAGGAGCAATGTCAGCGGTTATGGATGCAAAAACAAACGTTTCAACCAATAAGGAAATCGTCAGGTGTAGGTACTGGGTCAGGTATTGTGGGTGCAATGCTTGGTAAGCCAAAAGAAAATATGGTCATGCTCAAGTAAAAGTGCATGTTCAGCAAGTGCGACATCAAGCTGACCTAGAAGGTGCAGAAGCTAGCTCAAGAGCAGACTCTGGGCTGTGTAACCGTGTGGTGTCTCGAGCAGGTGATAGGGCAGCAACCATGTCATCGTCGTCTTGTGTCAGTAGTAGAATGCTGTAATCCAGTTGTTTGTAAGGTTGCAGATATCACAGACTCAAAGGAGTCTGGAATCGAATGTATACTAGAATCGGAAGATAGCTGGTTAACAGGGGTCTCAAAAGAGAAATTTGTAACGACGTTCTCGTTAATTTTCCATCATCATGGGCGTTATCGGAAGGATCATCAATATCACGTCGATATCCTTATCATTTGGTTGCCGAGTAATCAACCTTCGGAAGGAATGTCCACAAGAGGCGCATCGTCGAGGATCGGAGCCATGGTGTGCTCATCATCAGGATGTCCAGTGACGAAGTGGCCATGGACCGAACAAGAGTGACAGAAGGATTCTTGTCAGAGAAGCCATCAGCAAGGGTAAAGTATTACCAGAATCTGGTAGCGCGGACTGTTGAAAGTCGTCCTCGTCCCTGGTCGGCATATCAGGATCACCCTCAGTGTCTGTCGTATATACCTCTGGCGCAGATGTAGTCTCATTATCTTTAGCAGTGGTCGTAGGGTTATCAATGTTTGATAACTCGTCCTCTAATTAGAGTGACATGTGTGCCGGTGCGTAACATGTATATCCATAGTAGTTACTAACAATTAGTGTATGCGAATAAGTACCACGTATGCACGTACATCAACATTAAATAAAATAATCATGTAAGTCGCAATTAATGTAAGCAAGTAATCATCCTAGTCTTCCCCAGACTATCCTCCCAGTTTCTCAAACTGAACTCCCTAGTCTCTCAGACTATCCTCCCAGCCTCTCAGACTGATCCTCCTAGTCTCTCAGACTATCCTCCCAACCCCTCAGACTGAATTCTCAATCTCTCAGACTGACTTCCTGGTCTCTCAGACTAAAATCTCCCAATCTCTCAGATTGAATTCTCAGTTTCTCAGACTAAGCCTCCTAGTCCCACTAGACTACTCCCTCAGCCTCTCAGACTGAGCCTCCTAGTCCCACTAGACTACTCCTTCAGCCTCTCAGACTAAATTTTTCCCCAGTCTCCCCGACTGGACTATAAATTTTGAAAAGTGTATTTGTGCCTTTTTGTTTGTAAAAAAGGTTTGTTTCCTAGATCTGGACGTATAGTGTATGCAATGTAAAAAATGTTTGAAAACGTTTTCGTGAGAGCCCTGATGATCATAGTCTAGACTCGAGAAAGAATCCTAGTTCGCTATGAACCTGGCTCTGATACCAAGCTGTGACACCCTGGCTTTGCGGAAGCGTGGGTTTATTTGGTGTGACTTCTTAATACCATAGCAACAATCATCACAATGCTATATGATAACAACATAAGATATTCGTTCATTAATAAAGTTTAGAAAAATCTCATTTTCCACAATCACAAAATAAGTTTACAAACCTTAACTTGATTTAATTGAGTTCATAAAGACTTAGCAAAAGGCTTTAAACCATACTAGGTTTAGAGATATGTAACCCGTCCAGGAAGAGGTTACACCTTCTAAACCCTGGATGACTTCTTTATTCAAACGCAGCTTGAAAATACGTGCATACCGTGCCAGATCTGTTAGTTTCCTGAAATACATGTAGTTTGAAAAATCAACATAAAGTTGAGTGAGTTCATGTGTAAGTGAGTCTGTATAACTCGTTAGAATATGTCTGCATAAAAGTATGTTCTTAGTATGTAGCAGTAAGGAAAAAAAAGTGATCGATTAATGTGAAGCTAATACATTAATATGTGACATGGCCTAGGAAGCACTCAAACCTGTAACGCGGATTTCGTACCAGTCCTTCCGGCGGAACGACATAGTCACCACATGCAGCCACACGCTGGCCCATGTGTGGGGCTCGCAACACCCGATAGATCTATCACTCTTGCATCTCGGTCCTTATATAAGGATTAATGGTCTTAAGATAATAGCCTATCCATTCACGTGATCTAGTAGTAAGTTCCTTAGCTAATCATACCGTGTATAAAATGTTTGTAGTAAATGTAACATGTATTTCACCCCCGAAGTATAAAACTGAAAACAGTTAAGAGAAAAGGGGGAACATGAACTCACTGAAGTGCGTCTCGAAATAGTCCGTCCCAAAGTAACCTGCTGCGTGACGACCTACACGTACTAACTTCTATTAGACGGACGACCGTGCCTTGGTTTATGATTTAACGTTTTTGGGAAATAGTTAGACAACTATTTCGTATTTGCACTTCTTAATTATTTAATAGTTGTACTCCTTCCCAAGGATGGGGGTTTTAATGCATGTGCCTTTTGTAACCCGAAAAATATATTATTAAGTCTCACTTAATAAAACATATTTCATTTCATTTGTCTAAAATACTCTACTTCCAAAATATAAATACTCTTCCCAAAAATATTATATTTTATTCCATGTAATTTCCAAAATAATACTTGTATCAAAATACGCTTTCAATAGTATTTTTCCGAAAATACATAAGTTACGTTGTAAAGTTCGGGTGGTAATAATAATACCGGTGTAACTTAAATATTTATTGTGAAGGCGTTAGTATTATTTTGGAGTCGTTACTAATCAGTATGTTCCAGTAATATTATTTTTACTCTAAAAATAATATACATATAGTTCACAAAATAATCATAAAAATTTCACAAGTGTTATTATGGAAAATATATATTCTAAATATATATTTTAGCAAGTTTTACTTGTGAAAATCCCACCTCCGACACTTAGCAGTTTTGTAATAAAATTGTGGTGAAATTTACACTTTGAAAGTAAGTTGAAAATAAGTTCATAACACTTGTTGTAAAAATATTTTCCAAGTGTTATATTTCTGAAGAAAAAAATTTCGCCAGAGTTTCCTCTGTAACTGGAGGTGGCCATGCTCACTAGCGCATCATTTTCTTTTAAAAATTCAACCAATCAATTTTCCATCATCAACAAACAATATTCAAATATCAAACTAGTCCAACATAAACATATATCACAATCACATGAACTTGCAAGTTGTGTAAAAATGTGTAGTAACTCTTCAACACATTTAGTAGGTTTTTCCATCTCTAAAAATAAAGTCGGTTTCTTGGAAATCTTATTTTTTTTAAAGAACATGAAGTTTTACAACTTCTAGTCGGTTTTTACGAAAATTATTTCGTTGTAGAAACTTTTGTCACACAAGTGTTTACACACTTGTTTGTTCACAAAAATACCTCTAGTTTATGAAAGATCCGACTTAAAATAAGACTTGTATATATTTTACTTGGTCCTTCGAAAATACCACTTGTAGATCCTTAGATCTACTAATTTAGAGCTCCATTTCATAAGAAAAATCGTTTTTACACAAGTTCATGTTTGTGAGTGAAAGGGTTCGTCATCTAGTTATTTTTACACTAAACATAGTGCTAGTTCATGTTCCATGAACATGATCTAGCGTGGTTAGATGGCGATCCGTTCCCCTACTAGCATCCAACAACAATAAATAACCTTAACAAAACAAGTTTAACAAGTTTTACACCATTACATTTCTTTTATCCAACAAGTTCATCATTTATTATAAGACTTTTAATTTTGTTCTCTAGTGTTCATAATTTTTACCCGTTAAATCTCTTATTAACCACGTTAAATATGAACAAGAGAATGTTTAGAGACACTTACTACTAGCTCGAGGCTAGGGAAGAAACTAGACGAAAAAAATGGGTGGTTAATAGCGTCGTGGAGAGGTCCTTGATAATCCGAGTGCTCCACACCTCTTAAAATGGCTCCTTGCACCTTGTAATATAGTTGGATGGAATGAATGGAAAATAAAAAGGTGGTGGCGTGTGGGAGGTTGTTCGGCAGAGCCTTACTTAGTGGAAAAATGGAATTGCTTTTGGTGTTAAATGAAGATGATGATAGGTGGTGTTTATAATCTAATTTTCCTTTTAACCAATGGTAATTATGTCAACAACCGTACATACATATTCACATCCAAAATCTCACTAGAGATTGCATGGGGAAGGAAAATTTATTCAATTCTTGTGGTTGACATTAAGAATTCGTATGGTGGGGGGGGGGGGGCACAAGAATCGATTACATGCAAAAAGGGGGGTTAAGTGAAAGTATTTGGTAAATGGATGAGTAATTAGAGGGTGTGAAGTGCAATTGTTAAGGTTGTGTAAGGATATGCATGATTTCCTAGGTAAATCACATGGGATTTGGAGTCACTTTTCCTTTTCATAAAATCAATAGTGTCACCTTATACCCATTTAGTCAGAGGGATGTTGAGAGGCGACCAGAGGTTTCAAGAGGTAAGATACCGGAAAAAACAGAGGGGGGAACAATAGTCAGAGACCGGTTACGACATTCTATGTGTCTAATTTACCAGGGGAGATTTCGAAATCATTGTTGTGGAAGGCGTTTCAGCCACACGGGAAGGTGAAGGATGCATATGTGGCGAAGAAGAAGGATGCTAGGGGGAATTTCTTTGGCTTTGTGCGGTGTGAGGGGGTGGTTGACTTGCAGGAAACGTTGCGTGGAATGAATACGGTAAAAATCTTTGAGGCGAAGTTGAGTGTATCAGTGGCAAGATACGACAAGAACCATGAAAAACTTACATGCCAATATGTTCCAGTGAGGAACAATGGGCAACATTTCTCAGGTCATACAGAAGTGAGAAAGGACCCTCCACTGACCTTTATGAACAGAACCAGGTATAAGGACGCTGTTTGTAAAACAAAGGAGACACCAGCATCATCGAAAAAGACGTTACGAATTGAAGACAAGGCGGCGTTATACCCCGATCATTGCATTATGCGTTCGGTCATAGGGGAAGCAAAGGACCTTCAATCGTTAAAAATGGTGGAGACAATGCTAATGAAAGGCGGGTTTGTAGGAAATCCGGTGAGTTACGTTGGTGGCTTGAAGGTGTTGATTGTTTTCAAAGAAAAAAGACTAGCCATGGAGTTCATACAGGTACATGAACTGTTATGGGCAGAGGTATTGGCTTCAGTAACACTGTGGGAAGGCCAAGCAATTGAGTTTGATAGACTGGCATGGATAAGAATAGTGGGGGTTCCTATACAGTTGAGAGACAACAAGATCTTTGATAAAGTGGGTGGTTTGTTTGGAAAGTTGGCTGATGGATCAAAATTCTCGTGGGAAGAGTCAGACAACTCACAAGGATCATGCTGCATACTATCTAAGGTGGCTGGATGGATTGATGAGGAAGTGGAGTTGGTATGGGAGGGCAACCAGTATTCGGTGTGGGTGGTTGAAGACAAGGATCCTCGATTACGGGAGGTGCTACAAGGTTTCTCGAAAGCAAATAATAGGAGTCCGATGAAGACAGCTGAGTCGGTGATCAGGGACGGTGGTCGGGAGGAAGGTGAGTTTAGACCGGAGGATGAACCTCCGGTTGAGAAGTTGGATAGTCGGGAGAGGCAGGAAGTCGATGAGGTGATGGAAGACGTTGGGATTAGGAAAAAAGGTACGCATGTGCATGGGGAGAATGGAAAATCAGCTGAGGCTCAGGATTCTAGGTGTAATAGGGACATAGAGGGTCCCGAGACAATGGCAGATAGTATGCTTAATGTGGTGGGCCAGGTCTCAATGGTGGAACAATTTAAATTGGGCTTGCTTAATATTAATGGGCCAACACCTCCAAGCAGGCCAAAGAAAAGGCCACGTGGGCTTCGATCTCCCAAGGCTGCATCAGATACAGTGGGTCCTTTTGACAAGGAATTTAATACTACAACACCCACTAATTCATTCCCAGACCTCAATACCCCTGCACCAAAGTCAGTAGTGGAAAGTGTGCATGAACAAGTCAATGAAGGCAACAACAGTGAAGGTAGGGTTGAAGTTAATAGTGGTGATGGGGTATCGGTTTCGATGGGGGTAGATGGGGGTTCGGTAGCGAATCCACAATCCACCACGGCGGGAGCGGCTCAACCTGTTGCGATGGAGGACGAACTAGGGGAAACAGTTAGGGTTGGAGCGGTTGTAGGTATAGGATTGATGGGTTTCGAATCCGAAATACAAGACATTGTTGATGGCGAGGGTGACAATGACGGTTCACAATGAATTGTCTAGCCGTGAATTTAAGAGGGGTGAGGGATGAGAGGAAGACAACCTGGATTAGGGGGTTGAAAACATCCCATGGCATTCATTTTATTGCTGTACAAGAGACCAAGCTTGGGAATAACGCTTATTTCCAGCCGAACGTTTTTTCGGGCAGGTCAGTGTTTCACTTTGAGCAGGTTTTTTCTGATGGGAGATCTGGGGGGTTAATTAGCTTATGGAACCCGTCTATGTTCCATTGTGTTAGCTCGATTAAGAGTCGGTATTATTTGGTTACTTCTGGTACGTTGGTGGCAACAGGGGAGTTTGTAAATTTGGTTAATATATATGCACCGAATGATTCGGTGCGTCGGAGGGGTCTGTGGGAAGAACTCAGGGAATTAAAACAGTCAATGCAAGGTATGTGGGTATTCATGGGGGATTTCAATGATGTCCGGTGGCCGTCGGAGAGGGTTAACTCGGAGTTTGTTAGTGCGAATGCAAGATCGTTTAACAATTTTATTCAATCAGCTGATTTGCACGAGTATAATATGGGAGGGCACAGTTACACATACATATCGGATAGGGGGGATAAATTGAGCAAACTTGACAGATACTTGGTATGTAGTGAGTTTAAGGGGAAATGGCCGTTGGCGACAGTAACGGCTTTGACCAGATACATTACGGATCACTGCCCAATTGTTTTGTCAATGGTACCGACGGATTTTGGGCATATTCCATTTCGTTTTTTCAACTCTTGGTTGGAGATGCCGGGGTTTATGGAGTATGTGGGAGGCCTTCGCTCGTCTTTTTCTTTCCATGGGCCTGCAGATCTTGCTTTAGCAACCAAGCTGAAGTTCTTAAAAAATAAAATTAGGAGTTGGGTGGCGATTGAAAGGAGGCGTAGGGATGCTGTCTATAATAAAAAAAAGGAGGCGGTTGAAAAATTGGAAAAAGAAGCTGAACTAAGGGACCTGAGGCCAATGGAACTCCAACATAGAGAAGAATGCAAGTCTTTTATGTTGGAATATGATAGGGTTAAAATGTTGGATTATCGCCAGAAAGCTCGGGTTAAGTGGGCGGTGGAAGGGGATGAAAATTCCGAATTCTTTCACGGGGTTATAAACGCAAATACATCAAACAACCGAATTAATGGGTTAATGCTAAACGGGGAGTGGGTGTCAAATCCGACGGTAATAAAGGACAAAGCCTTTAGTTTTTTTGCTGAAAAATTTAAGGAGCCGATGAAGGACCGGCCGCCGTTTGTGTGTCCAAATTTGTCCCACCTAACCGACTCGGAGGCTGAATTACTGATTGAACCATTCTCTTTGGCGGAGATAAAAGAGGCCGTATGGTCGTGTGACGGGGAAAAGGCTCCTGGACCAGACGGGTTCAATTTCAAATTCATTAAAAGGTGTTGGGAAGGGTTGAAAGATGATTTAATGGCTGTGTTCGAAGAGTTTTTTCAGCATGCAAGACTGAATCAAGGCTGTGTTTCTTCGTTTATAGCTTTAATTGGGAAGTTGGTGTCGCCCGAACAATCGGCTGTATTAACAAGGTTTTATCCAAAGTGTTGATCGGTTGTATTAACAAGGTTTTATCCAAAGTGTTGGTTTGTAGATTAAAAAAGGTAATTGGGAAGTTGGTGTCGCCCGAACAATCGGCCTTTTTGACAGGGAGGAGCATCATGGATGGACCATTAATGTTAAACGAGATTGTGGGGTGGATAAAAAAGATGAAGAGAAGGGGTATGTTCTTCAAAGTAGACATAGATAAAGCATACGATTCGGTGAATTGGAGTTTTTTGGATTCTATTTTGGAGCAAATGAACTTCCCGACGCTTTGGAGGAGGTGGATTTCCGCGATTGTTTCATCGGCTAAGGCTTCGGTTTTAGTAAACGGTTCTCCGACACAAGAATTTGTTTGCTACCGGGGCCTTAGACAAGGTGACCCAATCTCCCCGTTTTTATTCGTGATTGTGATGGAGGCGTTGTCCGGAATCATGAAGAAAGCATGTTCGGTAGGACTTTTTCATGGTCTCGCATGCGGTGGGCAAGGGTTGACTCTCTCACATTTCATATATGCAGATGACGTAGTTTTCTTAGGGGATTGGTCAATGTTCAATGCCAAGAACCTTAGGCGACTACTTAGATGTTTTAATTTAGTGTCGGGGCTTCGGGTTAATATGGCGAAATGTTGTCTTTATGGGATAGGGGTGGAAACAAACGAAATACTGGAGGTGGCGGCATTATTAAAGTGTAAAGTGGGTAGTTTTCCATTTGTTCATCTTGGTTTGCAAATAGGAGCCAATATGAACTTAAGCAAGTGTTGGGAACCGGTTTTGGACACTTTTAAAAGAAGATTATCCATATGGAGGGCCAAGCAATTATCGATAGGGGGCGCGTAACATTAATTAAATCGGTGCTAAATTCGCTTCCCACGTATTATTTCTCATTGTTTCGGGCTCCAGAAAAGGTCATTCAAGCGATGGATCGTATGAGACGAGTATTCTTTTGGGGAGGGTCGGAGGATCAAGCAAAACAGAATTGGGTGGCATGGCAAAAGGTCGTAGCTCCGGTTGAATATGGTGGTCTTGGTATTAGGTCATTGCGGGATGCGAACCTTGCTATGCTCTAGAAGTGGTGGTGGCGGTTTAAGGAGGACGAAAGTGGGTTGTGGAAAAGGGTAATATGGGCTATTCACAGCAATGGTCGGGGCTGGAATTTTATCCCTACCAAGTTAACAATTCCCGGCATTTGGAAGCAGGTGGCAAAGGCGGTGGCTGAAATACAAAGAGCAGGGGTAGTAGTTGAAAAATCAATAATTGCGATAGTCGGAAGGGGCTGTAGTGTTTTGTTTTGGCTGGATTATTGGGCTGGGGATGAGACGTTGGCTATAAGATTCCCAGCTTTGTTTGCTCTGGAAAAGAAAAAGATGGCAGCAGTTTCGGATCGTTGGTTGGGAGGGAGTTTGGGGTGGAACTGGGAATGGAGAAGGGCTATTTCAGATGGTGTAGAGGCGGCCCAATTAGTTCAGCTAGTAGGCTTGTTGAATGGTTTCGGTAGGTTGCACATGAAGGATGAATGGCGATGGGCTTTGGACGGCTTAGGGAAGTTTACGGTTGGGAGCATAAAGGAAGGCCTTATAAAGCAGAGGTTTAGCGACCCGGAATACGTGCATAACTGGAATAATTGGGTACCTAAGAAAGTCGGGATTCTTACATGGCGAGCGTGTTTGGACAGGTTATCGACAAGGTGTGCCTTAGTGAGGAGAAATATAAACATGCCTAATTGTTTATGCCCGATGTGTGGCGAGGAGCAAGAGGAAACGGAACATCTTTTTGTAACGTGTAGTTTTGCCCAAATGATATGGCAGCTTGTAACGCAATGGTGCAAGATACAACCGATATACGCATTCCGAGTTAGAGACCTTCTTGACTTACACTAGTATGTTGGCGGCTCAGCTAAATTCAAGAAGGAATTTCAAGCAATTTGTCATACGGTCTTCTGGTGTATTTGGCGGTGCCGAAACGAAGTCATTTTTGAGCAAGGCCATTGCTCACTACAGAAGGTTACTGGTGAGGTAAAGGGACTGTCCTTTCTGTGGATAAAGGCTCGGTCTAAGCAATTGAATTTGGATTGGAGTATTTGGAGTAGTTTTAGTATGCATAGATTGGCGTGGTAGTTCACATGTAAAGTTTTTGTATTTCCTGGTGTGTACTGTACCTTTGTAAGCTAGTAACCTGCTAGCTAGTTTGGTTTGATAATGAATTTGTTGGCCTTTCAAAAAAAAATCACATGGGATTTGTAGGGTTTTCTTTTTCTTTTGGTGGCACATGGGAAATCAAAAAAAAAAAATGAGAAGAGGGGGCCATGTTGTGCCGCCATTTTCATGGGGAAAAGGTTAAGTGTATTATTTGGTGGGGTAAATAAGTTAAATAGTGGGGGTTTAATGTTATATCTAGTGGTTAGCGGGTACCGGGTATTATGTAAGGAGTTATAGTGCTCAGGGACTATAACTAGCTCAGAGAAATGTAACAATGTCAAAGACAATATTTTTATGTTCCGGGTAAAGTCCGGTTGTTCGGTTGGATATTGATCCGTTAAAGTGCTAAATAAACATTTAAAGTGTCTTTAATTTTATTTTTAGTGACACAATGAATTCCCGACACTTTGGAAAGTGTCTAATATTATTTTCCCATGTTTTTGCACTTTACTAGTTAGCTAAAAAGCTGATTTTTTGTATAAAAGTGCAGGATTTTGTAATTAACACATGTTTTAGGCACATCCGATCACTATAATTATTACCTAGTGACGCAGTTCTACAAACCTCAACTCCCTACACTCACTACTAGTGTAGTAAACTATTCTCGGCTCATACTGGCCCCAGAGACAGTGCATGTCTGATGCTGGCTATGTCAGCATGTTTACTGGGTTATCCGTTCATTGTGCTACTGTGGTTTTGTGCATCAAGTTTGTCACTATAGTGCTGTGTAAATAATGAAGTGACAGTAATAAAGTATGATGCATGTACATGTATGTATCAGAAATCAAGTAGCAGTTTAACCACACTTGTAAGCAAGCACAGTATGTAAGCATTAATTAAATATTAATTAATCCGTACGGATACCTGGTTTGGTGAGGGTTGTCACAACTATCAGTTGTGTGACAACCGGTGATTTACGGCTCTAAATTACGTGATTAACAGGCGATTTACGCGACAATAAATAGTGTTTACGACGCAAATAAACTTAATTAGGCCTTTGGAGTGCCTAGGAACGCCTGATCGACTTTATAGTGCGCGCATGACGGTCTGCAAAGAACCTGCTAAACGATAACGATTTGAAACCGTACGAAATATTGTCAACGCAGCTATTATACGCCTTTTAAATTTAAAAATTTTATGCTTTCGACACTTATGGAGTTTAGGTTGCGATATCGGGTCTCGTAGGAATTACAAGCCACTTACACATGAGATGGGCTTGTGGGCCCTGGGCCCAAGCCCAAAACCCACAAGCCTAAACCTGCACATAATATATTAGATCTTTTCCTTAGAAATCTTATCAAAATCTTGCAAAATCCATACAAGATCTACAAAATCTTATAAAATCTTACTAAATCTTACAAAATCTCTACAAAAGATTTGTTTGTCTCAAAAGTTGAAACACAAAATCTCTATATAAGAAGTATCATCTCTTTGAAAACCCTAACACCCCAAATCATATGCTCTGCAACTTATAAAACTTATATAGAAACTTAAGAATGAAAACTTTGTATTCTCCAACAATCACACAAACCTACAACAACTTGACTCTCAAATACACACATAAAATCCACTGCCAAACACCCCCAACCTCTCGACCGGAGCTTAATCTCGGCGATCTCCGGCGCCATTCGCCCTCCGTCAAAGCCACCTTCACCTCTTGTATCTCACACCAGCCGACGACAACCCCTCCCCCTTCGATTGACGGCCGGCCACCACTGTGGTGGCGGCGCACGGTGTTGCTTCCGACGAGAAACAGAGAGAGAGGCAGACGAAAGAGAGAGAGAGAGAACGATGAAAGAGGCGGCGTCAGAGAAGAGGGATCGGGGAAGTGAGGGCCGCCGTCTGCGGCGGAGCAGCTGAGGTGGACCGGCAACAGTGGAAGTTTTGTTCTACCCAACAAGTCTTTACGGTAAATCTCTCTCTCCAACTGTTCTTTACTTTCAGATGTTGACAAGAATTGCTGTGGTTGACAATGTTGATGATTTGCTGGTGTTAAGGATGATGGTGGTGGGGGTGGCCGACACCACTGCCGGCGTCGAAGGCGGAGGTGGTGTATCGGGTTTTGGTTTGGGAACCGGGTGTTGTTAGGGTCAGATTTTGGGAGTTTTTTGACTCGTTTCAGGTCAAAGTTGCTTTGGTTCAGATTTCATTTCGGTTTTGGGTGCGGCTAGAGTCTCGGCTCAGACTACACGGTCAACAAAGTCAACTGTTCAGCAGGTTCGGTTGACTTGGTCAAACCGAGTCAACTCGGTCAAACCTGGTCCACTCGGCGAGTCGACTTGGTCAACTCAGTTGACTCGGTCAACCTTTTCAGCACTTCGTCACAATAGTTTTGGTAATAGTTTAAAGATAGGATTTTGTTACGATATTTTAAAATAGCTTTATATATTTTCGTGAAAGAGCTCAAACCTATCGACTGTATTACAGTTTAAATTTTAACACATTTGGCGTAAGTAATATATTTTGATTGAATAATTGTGGGATTGATATTGATAATTGAGATGAATTTTGATAAAATAACGACAACCTGCGTTGCCGGGGGCGTCCAAAACAGAGGAAACTCTGCCCGTTTTTTGAGAAAAACCGTAAATACAAATGTGTTTTATTGAAAAATGACAACTAACGACATCAAGCGACTTCCATGACAATCAATAGAAATGCATGTATTTTTCAACGACACTTTATAACGTACAAGGAACAACGATAACACGGATTCTTTTTATAAAAAGAATAAATATAGTTTATATATTTATTTCAAACGACAACACTTTACAACTTTCGAAAGCAACGATTCGGAAAATTATTTATGACAATAAATATAGTTATTATATTTATTCTAAACTTTGAAATTCCGACAATTCTTTTATAAAAATAAATATAGTTTATATATTTATTTTTCGAATAACAAACAACATGACTTCTTTTTATAAAAATAAATATAGTTTATATATTTATTTGGAATATCAAACAACACGATTTCGTCTTATAAAAATAAATATAGTATATATATATATTTATTTCAAACACCGTACAACACGAACTCTTTTATAAAAATAAATATATTTTATATATTTATTTCAAACACCAAACAACTCGTATTCTTTTATGAAATAAATATAACTATCGTATTTATTTTAAACGACATCAATACGAAAACGCTATTAAATAAATATAAGTTGTTATATTTATTTTTAACGCCTAAACGGCATATACCTATATTTTGTTAAGTCATCATAGAAGAAGCATATACCTATATTGTAGAATGATTCGGTACACCTAAGATTTCTGGAGACGATTAACGCGATTATAACGATATATTTATATATTTTTATATAAATATTTATATATTTTAAACCTCTCTAGAACTAAGTCTTCAAAAACTTACTAATCACCGACATTAGAAGAAACTTTACAAATATAACTTAGTCATTTTCGTTAAGTTAACAACTTACCATCAAGTCGTTCGGTCAATGATTCGGTAGAGCTCGGTAACACGTAGTTTAGTTACCACTTTTGGTTAGAAACTTATTAGATATTCCGTGTTAGGAATATTGTAGAATACACGCTAGCGAGTCTCGTCTTGGAAACGACATCACGAAGTCGTAATTTGCTAGCTTTGCACAGGACAATCCAGGTGAGTTCATAACCCCCACTTTTTACGGTTTTACATTTTTATAAATGTTTTCGGTGGTGGAAAGACATGCAAGTTTTGCAAAAGTAAACAATTTTTCGATGAACGAAAAATCATATTTCTAAATCATGATACGGATGGATTTCAAGGAACTCATATAGTTACGAATGATTCATATTAAAGATACCGGTTTTACAAAATAAATGAGTATTTTTGAAATGTGAATGATGTTCATGAGTAGGGACGGGATTGTCCTAGTTACAATAACGGGTCTGGGTTAGTCTGCGTACGTAAAACGAGGCAACCCAGTGAGTTCATGCTCCCCCTTTTTCTCTTAACTGTTTTTGGTTTTATAAGTCTCGGGGGTGGAATACATGTTACGAATGCTTAAACGGTATGAAATGCCTATGAAATGCAATACTAGATCATGTGAGCAAAGACTTAATATTGAAATGCCATTAATACTTAATTAGGGACGAAGGTTAGATCTAACGGGTACAGCCGAGCCCCACTCATGGTCCTTATGTGACCACTTGAGTGCTTCGGTGTCCCAGTCGAGGTGAATCGACATAGTCGAAGGGGAATTCGATATAGTCGAGGGAAATCGATGAGGGTACAAGCTTACACATTTTGAGTGATCCCTATGCCTTCACATGTTTTAATGTCCTTGCAAAACTTTAATTTAATTTGTTCATAAATGCTTTCATACCGGGGTTTTACAAATTACATAAGAGGTTTTACACAAATTCAAAGCATAGGATTATGCGGGCATGGAGTCAAAGTCAGGGTGGGCATTGACGGTTATACCAAATTTACAAATACAAGACTTTACAAATACATGGTTTTACGAACATAATGCGTTACAAATACAAAGTTTCCATATAACTTGACAAGAAAATGATTTCTAAATTCGTGTTCTCAATAATATTTCCCAAACCGGTTATTCAAAAGATTATTTCAAATCTTTTACAAACAAACTATGAACTCGATCAACTTTATGTTGATTTTTCGCATGTTTCTTTCTCAGGTTGCATTTTCAAAACTATGGCACGGTTGGAATAGGAGGACCATTGGAGATACGAGTACTTAGTAGGCGTTCGTTTTCCCAAAGTCTTAGCTTATTTGCTTCCGCTGTGTAATGAAGATACCAGTCCAGTCACGCCAGCTCTGATAATTTCGGGGTGTGACAGATTGGTATCAGAGCTATAGGTTACAACGAATATGGTTTTCTGTAGGAATACCTAGGCTCTAACCTCACTTTTCTCTGGGGACTTAGATTATTAAGACTTTGAATACATACAAAACGCCTAGTGCTCGAATATGGTCTCCAACCGTTGTCGAAAAACAAACAGTCAAAACTTTCTTTTCAAACATACGCTAATGTTGTGTTTTATAAACGGTACACAAAAACAGTTACATACAGTACACAAAACTCTGAGAGTTTAGAAAACATGCATTTAAGACCTTCAGAAACTTATGTTGAAGTTCATTAAAGGTCATCACGTAGGAACCGCGAATATTAACTCGGGCAAACACTATTATCCATATTGTCTATGATATTTTAACTTCCCGAGCAGGCAGCCTACGCATAACAAAACGCTAGTGCACAGGTATACGACTTAAGCTATACATCAACGGAGGTTGAAGTATGACACATACGACTATCGAGGCGAGGCCTTTGAAAAAACACGATGGCGCAATTCAACGACGACGCTAGATTCCTGTCAGTAGGAGAACTAACGATCAGGAAACGACAACTTGTCACGCGATCCTGCAACGATACAAATCATGCCAGGGAGAAGACGAATGTCTCCGCATTCCCCTACCTAATTAACGACGAGTACGCTATGTTCGACATTCCATGGTAATGTCACCTAACAACCGGACATCACATGCAACCCCAGGTAAAGTCCTCAAATTTCTTTTATTGAAATTTCGACTTTCACATTTACTGAGTAGATTTTCGTATCTCTACTCCTCTTAATGGTCATTGTATCATGGTCATTTCTTTCAGTATAACGAATATTCATTTGCTTCATTTCTTGAAAAATTCATATGTTACACATACATCGGTTTGTTACGCATGTGGTTTCGTTTCAACTAAGCGCTTCATCGAAGTTCAAATATTACTTCGCTAAATCTAATTATTGATTTGTGATTCGAATGACATGCATTATTGTAATTTTTGGCTCCTTTGTTATCAAGTCAACACATTTTCTTGAATCTTCTTTTCCTTTCAAGTTACATACATGGTTTATCTTTGTAACCATGCCGAAATTTACTTGTCGAAACATATATTTTTTGTCGGATTGCGCTGAAACCAAGTTCAATCATTTGAACTTGTCCATTACACATATTCGATTCAAAACACCATATGATGTATTGAAAACATCATATTCGAATTCGTTTTAACAAGCATTTCACTTGTTCCGAGTCGTAGTAGATTTGTTTGGTCTACGACTCCATTAAGTCGTTTGTTGATTTCGATACCTTGTGGTGGTGCTTACACTAATTTGAAGCTTGCGCCAATCTCGTTTACTCATCTCATGCACAGATTTAATTATTTATTCATTGATTTGCATTAAATCCGCTTTCATTTATCATATTACAACAGTCTTAATACAATCGTGTGTTAAGGCAATGGTACACAAATTCATTCTATATTCCAGTGTACCTACTAACAGTTCTTTCATTATCGATCGAATGTTTTGCGATATCCATTGCTTCTCCATCTTCAATCGAAAACATTATTTCATTGAAGTTTCATTTTTTTTTGAAAAATCCTACGATGTTAGAAGCAAATCTTCATATTTACTTCGTTGCGCTTTCATTTAACTTCAAACACAGTGAATTTGTTTGATCACCGCTATTATCGAATTATTTAAATCGATACGACACCTTGTGGTGTCGGTATAAACTTGTAACTTGAGCTAATTTTGATCGAGCATTTCATGCAAAACACAGGTGATACTTGTTCAATCACCTCTATATTGGAATTGTTTCATTCAATACGACACCTTGTGGCATCGGTATAACTTGTAGCTTGTGCTGATCACGATCGAGCGCTTCATGCAAAACTATTTCAGTTGAGCTTGTTGATTCTAAGTTCATTCAGTGGATGTTATTGTTTCTAGAACTCATTGGCATACTGTAAATGTTTGTTTGGAATTATATTGCTTGAAATTCCTGTCCTTTGTTGGACCCCTGTTAACTTAGTCACAATGGTGACTGTATCAATATGTCTCGTTTCCCTTGACATCATATTCTGAGACACATTTATTTTAACCGTGGGTTTTTATTGTTGAGGAATGTCCTTGAATTCAAATGATTCGAATAAGTCTTGATCCAATTTCGTGGTCATCCACGTTTATACTATTCGTACTTATCTACTCATAACGTAACTCTAAAGAGTTAACGTAGTCTAAATTTCGAGGACGAAATTTCATTAACAGGGGGAGAATGTGACAACCGGTGATTTATGGCTCTTAATTATGTGATTAACAGGCGATTTACGCGACAATAAATAGTGTTTACGACGCAAATAAACTTAATTAGGCCTTTGGAGTGCCTAGGAACGCCTGATCGACTTTACAGTGCGCGCATGACGGTCCGCAGAGAACCTGTTAAACGATAAACAATAACGATTTGAAACCGTACGAAATACTGTCAACGCCACTACAATACGCCTTTTCATTTTAAAAATTTTATGCTTTCGACACTTATTGAGTTTGGGTTGCGATATCGGGTCTCGTAGGAATTACAGGCCACTTACACATGAGATGGGCTTGTGGGCCCTGTGCCCAAGCCCGGAACCCACAAGCCTAAACCTGCACATAATATATTAGATCTTTTCCTTAGAAATCTTATCAAAATCTTGTAAAATCCATACAAGATCTACAAAATCTTATAAAATCTTACCAAATCTTACAAAATCTCTACAAAAGATTTGTCTGTCTCATAAGTTGAAACACAAAATCTCTATATAAGAAGCCTCATTTCTTTGAAAACCCTAACACCCCAAATCATATTCTCTGCAACTTATAAAACTTATATAGAAACTTAAGAATGAAAACTTTGTATTCTCCAACAATCACACACACCTACAACAACTTGACTCTCAAATACACACATAAAATCCACTGCCAAACACCCCCAACCTCTCGATCCCTCTCTCTACCTGCCTGATGAACATCACCGGCGACCGGAGCTTAATCTCAGCGATCTCCGGTGCCATTCGCCCTCCGTCAAAGCCACCTTCACCTCTTGTATCTCACACCAGCCGACGACAACCCCTTCCCCTTCGATTGACGGCCGGCCACCACTGTGGTGGCGGCGCACGGTGTTGCTTCCGACGAGAAACAGAGAGAGAGAGAACGATGAAAGAGGCAGCGTCCGAGAAGAGGGATCAGGGAAGCGAGGGCCGCCGTCTGTGGCGGAGCAGCTGAGGTGGACCGGCAACAGTGGAAGTTTTGTTCTACTCGACAAGTCTTTACGGTACATCTTTCTCTCCAACTGTTCTTTACTTTCAGATGTTGACAAGGATTGTTGTGGTTGACAATGTTGATGATTTGCTGGTGTTAAGGATGATGGTGGTGGTGGTGGCCGACACCACTGCCGGCGACGAAGGCGGAGGTGGTGTATCGGGTTTTGGTTTGGGAACCGGGTGTTGTTCGGGTCAAATTTTGGGAGTTTTTGGTCTCGTTTCGGGTCAAATTGCTTTGGTTCAGATTTCATTTCGGTTTTGGGTGCGGCTAGGGTCTCGGCTCAGACTTCACGGTCAACAAAGTCAACTGCTCAGCAGGTTCGGTTGACTCGGTCAAACCTGGTCAATTCGGCGAGTCGACTTGGTCAACTCAGTTGACTCGGTCAACCTTTTCAGCACTTCGTCACGATAGTTTTGGTAATAGTTTAAAGATACGATTTCGTTATGATATTTTAAAATAGTTTTATATATTTTCGTGTGTTAGTGCATTGCGTCTATTGATTTCGTCTTGTGTCATGTAATAGGATAGATTAGAATAATCAGTGCACGAGGTTCGAGAGTCGAAGTTTAGTGATTAAGCAAGAGGTTTCGCTCATATGGACATTGTCCATAAAAGCGAAACTATAAGTAACAAGTTTCGCTCATATGGACATGTCCATATAAGCGAAACTACCTCCACTATATATAGGTGCATTGTTTGTTCATTTTGGCAACGGATCTGGAACTTGTAACGAAGTGCTGCCAAATTGCTTTCAGGTTTTAAACGTTGTTAAATCAATCAAAGAGGCATTATATTTAGTTTGAGCATCCGTTTCACTGATTCCGCCTTTGAATCGGATTCACAACTCTTCTGATTGACTCATTTGGGTTTAACAACGATCCTACAAGTGGTATCAGAGCTCAGGAGGAAGAGTTTAGCTCAATTGGATCTGTTTTCTGTCTTCTACACCTTCTTTTTAAATCTGAACAAGTTTCCACAATTAAAATCGGCCAAATTTTTCACAGAGTGTGTATTAGTGAATATTAACAAAGCCTTGAAAGTTTCACATCCAAATTCAGATAAAAAATGGACCAAATTACCTTCGGATGTGATGTCGCTTATTCGGACATTGTATGGTTTCGCTTTTAGGACCACATGGTTTTGCTCCAGTGAACAAAATTTCTTGGTATTTCGCTCCTATGACAATTTGACTAGACGTTTCGCTCCAAGATACATGCTATTTAGCTCCAAGAGTCCAAGATAGTTTCGCTTATCAGTCTAAGACAGTTTCGCTCATAAGTCCAAGATAGTTTCGCTCATAAGTCCAAGATAGTTTCGCTCATTTGATCATTCTGGTTTCGCTCTTGTGAACAAATTCTAAGGGATTTCGCTCATCAAGTCATCAAAGGGTTTCGCTTATTAGTCATCAAGTGTTTTCGGTTTTGTGTCGCAAGTGGTTTCACTTTTGTGTCACAAAGAAACTTGATTTCGCTCAAAGTGTACCTTGTGTGATTGAAGAAGTCAAACAATGGTGAAGAGTTTTACAACACATTCTGCAACGCGTTTACTTCCGAATCAACAGATAAAAGATCTGAGATGAGAGAATATTCAAGAGAGATTTCGAAGAACTTGATGTTTGAGAACATGTATGGAAGCCAACAGAAACCACCAAAGCTGATGAAAGTTGAAGATTATAACTGGTGGAAAAACCGATTTGAGGATTGGGTAAAAGCTTTCGCTCCTGAAAGCTGGTTAAAATTGATAAATGGATACACTGAACCAGTAAAAGAGGGAGGAGAGTTAATAGATGCCAAAGATTTCACAGACATAGACATAAAAAATGTTGTGGCTGAATATAAAATGATTACATTGATCAAACAGTCAGTGAGAGAGGATATTATTTCGTTACTTGAATAAGAGAAAATTTCAAAGAGTTTGTGGGAAGCGTTAGGGAGAAAGTGTGTAGGAAGTAATGAAATTGTTAAAAATAAAAAAGAAATTGTTGCGTAAAGAGTTTGATTTATTCAGTTGTATGAAAAATGAATCTGTTTGTAAAATGATCGAGAGATTTGGACATCTGAAAATGGAGCTGACCAGACATGAAATCACATATTCTGAAGAGGAGCTTGTGGATAAATTGTTTGATTCATTGCCAAATGATCAAGAGTGGCAATACTTCGCTCTAATGTTGAAAAATACAATCAAGCCTGAAGATTTAAAAGTGGATTTGCTGATTGAAAGGCTTGAAAGCCATGAGTTGGAGATAAAGAGTTCTAAAGTCAACAATCTAGCTTATCCGCAGAATGTAGAGCTTTACTACAGAGGAAATGTACCGCAGGCTGGGTCTCCAAGAACATCGTTTTCTGCAGAAAGCTCAAATTCAGTGAACAATGAAAGTCTTCACAGTGGTTTTCACAGTGGTTTTCACAGTGGATCTTCTTCAAATACTTCAAGTTAATCTGCTTCCAAGAATTTATTTCAGTGTAATATCGCAGTGGATCTGAAGAATGGGCAGAATTTCAGCGAAGAGTCGGCAAAACAACAGATGGTTTTCTTGGCATCTGTACTTGAATCGTATGAAAGCCTTGTTGCAGGGAAGATTGGCAACACCAACTTGACGAAAGAAGATTATGATCAATCAGACCCCGAGGAGATGGAACTAATGGATATAAGATGGTGCATGGCCAGTGCGGTTCGTCGGGCACAGCGGTTCATGGAGATCACGGGGAGAAAGTCAATTGGTGGACCATCTACCAAACTGGGATTTGATAAATCTAAGGTGACATGCTTCAAATGCAAACAAAGAGGTCACTTTGAGCGCGAGTGCAGAAATGCGTATGCTGATGATGATTCTGCAAACCCGTTCAACGAAGATTATTACAAGAAAGCGATTTACCATCAGAACAAGTCTGAGCCACCAAGATTGAAACAGCCTGAAGAAAAATCAAGGGCTCTTGCAGTTATATATGACGATGAAGGTTATGACTGGAGTCAGGTTTGCCCTGAAGAAGATGCAGTTGGATATGCATTTGTGGCTGATGCTGATCCTGATAGATGGTGGATAGCAGATTATGCAAGATGGGAAATCGGAAAATTAAACGAACCATTCAAAGAAGCCCAGAGAGCAAAAAGATGGAATGAAGAGTTGGAATGTTACATGGATCCACGAGGTAATCCAGTTGCTGACCCATCAAAAGTGGATTTCAAAGCTGTAATAAATTTGCTTCCAAGGCAAGCTACTTTCAACACTCGAAGGTTATCTGATAAAGCATATTTGCCTGATTTGGAGAAGAAGATAAGAGAGATTTGTGAAGCAAGTCTACCGAAGGTGGCAGAGATGAAGAAGAGAAAAGAAGAAGAATTGAAGAAGATGATTGAAGAAGTAAAGACTGTCGCGAAGATTGCTGCTGAACAAGACCAGAAAGCTGAAGAAGAATAGAAGAATGAAGAAGCTCAGAAAGAAGAAAAGGAGGAAGATCAGAAAGTTGAGTCAGAAGAACCGGTGCTGAATGAGACTGAGGTTAGAAAATCTTCTGATCTATCGAAAGGTGAATTGGTTGATGAAAAAGAAAACAAATGCAGGAATTGCATAGAAATGTGCGAAGCCTGTACTGAAAAAGATGACATCATAAAAACAAAAGACAATGACATAGTTAAACTTGAAAATGGTTTCACAACAAAATGTAAAGATATGATTGAAAAAGAAGAAATTTTGAAACTAAAAGTTGAAAAATTGACACAGAAATGTCAAGGTCTTGAAAAGGATAATGATGTTTATAGACAACTGTGTTCAGCAAAATGTGTCGATTGTGTTGAAAAAGAATCTAAATTTCAAGATTTACAAAACAGTATGATTCTTTAAAGTGGTCGAGTCAGAGAGTACAGGAAGCTTATGATACTTTGAAGAGCCAAGTCAAAAGTTTTGATCAAAGATTGTCAGAAACTTTAGTCACTAAAGAAATGTATGAAAGAAAGTTTAAAGAAAAGCAAATTGAATTAAACAAATGTGTTGATGAAATTGCTAATCTTAAACAAGTCTTGGCTGAAAAAGAAAAGGTTGTTACAAAACTTCAAAGTTATCATAACTCTTCGTACATTCTCGAACGCATTTTCAACATCACACCAGATAACATAGATACTGACAATTGCAAAAAGGGTATTGGTTCAGAGTTTCATCAGGTACCACCACGATTGAGAAACAATTACACTTTTTATAATGAGGAAAAGGTGGCAAAGGGTTTGAACATAGCTGACCAGTTACCTGAAAGTATCGATGTGACTTACTCCAAATCTGATGATGCTAATGATTCAGAGGTGGTAAGTAAGGTTGTTGAAAGCGTTTTGAAAGATGATTCTACAAAAGGTAAGTCTGAATCACAGGATGAAGATGAAGGAAATTTTCATGATGGTTATCTGAAAAACACAAAATCCGAGAAAAATTTGGATGATGATTCAAAGGGATTGGTCTATACCATGATTGGATCGGACAAACTATTCTTAGATGTTGTATTCCCGATTCAGAATGTGATTTAAGAGAAGGTTGATAAAGTTTTCAAAATGGTTGAGATTGAGAAGTCGGAAATTTCAAAGATTGCTGGTAAAGGTCATAAATCTTTTTATAACAAACCTGGTTTTAAGAAGAAAAACATGAATGCTGGTTTGGGTTATAAAAAGAAACGGAATTGGAATCAAAGTAAAAAACCAAATTTGCAACAAAAGATGAATTTTGTTCAAGGGAAAAGCTTGAAAGAAGAGGAAAAACTCAAATTTGGACAACAGTCTAATGAGGAGTTTGATGCTATCAAAAAGACACAACAACAGGCAAAGGATGTTTCAAAGAAAGTGTGTTTTAAATGTGATCAAATTGGACATGTTGCACGAAAGTGTCCAAATTCAAAGCCTGTTGATGTTGAAAAACAGAAATCCGAGGATGTGCAATCTAGGTCAACCAGATTTGATTCGTGAAGAAACACTAGATAAATGGTCGGAACCGAGATATCTAGGGGGTTTGAATCCGCATAAAAGGGTTAGCTCACACTCGATTTGATTCAGTTGCAGCTGATCTTCTTCTCTGGTGATTCTGCAAAAAAGAGCACCGTTAGCCTCGCCAAGGGGAGAAGAGGGTTCTCTCCTTGACCCGACTCCGGTGTGAGAATAAGTATTGGTAATGGAGAAGAGAAAGTATTTGAGAAGTGGGTGTAATCTGAGTTTATACCTGAACCGTCCTTGTATTTATAACCGGGAGTTTGGGAGGGAAAACCTGTTATTGAAAAGATGACGGAAGATGCTAACGTCGTGACGGTTACATTTCCTTCCGTTATTTTCTTTGATCAGACGTTGAGTTACCTCGATCCGATGTGAATGCACACGGATCGAGGTTTGATCTATGGCTGCGGAATTGCCACGTGGAAAGTGATTAAGTGGAGATTATTCTCCAATTGCATGCCCTCGTTGTGATTCCAGGGGTGTCTGTGGTAATGACACGTGTCTAGACAATTATAACCGTCTGTGTAGTGCACGATAATATTCCTTCTAGAAGATTACTGCTATAATCTGGTGTGGCACCTTATTGTGTGGAGGCAGATGAGTAAATCCCAAGTCTGGGTAAAATAATATCCAAGTCTGGATATTTGGGCGGAAGTATTAACTTTAGGACTTTCATCCTTTGCTATAGGGAGAAAGCGCAAGGATTTATGTTCTCCTTTGGGCGCGCGACTATAGATTGCTGATTACTTTCCTCCTTTTGTAAAACCAGTGCGCGGCCACGCAAGATTAAACGCGAAAAGGCAGAACTATGGTATGGTCCCAAATACTTATTATGAGGTTTTTGGGGCCTTACCCCTTCAAGTCCCCCAGTCTATTGTTGTAATTATGCAAATAAGTGGAGAACTGGACTAATAAGAGGGAGATGCTTTTGGGCGCGAGAAATAAGAAATCTTCTATGAGAAGATTGAGTTTGTTGAAGAAAGTGACAAAATGTGACTTTGTAATCATGCTCTGACGTGTAATGACGTCAGCTGGCAGTAAGAGTGGGTATTTTTCTCCTTTGTCTTGAGATTTGTAATGGCGCTTGTCAGTCTTCATTAATGAGGAAATGACCCTGGTTCCTGTAGCGCCGTTTGGATGTGATATAATTCTGACAATTAATGATGAGTAGGTTTCTCCTTTCCCGAGGTTGAGTTCTTTTATATATATGCATTGGGGTGCTTGTTTATCCCTTTAATTTGGAAAAAAAATGAAGGGAAAACGTACCGTTCGTTCCCGGCGACTTTCAGATATCTTGAGGATTCGAGAAGCTGCTGAAGCTCTCTTGTTACTTGCTGGTTCTCCGCCATTAACGGCTACCGGAGAGGACTCTATCCTTGTTGGTCCTTCTATGGTGGCTTGTTCTGATGATAAAGTTCTCCAGCAAGGGGAAGTTGCTGATTATAGTGTTGCTGTGCTGGATGCGGATGGTTTAATTGCTCGTTTTCCGATGATCCGGAGAGGAGGTTGCCGGTTGGTATACCGACGTCGGAAAAAACTTCCGGGGAAGGTGGATGCTGAAGACGAACTTGCTGTTGATTAGGTTTGGGAGTTGTACATCCCTTCTTTTGGTGTTTATGTTAGTTTGTTAGCACAAACTTCTTTTTGAAGATCACCGGTGTGATTGTTGTTAATAGCTGTCGTTTGATCGCCCTGCTACTTTGTTGAAGCAAGGTTTTTTGTTTTTATGAACATTCTAGTCTTAGGAACTAAAATTTTGAAGATCATTGCCATGATCTTGTTTATGAAGTGTTTTGTTACACTTAATGATATGTACACTGATTATGTGTTTACTTCTTGTATGTTTGGATTACAATAAGTTGCATGTGCTTTAATTGTTTTGATTGAGTGAAGCGAATTAGAGTTGGCATTGTGCTCATGTGTGAACGTTTGTCAAAAGCTGCGCTTTTGTTGCGCTTTTCTCAGACTGTTCATGAGTTGTACAATATTTGCCATTCCGTTTTCGCGTAAACCAAAAGAATTTCATGCAATTTGTAACAAACTGTAATAAGTGTAGAAATAACGTTTGTATTGATAAAGCGCAAGGCTTGTAATACAAGTGTAAATAGGAAATACATTGCATGTGAATGTTTTAACCTACATGTAACACCTGCGCAGCTGCTGTGCGTTCCAGGTGCGTGGAACTAGAGTTCCGTCGATCCTTTTTAGGGTATATGCCCCTTTGCCTAGGACCTCGTTAATGACGTATGGTCCTTCCCATCTTGGCGCTAATTTGCCCGGCTTTTCAGCGTTTGAAGCTTCATTGTCGCGCAAGACGAAATCACCGGGGACAAAGGTACATACGCGAACGCGCGCATTGTAATATTTTTCGAGTTTGGATTTGTACCTTGCTTCCGTTATGGCGGCGTTCTCGCGCCTTTCTTCCAGAAGGTCCAAATCCATTCTTCGCTCTTGTTCATTGTTCTGTTTTTCTATGGCTATCATGCGCGGAGATGGTAAGCCGATCTCAGCTGGAATGACAGCCTCAGACCCATAGACTAGACTGAACGGAGTTTCGCCTGTGCTAGTCTTTGGCATTGTTCGATGTGCCCAGAGGATGCTGGGAAGTTCGTCAACCCACCCTCTGCGTGACGTCCCGATTCGCGCTTTTATGCCGTCAACGATTTGTTTGTTTACGCTTTCTACCTGACCGTTCGCTTGAGGATGCGCGACGGAGGCGAAGTTGTGTTCGATCTTCATTTCTTTGAACCATTTTTGAAGTTCTTCTGCGGCGAAGTTTGTACCATTGTCGAAAATAATGCGCAATGGTAATCCAAATCTGCAAATGATATGTTCCCATATAAATTTGCGGATTACCATTGCTGTTGTTGAGGCCAAAGCTTTAGCTTCCACCCATTTTGTGAAGTAATCTACCGCGACGATGATGAATTTCACTGCGCCTGGCGCATCAGGAAATGGGCCGACAAGATCGATGCCCCACTGTTGGAATGGCCAGGCGGAAGTAACGGGAATTAGCGGATTTTTGGGTCAGAGTGTCTTTGGTGCGTGGCATTGACATGCTGCGCATCTTCTTAATAGATCAACTACGTCCATGTGCATTCCAGGCCAGTAGTATCCGGCGCTCATTATCTTTACCACGACCAAGCGCGGTCCCGCGTGTATCCCACATAATCCCTCGTGGATCTCTCTGACTAGGTATTGGGCGTCTGTTTTATCAACACAGCGTAGTAATGGGCCCATGAATGATTTTCGGTAAAGGACGCCATCCGCTATTTCGTAATTTATTGCTTTGTGTTGTATTTTTCGAGCTTCTGCCTTTCCTTCCGGAAGTTTTTCGTGTTGAAGGTACAAGATAATTGGAAACATCCAAGATGGATCTCCCATTTCTATGACGCTTACTTGCTTGAGATGAATGGAAGGGTTGGATAATACCTCTATGCGTACCTCCTTTGCTAAGTGCTTAAAGCTGGTAGCAGCTAACTTGCTTAGCGCGTCAGCGTGCTTGTTTTCACTTCTGTTTATGTGGTTAACTTTGAACGTTTGAAATTGGCTGATTAAAATATGCGCTTGTTCAAGGTATAACGCCATAGCTTCCCCTTTTGCATCATAACGAACCGTTAACTTGTTCGGCTACTAGCTTTGAGTCAACGTTGGCTTCAAGGTTTCTTGCCCCCATTTTGAGTGCTAGACGGAGGCCTGCTAAAAATGCTTCGTATTCTGCTTCATTGTTGGTACTTTGGAAATCTAAGCGTATGGCATATGTAAGTTCGTGATCATCCGGACTGATCAATCGGAGGCCTGCTCCTGCTCCATCATCATTGGAAGCACCATCTGTGTGTAAGGTCCAGACTCTGTCGTCGAAAACAGGTGTTGGGTTCTGGATTGCCTCACATTCTTGTATTTTATCGATGGGAACTTCAGTGGCGAAGTCTGCTAGAACTTGCCCTTTGATTGCTGGTCTTGGTTTGTAAAAAAATGTTGTATCCTCCCAGCTCAATGGCCCATTTAGCCAATCTTCCCGCCACATCAGGTTTTGACAAGATTTGGCCTAAATGATAATTCGTGAGAACTGTGATGACATGGCCTGGGAAGTACCTGCGCAAGCGTCGGGATGCGTGTACTAGTGCTAGAACCAATTTTTCTATCATTGAGTAACGAGTTTCGGGGCCGGTGAGCATTTTGCTGATATAGTAGATCGGAGTCTGGATGTTTTCCCGTTCTACCATTAATACTGCGCCTACCGCTACTTCCGCGGCTGACAGATATAAGACTAACGGTTCTTTTTCTTTTGGCGCGGTCAGTGTTGGCAACTGAATTAAACATTCTTTCATTTGCTTGAATGCTGCTTCCGCTTCAGGCGTCCATTGAAAGGGAGTTTTCTTTCCGCAGTTTCGCAGCGTACTGATAAATGGATAAGATTTTGCCGCATGATTAGCCAAAAATCTGTTCAAGGCTGCTAAGCGTCCAGCGAGCCTTTGCATTTCTTTCATAGTCGTGGGTGAAGGCATTAGCTGGATGGTCTGTACTTTTTCTGGATTTACTTTAAAGTCGTCTCTTGTAACTATGAAACCCAAAAATTTACCTTCTTCCATGGCGAAGGAGCATTTTGTCGGATTAAGTTTTAAGTTCACGCTGCGTAAGGAGTCGAACGTGCGCTGGATATTGTTGAGCATTGTCTCTTCTTCATGGCTCATGATGACGAGGTCATCCATGTATACTTCGACAGTCTTACCAATATCCCCGCTGAAGACTGTGTCCATTAAGCGTTGATAAGTTGCGCCTGCGTTGCGCAAACCGAACGGCATTTTGGTGTAGCAGTAGATGCCTTTATCTGTGCGGAACGCGGTTTTGTCTTCATCTTCTTCTTTCATCTGGACCTGATGATAACCCTTATAACAGTCGACAAAAAGCATTTCCATCTGAATGATGCTAGAGAGTCGACTTTTTTGTCTATCTCTGGAAGCGCGTAGCAATCTTTGGGGCATGCTCTGTTCATGTCCTTGAAGTCAACGCACATTCTCCATCCGCCGTTATGTTTTTGTACCATCACTGGGTTGGCAACCCATGTATGGTATTTCACTTCGCGCAAGATCCCCGCATTAAGTAGCTCTGTCACTTGCTCATCCATTGCTTTTACTTTTTCTTCACTGAAGCTGCGCCTTCCCTGAGCAACAGGTTCTACTGATGGTTTGATGTTTAGACAATGTTGCGCGATGTCGCGTGGGACTCCAATCATGTCTGCTGGGCACCAAGCAAATATATCTTTGTTGTTAGACAACAATTCTTTCAGTTGTATGCGTGTTGCTGGTGAAATGGCTTGTCCTAACAGAATGGTCTGCTCTGATATTCGTTGTTCAGGACCCATTTCTCTGGTTCGTTTGGTACCGAAGGTTTGACTACCTTTGCTGGTGGTTCGTCGTCTACGTACATGACTTCTTTGCTTGAATAGAGAATTGCAACTCCGGTCTCTGTTGGAAATCCGCAAGCAGCATGTGGGATGGAAGTGATCATGCTGAATTCTCTTTGAGACCTTCTCCCGAGCAGGACATCATGACGTGATGTTGCTGGCATGACCATGAAATTGACTGTAACTGTTCGTGAATGTTCGCCATCTGATAAAGTCACCGGGAAAGCGATTTGCCTTAATGGGAATACAGCTTCATTACAGAATCCGGTGAGGGGAAAATCAACCGGTTCTAGACGTGCTTTATCTTCTGGGTCGAGCTGCTTAAAGCACTGCTCATATATGATGTCCATCGAAATTCCTGGATCTATGAACATATAGTCCGTTCGGTAATGACCGAAAATACCAGTGATAATCACTGGTCGTTCTTCCTGAGGCCCCCCAGGAACAACAGGGAACACGACTTGTTGTTCTCTCCAATGTTGATCATAATTTCATTTATTTGGTCTTCGTGATGGACCTCCTTGAACCATGTGTATTTGTTTCTGATAACTGCTATCTCTGCATTGGCTGGATTGGATGTCCTCCCGACGTGGTGTTGGTGGGTCCAATACTGTAGTGTTGATTTCTTCTTCAGATCTGACGTTTGGGAACGCAGATCCGGCGATTTGCATAATGATTGTGTCTAAAGCGACTTGGCATTTGTTAAACCAATGTTCTGGAGATTCTTCTATTCGTAAATTGTTTCCGACGTTTGGTCGAGGACCAGGTTGCCGGTGAGATGACGAATTTTCTGCCATGTGCAAAACAGAAAATGAAATGAACTAAATCGAAACGAGATAGAAACTAGAAAACTGAGGAATCGGTGGGCGCCAATGAAGAAACACTAGATAAATGGTCGGAACCGAGATATCTAGGGGGTTTGAATCCTCATAAAAGAGTTAGCTCACACTCGATTTGATTCAGTTGCAGCTGATCTTCTTCTCCGGTGATTCTGCAAAAAAAGAGCACCGTTAGCCTCGCCAAGGGGAGAAGAGGGTTCTCTCCTTGACCCGACTCCGGTGTGAGAATAAGTATTGGTAATGGAGAAGAGAAAGTATTTGAGAAGTGGGTGTAATCTGAGTTTATACCTGAACCGTCCTTGTATTTATAACCGGGAGTTTGGGAGGGAAACCCTGTTATTGAAAAGATGACGGAAGATGCAAACGCCGTGACGGTTACATTTCCTTCCGTTATTTTCTTTGATCAGATGTTGAGTTACCTCGATCCGATGTGAATGCACACGGATCGAGGTTTGATCTATGGCTGGGGAATTGCCACGTGGAAAGTGATTAAGTGGAGATTATTCTCCAATTGCATGCCCTCGTTGTGATTCCAGGGGTGTTTGTGGTAATGAGACGTGTCCAGACGGTTATAACCGTCTGGGTAGTGCACGATAATATTCCTTCTAGAAGATTACTGCTATAATCTGGTGTGGCACCTTATTGTGTGGAGGCAGATGAGTAAATCCCAAGTCTGGGTAAAATAATATCCAAGTCTGGATATTTGGGCGGAAGTATTAACTTTAGGACTTTCATCCTTTGCTATAGGGAGAAAGCGCAAGGATTTATGTTCTCCTTTGGGCGCGCGACTATAGATTGCTGTTAGGATCGGAGGCTCTCATGAATGTGTTTGTTTGTTTGAAATGAATAATCAATGACGATGAAAACATGTAAAGTGCAGCGGAAATGAAAACAAACTTTGTAAACACAGTCAAAAGGAGAAAAATAGTTTGATAAACAATTGCTTCTTATAGAGTCGAATGATTTACAAATCAAAGCAAAAGATTACAGACATGCTTACAAACTAAGCTCCCCCTCAGCCTGATGCCTCAAGGTTGGATTGCACAAGATGAAAGGATTAGACATGAGAAGGGAAAACCAGCTCAGTCAATCAAATGTAACAGTACAAGGTACTGATACATTTATAGGAAAACCAAACCACTGAGGTATCTCAGCTGACGTCACCATGAAAGCGACGTCTAACAGCCTAACAACCTGTATCTACTGACCTTATACAAACACTGCTAACCTAACCACTGACTATACATTAGACAAACAATTTACTAAACAGCTGCTCTCCCTTTATGTCAGTGCTTTCCTCAAGGTTGATCAGTCCTTGACTGGGCAGTGCTTTAACATCAGTAGATAGGACCAGCAGTGTTGAATACTTCAGGGTTTTCATCAGTAGTTGAAAGTGTCACACCCTGGCTTTGCGGAAGCGTGATTAATATGGTGTGACTTCTTAATACCATAGCTTAATCATAACAAAGCTATATGAGTTAAAAACATGCAAGATCATCCATTAAGTTTTGAAAACCAAATACAGTACCATTGTTTCAACGGGAACATACCCTAACAACCATAACCTTGTTTAACAGACATTACAAACTTGAAACATAACATAAACATGGTTTAAGGATTGTGTCTTGTCCAGGAAAGAGACACATCCCCTAAACCCCGGATGACCTCGGAAACTAGTGCAGCGGAAAACATGCCATACCGTGCCAGATCTCGTTAATTTCCTGAAATACATGTAAGTTGAAAAATCAACAATAATGTTGAGCGAGTTCATGTGTAAGTGAGTAAGTAAACCTTTATGAGTATAAAATAATCGTGGTATGTAGCCAATAAGGGGACTTGTGATCACCAATGGTTTGCAAGGCCACTGATATATGTGAAGTGCAAATAGGGAGACTCAAACCTAGCAGATTTCGCCACGGCATTTGTATGTGGACAAAGTCACCCCAAGGTCCGTTTCTAGTTTGGCCTGGGGCTGGGCTCGCTACACCCAGATAGATCTACCGCTCCTGTCCCTCGGTCCCGACATGAGGACTAATGGCCTCATATTGCTCCTACCCACTCACATGATCGGAATAAAACACCTCCTTACGCTAACCATACCGTATATAAAGTACTTGTAAACAAAGTAACATGTATTTCACCCCCGCAGTTAAGAAAACTGAAAACAGTTAGAGAAAAGGGGGACATGAACTCACAGTGAAGCGTCTCTACCAAGTATCTCCAAATCAGAAAGCTGTGCGACGACCTACAAGTGCTAATTCTATTAGACGGGCGGCCGTGCCTTAGCTTTATAGTTTAAGTTTTTGGGAAATAGTTAGACAACTATTTCGTGTTTACATTTTGTATATACTTGGTAGTTAATTTCCTTCCCAAGGATGGGGGATTCAATACATGTGCGTAAGTTACGTTTTAATAATCGAGTGGTAATATAATTACCGGTGTAACTTATATATTCATGTGAAAGCGTTTGTATTATTTTGGGATCGTTAACGTTTGTAAATATTATTTTTACTCTAAAAATAATATTTATGTATTTCACAAAATAATCATAAACAGTGTTGTGACAATATATATATTTATCACGTTAAATTTTGTGAAAATCCCACCTCCGAATATTAGTAAATAAAGTCATGGCGAGTTTCCTCTGTAACTGGAGGTGGCCACGCTTTCAAGCGTATCATTTTCTTTTTAACAAATCAATCAATCAATGTTCTCAACATTATCAAACGACTTTCCAACATTTTAACTAGTCAAAGATAGACATAATCGCAAAAATATATGAACTTGTGGTTTGTCTAAAAATATGTAGTAAATCTCTTTACTTTTAATGGATCTTTTGTGTAAATAATCCGATTTCGTAAAAACCTCGTTTTTAGAGAAAATCCATCTTTACAACTTCTAGTAACTTTTGACAAAATTAGTTCTTTGTCGGATCTTTTCATTTCACAAGTGTTTACACACTTGTGGTTTATAAAAATCATGTTTGTTAGTGTAAGATCCATCCTTTGTAATACGTGATTTCTTTGATGTGTGGTTCTTTGAAAATACCACTTGCAGATACGTAGATCTGCTAGTTTTAAACACTATTGTACAAGTTAAAACATGTTTACACAAGTAAAGCATTTTTACACAAGTTCATGTTTCATGTGTGGTAGAGTTTCACCTTTTAACCCTTGTATCATTCAAAAACGAGCTTATGTTAAGATTCATGATCTTACTAAACCGGGTTAAACGGTGATCCGAGCTACCACAACATAGATCGGGTCTAAATAATCACATATTTCAAATACTACAACTTTTACACATTCCATATGCTATTAACCACCATTTTAAGTATTTTTAGTGAACTTTTGTGCATCACCTTGCATTTTAACGAGATTTAACCGACATAATTCCTTTTAACCACCTTAGATTAGTTCAAAAATGAGTTGTAAACAATATACCTCTAGCTCAAGGCTAGGGAAGATTCTTGGCGAAAAACGAGTGGATAAAAGCTAAGCAACGAGGTCCTTCGTGTTCCGTTTGCTCCAAGGCTCCTAATACGTGACCTTTGATGCTTGAATGACCTTTGAATGGCAAGAATCAAAACCGAAAGTGGAGGTATGGGGGGTGGGGTGTTCGGTCGAGAAGGAGCAAGAGAGAAAGAGAGAAAGTTGTGAAGTTGTGTTTAGTGATAATGTTCTTGAGTTTAGTGGTTAACTTATAGGCAAAGATTAGTGTTATTACCCAATGGTAATTATGTACCCTAGATACTAAACCAAGATGATCAAGTAAATCTTGCAAGTACCATTTATGTCCCCTAGGGGACCGAATTCGATCAAGAGGGGGGGGGGTCTAGTTCGAAATCAACTAGATGGTTAGGAAGTTTAGTTAAGTTAATTAGGTTAGTTAAGTGTTTAACCCCGTTACTTGTATGTAGTACGTTATGGCGGGTGTTAGGGTAATCAGGGACCCTAACTGGCTCAGAAAAATATAACTAAGGAAAATAATAATATTTTCATGTTTCGGGTAACGCCCGGTTGTTCGGTTGGATAGTAATCCGTTAAAGCGCTTAATAAAGCTTTAAAGTGTCGTTATATTATTTTAGTGACACAGTTGTTTTCCTGACACTTTAGAAAGTGTCTAGTGTTATTTTCCCCATGTTTTGGCACTTTATTAGTCAGCTAGAAGCTGTATTATTTTTGTAAAGTGCTGTGTTTTGTACTTAGAGTACGTTTTAGGCACATCCAATCAGTGTATCTTATTCCTAGAGACGCAGTTCTACAACTCTTGTATCCCTACACTCACCATTAGTGTAGCAGAATATTTTAGGCTCTTATAGGCCTTGGAGGCAGTGTTTGCCTGATGCTGGCTTCATCAGCATGTTCAATAGGTTATCCGCGTATTGTGTTACTGTGCTCTTTGTGCATCATGTTTGTCACTAAAGTGCCGTATGTAAATAATGTAGTGACAGCAAGCAAGTATGATGCAAGTAAGTACATGTATCATTATTCAAGTAGCAGTTCATCAGCTAGTTCAAGTAAGCACAGTAATTAAGCAGTAATTAATCATTAATTAAGTCGTACGGATACCTGGTTTAGTGCGGGTTGTCACAGAAAGGACAACAGCAGTTGAATATGAGCAGCAGATAGAGACCATCAGTTGTTATAAATCACTTTCAAGGGGAGAGCAAAGTGTAAACCGCTGCTTATTGTGAATCCACTGTTGTGACCTGGTTTTGGCTTTACATTATCTGTTCCTCTGGTAGGGTTCGATCCCAACAATCTCCCCCTGGAACAGATAATGCCAAAACTCTTCATTATTTGTGGAATTCTTTATTGTCTCATCAACAGCTCCCTTATCTGACCTTTAAATTGTAATTCAAAGTCTAGGGCATCTGTATCTTCATCATCCCTGCTATGTGGAAGATCATGGAGATCCTGCAAATCTTCAAGACTCAGGCCAAGAGCTTGTTCCGTTGATATTTTCTCCACTTCTCCACCAGACCTGAGTAAAGTCAATACGCATGTCTGTTTGTCAGTTTCCCACTTTTGTATTTTTGAGCCTGGTGGGTTTCTTGGGAGATGTTTATTTGCAGAAGTATTTGGTGAGGCTGGCCTGTTCATAGCTGGCTGAGCAGCACTTGCAGATTGTTCCAATTCAAGATCTTCTTTTATCATTACTTCCGTGCCAGCTTTTACAATGGCATCTCCGGCTAAAAGATCTTGAATTGTTTCCATGCTAAACTTGTTTTTGCTCCTTCTTTTATAGATGGCAGCACCAGCTGGAGCAGTGGTTCTTTTGACTTGCAGCTTTGGTCGTCTTTTTGAAACCGCTGCTTTGGAGTAGTCATGCTTTTGTGGAACATTTGGGTCTTTCTTTCTTAGTTCCTCCAACCTTTTGTAGGTGGCCCTGACTCTATCTTCTCCCCACTTTGTCACAGAGTTCTTTGACCCATAATCAGCTGCAATCAGCTCCTCTTTCATTCTCCTCAACTCTAACATCTTCTCAGCTTCAAATTGTTTGAATTTTTCAGGAGGAGTCTGCTTGACCTTATTTTTGATCATGTCTTGAATCCTGGCTGCTTCTTTTTCAAGCTTAGGAATGGTCCAGGTCTTGTACATGTGTTTCTCCCCCTTGTATTTCTTGTAGGTCATGATGTTTTCAATGTAGTCTTTTCTTAAGGACTCATCTGCCCTTTCTGAAATTTTCTGACATACATTTTTAGCAAAACGCTCCATAGTATTGACCTGTGAGAGTAAAAACTGATAGTTTTGTTGAAATTCTCTATCAGATTTCCCTTTTTTGTTTTTTATTGCAATATCCTCTGCTTGTTTGGCTTTGAGTTTCAAATATTCTTCAATATTGTTAGGCCTGGGATAATTTGCAATTGATGGCAAACTCCTTTTGGCTGGGTCATCTTCATAATAAAAAGATTTGATTTCTTCTCTGACTGCAATGAGTTCCAGAGGAAATGAGACACCAGCAAGAGGTAGTGATTTTATAATTTGAGCTGAAGAGAGAGGTATGGGTTTTGGAATAGTGACAAGTGACAGGGATTTTGAAGATGTTGGTGATGGAGATGTGTCATCATCTTTTAAAATTAGCCTTCTCCTTTTTGTAGGAGGGACTGATGATGTTTTGGATGGAACAGTGGTGGTAGATGTAGTGGCAGTGGATTGTGATTGACTAACAGCTGTTGAAACAACTGGTGTTTCAACCACTGTTGTCATTACAACAGATGTTATAACATCTGCTGTCTTCTGCTGTATGTCAGCAGGTGTTGTTTTTGGTGGTAATGATGGTAGAGCAGTGTATGTTGTGTGTGTTGAAGTGGTGTGTGTTGATGGAACAACTGTTTGGCAAGCAGTAGTTTTTGTAACTCCTGTTGCATCAGCTGTTTTGTATGGTGGTTTCTGAGCAGACTTTGAACGTCTGGTTGGAATGGATTTGGGTTGCCTCACTTTTCTAGTAGGCTTCTTCTTTTTCTCAACAGGATTTTCATGATCCTTTGACCCAGAAGTACCCTGATCTGGATGATCCATTCTGTCTACCATGGCTTTCCTTTTGGCCTCTCTATCCCTTTTTACACTTGCAACTGCTTCTGCTAGTGCATTTGTTGTCACATCAATTTTCTTGCTGCCATCTGGCAAAGGGATCTTTTTGGTCATGTTTGAATTTTCTGGTTCAAGATAGAGACCATCCTCTATACCCTTCTTTTTCCACTCCTTAATTTTCTCCCCCTTTTTGGCATTATCTTCTAGGAGTTGATAAATATAGCATACTTTTGGAGGAGCAGTGCCAGTGGTGTGCAAGATCTGAGTTTTGAGAGCCTTTAAATCAGCCTGAGTGTTCTTGAACCTTGACTCCATTGCATTTCTCAGCTGTTGAACATGTTTTTCATGTTGCTGATCTGCTAGTTGTGCTTGTTGATGGAGAAAAGGTTGAAATAACTTCCAGAGCTCATTTGGAGCAGATGCCCTTTGTGGAGCAGGTGCTTGAGATGGAACAGCAGTTGATTGTACCTTCTGAACTTGTAACACCTGTTGTAGCATATCTTTGAGTTCTGCAACAGAGTTATCAAGTTTTTCAATGCGATCCGTCAATTTTTGGTACTTTAAACCATCACCCAAGTTAATGGGATCATCTGATTTCCCACTAGCAGTGGTTTTATCAGTGGTAGATATAGGGAGTATACTCCAAACATTAACCACTGATGCCCCTTTTTCTTGGTACTGGGGTCTTCTTCCTTCAACACTTGACAACCTTTTGATGTTGCCAGTAGGATAAATAAATCAACTGGTGGTTGGCAGAGGTGCTATAAAAGGAATTGCCTCCAAGGAAGTTTTATTAATGTAACCACTGTCCAAATGTAACCCAGTGGGTGTAACACTTGTAGTGGCTGCTTCACTTGGAGTACCACCAAGAGTTACTTGTAACTCAAGGGGTGTAACCTCCTCAGGTTGTGTTGGTGGGTTAGCAAAGATTTATACATCAGACCCAGTCAGTTGTTGAGGTATATTCTCATTAGTAGGTGATTGAGAAGGACTGGTTAATGCCTGGTTCAAATCAATTGCATCCAACAGTGGTTTTATTGGTGAGGGAATTGTGGATGTGAAGGATGGTGTAGAAAGTGGAGTTGCCCCGGGTAATGAGCTGTGGATGATAGAAACGTGTGTTTCTAGAGCATCATGATGTGGAGACCCTATTTGTACAACCTGTTCTTTTTGTGAAGAAGCAGGAGGAGTTGTGGTTATGGATTGAGATATTTGTACCAACTGCTGTGAGGAAGTAGCAGCAGTGGTTTCTTGTGAGATTTGTGTTGTCACAGGCAGGAGCTCTGGTATCTCATCCTCTAGAGTTGCCTTTTTGATGGGTTTTGTGGGGTTTTGAGTTTTTCTTTTTGGCTTTTTGGAGATAATAGGTGTGGGTTTCAAAGCAGTTGTGCTGCTGCTTTGATCACCTTGAGCAGTGGGCTCAGCAGCAGATACCTGAGGAGCAGTTGTAACTGCTAAAATCTGCTCAGGCACCTCTGCTTGTGTTTTGCAAGGTGTAGACATCCTTGTAAAAGTTTCAGCAGTTAAGCAATTTGTTTGAATGAAATCACCTTGTGTTATTGCAGCAGCATCCTTCTTTCCAAGTTTCATTTCAAAATGGTAACTTAAAAATCTTGGAAAAAGTAGGAATGCCTTTGTTTCAACATTTTTAACCAAATCACTAAAAATTTCCTGGGAGTAATTAAAATTTTCATTTTGAAGAATTGCAAATCCCAGTTTTTGAATTTTTAATGGTATCTCATTGAAGGAAGTGGTTTTTTTTCAAACACATTTTAAGAGGGTGTGAAATAAAAATCTTGTTGCAGGAGGAAAGTAACCTTTTTCTAAGGTGTCCTTTTTGACCTCTGCATTGTACCCCCTTTCCAGAAAATCATTTTTTAACTCGTTTTTAGGGAAAGTAATTTTACCTTCTTGATCGTCGAGTTTAAAGACCTCTGAAATTGTTTGTGGTGTAATCTTGACATCTTTTCCCTGTAAAGTAGAGTTAATGGCTATTACAGCTTCTCCTTGTGTTTCAAGGATTGCATTCTTCCAAAACTCCCTTTGGGTTGCCAAGTAAATTGGTGCATCCACTGTCAACAAAGTTTTGTACTTTGAGGCGGTGATGATATCAATGATGGAATCGAACTCCTTTGTGGAACTGGGTTTTGTAAGAAGACCAAGAAGATTGTGAGATGGTTTGTGTGGAATTTCAGTGGAGATTGCCTTTTGAGAGGCTGTTTTCGATGAAGATTTGGATGAGGGTTTTGCAGATTTCTTTGATTTAGTCATTTTGAGGATGATTGATCGAAGAAATTTGTGGAAGATGAGATGAAAAACTGTTTTGAGAAGAGAATTTTTAAGAATTCAATTCGACAGTAAAACCCTGTTTTGATGGTGAGTGGGGGATTTTATAGGGAAGAAAGTGAATGCTGAGGTGGCAGCCGTTACAAAAAGTCTGACCAATATGTACTGCCCACGTGACAATCCCTGTTGAAAGTGAAGGACAGTACTTCTTGTGAAAGTGACTGATGAAGGCAGTGGTATGAAAGCTGTGGATGATTTTCACTATCAGTGTATAGCATATCAGTGGATAAGACACTGCTTTTGAACAGCAGAGTTTATCAAAGGAATGAGAGAGCAGGGGTTGACTTTCAGCAGTGGACAGACTTTTGAAAGAAGCAGACGTTTGAACAATCAGTGGTTAATGGTAAATGGTGCAAATCTGATGAACAGGTGTTTCAGCAACAGTTTTGAGGATTTTCATTCAAGGTTTTGCCACATGTCAATTTTGAAAGACAGTGGTTTAGTACCCCAGATGATGAAAACTTTTTACTAAGGCAATTCATTTTCGTTTAATATTCAATTAACACATGAGTACCCTAGTAATTTAATCACAGTTTGCAATCAACCTTTGATAAAAATTTAGGAGCAAGCCTGAGTATGACATGATCATGACATATGTACCATTTCCTTTTGACCCATTTCTGAGGACACAAATACCATGCAAAAATAAGGTATTACATCCTGACAGGAGCTGAAACTATTGCCAACAAAAACAAGCAAAAGTTCCAAATATATTATAAAAAAATGAATAATATATCCTGGTTATTCGAGAGAATCCTTTGAACACAACAAAAAAAATGGTTAAAGGATTTTCTAAGAATAGTGTCAAAAAGATCTGGTATAATTTCAATAGAGAATGTAATCACATCACTCACAGGTTTTTTGAAAATGGTCAGTGGTTTGACATACATTTTGACCACTGTTTGGAACCATTTTCTTTGTCAGTTGATTGCAAACATGAGGACACATGGATAAATTTTTGAACATTTGTCTAGTCCTCTTTGGAGTTCATTTACTGGAATCAAAACCTTTCCCTGAACAGATGAATGCACATAGTTGCTTAATGACCATTATTACCCCAAACTTTGACTCATAAGTGTTTTATGTTTATCCTCTTTTTCTTTTGACAACAAAAGTTTTGAGATAAACACACTTCTGAGTTTTTGTGAATTTTAGTCCAAAATCACTTTGCAGTAATGTTTTGAGAGACTTGGTCATGTTTTCATCACTTTTTCAACCAATCTCACACTACTTATGATACGGACTCTGATGACCCTTGATTTTCTTAATGTATTTTTACATAGTTGATTTTGTCCTTTTGAGGAACTCAACCTGAAGTTTCAATTTCCTCTTTATAGAAAACAAAACACTAATGTCTTATGAATCATAGGTTTTGTTAACCTTGATCTTTGTGTCCTTGATCTTTCTCTAGCATACACTCGAACATATCATCATAACAATTCGTCTAATATGAACACAATTACAGCCGAGAATATATATAGTTTTGATTCTAGATCATTAACACCCTCATGTGATTAACAACCCCATGTCGATCTACAACACTATGCATGTGAACCGATTTCTTCTAGATCAACATCAAGCATATAACGAACCCTAAAATCATAAGACAGTTTGTTCATATCATCACATCCGAGTAATATAAATATTCGAACACCTAGAAATATATCAATCATCCTACAAGCGTCATCAATCATACCTTATTCTTACATCATCATATCAAGCATATATAACATAACATCATACAATCATGGAAGCAAGTAGTTAACACACTAACCGATTAGAGAATGAACAAAAATGATTCGAAAGCTAAGATCTTCGATGGTGAGGGATTGCTTGCCGTCGAGTTTGAGAGAGAGAGAATGAGAGAAGCTAGGGTTTGCGTGTTTTGGTAAAAAAATGTGAGATGGGTATTAACACCCCATGTGTTAATCAACTAAATGAGGGATGGGCCGAACCCGAACTTGGGTTGCCATAGACCCAAATACAAGAAGAAGTAGGCCGAGAGTTGCATGAGTCAAAGCCCATTGGCTTGTGCGATCGGGTGTGTGTTGTGCGTTTTGGTTGTTTATATATATACATACGTTACACAAAGCAAGTATCAACATAACATTCATATAATCATTCTTTTCATAAAATCACATATCATACACATTCGTTACTTTAAAGTACAAAGATAGGTTCAGAAATACGAGTTGTCACGTTATCCCAAAGTTGAAAGAAATTTCGTCCCGAAATTTAGTACGTACTCACTGAGGAAGCTAGTTAAGTTGTATGGTTTTCCTGGGGTGTCACATCCTCCCCCGTTGATCTGGAATTTCGTCCCGAAATTCCGTAGCTTCAGCCTCAGTAGTAGTTGTACCGTTTGCGAACATTTGAGGATACTTTTGCTTCATCTGATCTTCGCGCTCCCAGGTAAACTCTGGGCCGCGGCGTGAGTTCCAACGAACTTGAACGAGAGGTATTCTAGTACGCTTGAGGTCCTTAACATCCCGGTCCGTGATTTCGAATGGTTCCTCGACGAATCGTAACTGCTCGTCGATAGTGAGTTCCTTCAAAGGAACTACGTGGGTCTCATCTGACAGGCACTTCTTCAGATTTGACACGTGGAAAACGTTGTGAACTGCACTGAGTTCCGCTTGTAAGTTCAGTCTGTAAGCCACCTTGCCTATCTTCTCAATGACTTCGAAAGGTCCAATGTATCGTGGGTTAAGTTTGCCCCGTTTCCCAAAACGAACCACACCCTTCCAGGGTGAAACCTTGAGTAGTGGTTTTCTGCCCTTATCGGCGTAGACTTTCTGACGGTCACGAGCCGCCGCCATTCGTTGTCGTATCTGAGCAATTTTCTCTGTTGTGTCAACAACATGTTCTGGACCAGTAATCTGACTATCCCCCACCTCTGCCCAACAAAGAGGTGACCGGCATTTACGCCCGTACAATGCCTCAAACGGAGCAGCTTTAATGCTGGTGTGGTAGCTATTGTTGTACGAAAATTCCACAAGTGGCAGATGCTTTTCCCAGCCTTTGCCAAAGTCAATTACACATGCCCTAAGCATGTCTTCTAGAGTCTGGATGGTACGTTCCGACTGCCCATCCGTTTGCGGGTGATAGGCTGTGCTCATATCTAATCTTGAGCCAAAAGACTTGTGCATTGCTTGCCACAGTTCTGATGTAAAACGTGCATCTCGATCCGAGATAATAGAGGTGGGCACCCCGTGCCTCGAGACAACTTCGTTAAGATATACTTTTGCTACTGTGGAGAACTTATCCGTTTCCTTAATGTCCAAGAAGTGAGCAGACTTTGTGAGTCGATCCACGATCACCCAAATAGTATCGTTACCCCGTTGAGATCTAGGCAGGCCAGTAACAAAATCCATGGAAATTTGCTCCCATTTCCATTGTGGTATCTCTGGTTGTTGAAGTGGGCCTGAAGGTTTCTAGTATTCCGCCTTGACTCTCGCACAAGTCAAGCATTTGCTAACGTACGTTGCTATGTGGGCCTTCATGCTAGGCCACCAATATGTCATTTTGATATCATGGTACATCTTATCCGAACCAGGATGTACTGAGTAGCGAGACTTGTGTGCCTCATCCATCACAAGTTCTCGTAGGTTTCCATAAAGTGGGACCCATATGCGTCCTGTTACATAGTAAGCACCGTCTTCCTTCTGTTCTAAGCGTTGCCTTGAGCCGCGTAGGGCTTCAGCCCTGACGTTCTTTGGTTTCAATGCTTCTATCTGAGCATCTCGTATTTGAGAGGGAAGACTAGACTGTATTGTGAGTTGTAGAGCTCGTACGCGCTTAGGCGCAGTGTCCTTTCGACTGAGGGCGTCAGCCACAACATTGGCTTTGCCCGGGTGGTACCTGATCGAGCATTCGTAGTCATTCAGTAGTTCGACCCATCGTCGCTGTCGTATATTGAGTTCATTCTGTTTGAATATATGCTCGAGGCTCCTGTGGTCAGTGTAGATAGCACATTTGGTACCATACAGGTAGTGTCTCCATATCTTAAGTGCAAAAACAACAGCTCCCAGCTCTAAATCGTGTGTGGTGTAATTCTTTTCATGAACCTTGAGTTGGCGTGAGGCGTAGGCTATAACTTTATCCCGCTGCATCAATACGCAACCAAGACCCTGAATGGATGCGTCGCAGTAAACCACGAAGTTGTCTGTGCCCTCTGGCAATGAAAGGATAGGTGCACTGCAAAGTCTATCCTTTAAGTGTTGAAACGCTAACTCCTGTACATTTCCCCATCGATAAACAACGCCTTTCTGTGTTAGTGAGGTGAGAGGCTGTGCAATCTTGGAAAAATCCTTAATAAACCTCCTGTAGTAACCTGCCAAGCCCAAAAATTGGCGAATTTCCGTTGGCGTACGAGGTGCAGGCCAGTTCTTGATCGAATCTACCTTGGATGGATCAACGTGAATCCCATCCCTATTCACTACATGGCCTAAGAAATGGACTTCACGAAGCCAGAAGTCGCATTTTGAAAACTTAGCGTATAGCTGTTCTGCTCGAAGGAGTTCCAAAATAAGTCGTAAATGTTGCTCGTGCTCCTCCTGACTCTTAGAATAGATCAGGATGTCGTCTATGAATACAATAACGAACTTGTCTAGGTACGGCTTGCACACTCGATTCATCAAGTCCATGAAGACCGCAGGTGCGTTTGTTAGCCCAAAAGGCATGACCAAAAACTCATAGTGGCCATATCGAGTCCTAAAGACTGTTTTAGAGACGTCCTCTTCTCGGACTCTCAACTGGTGATATCCTGATCTCAAATCAATCTTTGAATAGTAGCTCGAGCCTTGCAGCTGGTCGAACAAGTCGTCAATACGTGGAAGAGGATAGCGATTCTTCACAGTCACCTTATTCAGTTCACGGTAGTCGATGCACATTCTGAACGTACCGTCTTTCTTCTTCACGAATAGCACTGGAGCTCCCCAGGGCGAAGAGCTAGGACGAATAAAACCCTTATCTAAGAGTTCTTGCAGTTGCATAGATAGCTCTTTCAACTCTGATGGAGCTAAACGATACGGTGCACGAGCTATGGGTGCCGCTCCAGGAGCTAGCTCGATTTGGAACTCGACCTGGCGATGAGGCGGGAGGCCAGGTAGTTCCTCAGGAAATACTTCAGGATAGTCGCATACAATCGGAAAGTCTTCTACCTTTTTCTCTTTCTTCGAGGTGTCAGTAACGAGAGCCAGAAAGGCAGTGTGGCCCTTACGCAAACACTTTTGGGCCTTAAGGGAAGAAATGATGCTCACAACAGCACCACTCTTGTCGCCACGAATCATAAGAGGTTCATCACCTGGGCGAGGAATACGAACAATATTCTCGTTGCAAAGAATCTCTGCTTGATGTTGGGACAACCAGTCCATCCCTATGACAACGTCGAAACTACCCAAAGTGATAGGAAGGAGGTCGATCGAGAAAGTGTGATTAGCAAGAACTAGGTTACAACCTTTGACTACGTGTGTGACCTCTATACTCTTACCATTAGCTAATTCTATAGCGTGTTTGGGGTTCAAAGGTGTTGGGGTTCGTTTAAGCAGTTGACTAACTTTTAGGGACACATAACTAGTATCAGCACCAGAATCAAATAAGACAGTAACATAAAAGTCGTCGAGAAGGAACTTACCCGTCATAACATTGGGGTCATTCCTCGCTTCTCCATTGCCAATAACGAACGCACGGCCCCTTGCACCATTGCCATTGTTACCCCCGTTGTTCCCATTCCCCTGATTGTTGTTGTTATTGTTATTCTGGTTCCTGTTCAGTTGGGGACAATCTCTCTTGAAGTGACCATCAGCTCCACACTGAAAGCACCCTTTGTTGTCTCGTTGTTGCTGTTGTTGATCTTGTGGAGTTGGTGGTTGTTGTCGCTGGTTCTGATTCACAGGTCGTAAGCTCCTACAATCTTTAGCTTCGTGACCCATCTTGAGACACCTCTGGCAACGAACTTTGTTGCACTGACCGCTATGATGTTTGTTGCATCTGTTGCACTTTGGAAGGTTCCCTCGATAACCACTCTGCCCTTGGCTACCAGAAGATTGCTGAACAGGGCTCTTAAAATCTTCAGTTCTTCTTTGTTGGGACTGGGACTGAACAGAAGTCGAACCTCTGCTTGAAGCTCCATCCCATTTACGTTTGTTGTCACTGGGAGTTTCAGAGGTAGCTGTAGCACTAATACGTTTTGGTAACCTGTTCTGTTCCACCGCCTGATCAGTGAGACGGTGAGCCAACTGAACAACTTGCTGGTAGGTGGCGAGGTTTGCTGAAGTCACATGACTTTGGATCTCTGGCACTAGACCCTTGAGATAAAGTTCGATACGCTTAATTGGAGGGTCCACCATGGTAGGACACAGTAATGCAAGCTCATTAGATCTCTTTGTAAACGCCTCAATTTCTGTCCCCGTCATCTTGAGGTTGAAGAACTCAACTTCCAGCTTATGAATGTCGTCACGACTGTAGTATTCCTCCTTGATCATCTCTTTAAAATTGTTCCATAGGGTAGCGTTAGCAGCAACCAACCCCAGCATTTGGACCTGAGCGTTCCACCATGTGAGGGCTAAACCCTCGAGAGTGCCGGTAGCATATTTCACCCTGCGTGCCTCAGGGCATTCACACATTTCGAACACAGATTCTAGTTTCTCAAACCAGTGGAGAAGACCTACTGCTCCTTCAGTGCCACTAAAAGTAGTGGGTCGGCAGTCCATAAAAGTTTTGAAGGTGCACACAGGTGGCTGAGCATGCTGACCTGTTGTGGGTGTAAGAAGGGACAAAGTTTAACACAAGGATAGTTCACGAGAGTAGGATTTAAAGATCCTAAAATGAGTTTTAAACTGCAGGGTATACCTCCTGCCTGTGCGGCTACAAGTGCCGCAGCAACTTGTTCGTTAATCAGAGCCGTCAACTGGGCTTGTGTCATGTTAATGCGTCCAGACATGATCTTCATATCAAAAGAAGCATGTGTGAGAGAGGTTCGTGAAAGTGCGATGACAGAGGAGAGTAAGCACACTCGTGTTCAAGTAACAGTAGCTATACTACTATGCATATCATGAGCAAAGTTCTACGTAATCTAGCAAGTAGACAATGTAAGCATAAACTATATCACCTAGATTGTCGAGCCTTGCACGTGGAGTGAAGCATCGTTGTGGATCGTAGAGCACTGTACAGGTTATAGTCTGGTTTTAACAAAAACATTTTCCCTTATTAAAACCAAGTTCACTATAACCAATGGCTCTGATACCAATCTGTCACACCCCCAAAATCCACACGCGGAGTATCACCGCTTGGAGGCGTGACTGACCAAGATCAAGCCACCAATCATATTGAACAAGCATGTAAGTAAACATAATTCAACAAACCAATATGAAAGGTGTTCAAAAAACAAAGCATAGTTAAGTGTTAGCGGAAGCATAATTTGTAAAACCCGTGGCAAGTAATTAATATGAAATAAAGTAATGTTTAAAGCATGGCACACATCGCCATGTCCCACAACGACCGTTCCTCCCTGTGCAAGCTCCATGGGTACCTAATGACCTACAAGGCATGTAGCAACGAATTAACAACAAAGTTGAGCGAGTTCACAGTTGGTTGTTTGGTTAAAGTATTCATTTCGTAAATTCGTATGTTCGTTTTGTAAACCGTGTATCATATTTATCCTTATCGGGGCCAATCCAGGCATGTGTGCGATGATTAGTGGGGGCTTCCCATGTGTTACAAGACCACGCGTATCGACTGCTACGAAAATATAAGAGGTGCCCTAAGTCAATGTCTATCAGCATTGACCCTTTGCCCATAGTCCATTAGTACACGCCCGTCCGACTGGCACGGTGTGAGGTTTGTTAAACCTAATAGCGCTATTAACTAATGACCTGCTCGCCCTAGGCCTCGGCGATTAAGTCGATAATTGAGGGACTTCCTTTGATAGAGGTGATGGTCTTAAGATCATGTACGTAGGCTTTACGTACGTACCCTTCAATTCAAGGACAGTAGTAAGTATAACTGTACGTAGGTTTTACGTACGTGCCCTTCAACCCGAGGACAGTAGTAATTAGTTCAATAGTTGTATGAGCAATTATCCAGTCCCATTCCCAACCCCTGGGAATCCCATGCCTTGGCTAGTGTGAACTCACCTTGGTTTGCTCGGCATATACACAAAAAAGTCAAGTCTAGCAGCTAGTGGTCAACCACGTCCTAACATGGTTACCATACAAGTCAGGTTTTGGTTCAAGTAAAGCACATAAGTATCACATAAGATAGCATATAAGGAACACACGCAGATCATGGCAACATACATCAACACGTTCAACAATTAATAGCGTATTCAAGATTGGGCTCGCACAAGCTTAGTGGCCTTGTGCGAGTCATCCGTTGGAGCCCATTAATACCTGGCCCAAAGTCAAGAGACCCAACAAAACTATAACACGAACACAGCCCAAAACAACTAAACATAAGCTTGTGCGATCCGGACATCTTGTTCGATCCGGTTGGGTTGTGCGATTAGAACTAGCCCGGCCCAACATGATCATCCGGCCCAAACAGTTAAACAATATACACTTGTGCGATCCAGCAGCCTTGTGCGACCGAAGACATCTTGTGCGACCAGATGACTTGTGCGACCAGATGACTTGTGCAAATGGACCTCTTGTGCGACTAGACAACTAATTTTCGTGATTCATGCATTCAGTTATATCTATTTATTTGTTTCCAAATTTACCATAATTCAATCAACAGTTTCCATCCCACTAGTGATCGATCAAACCAACAATTAATGATTCATAAGAACCCTAAGCATAATCATAACATGAACATCAACCACAACTTCAACATATTAACAGATTTGTGTCCTTGATCTTTCTCTAGCATACACTCGAACATATCATCATAACAATTCGTCTAATATGAAAACAATTACAGCCGAGAATATATATAGTTTTGATTCTAGATCATTAACACCCTCATGTGATTAACAACCCTATGTCGATCTACAACACTATGCATGTGAACCGATTTCTTCTAGATCAACATCAAGCATATAACGAACCCTAAAATCATAAGACAGTTTGTTCATATCATCACATCCGAGTAATATAAATATTCGAACACCTAGAAATATATCAATCATCCTACAAGCGTCATCAATCATACCTTATTCTTACATCATCATATCAAGCATATATAACATAACATCATACAATCATGGAAGCAAGTAGTTAACACACTAACCGATTAGAGAATGAACAAAGATGATTCGAAAGCTAAGATCTTCGATGGTGAGGGATTGCTTGCCGTCGAGTTTGAGAGAGAGAGAATGAGAGAAGCTAGGGTTTGCGTGTTTTGGTAAAAAAATGTGAGATGGGTATTAACACCCCATGTGTTAATCGACTAAATGAGGGATGGACCGAACCCGAACTTGGGCTGCCATTGACCCAAATACAAGAAGAAGTAGGCCGAGAGTTGCATGAGTCAAAGCCCATTGGCTTGTGCGATCGGGTGTGTGTTGTGCGTTTTGGTTGTTTATATATATACATACGTTACACAAAGCAAGTATCAACATAACATTCATATAATCATTCTTTTCATAAAATCACATATCATACACATTCGTTACTTTAAAGTACAAAGATAGGTTCAGAAATACGAGTTGTCACATTGAAGTACCTCTCCCATTAGCTTTTATCCTCCACATTTGTCATCCACAACATCTTGTGTTCATCCCTAGCCTTTGTTCTAGTAGTAAGGCCCTCATAACCCTTTGTTACTTCATATGTTGATGGTTAAAAGATGATGAACATTGTTAAACATAAAGAACACTAAAGAACGTATTCATGAAACTCTAACAAAAGCTTATGAACATATGAATACTTGTTGTTTGGTGATGATTTGCTTCTTGATGATTGATGATTTATATTAGTGATGTTAGACACCATAAGAAACCTACTAGATTGTGATTAATCACATGATCTAGTAAGTTAAGGTGATGATCTTGTGAAAGACCAAGATCATCATGCCTTATGTTTACATGAACTTGAATAATAAAAGTTGTTTTCATGTGATGATGATTTAAACAAATACAAGTCTTGTGAGTGGATGATTTCTAAAATAGTTTTCCAAAGAAACCAAGCTAAATCACAAAGATTTACATGAACATTGTTTTTAAAGAAACTAACCATGTTTCTAGTGGTGAAACAAGTATAAGAATACACGGTTTACAAGAAAAATACAAAAGAATGATTTTTGGAAAAATCATCTAGTAAGTTGTAAACACCTAAATCCTTCAAGAATGAGATTTTTAAAGAAATAAACACACTTTAAAGGGTAACTAAACCTACTAAACATACTACCAAATTACTACAAGTTTTTATGAAAGTTCAAGTTCATGATTATTATGTAGATAGCATTGTTTTGGAAATCGGTAAGTGTAGGTTGATTATTGATTGTTTGTAATAATTTTTGAAAAGAAAATGATATGCTTTGATAGCATGGACACCTCCATTTTTAGGGGAAACTATGGCAAAATTTTCTAAAAATATAAACACTTAGAAAAATATTTTTTAAACAAATATTTACAAGTGTGTTTTAACTATGGTTTTCAATATAAACTTTGCCATAGACTTTGTTACAAAAATATTGTTTAACAATTATTCCAAAATTAAATATAATTTAAAGTTAAAATAATTATTATTTTAACAAGAAATTATAACTTGGAATAATATTGAAGGCATAAAAGAAACGTAACTCAAAAACGTAAATACTAAGGCAAGGCAAGGCCCGTTCGTCTAATAGACCCTAGTACACTGTAGGGAGTCGTGTTTGCTGAGGAGATTTGAGTTACGAGTATCGAAGACGCAAAACAGTGAGTTCATGTGCCCCTTTTCTCTTAACTGTTTTTGGTTTTATAACTCTCGGGGGTGGAATACATGTTACGAATACTTAAACGGTAAGAATTGCCTATAAAATGAACTACTAGATCATGTGAGCATAGACTAAATATTGAAATGCCATTAATTCTTAATTAGGGATGAAGGTTAGATATAACGGGTACAGCCGAGCCCCACTCATGGTCCTCATGTGATCATTTGAGTGCTTTGGTGTCCCAGTCGAGGGAAATCGACATAGTCAAGGGAAATTGACATAGTCAAGGTAAATTGACATAGTCGAAGGGAAATTCGACATAGTCGAGGGAAATTGACATAGTCGAGGGAAAATCGACAAGGGTATAAGCCTACTCATTTCGAGTGCTCCCTATGTCCTCACATGCCTTAATGTCCTTGTACAACATTTATTTGGTATGTTCATACACGCTTTTCATACCTGTTTTCAAAGGAGTATCTCAAAGGTTTACAAGTACTAAAAAAAAACGCATGAACTCGCTCAACTTTTGTTGATGTTTTCCAAAATTACATGTATTTCAGGTGACAGTTTGGATCTTGGGCGCGAGTGTTGTTTCTAGAAGTAGACTTCAAGTTTAGATGTCATCCACTTTTGTTGGTTTGTAACCTAGTTGAAGGTTGTGTTTTAAAACTTAAATAACTGGTGTTTGTAATACTCAAATTTTATGAATGGATGAACATCGTTTTGACCATGTAGTTGTTTATTATGATTAAATGCAATGATATCAAACCAATCACTCATCATACGCTTCCGCAAAAGTCAGGGTGTGACAAAGCATGTTTAGTGATCATAGTTGCATAGGGAATAACCTCTGAGGTTATGCCTTATGATCACATAGGATTGGTTAGTTATTTGTTAAGTAGCTTGTAAGCCCATAGGAAATGACCAAAATGCCCTTTTGAAGCATAATTCCGTATTTTGCATATGTGAACATGTTTTTGACATATAATCTGATTTAGTAACATGTTTAGGGATAATTGGATGTAAGACTTGACATGGCACCTAGTTAACCATCCGAACATAGTTTTACGCAAACGGCGCATTATAGTAGCTTAAACTACCATAATGGGTCGAAACGGGTCAAAAGCACTTAGGTAGACTTTCAAATCAGAATGTTAGCTCTATTAAATCATACCATATGAGTTCAAATACTCATTTGATTTATAGAACATCATTCTATCCTATCTCCCGATTTAGGATCCGATTATTAACATAGTTACCCATATTTGGTGCCTTGTTGATTCCGTGATCCTTGGAGCTTAATTTGGTCTTATTTTTAAGACTAATAAGCAATCCCAAGTGAGTACATAGTTCCCCTCTTTTACCGCTTTCAAATACTTTGGGGTGATACACATGTACATACGTGTTACTTTCGTGCTTTTCATGTTTTTATGACATAAACATGCTAGTTTCACCTAGTACACATATAGTACATGATTTCAACCATGTTTTGCTATGTTTGTTAAGCATGCTAGCACATTGATTTCTTAGACATTTGTTGCATATGTTTCTTACCTAGTAATCTTCTACCACAACTATATTTGTGGTGGATTTAATGTGGAGATCTATATATTCTGAGTTTTACCCCTCGAATTATTATTTTACGGCAAAGACTCATATAAAGTTTTTCAACCCAAGAATTTACATCTTTCACTACCTATACTCCTTCTAAGCATTTATTTAATCATAAGACTCGTTTCCGAACCACCTTTAAGGGTCGTTCCTTCGGATTAGCTTACAAGGGCAGTTTGGTAAAATTTCATCCTTCTTTCACTACAAGGACCTTTAAATACTTGTTTGACTCAAAATCCGACCTTTTAACTATAGTTCTTGTTTGTAAACCCATGTGCTTCTAAAACATTATAATCATAACTCAATTTATTCGGCTTACCTAAAAGATAACCGAATATTTATATTTTAACCTTGTCTAACTCTTATAGAACTCCAAATTCTACATGATGAGTTGTGTTATAATACATACCTGGCTCGGATCAATATATTGACCCGTTTCAATACCTTGCCTTAGTAGCCGCTAAACAATAACGATGTGCGTATCCATTTGATATTTATTCCTATAAACATGTAACTCGACAAACCATTAGTCGATATTGTCAAAGGGTGATAATTTCACCTTTTGACCCGTTTATTTACCTAGTGATCTTCGTCACTTCAACTAAATGCAAATATCATGTATTATGCTAATTTAAAGTCTACTGGCAAAAATACGAAATCAAGCAATTACGTAACGGAATAGTGGTTACGTACCTTTTTAAGCATCCTTTTCAAACGCGTATTTCCACCGGCTTGTCCACTTGACGATCCGGATTCCTCGCCTAAAGAGTTCAATTCACAATCCGTTTAGAACCCTTTTTATAAGTCTTAACGCACAATTTTCCATAACCATCAAACATGCGTTTTTGTCAAATTTTCAACATTTCTTTTCTCTTAGGCATTATATCAAACACCTAATGAGCATGATTTCATATAATTCACAATCAAGTTATTGACTAACTATTTAGCCAAGATTTAAGCATCATGTCACATGTTCATGTCAAATTTTTATATCAAAAATTCTGGATTTTCTTCATGGAGCTCAAATACACTAGGTTAACAAAGATAATCCTAGTGTTTAGCATAATTCTACAAAACCCACTTGACACATGAGTGTATGATCATGAATTCACAACCATGAACATCAACTCAACAAATAAATGACCAGGGTTTACCCCTAGACATAGTTTCATCCCTAATTTCATCCAAACAACGAACATGCAAGCTCAGATTCGAATCTCATGTGTTCATCAAAATTTGAGATGGAACCAAAGTGGGAATTTTGACATACCTTATGATCCCTTCACTAAGGTGATCACTAGTTTTTGCTCGGATTTCGATTTGGGTTCGATTTCCCCTTCCAATTTGTTGATTTTGTGCTTATTAGGGTTTGAGTAAGGGAACCCCCTTGGCTCCTGTGATTGTCTCGACTAGAACACACACTTAGAGTGTGTGTTTTGGTGTTGATGGTTTATTAAATAAAACTAGTTTCTAGCTTATCACCTTTAGTCCCCCTACTTCACACAAGTTTGCATAAAGGGTGTTTTAACCCTGTTTTTCTTATTATTCCAAGACTTATAACTAACTAGGTTAATATTCCTAGTTACTTGGTGGGTCCCGGAAGTTATAACCCGTTTTATTTTAAGTCTCGTTAACTCGGGCTCTTATAAACTCAATTCCTTAAAACTTTGATTCGCTTGTATTTAATATTAGGATTTCTTATTTAAATCTAAATATTCACCGGGTTATTTTTACTACTAACGGTACTTTACCCATCTTTTAGTATTAACGGAGTTTGATTACCAAACCCGTTTTCGGGGTGTTACAAAACACACACTAACACTTATCACTTGCAATCATTGTAACACTTAGTAGAGATCTGAGCATTATCCTTCACTGTATCCTAAATTTTGAAGTAATAAGAAGAACAAGGCAGCCGGCAATTGTCAGCTCCCGAGGTTTTATGTCGGAGATCTAGATTGATCAAGGGCTTTCCTCGTACATCTCGTGTCAACCTTTACCTTTTTTGCTCATTGTTTGATAATTGATATAGTCTGATATCCTCGGGCTATATCCTGAAACTGTTTTTATAAAGCAATCAACTCAATATATTTTTTGCAAACATCATTAGCACACTACCTCACAAACTAATTTGATCACTTAATTGCTTCGGTAATTTTTGACCAAAACAGAAACCTTGTTTTATAATATGATCTTGGTTCAATGTGATTGGTGGCTAGATCCTGGTACGTCACACGCCTAGCGGGGTTTCCGCATGTGGTATTTTGGGGGTGTGACAGTTTGGTATCAGAGCCACTGTTTATAGTGAACTTGGTTTTAAATCGTTTTCATGAAACTAGACTATAACCGAACAGTTCCAAAATCGACCATGACACTCAGCTCCAGACTGCAAGGTTCGTTTCTCGTTTACTATTGCATAGTATATCTCGTGTACACTTATGTATGACATCACATGTGAATGCACACTTGGCACTGCAGTATGAGTCCTTATGTTACCAACTCCTTTTATGTGATCTGTTAGTGTGACACTACCCTTCGACTATTGTGATTCTTAATCCTGTAATACCTTTCGTTTGCTATTTGGATGTGGGAAACCTTTTAGAGCGAGTTAAGAGGCAATGAGATAAGCATGCAAATTGCCTTATTATTATGGGTGCACACATAATAATAATGTGGGGTGCATGTGAGTCCCAGTGAGGCTTAACGAGTGTGAGAGGGGTTCCGCTCTGTTGTCTGATGTGAACTCAGTAGTCTGTAGAAGTCATTAGGATGTTTGACTCCTACCTTATTTCGACTCGTAACCTTTTCCCTTTTCTTCTATAGAATCATGAGCGGACGAGGCCATGGACGCGGCAACATTACTATGACTCAGGCCGAATTGACTAACTTGATCAACACTCGTGTGGTTGAAGACCTAATGGCTTACCAGGCTGGTACGATATGTGCCAAATACTCTTTATCCTTGTGTCGTATACTCGAATCTTACTTGTGTGTTGTACGTTCTTTTTTTTAGGTCAACCTGCGAATCAAAACAATCCGTCTGCCTGCACGTTTAAGACGTTTATGGACTGTAAGCCACAGACGTTCAGTGGGACTGAAGGAGCTGTGGGACTCCTGCGTTGGTTTGAGAAGGTGGAATCGGTCTTTGCTATGTGTAATTGTCCCGAGGGGGACCGTGTGAAATATGCTACATACACTTTGGAGGATGGTGCCTTAACTTGGTGGAATGCTCAGGTGCAAATGTTGGGCATCAAAATGGCTAATGCAACGACATGGGATGAATTTAAGGAGTTGATGCAGGAAGGGTACTGTCCTCGTGATGAGATTCAGAAGCTCAAGAACGAGTACTACGATTTGAAGATGGAAGGGTCCGAGATCGAGGCTTACACGAAATGATCTCATGAACTAGCAATTTTGTGCCCTAACCTGTCTCGACCTCTACCTCGACGAATTGAGTTGTATATCAAGGGACTAGCATCAGCCGTAAAGAGTTATGTCAATGTTGCAAACCTTAACAATCTACCTCAGATCATCCGTGTAGCACACAAGATTACCGACCAAGAGGTCGAGCGTGGATCGCAACCGCCTCGTGTTTCTTCTACTACCCCTGCTGCTACCGCTACCACACCTGCTAGTGATAACAAGCGTAAATGGAACGATGTCGACAAAGCAACCAGTGCAAGTCAATCTCAGAAAAGGCCTGACAACAGCAATAATCGTAGTTTCAGTCAGTCTCCCTACGTTAATCAAAGCCAGGGCAACAGTTAGGGTCAGGGTTCTTATGCGGGGAAACAACCAAAGTGTAATAAGTGCAACTATCACCATCGGGGGCCGTGTACCCAAGTATGTCATAGGTGAAACAAAGTGGGGCATATGGCCAGGGATTGTAGGGTTTCACTTCCGAACCAGCAGCAGCAGCACACCCCGCAACAGCAACAGCCACAGCAGCAAGAAAGGAAGCAACCCCAGCAAAATTGTGGAAATCGTAAGGGATGCTTTCAATGTGGAGCCGAGGGTCACATCAGGCGAGACTGCCCTCAACTAAATCAGAATGCTGGTGGCAACAACAATGGGAACAATAACAACGGAAACAATAACAATGGGGGCAATGGGGGTAATGGTTCGCACGGTGACTGGTACGTTTTCCATAAACAACATATTTGCTTCTGTTTTATTTGACTCTGGTTCCGATTGGAGTTATGTGTCTTTGGGGTTCAGTCTTCAGTTAGGGTTGACTCCCAAACCTCTTGTAAATAAGCATGTAGTAGAATTAGCTGATGGTAAATCGATTGAAGCTTCTCATGTCCTATTTGGTTGTAAACTTGATCTCATGGGTCAAGTGTTCGAAATTGACCTACTTCCCGTTACTCTTGGAAGCTTTGATGTGGTCGTTGGCATGGATTGGTTGTCCAAGCATCAAGCGGAAATTCTCTGTAAAGAGAAAATCGTGCGTATCCCTCTCCCCAATGAAGAATCTTTATCGGTTCAAGGTCATCGTAGTGGTGCCATGGTTGGCATCATCTCAGCCATGAAGGCCCAGAAGTGTCTACGAAAGGGCTACCCTGCTATCCTAGCTCTTGTTACCGATTCACAACCTGAAGAAAGGAATATCGAGGACCTTCCAGTTGTACGTGAGTTTTCTAACGTGTTTCCTGAAGACTTACCTTGTTTACCTCCACGTCGTCAGGTGGAATTTCAGATTGACCTTATGCCAGGAGCAGCTCCGATTGCTCGCGCTCCTTATCGTCTTGCACCAGGAGAGTTGCAAGAGCTGTCAAACCAACTTCAAGAACTGTTGGGTAGAGGTTTTATCCGACCTAGTTCTTCGCCTTGGGGAGCCCCGGTTTTGTTTGTAAAGAAGAAAGACGGGTCCTTTCGTATGTGTATAGATTATCGAGAACTCAACAAGGTAACAGTCAAGAACCGCTACCCTCTACCGCGAACCGATGACTTGTTTGACCAGTTGCAGGGGTCAAGTTTTTACTCGAAGATCGACTTAAGATCGGGCTATCATCAGATGAGGGTCCGAGAGGATGTTCCTAAAACGGCTTTTAGGACACAATATGGCCACTATGAGTTTTTGGTTATGCCATTTGGGTTGACAAACGCACCAGCATTCTTCATGGACCTCATGAATCGTGTGTGCAAGCCGTATCTTGACGACTTTGTTATAGTGTTTATTGATGACCTCTTAATCTACTCTAAGAGCAAGGAGGATCATGAGCGACACTTGCATCTTATTTTGGAACTCCTTAGGAAGGAGCAGCTCTACGCGAAGTTTTCTGAGTGTGACTTCTAGATACGAGAAGTGCACTTCCTTGGTCACATCGTGAACGAATCAGGGATCCACGTGGATCCTGCTAAGATTGATGCGAGAAGTGCACCAAAGAACCCTTCGGAGGTGCGACAATATCTTGGTCTCACTCGGTATTATCGAAGGTTTATCAAGGATTTATCGAAGATTGCTCAACCTCTTACCTCGTTGACACAGAAAGACGTTGTATATTCTTGGGGAAACAAGTAGGAGGATGCCTTCCAACTTTTGAAACGGAAACTCTGCAGTGCACCGATTTTGTCTCTACCTGAAGGCACCGAGGATTTTGTGGTTTATTGTGATGCTTCTATTCAGGGTCTCAGTTGCGTGTTGATGCAACGCGAGAAGGTGATCGCATATGCTTCTCGACAGTTGAAGGTTCATGAGAAGAATTATACGACGCACGACTTGGAGTTAGGGGCTGTAATTTTCGCATTGAAGATTTGGAGGCATTATCTGTACGGTACCAAATGCACTATCTACACCGATCACAGGAGCCTCCAGTATATCTTCGACCAGAAGGAATTGAATATGCGATAGCGTCGGTGGATAGAACACTTGAACGACTATGAATGTGCCATCAAGTATCAACAGGGTAAAGCTAACGTTGTAGTTGATGCACTTAGCCGAAAGGAGATGAAGCCTAAGCACGTTCGCGCTCTGCAGCTCACTATTCACTCTAGTTTACCTGATCAGATTCGTTCCGCTCAGATCGAGGCATTGAAAGAAGAAAACATCAACGTTGAATACTTGCGGGGCATGGAAAAGCGACTTGTGGAGAGATCTGACGACATTCATTATTTTATGGAACGGGTATGGGTTCCTTTGTACGGTAATCTTAGAGAGCTTATGATGGACGAAGCGCACAAGTCTCGGTATTCAGTTCACCCGGGCTCAGACAAAGTGTATCAGGTTCTCAAAGTTATGTACTGGTGGCCGAAAATGAAAGCTCACATAGCGACATACGTGAGCAAATGTTTGACTTGTGCTAAAGTCAAAGTGGAGTACCAAAAACCCTCAGGCCTACTTCAGTAACTGATGTGTGTAAAATGCAACATATAAATTACATCAAATGAGGCATAAAACTAACCCTTTTTTAGTACTAATATTGGAAAAAGAGTGTTTTTGTCTTCCTTTTGTATTTTCAGGATTAAATGAGCTCAAAAACACAAAAGAAGCAAAAAGACAGCTAAATCCAACATAAATACAAGAAAAGGAACATTAGTGGACTGCCCGAACCCTCAACGGCACCTTTCAAAGCAAAATAGAGAAAACAGAAGGCTGAACACGCCCCGTGCTCAGCCAGCACGGGGCCGTGCCCAAGAAGCAGCAGAAAAGACAAACTTATAGAAGCTTCTATTGCCCACCACGGTCCGTGCTCAGCGGACACGGGGGCGTGTCGAAAGTACAGCAGGCGCATTTATTGTAATTGCGAATTAAAATTAATGAGGAGAGAGAGTGTCAGACGGGCACGGGGCCGTGTCCAGCGGACACGGGGCCGTGTCCAGCTCTCTGTTCAGCCTATAAATAGGAGTGCTTGGATTCATTTCATCTCATCCCTTGGCACACCACCTCTCTCACACTTCATCCACCACCCACCACCATCACAACACCATCATCCACCATCATCATCCATTTTCCATCATAGAGTGTGTGAGTCGTCTCGGGATCCAAGATTGATCGTAAGAGTTCTTGACAATCAAGGCCATGTTTGCCTAAGTCTCTTACATCACTTGGTGAAGACAAAGTGTCTAGTATAATACTTTTTATTTCTAATCTTTTGCACTTTTTATTTGGTTTTGTATTAATGACTTTAATAACTAGTTACTTATGTTGAAGGTGATCTTTCCTTATCGTTTGTCCGTGGTGTCTTGGCATTATTTTACTGTCTATATAAAATAAAGGATTTTCACCATTCATATCTCCACGGTCTATATGGAGGTATGTTGGCTACCTGGTAGGGGGTTAAGGGAACGGTTTGGTAAAGGTCTTGCCATTGTTCAGCGTTTAGAGGTCCTGCAATGGACCTGGGTCAAATTTAGTAGGACCTCCTTCAATACTTCACGGTATTGGATGGCGGGGGTCCAAACTCTTTGATCCCCTCATAAGTTAACTACTATTAATACTATAACCCGGCTATTTAGGACTGTATCCCTGCTGACTCAGACTACTTAGCCGAAGGTAACGTCACCGCCAAAAGCGGGGCCTACCACAATACTGCATTAATAACTTAATTCATTATCTTCCAATAATCCACCCCTTTAGGATTGTATCCCTGCTGACTCAAACTACTGGGGTGAGGGTAACGTCACCTTCAAAAGAGGGGCCTACTACAATAACTAAGATAATCTCTTAATTATGTGCAAAAGTGCGGAAATAATCAAAGGTTATACTAGATACGAGTCGGAACCAAGTGATTCATCTTGTCTATCTGTTTTTATTTTTATTTTTATTTTCAGCATTTTAGTTAGTTTTATTTTTCTTAGTTTAAAACATTGTTCTAAACTTTTGTTTTGGTTAGACGTTGAGGATAAACCGGTACTAAAAGCTCTTGTGTCCTTGGACGACCTCGGTATCTTACCAACGCTATACTACACTCAACGATGGGTGCACTTGCCCATATGTGTGTTTAGTGTTAGTGAAATATCGTGTTTTATAAATTTAAAACTTGGCTAAAATAAGTGTTAAAAAGGGCTTAAAATATACACCTAAAATATACGACACTTCGCACGCATCAAGTTTTTGGCGCCGTTGCCGGGGACACAAGGATTTTAAGAAAGTTAGGAATCAACGGCCTAATCATCTTTTATTTTTTTTAGGATTTTCTTAGTTTTTCAGCTTCTGCAGAGCTCAGCACGGGCCGTGCCCGCTGAAGACGCCCCCGTGCTCAATCATTGGAACTGGCAATCCTGTTTTACATCAGACAGTAAGCTGAACACGGGGCCGTGTCCACTCAACACGCCCCCGTGCCCAAGTTTCAGTTACTGAAAACAGAACCGTTAGATCCCGACGGTTGGTAATTTCTGACATAAACATGAGTGATAGTAATTATTTTTACTTTCGGCACTCTTATGGTAAGTGGTGTCAATTATCTGGTGGCGAACATGAAGAAGTAAAATGCTACTTCCTAAATTATAGGCCCCACTACATGGACCCACCATCTTCTCACAACCTTAAGAGGGGCGAAAGTAAAAATAAGCACTATTTCTCCCTCGAATGCGCCCAGCCAGATATTCTAGGGGAAATGCTCCTTAGCGAGTTATTTCAACTAGAAGAACTAATTCTGAAATGGATGGAAGAGCTTGGGAAGGATTTTATTGATCCACCCCAAGACGATACCCATGAAGAAAGGTTGGAACCGCATTCCAACAACCTTGTTGCTCCCGAAAATACCTTCGTACCTAGCAAAGACTTGGACGATAGTCGTCCCTGTGTCGATTGTGCCGTGAAGGACTCACCATCGACTTCGTTCGGTGCATACATAGACCTGAGCGATTCGACATATACCTTCTTTAACAAGAGCCCGGAAAAGGGTTGGACTTGTCCACCTAGAATGAAAATAGGAATTACCCTCACCGACAACCTCTTGCGTTCTCGCCTTAGTCTAGGACAATTAAGGTATATTAGGCACTTTGGGGTTGTTCCGACCAGTCAGGAGCCACCCGATACTAACAAGTTCCTTAAAAAAACTAGACAACTTCATAAAACAGTCCCTAGACACGGGGCCGTGCCCAGTCAACACGCCCCCGTGTCCATCGAAAGATTCCTTTCTGATCAGTACGTCAGAATACGGACAAACTGTGTCAGAACTCCACCTGAACACGGGGCCGTGTCCAATGAACACGGGGCCGTGTCCAGGTTGCTGTCATTTTCTATAAATGCAGCCAAGAATTCTGCACATTTGGACCAACTTGGGGCAGAGATTTGCAGGAATCTTCTCTCAAACTATCCTAGGTAAGTCTAAAAGAAGGTTCCAACAACCCATCTTGTCCCTTCCTCTTTTAGTAATTTCTTTCTTCTTCATCTTTCTCCAAGAGCTACCATTGAAAGTTTGGAATTCCTCCAACTCTATGGTAGGGATAAATGAGTTTTGTTCAAAGAATCTTGGTAAAAACATGTTATGAAACATTGTTTTAAGTTATTAATAACCAAAAAGGCCCCACAACGTTCAGAAAATAACTTAAAACTCCAAGTTTCCTTGTTCCAAAACTCTGCAGAAAGATGAACACGGGGCCGTGCTCAGTGAGCACGGGGCCGTGTCCGGTCACTATTTCATTAAATAAACTATTTTTAGTTTATTTTTCGTAGGATGTCGAGTGAAAACAGCGATACATCTTCTGTGCATTCGTCAAACAGCCGAAGAGGAAGAAGACCTTCCATTGAAGCTACACTTGTGCACTATGTGATAGCATTAAGGGAGGCTCTCGACGAAATGACTTCAGTAGAGGAGGTCCTAATCGACCGTATTAACGATCTAACGATGGGACTTGAAAGCAGCTTCCAAGAAATTAACCTCTTGCACCAGAGGTTAAATATTCTTGTAGCACCTCCAATGGAACCAGTCCTTCCTCAACAGGATTGGAACCTGGCTCTCGGAATCAACAACCCTACCGGGTGGGAAGACTTTCCGGCGGAACCTCCCATGGAACACCAACAAGAGATCCCGGTGGAAGCTGAAACTCCTCAAACTAATGCCAATGAGCCGTCTTTTCTCCTTCCAAGGGAGGTAGAAGAATGGCTCGCCGACATTTAAGGAGAACCGCACTCGGAAGAAGGAGTTCACAAAGGCCTTGTTTAACCAAGATTGATTATTTCTTGGAAATTTTGCTAAATTAAAATAAAGTAAAGGCTAGGACTCCATGGTTTGTTATTTCTTTGTTTTATCTAGTTTAATTTAGGATTATGTAAGTTATCTCTATGATGAAATGAAATGATGGTTTTAAGGTTTGGATGGTTTAAAATGAATAAAACACACTCATGGAGGTAAAGGATGAAAAGGGGAACGAGAAAAATGATCCCATGCATAAGAACGAGGCAACCCGACAATTTTCTCCATTTAGAAGGTTCAACACGGGCCGTGCCCAACCAACACGGCCCCGTGTCGAACCACCTGCAGAAAACGCCCAGTACAGGTAACTGGACACGGGCCGTGTTCACCCAACACGCCCCCGTGTCCAGACTTCTATTTCTCTTATTTCAATTTTGTTACTGGCACTTGAACACGGGGCCGTGCCCGGATAACACGGGGCCGTGTTCAGTGCCCAGTAACACAAATTCTTGCTTTTTAAACACTATTTTACACATCTAATCAACCTAAAAATTTATTTTTGGACACATTGAGGACAATGTGTAATTTAAGTGTGGGGGGGATGCTAAAACCTTGAATTTTGCAAGTCCTAAATACAAGCCTTACACAAAACTCTATTGGAACCGCTAATCACCCCAATTTTTTTCAAAATTTTCATTTTTTTTACTTGTCTAGGTTTAACTCGGGAAATTCAAGTTCTCAAAAAGGTTATATTTTTACAAATTTACAACCGATAGCGTAGTGATAAAAAGAACCAACATAAGAAAATTATGAAAAGGCATGACAAACTTATCTAAAATTTGATTATATATACTTGATCACATAAAAACCCATTCCCACAAAAGTGAGTTTTGAGCCTTTATTGAGCACACAATTTCATATCATTTGACTAAATGCTCATTTTTAGTTTCTTGTGTGAATAGCCGCTTGGTTCTTACGACTCTAGAACTTGCCATGACAATACATTCCCGGTCCTTATCAACTTAAACCCGAGTAAGTAAATGATGGAGGCATTAGGACTAACCTTTTTCATTTTTACACCATTATTTTTCTTTTTCTTTTACCACCTACCCAAAAATCCCCCTAGTTAGCCCCTTTGAGCCTAAACCTTTTCGTTTCATCACCCAAACAAAAACCCTTTTACCCACCAAAACCTTTTTCATTTTTTACCCTTTATTTTAGTAACAAGTTCGGTTCTTCGCGAAAAAAAAATAAAAAATAAAAATAAAAAATAAAAATAAAAAATTTTGATAATAATGAAGCAAAAAGAAAATAAACAAACAAAGTAATCAAAAATAACTTTGTTTGAATAAAAGCTTCATTAAAAATAAAAAGTTGCAAAAATACGAAAACCGACACTTGTTACGCTTTTTAGCCCTTTTTCTACTAACCACTAACCCAACCACCTACCTTTAACCCTAAGCCAACCCTTAACCCACAAAGTCCTCTTGATATCTACAAAGGTATAAAAGTTAAAAAGGAGGAGGATTGATTTCTTGGCAAGCCTATGGTAGGAATAAGTTCCATGCCGCTCTCGAGTGATTCACTAAAAATACACTTTCGGCCGAGTGTGAGTGATTTCCCCGCGAGGTATGTGAACTTGTATATAAATAAAATTTTAAAAAGGCATGTTATGCCCAAATAAGTAATTTCTTTTATGAACAGTTCTAAATAAATCATTACGAATAGGAATGTAAATAAATAAAAATAAAACCCAAAAAGATCTTGGATATCCCGACACTCTATGACAAGCCCAAAACCTTCTCTTCTACCTATTCCATTTGGGAGTGTAAGCCACATATTAAAGAGTTTTGCTTGAGGACAAGCAAAAGTTCAAGTGTGGGGGTATTTGATGTGTGTAAAATGCAACATATAAATTACATCAAATGAGGCATAAAACTAACCCTTTTTAGTACTAATATTGGAAAAAGAGTGTTTTTGTCTTCCTTTTGTATTTTCAGGATTAAATGAGCTCAAAAACACAAAAGAAGCAAAAAGACAGCTAAATCCAACATAAATACAAGAAAAGGAACATTAGTGGACTGCCCGAACCCTTAACGGCACCTTTCAAAGCAAAATAGAGAAAACAGAAGGCTGAACACGCACCGTGCTCAGCCAGCACGGGGCCGTGCCCAAGAAGCAGCACAAAAGACAAACCTATAGAAGCTTCTATTGCCCACCACGGGTCGTGCTCAGCGGACACGGGGGCGTGTCGAAAGTACAGCAGGCGCATTTATTGTAATTGCGAATTACAATTAATGAGGAGAGAGAGTGTCAGACGGGCACGGGGCCGTGTCCAGCGGACACGGGGCCGTGTCCAGCTCTCTGTTCAGCCTATAAATAGGAGTGCTTGGATTCATTTCATCTCATCCCTTGGCACACCACCTCTCTCACACTTCATCCACCACCACCCACCACCATCACAACACCATCATCCACCACCATCATCCATTGTCCATCATAGAGTGTGTGAGTCGTCTCGGGATCCAAGATTGATCGTAAGAGTTCTTGACAATCAAGGCCATGTTTGCCTAAGTCTCTTACATCACTTGGTGAAGACAAAGTGTCTAGTATAATACTTTTTATTTCTAATCTTTTGCACTTTTTATTTGGTTTTGTATTAATGACTTTAATAACTAGTTACTTATGTTGAAGGTGATCTTTCCTTATCGTTTGTCCGTGGTGTCTTGGCATTATTTTACTGTCTATATAAAATAAAGGATTTTCACCATTCATATCTCCACGGTCTATATGGAGGTATGTTGGCTACCTGGTAGGGGGTTAAGGGAACGGTTTGGTAAAGGTCTTGTCATTGTTCAGCGTTTAGAGGTCCTGCAATGGACCTGGGTCAAATTTAGTAGGACCTCCTTCAATACTTCACGGTATTGGATAGCGGGGGTCCAAACTCTTTGATCCCCTCATAAGTTAACTACTATTAATACTATAACCCGGCTATTTAGGACTGTATCCCTGCTGACTCAGACTACTTAGCCGAGGGTAACGTCACCGCCAAAAGCGGGGCCTACCACAATACTGCATTAATAACTTAATTCATTATCTTCCAATAATCCACCCCTTTAGGATTGTATCCCTGCTGACTCAAACTACTGGGGTGAGGGTAACGTCACCTTCAAAAGAGGGGCCTACTACAATAACTAAGATAATCTCTTAATTATGTGCAAAAGTGCGGAAATAATCAAAGGTTATACTAGATACGAGTCGGAACCAAGTGATTCATCTTGTCTATCTGTTTTTATTTTTATTTTTATTTTCAGCATTTTAGTTAGTTTTATTTTTCTTAGTTTAAAACATTTTTCTAAACTTTTGTTTTGGTTAGACGTTGAGGATAAACCGGTACTAAAAGCTCTTGTGTCCTTGGACGACCTCGGTATCTTACCAACGCTATACTACACTCAACGATGGGTGCACTTGCCCATATGTGTGTTTAGTGTTAGTGAAATATCGTGTTTTATAAATTTAAAACTTGGCTAAAATAAGTGTTAAAAAGGGCTTAAAATATACACCTAAAATATACGACACTTCGCACGCATCAGCAACCAGAGATACCCACGTGGAAATGGGAGCAGATCGCTATGGATTTCTTCACAGGTTTACCGAGAACTCAGGGCGACAACGATACCATTTGGGTGATCGTTGATCGTCTCACAAAGTCAGCACATTTTCTTGCAATCAAGGAAACGGATAAGTTCTCACAGCTTGTAGCGGTCTATCTTAAAGAAGTGGTTTCTAGGCACGGGTTCCAACCTCCATCATCTCAGATCGAGATCCGTGTTTCATATCCGATTTATGGCAGTCGAAGCATAAGTCATTCGGTTCACGTCTCGATATGTGTACTGCTTATCACCCACAGACGGATCGTCAGAGCGAGCGAACCATCCAGACACTTGAAGACATGCTGCGGGCATGTGTGATTGATTTTGGGAAAGGGTGGGAGAAACATTTGACGTTGATAGAGTTCTCCTACAACAACAGTTACCACACTAGCATCCAGGAAGCTCTGTTTGAAGCGTTGTACGGCCGGATGTGTCGTTCTCCTCTTTGTTGGGTTGAGGTGGGTGACAACCAGATCACAGGTCCGGAACTTGTTCTTCAAACTTCTGAAAAGATTGTCCAGATCAGAAATCGTATGGTGGCGGCGCGTGACTGTCAGAAAAGCTACGCTGACAAGCTTAGGAAACCTTTGGAGTTCGTCGTAGGCGATCGTGTTATGTTGAAAGTCTCACCCTGGAAGGGTGTGGTGCGCTTTGGGAAGTGCGGCAAGCTTAATATACGCTATGTTGGGCCATTTAAAGTCCTGGAATGTATTGGTAAAGTGGCGTACAAGCTCAGTTACCTGCTGAGCTGGGTAACGTTCATGATGTTTTCCATGTTTCGCAATTAAAGAAGTGTTTGTCCGATGAAACACTTGTAGTACCGTTTCAAGAGCTGAAAATTGACGACAAGTTGCAGTTTGTCGAAGAACCAATAGAAATTATAGACAGGGAGGTCAAGGTTTGTAAGCATAGTCGGATTCCAATTGTGAGAGTTTGTTGGAACTCAAGACGCGGACCGGAGTTCACGTGGGAACGCGAAGATCAGATGAAGCTCAAGTACCCGCACTTATTCCCAACTGACCAATCTAAACCTGGTGTAACTGGTGAATTTCGGGGCGAAATTCCCTTTCAAGTTGGGGATGATGTGGCACCTGAAGAAAATCTGCAGCAATCTTGATTTATCACTTCATTTCTCTATGCTTACTTATTAAATTTCAGGACGAAATTTCTTTCAAGTTGGGGATGATGTGACAACCCGGATAACTAAGGTTAGCACTACTTAACATTCCACAACCGTTGACGTGTGTCTCTACGTTAATTTGTCTAACTCGTGTACCACTGAATGTTTATGTGAGCATGATTAATTTCTATGCAAGAAATCGTTAAACGTTTTATGTGCCGCTTAACTAAGTTAGGTGATTAATTAGATTGAACCGCGAATTTACTTGATACACTTGGGCCCAAACTTGTTTAGCACACACACACTTTGGGTTGGTTATTGTGATATACACATGTTGGGCCGCATTTGGGCATCTTGGCACACACACATCTTGGCCCACACTCAAACTTAGCTTCGGCCCACTGTTATGAGCTTTCTTATTTGTATAATAGAGAGTTAGGGGTATACGTACACATAAAGGAATAGCAAAACCCTAGTGCAACCTCCCTATCTCCTTCGATGAACAACCTCTTCCCTCCCTCGAAGTCATTTCCTCCTGATTACCACGATCCAGCCACCATCTTGTGTCTCGGTAAGTCCCCTATTGTGTGTTTACGTTGTGATTCTTTGTTGAATAGATGTGTAGGTTTTGGCTCGAGTCTTGGTATGATTATGTGTGGTAATTATGTGATGATTAGGGTGATGAATATATGAGCATGACATTAAATTAGTTGTAAAAGAATAACTGTGATTTAAGGTGTGCTAGAATCGGTATGGTTACAAGTGTATGGATGCCGAATACAAACTCTATGTTATGTTGTTGTGTGATCCGAATTGAATGTTCTTGTGGATAGTTAATTAATAACTCCTTGTGATGTTGAATCATTAGATCTATGTTGGCTTGATCTAATAAACTAGACTATGAGATTAACATGAAACTTGTGGCTGTTGATTATGTGTTAATGAGTAGAAACATGTGGAATGAAATTGTTATCATGCATTAGAAATCCAAGAGGAATGATAATTGAGATGATCGTTAGGTTATTCGAATTAATTGGGTAATGGGCCAAGTAAGAACTGTTAGAACATATTCGGAAATTGTTATGTAGTGGGCTGCACGGGTAGTGTTAGTTGGGTGAAAATGTCAATGTGATGGGCTGCGTAAACAGTTCGGGACTGGGTTACGTACATGGGCTGCTTGGGGAATTCAGGCCGCTAAGTGTATTGGGTCATGCAATACATCTGGACCACCCACATTTCTGTTATGCACAGTGTAAATGGGCCGAGTAATAGGGTTGCATAACTACCCCAATCCGTGTAGTTTAACTTGCACAGTGGGTCGGAGTTATTTTACAAATTTGGCCGACCGGCCATGTGTGCGTGTATATGCAGTATGTTGAATTGAGAATCGATTTATGTTGGTGCACATTTTATGATGTGGTTGGGCTGTACATGTTGACTGGGCCGCGGGATGGCCACAAATAAAATAGGGGTGGCATGCTTTGTAGATGACACATATGTGATTAGTAAATTTGTGTAGCATACTCACTGTTATGAGACTTCATGATGGCAAGGGGCCTTTACATTGGATGAACAATTGTTATTACATGCATAAAACTAAGTGGGTTCTATTTGTGTGATATATATATATATATATATATATATACAAGGAATACTTGATTTAAGGGTTTACGAAACCAATTGTTATCGGTAACCATGATAGGGTTTGGTAGACCAACATGGAATACGTAATTTAATCAACCGAGCAAATCTAAGGTGAGTTCACTACTCTTGAGCATGCGTCCCGGTGGTTGGGACAGTAGTGGGTATCCCGTGGAGGGATAAGTCTTTTGGGTAAAACTAGAATGTTGGATAATACTCTCACCCTATCACTCTTAAGTCCCATCTTTTGTTACCGGAGAGGTAACGGGGTATTAGTTGGTAGCGCTACTTAGGTTTGGCACCCTCACCCTGTACCGGAGAGGACGGGTGTGAACTAATGACCCAATAATGCCCAGTGTTTTGATAGGAGCACTGGGGAACGGGCAAAACATACATCAGGAGCCGTCTTGTTCAGTAATGAGATATTATAAACATTACTTTAGGATTTGTTAACAAACTGGATTAAACACTTGGTAATTAACGTTTTCATAAAACTGTGAACTCACCAGCGTTGTCTGACACACTTGTTGATTGCTCGCAGGTCGTTAGGTACTTTGGATGGGAACTTGCTATCTGGATGGTTGGAGTGGTCATGGGTCGTACTGCTTGGATTTGCAAGACTTATTTAATAACTTCACGTACATTGGTTTTTGAAACGATTGAACAGAGTTTAACCATTTGCTTCCGCTGAACTTGTTAAACTTGGATACATTATGAATAATTTATCTTATTGAATGGAAACCTTGTTTTATAATTTGATCTTGGTTCAATGTGATTGGTGGCTAGATCCTGGTACGTCACACGCCTAGCGGGGTTTCCGCATGTGGTATTTTGGGGGTGTGACATTTTTGGTGTTTTGAACCTGTTTTTGAATACCTTATGTAGATCCTTATTTTCCTACATAACGCCCGTTTTTGAATACTTGTTTGGTGACATGTTGAAGACCAACGCCTGCTCGAATGTATTGATCCCTTCATGCCATCAATATATCCATCAAGAACAAAGTGATATGATGACATATCAGTGTCATCAGTCTCTTTTTCTTGAATATTTGTCCATCTCATTCAGCAAAAGCTTATAGAGATACCCACCTCAGAGAAGAATCCATTCAGTGATACTTCATTCAGAACAATACTCAATATAGAAGAAACGAGGTTCCGCATCTGTGGCATTTTTAACTATTTTTTGGCGTTTTTAAAGTGAATGGTTTCTAGGAAATTTGGCGTTGTTTTTGGTTTGTGATCAGTTGATTGTGCAGAGACGTCTCTCTTATAGGATGTTTTTGGCTCGTAGTTTAGGCGGGATTTTATTTATAACAAATGATATTAATAAAGTAGCCATCTTTTCAGTTACTGTGTATTTTTACTCTCTTTGTTCAGCTTTTTATGAGTTTTTAGGGTCATAGACTTTCCATCTCCCAAGTTTGGCGTTTTTTAATGGCTTTAAGTAGTTTTTGGCGTTTTTTTCCATTTTTAGCTTTTAATAGTACTTCTGCAAATTACTTTTATTATAGCTTGGGAGTTTTTGGCGTTTTACTGCATTATGGCGTTTCACAAGCATTATGACTGTTTGGCGTTTTATTAATATAATGTATTATTTTATTCTAAGTTGAAAAATACATAACAAACAACAGAAAAAGAAAATTAAAAAAATAAAAATAGAAACAATTCATTTTCCAAATCTTCACTGTCATCAGTCTCTTTCTTCTTTTGAAACATGTTCACTGGCGCTTTTGCTTTGTCATGCTTGTGTTTTTGTGGCCGTTTGGAAAGACAAAATGACATGAGTTTTTTTAATATGTATCTTCAAACAACTCATCAGTGTCATTCGTCTCTTCATGCCATTATAATATTTATCAATAACAAAACACAAAAAATGACATAAGTGTGACCCCAACATCTTTTTGTTTATGATTTGTCCATCTCATGCAGCAAAATGTTACTTGAGTCACAGCACCTCAGGGAAGAATGCATTCTCCGAAACTTGGCGTAGAACAATATTGAATATACAAGAAACGATATTTGCCATTTTTGGCGTTTTACTAAGGAAATAGTGTATCTGAAAGAAACATCGATTTTTTTGGAATCTTTGGTGTTTGAGTGTTTTGGCGTTTTCTAAGATAATTGGTATATAGTAAAATATGGCGTTTTTTTGTGACACTTGTGTCACTACGGCCATCAAACAAATACCAAATCAATGAAATATTGTATTTTATACTTGGGATTTGTATAAATATGTGTATCGTTTGCACATATCAATTCTTGTTCAATTTCGAGCTCTAAATCGCTTTCTGGAAAGTTATACGCGAACTGATGCGTAAACGTAATCAGTTTAACGCGAAAAACACTCTGGAATAGTGACATAGGCTTAACATACCTTAAATAACCTTCACATAACTTAGAAATAAGTTTTGGATGGTTTGGTGTGTTGAAAACAAGTTTGTTCGATCGCAGGGACTATTTGTGTCAAACTGCGAAACTATGCCGATTTGCATAGTAACGAACATTCCGGAACTTGATCATAAGTTAAACATACCTTAAATATCCTTTACATAGCTTAGAAATAGGCTTTGAGGGGTTCGGTATGCTAAAATAAACTCATTGGTCATTCAGGGACTAAAAGCGTCAAAAAGTGCATAAGTTTGCATTTTCGCGCATATCTTACGTTCTGAATATATCCGTCGCGTAATTTGGATCGTTTTGCGTCCGTTACGATTTTTGTCGTAATTACCCGAACAACGCAACTGTACGACCAAACGAACCAACATCCGAGATGTTTTTGAGCATATTTTAAGTTCTCTATACTTTAAATTCATTTTAGAGCCTTGAAATGGGGTTAACGGGGCTTAAACGTGCCAAAACTGACTTTTTAACATGCAGGAACCATTTTTGACATTTCTGGAAACTCAGTTCAGATTCATTGAATCTGGTCCATTTTTGAAGTTTTGATGGGTTTTAATGGCTGATTTTGGATACTATAGGCTGTTATTTGATGGTTTTTAACATTCCCATGGTTTTGAAAACCATGTGCCCACATGGAAGGCCATGATTCAAGCTCGGTTTACGAGAAACGATCCTAACGGTTCTATGAAAATTATATAAACCCCACCCCACTTCATTTCATTTCACTCATGATCTGAATAATTCTCTAAGTTGAACCTCAAATGCTTCATACCTGAGAATTTATAGATCATATCTTCCTAGCGTGGACCCGTTGTAAGCTTCTTTCGTTCTTTAATGCGTTTTTAAGCATGAAAGTCAAACAGTGTTTGATTTTCAGCTTTTACCAGTCAATGGTCAACACGAAGTTCGTTTGAACTTCGCAACGTGAGCGTAATCACAATGGTCATAGTCCCTTGTGACTATACCTACTGATTACCATGTTATTTTTAGGCGTAATGACGAGTCATAGTTTCGGTCAAAATGCGTATTCTTGCGTATTTTGCAACCAAACTATTTTTGGGTATCAAGACCCTTTGTCTTGATATCAAACTTGTTTTCTAACTTCGTTAAACATGTTTAACTCGTCACTTTTAGATTAGTGCTTATATAGGGTCGTAAGATAAGCGGTCTAAACAACCGCTTAGACTTTTGAATCTGGCCCGTTTGGTCGATCATTAGGATCCGACCAAACATGTTTTGTGACCATAGTTGTATAGGGAATAACTTTTCAAGGTTATACCTTATGGTCATTTCGTTTAACTAGTTGTATGATAGGTAGTTTATATGCCTTAGGTAAATGACCAAAATGCCCTTTTTACGCATAAATTCATGTTAAGCATATGTAACTTAAATTTTGACATCTAAACTGATTAGGCAACATTATTAGAGATCTTAAGGCATATATTACCTGTCATATGACTAGTTAAGCGGTCCGAACGCGTGTTACACGAACGACACGTTAAAGTAGCGTAAGCTACCTAAACGGGTCGTAACGGGTCGTAAACACTTAGGATAGGTTCCGTTTTAGGATGTAGGCTTTGTTAAACCATATTACATGAGTTCCTATACTCATTTGGTTTACGAAACCTCATTCTATCCGATCTTCTGATTTAGGTCCGGTTTATTTACTTAGTTACCTATATTAGGTGCCGTTTGATTCCGTGATCCCACTAGCTTTGTTTGGTTGTTATTCAAGACTTCTAAGCATCCTCAGGTGAGTACATAGTCCCCTCTTTTACTGTTTTCAATGTTTTGGGGTGAAGCATGTGTACCTAATTGTTATGTTCATGATTTCAAAGTATAAATGATTATACATGTTAGTACTTATCTTTTGACAAACTGAATGATTATTTATGGTTTAAACACTAATTTTACAAAGATTATAAAATTAATTGTTGGATTGTACTTATTTATATGTTCACCAGACCGATTGTTAGTATGATATAGCGCTATAGGACTAGACACCCCATTCCTGTTGTATGGAATGTCAGAAACCAACTTTTATCCAAATAGAGATTGCCTTTGTGGTATTTCTGTAGTCTCTAAGGTGTAGTTTGATACACTAAGGTTTGAATGAATTCTAAATCTCATTTTTTGTATATTTTGTTATACTTCCAAGGTATAGTTTGATATGCTCTCATATGTAATATTGTACAAACAACATATATTTTGTTAATTACTAAAACATAGTTAATATGTTATTTACAAAACCAAAAGCATAGTTTGATATGTTATTTAGCAAACCAAAGTGTCACACCCCGACCACGTAAAACATCAAATCATGGCGGAAACATCAGGGAGTGTTGTAACAGAATTATTGTTCCACAGCCATGGTAATTAAAATTTCATTTTATTCAACGACCAAAGGTGGAATACATTGTTTCAAAACAAGAACCAAAGAGTACACAACATAATTAAACTAAGTCTATCATTATTTTAATTAAGTCTCTAAGGAACAGGTCCACCCTAGTGTCACGATCATCCAAAGCAACAGCTCCTGAAACACATCTGAAAATAGGTACGTCAGCATAAAAATGCCTGTGAGATGCATAGGTTTTGTGAAAATAGGATTCATGACTTAAGTTTAAGAAAAAGTTGTTTAACAAAAGTCAGTCATGAACCTTGTTAATTGTTTTGTTTTATAAATCTTTTGAAAAGCGATGATAAAGTAGATGATATATAAAAGAGTAATGTGAGGTTAAATGAATAACCAAGTTAAATGAGTTTTGTATAAAATAAGTTGTTTGTAAAACAATGACTTGAAAAGTATGTTATTTGTATACAATGTTATATGTCTAAATTGAAATGATTCAAATAACGCTACGATATGTAATACCATACAAGCACTTATATATAGGAAGTACCAGCGGCGTATCCACCATGCTTGTATCATATTACACATGCCTCATTACTCAAATCACTTTACCCAAACAAACCACCAATGTAAATTGCCCAGGTCTAAACCATTTGCCAAATGTCTTTGTGTAAATCATGTCAAAATGTTTATGTCAAAATGCAGTCCATGAAATATGTATATCAATATCAAAATGTCTATGTCAAATGTCAAATATGTGATGTGTAAACAAAATGTCATGTATGGCAAGTGAAACATATCTATACTATATATATATACATATCCAAAGGACTTCTTAAAGTCCATAAAAATTTCCTTAAAACACCCCTAAAGCATGCTGTACAAGTCTTTTAAGCACCATTGAACTTCAGTTTCCAATTATACCCTTTCCTCAAACTAAACACGCGGACACAACTAGGGTTTCTCTCATCCTTTCATTTTGTCCGCCTCTCATCCTCTGTTGTCTCTCTCTGGCGATTTAGGGTTTCTGCGTATCATTCACATCCGCCCCCATTGTTCTCTCTCTCTATATTCATGGCGATGGATCCAATATAAATGTTTCTATCACTCTTTCTAAACCCTAATTCATTTCATCCAGCCGCTCCTCCTTCTTTCTCTACAAACCCTAATCTCTGGTGATTTTCAACTTAGGGTTTCTTGCCTCCTGTGGTATGAGCAAGATCTCACCAGATCCAACAACGACATGGTCTGTAATAGTGGTCGAGGCAAGTTCCAACAACCCGAGGTAAGTCCGACAACCTCCTTTGATTTGTTTAGGTCATGCCCTTTAGTTTTTGAATCTGATGTTTGTATCTGCTTTAAACTTGCAGATCTAGGTGTCGGTAAGGCGGCAACGTGAGAAGGAGGTCGCTGCTATGACTCCTGCAGTGGCAGGGGATGAGGGTGATTATAGATCTACTCCTTGGTAAGCTCCAACATCTTTTCTTTTCTTGCATTAAAGTTTGTTTCTTTATTTCTTATATTGATACCGATAAGTATACTGAATTTGTTGTTTGAAGGAAAGATGAAGTAACCAGGACCACACGTGTTGAGGAATTTTGTTTCATCACATATACTACTTACACAAAATCAGAGGTTTAATTTCCATAAGTATTTGACTATATATCGCAAATCACATTTGTATTCTTTGTCAACTCCAATTATATCTTCAAATTATTTAGTTAAATAAGTATTGCAGGTTCTGAAAATGGAAAGTCAAGTTCTGAACATTTTGAATTTTCACCTTTCAGCACCAACAGCAGAAGCATTTCTCGGGTATCTGTATAAAAAGTTATGTTTTTCCTTATATCTCTTGTAAAGAGAGCACCTTTATGAATGTTTATTGTTTACAGGAGATTCATAAGAGCAACACAGGCTTCCCACCAGGTAAATATTCTCTATTTGCTTGTAATTTGGGTTAATTCTGTTTCTTCACATGCTTAATTGTTGTTTTCTACAATTTGTTAGAACTGAGTTTTGTATTGGAGTGTTTGGCAAATTATCTAGCTGTGTTGACTCTGGTTTGCAGGTTCTTTGTGTTCGAATCTCTTTTACATTTGCTGTTACATACTTGGTATGTTTTCATTTACTTTCACCCTGGTTTGTTGGATTACTTTTACTTATTCATTCGACTCACTTAACCCGTTTCATTTTAAATAACTTTCTGGGTTCAAGCCATTCAACCAAATTGATAACGTATTTAAAGTGGTCCGTTTTGACCCAAACTCATTTTGCTTTGAGTACGTTTTAACCAGGAACTACTTTGACCCATCACTCAACCCGACCATCCCGTTTCGCCAGATTTTAGAAGGATGACCACACGTAAAGGTAAGCGACCTTTTCATTTCATTTATAAAGTAAAATTTTATGTTTCAGTTTGCTTATATTCTAAGGTTGGTTGTGCTTCCCTAGGATTATGTTACGATAGAGCAAGTTGGTTATTCAGAATTAATATAGGATCAAATGTCATGTTCAATGTATATATGTTTTAATTGAGGTTCACTTTCACTGTTCAGAATGCTAAGCTAGAAGCAGATGTACGGAAACTTGAGGTTCACTTTCAATTTTCTTGCATATGAGCATATCCATTGGTGTTATTTAAATTCATATCTAAGTAAATATATAACTTTGTAGATGAAATTGGAGAAAAAGATATCACCGTCAATGGATAAAATTATGAAGTATGGACAAACTTAGATCAGCTAAAAAAAGCACAAGAAATGAGACGTGTGGAGGATGGACTTTGAGGAGTTCTGTGTAGCTGCCCTTTGTGTCCATCAACTCGAGGGTCTTGATCAATGGGAAAGGCAGAGCCGTGACGCCTATGAAATATTTGAGAAAGACGGTAACAAACCTATTGTACATGAAGAACTAGCTTATGTAAGTTAACTGTATTATGAACACAATGTAAATTGTTTTTTTATTTCTTTAACATTGATTCGGTGACATTAAACTATTAAAGTATGTGATATTGGAATTTGGAAATACTGAGCCTATGATTCCCATGTTGCAGTTGTAGACTTTGACTTTAAAGGTCAAACAAGCTACTTTTTGCATACAAATTTCATATGAATTTTGCTAGACATCCGGTTGTACTCCTGCTTCTCGAAGCGGGGTCCACATATGGTTTTTGTTATAGTTAGTGAGATGGGAGGTTAAGTTGGGTAATGAGTAAGACGGATTGAGTGAATCGCAACAAGTCACTTTCAGTACGGGTCAAAACGAGTCGGTGGGTCGTCTCGCCTCACAAACACTTTTATTATATATTTTATAATAATTAATGGTCAAACACGAATAAATACATCTTTGTATAAATTGATTAAGAAACTGTATGCACTAAACTTACACTTTCTTGTACTTTCAAGTTTCAACCCATGTGACAATTTGATTCATTTGACCCGTTCCCTTTTTAGCACGTTTGTGTATTATTTTGACTTATTTGACCTGTTGGTGAGTAAACATAACTCAAATATAACACTTTCATAAGTTAATTTAGTCTAAATTGCCACTTCTAGATTTTGTTCCAGTAGATTAAAAATTGGTTTGGTTTAATATGAAAATTTGTTAATTTGACCTCAAAAGTCAAAATTTATGTTTTTTTTTTCCTTTGAGTCTCTGTTTGCATGTTTAATTGTTCTAACAAAAAACATCCTTTTACAGTTGGGATCACCGCCACGCCGTAGGGTGTCACGCCCTCGCAAAATTAACTACAGCTGGTCACCTCCGCATCGTGGACGAGACGAGTTGCCATACACAAACGGCTTGTTTTATTTATGTTTCTTTTTGAAAGTATATGTAATTCAAATGTGTTAGTTTGAGTCTAAGATGGAAATACAAAATTAATATTGCATGGATTCGATCAATTGTCATGTTAAAAGCAAAAATGGAATTCACTTATTATATCTTCAAAATTGCATGTGAATTTAATATTTAAGTTGGTCATAGAACAATACGGTAATCTATGTTACGGGTATAGGTAATGGTAAGTTGGTGATATGTTCACGCCCTATGTTGTTGACTCCGCGGCAACGCGCAGGTTTTCCACTATATATAGTTATTGATGATGTGTAGATGTGAATGTGATTAATAGGTGGGTGCAAAAATGCCATTAAATCCCCATGACCGGTTTTGAAGTACCTTAACCGAAAATTTAGATTTTAGTTATAACCCAACTGAATTGAGCCTTCTCATGCACACCCTTAAAATTACTAAAAAGTGTTGTGTTTTCCGTTGCATCGCGAATTTGGTTTTGGTTATGGCTCAAAACTGAACCGCCCCGTACATAGCCCGAAACTCACCAACCTAGGTGATATGGTTCCCGCCGCATCGCGCGGGTAAACGGCTAGTATATATATATATATATATATCTACTGAGCCACAGATAAAAATGCACAAAACAATGTGTTGTAGTAAAACGTGGTTTAAATCAACGCTATGTCTTGTGGAAATGCATGCTATACTGAATACAAACATTTATGCGGTATTGTAAAAATGCATACATCCAAGCCTTGTGACTGTGGTGATAAGCCCTTAAACAAATTAAAGGTTTATCTGTGTTATGTTTTATGGGATTCGGTCATTCCTTCCATCCAAACATACCTAGGATGTCAGGAACGGGAGTTGTCAATTCCTATGGTACCATTACCTACTAACGAGCGGCGTGATCAAAGTTAATGAATGTATATGGTCTCACTTAACAAACCAAATGTCATATCCCAAAATGTAAGCATGTGATGAAAATGTACTAAGTGTGTGGCAAAACGGACATACATAGCATCTGATGAAAAACAAATGCACTAAGTATGGTGAAAAACATAGCATGAAAAGGTAATGTAAAACAATGTACTAAGTATGAGCTAAATGGACATACATAGCATAAAATGCCATGTAAAACGATGTACTAAGTATGCTACAAAGGACATACATAGCAAAAACACAATGAAATTATGTACTATAAGTGTACTAATGAACATAGCAAGTATATGATATGAAAGCATGGAAAGCATAAAAAATAACAAGTAGGCACATGTGTTTCACCCCAAAATGTTTGAAAAAACAGTATAAGAGGGGTCTATGTACTCACTTGAGATTGCTCAATAGACTTTAGATATCCACCAAGCAAAGCTAGAAGGTTACGGAATCAAACGACACCTAATATGGGTAACTACATTAATAACCGGACCTAATCGGAGAATCGGGTAGCATGAGGGTTCGTAAACCAAATGAGTGTAGGAACTCATGTAATATGGTTTAACAAAGCCTACATACTAAATCGAAACTTATCCTAAGTGCTTTTGATCCGTTACGACCCGTTTAGGTAGCTTATGCTACTTTAACGCGTCGTTTGCGTAAAACGCGTTTGGATCGCCTAACTAGCCCTATGACAAGTAAGATATGCCTTAACATATTTAATATTGTTGCTAAATCAGCTTAGATGCCAAAAGTTATGTTACATTGGCTTAAAATGAATTTTGGCGCAAAAAGGGCATTTTGGTAATTTACCTAAGGCATAAGAACTACTTATCATACAACTACTCAAACGATGTGACCATAAGGTATAACCTCGGAAGGTTATTCCCTATACTACTATGGTCACCTAAAGTGTTTGGTCGGATCCTAATGATCGACCAAATGGGTCAGGTTCGAAAGTATAAACGATTGATTAGATCGCTTACCTTTACGACCCTAGACAAGCACAAATCTAAAAGTGACGAGCTAAACATGCTAGAACATGTTTAGTTAAGTTTGAAAACATGTTTGGTATCAAAACAAACGTGGTAATCAGTAGGTATAGTCACTAGGGACTATGACCATCGTGATTATGCTCACATTATGAAGTTCAAACGAACTTCGCATTGACCATAAACTGGTCAATGCAGAAAGTCAAACGCAGTTTGACTTTCGAGCTAAAAACGCATAAAAAGAACGAAGGAACACTTACAAAAGGTCCCCGCAAGTATTTGATCCGATTCTCTCTTAGGTAGGAAGCATATATAGTTTTCGTACAACCGTTAGGATCGTTCGTCGAGAAACGTGCTTCGATCTAGGCCGTACACATGGGCCCATTGTATTACAAAACCATGGGAGCCCCTAGATTATGCCCATTGTTTGCTAAAAACCGTTTGCAAGTGGAATTTATGGCTAGAACAACTGGAAGCAGGCTGTTAAACACTTTCTGCACATCTGGGAGGGCCTCGCGGCCCACGTAAGGGGACAACAGAAGCTTACGCGGCCCGCCTGGGCAGCACAGATCAGAAACAAGTTTGAAAAAATGATAGTTTCAGTCCCTGTTGGTGTTTAAAGCCATTTCCGACATGTTTAAGGCCCGTTAAGCCAACTTTAAGGCCCTAAAATGATGCTTAAACATTGTGGACATGAAACATGCTCAAAAATATGCCGGATGTCGGTTCGTTTGGTCGTACGATCGTGATGTTTGCTTAATTACGACGGAATGCGCATAAGCGCGAAAAACGATCCAAATTGCGCGACGAATGGATTTTTCTTATGCCAAACACTAAAATAGAATATTTTAGTGCTTACATAAATTTTTGGATGTCCGGATGTATTCAGAACGTAAGTTATGCGCGAAAATGCAAACTTATGCACTTTTTGACGCTTTTAGTCCCTGAATGAGCATAAAGTTTATTTTAGCACACCGAACCCCTCAAAGCCTATTTCTAAGCTATGTAAAGGATATTTAGGGTGTGTTTAACTTATGATTAAGTTCCGGAATGTCCGTTACAGTTCAAATCGGCATACTTTTGCAGTTTGTCGAATTTAGTCCCTGTAAGCGAATAGACTAGATTTTGCCATACCAAAGCCTTCAAAACTTATTTCTAAGTTATGTAAAGGTTATTTAAGGTATGTTAAGCATATGTTGATGTTCCGGAGTGTTTTTCGTGTTAAACTGATTACATTTACGCACCAGTTTGCGTATAATTCTCCAGAAAGCGATATAGAGTTTGAAATTGAATAAAAGTCAAAACATGAAAAATGTAAAACATAAACAAACAAACATTGGGATCAAATAAATTTATTTCATTGATAACCGAATTGTTTACAATGATTACAAGCACAGATGTCACACAAAGCATAGTTTAATATGTTATTTATAAAACCAAAGTATACTTATGATATACTACTGAAAAGTATTATTTTGACACCTAAAGTATATATGATATACTATCTGTTTAACTATTTTGGAACTAAAATATATTTTAAATATATTACTAATTCGACTTTCTTAAAACCAAGGTATATTTTTATATATACTACAAACCTTTTTATCAAAACACTGTTTTATAAACAACATATTTTATACAAACTCATTTTACTTAGTTATTCAATTATCTATGCATTATTCTTTTATATCATCAAAATTACCTATAAATTTTCGCATGATTTATAAAGAAAACATTTTTAAAGTTCATGACTACTTTTTGTTAAACATTCTTTTAAACTTACAAGTCATGAATCATGCATTAATAAAACCTATGTATCTTACAGACATTTTTATGCTGACGTACCTATTTTTACTCATGTTTCAGTTGCTGCTACGTGATGATTGTGGATACATGCTATACATAGGATGGACTCGTGCCTTAGTGACTTTAAAACTTGAAAGACAATATTTGTATTTATTTGATTTGTAATAAAACAATGAGTTCAATAATGCAATAACACAAAATTATTTAATCCATGGTTGTGAAACAATGATTCTGTTACGACACTCCCCGACGTTTCCGCCACGATTTGTTGTTTTACATGGTCGGGGTGTGACATTTTTAGTAGGTGTGTTTGATGTTTTGGGGATTTTGGCGTTTGTAAGATGAATGGAATATAGTAGAAAATATGGTGTTTCAGGTTCTGGGGGGGTGTGTTTTTATGTCTGGGATGTTTTGTTTTATATAGGGATGTGTTTTGGTCCGTAATGGCGTTTTATTCATTAGTTTAGCGTTTTGGTATAGAAGTGTAAAGACCTTTTTACCCTTAATGAAGCATGTCCACTTAATAGAATTCGTGTTATTTACGAAAACGCCACCGCGCCAATCTAGTCCATAGATTGTTTTGATCGGACGATCCATAAGCGTTCTCACCGTTCTCACACTTTCCACCGTTTTCTCTAAATCCTGACCCTATATATATATATTAAACCTAGCCATGACATAAACCAATTTATGGTGGAAAGTTGTGTGCAAAGGTAAACATTTATCTTAGAATAAATTCCTCATACTCGGAATTCTAGTGGGTGAAATAGTACCCACGAAATACACATAAATTAATAGTGTCCAAAGTGAGTGTTTAGTCCAGTTAATATTTTTATTTAAATATTGTGATTTTCAATTGAATATTTGAATTGATATAATTTCTTTTCTTTTGATAATGCACGAATTTGAGTTTTTGAAATAAAAATTATTTATTTAAATATTGTCATTTTCAATTGTTATGATGCTTTGAAGAATCATCCATTCGCTCATGCCCCGATGATTCCGCCATCGGTTGGGGTGTGACAGATTGGTATCAGAACTATAACTATAGTGAATTAGGAAAACATTACCCTGATTGACCTAGTCTATAGTTAAGAACCTTGTTTGACCATTCTCGATTATGATGTTAAAATTACCAATTCTTTAGCTTGTACTGGTAGTTCACTAATTTACTATCATTTCTTCTTTATGCAACAAAAACTCATTTTTGTCTTTTCAATGTTTTTGGATTTTAACATATTTCAATGTTTTTTTTTGTATTTTGACGTTTTTAAATGTTTTTGTATTTTCCCAAACCATTCTCCCCCTAAAATATCTTTTTGGATTTTAGAATTAAAAGGAAAAAGAAAAATGTAAAACAAATAAAAATGATTTTCCGATGAGGCCTTCTAAATATCATCATCCATAATCTCAGTTTCACCCTTTTTACCCTTTTCACCACCCGAATCAAGTTCTTTTATACCATTGATTTTCAAAAGACAGTTAAGTCTTCCTTTATCGAAAGCTTTGGTAAAAAGATTAGCTTTTTGTTAATCGATGTGAATTTTCTTAACACGTATCAACTTCTTCTCGTAGCAATCACGGATGAAGTGATAACGTATTTCATTGTGTTTTGTTTTAGAGTGATTAACCAGTTTTTTAGTTATGGAGATTGCGACCTCATTATCTATGAAAATAGGTGTAGTCAGAAACTACAAACTATAATCCCTCTTCTGTTGTTGAATCCAGAGCACTTGTGAACAGCAACTTGATGCAGCTACATACTCCGGTTCACAGTTAGAAAGAGAAACAGTCATTGGCTTTTTGCATTGCCATGTGACTAACCTCGACCTGAAGAACTGGCGACCGACCATTATAGATTTGGTGTTTAGCTTGCAACTCCCGAAGTCTGAATCTTAGTATGCCTTCAGAACGAACTCATCATCTCTAGGATACCATAAACCCATTCCAAGATATCCTTTGAGATAGCGAAGAATTATTTTGACCATCATTAAATGTGATACACTCGGATTAGCTTGATATCTCGTGCAGGGACAAGTCAGATACATAATGCCGAGCCTTGAAACTATAAGATACATCAATGAGCCGATCATGGAACAATATTCCGTGACATCAACCTTCTCTCCTGTAGGATCAGGTCCAATTCCATGGTTGTGAGGTAGTGGAGTGCTCATGGTTGTTGTTCCCATCATTTTGAACTTCAAAAGAATGTCATTGACATACTTCATCTGATGGATAAAAATACCATCGGGTAATTGATCCACTTGTAAGCCAAGGAAAAACTTCATCTCCCCCATTGAACTCATTTCGAATTTTTCTTCACAATTGCTTCAAACTCTTTGCATAGCTCGTTATTAGGTTATCCGAATATGATGTCGTCTACGTAGATTTGTACAATTAGGATATGCCTAGCTTATCCCTAGTGAAAAGAGTACAATCAATGGTTCCTCAAACAAACCAATTATCCAACAGATGTTGAGATAACGTCTCATACCAAGCTCTCGGGGCCTAGTGTAAACCATATAGCGCTTTGTTGAGAAGATAAACTTTGTCTTTGTTGATTGGATCGACGAATCCTGATGGTTGTCCAACATACACTTCCTCTTTCACATTTTCATAGAGAAAAGCAAACTTGAGATCCAATTAGTACACTTTGAAACCCTTCCAAGAAGCAAAAGCAAGAAAGATCCAAATCGCTTCAAGCCTTGCAACTGCCGCATAGACTTCTGTAAAATCTATACCTTCCCGCTGGCAAAACCCTTGCATAACCAACCAAGCCTTGTTTCGAAGTATAACACCTCGATCATCTCTTTTACATTTGAATACCCATTTTATTTTAGTCATCTTGTGGTTTTCAGGTAAATCGACCAATTTCCAAACTCCAAGCTTCTCGAATTGCAGCAACTCTTCTTGTATCGCATTCACCAAGCTTTCCTCAGTTAACGCTTCTTTATAAGTTTTTGTCTTTCTCTGAGAAATAAAACATTTGAAGGAAAACCAATTTTGTAGATGTGACAACCCGTGCCTGCGAGGTTGGCGCCGTTCGTTTTCGCATTTGTAAACCAATTCATATCTTATTTATACAAATGCATGAACTTGTATGATGAATTAAATACACTTATCTAATTTATTTTGCCCCAACGAGTATTCGAAGCCAAATCTATAGCGTGATTGAACCGACCCGACCCGTTTGAACCATGGCATAACTCACGTAACTTGAAACTTATGAGCCCCGAATCATAACTTGTATAATATATATAGATAGATATATATATATATATATATATAGTGTGTGAGGTTCATTGGGAAATAGTAAAAAATGGGGAACCAGGGAACACTCTTAAAAATTTAAATTAACATGTTAAAAATCAATTTTTTTAAATTTTTTCGACGCTTCTTCTTATAAATACTTGTAGAAGCATTTTTAGTAAAAAAAATCAAAAACTAAAAAAATATAAAAAAACAGTTTAAAAAACGGCTCAATTTTTTTTTACAAAATATTATTTTTTATTCGAATAGTTTCTACCCAATTTTATAAGGAAAAGCACTAAAAAGTTTTTTAAAAAAAGTTGATTTTTAACATGTTAAGTTAATTTTATAAGATATATATTTTTAACGGTTTTTTAATCATTTTTTTTATATTTTTAGTTTTATTTTTTATTAAAAATGTTTCTACATGTATTTATAAAAAGCGTCGAATTTTTTTTAGAAAAAACTAATTTTTAACATGATAAGTATAATTTTTAAGAGTGTTCCCCGGTTCCCCACTTTTTTAGTGTTCCCCAATAAACCCTCCCCTATATATATATGGGAAGGTTCATTGGGGAACACTAAAAAAGTGGGGAACAGCGGGGAACCGGCTCAAACGAACTCCGATTGGACTCATTCCAGCGGCGTTGGAACCGCCTCTTCGAACCCCAACTAAGATCTCTTAACCCTAAACCCTAAATCCTAACTCCTAAACTCTAAACCCTAAAGCTAAAAAATAAGGCTAAAACCTAAGCTAAACCGTAAAATCTAAACTATAAACCCTAAAAGCTAAACCCTAAAGCTAAACCCTAAGGCTAAACCCTAAAGCTAAACCCTAAAAGTCAAACCCTAATATATTTAGGGTTTAGGGGTTATGATTTAGGGTTTAGGGTTAAGAGATCCTAGTTAGGGTTCGACGAGACGGTTCCAACGCCGCTGGAATGAGTCCAGTCGGAGTTCGTTTAAGTCGGTTCCCCACTGTTCCCCACTTTTTTAGTGTTCCCCAATGAACCTCGCACTATATATATATATATATAGGGGATCGCTAGAATGAGAACCACCACGAGTTATGAGAACCACGAGAACCGCGCCCCGCGGGTGGCCGTCGGCGACGAAATTTTTTTTACACCTAGATCCGTATATTTTAGTGGGGGGTTTAAATTTTCGGTTCAAACGGCGCGCCCGAGGGGGTAGTTTTTTACGCCCAAAGTTTGGGTTTTTTTAATTTTTTTAATTTTTTTTTTTTTACCAAACTTTGGGCGTAAAAAACTACCCCCTCGGGCGCGCCGTTTGAACCGAAAATTTAAACCCCCCACTAAAATATACGGATCTAGGTGTAAAAAAAATTTCGTCGCCGACGGCCACCCGCGGGGCGCGGTTCTCGTGGTTCTCACAATTCGTGGTGGTTCTCATTCTAGCGGCTCCCTATATATATATAGGATTAGGTTCAAGAGTGAACAACTTCTTGAAAATGAACTGTGTGAACTAATCTTGACCTTTGATCATTTTTTAGATTAAAAGGGTAAGATTGACATTAGCCAAGTATGTTTAATTAAAATCCCTTAATTTTTTCCTCTCTTAACTCTCTCTCTCATTTTTAATTATTTCTCTATCATTTCTTTATCCATAGATTTTGCTTTAATTTTAACTTTAATATTGTTTTTCTTTTATTATCCATATATATAGATATCATAAAATATTGTTTTTAACTTTTTTATAATTTTCAATAAATATTGAAAATATTCTCTAAGATTGAAATTATAATTATTTTTGGGCATTAACTTTTTTTTTTAATATGTGATGAAGTTATTTATGTTTGCATACATGTGATATGTTTCGTTTTCATTAATTTCATAATTTTTATATAAATCTACTCGTGCGCATGCATAATATACTATATGTTGTTAATATATACATATGTAACCATTTTTGAATATATTACACAGATGTATAAAAGACTGTACACATGTGTATAAACTAACAGCAGTGTATCTTATATAACATGATAAAAGTGGTTTTCATTTGAACATTCCCCTATATATATATATATGTTTTGGTCAAAAATTACCGAAGCAATTTAGTGATCAAATTAGTTTTGTGAGGTAGTGTGCCAGTAACACTTGTGGAAAATATGTTGGTTTGTTAGTTTGCAAAAACAGTTTCAGGATATAGCTCAGGATACCAAGATATATCAATAATCAAACAATGAGCAGAAATGTAAAGGTTGACACGAGATATACGAGGAAAGCCCTTGATCAATCTAGATCTCCGGCATAAAACCTCGGGAGCTGAAAATCGTCGGCTGCCTTGTTCTTCTTATTGCTTGAATAACCAGGATACAGTGCAGGATAATGCTCGGGTCAGCTCTAAGTGTTACAATAATTGTGTAATGTGAGTGAATATGAGTAAAAGATTGCGAAAAAGGCAAGTCAATAGTGAGAGTACGAGAATTGGTGTGTGTTTCTAGTGATCCGGCATCCCCTTTATATAGTTTTTAAGTTTAACTAACTATCCTACTATTTCGGGACACGGAGAATATTCCCTTCTGAACGTTGGGGGGTTGTTTCAACTTGTTTTCCACTTGTATATTAACTATAAATCCGGGTCTTCAGCTCACGTAACCGTTACAGCATTAATAGCATTAATTAGCATCCGAAATTCTCGCAGAATGTGCCTTTCTTCAATGCTGCCCGTTACAAGAGCTATTCTTCCGCCATCAACGTCCTTATTCTAGCCAATTTGAGCGAGTCTTCAGGGTGACTTGGTCCTCATGAACGTTAGTCCCTTGTAACCAACGTTTACAAGCAAATTGTTAGTAATAGTCAGGATACTGCCTCAGGATGTTACCAATATCCTGGTCCGGTATCCTGATCGTAAACAGCTAATAAAAAATCAAGATATAAAGTCAGGATATGGGCTCAGAATTTCACCCATAACAATTGTCCCCAAAAATATAACTGTTGGATATCCCGATTCCAACGGATATATTTTTTAGTCATTCCTGTTTTGGTCAAAAATTACCTAAGCAATTTAGTGTCACACCCGACTGCGTAAAACAACAAACCGCGGCGGAAACGTCGGGGAGTGGAGTGACTGAATTATTGTTTCACAACCATGGTATTTAAAGTTTCTTTTAATTTGAAATAAAGAGATTACATTGTCTTGATACAAAGGAAACATAACATAAGTTAAACTAGTCTTGCTTCATTTTATGTCACTAAGGCCCGAGTCCGCCTAAGTGTATCACAATCCATATCATGCATCAGCTCCTGAAAACACATGTGAAAATAGGTACGTCAGCATAAAAATGCCTGTGAGATACATAGTGTCACACCCCGACCGCGTAAAACAACAAAGCGCGACGGAAAACGTCGGGGCGTGTTGTAACAGAATTATCGTTTCATAACCATGGATACAAAAGTGTTTTGTTTTATTGAATATTAAACATTATCATTGTCTTAAAAAAGAACAGACAAGTTACATATCAACTAATATGTCACTAAGGCCCGAGTCCGCCTAAGTGTATCACAATCCATATCATGCATCAGCTCCTGAAAACACATGTGAAAATAGGTACGTCAGCATAAAAATGCCTGTGAGATACATAGTGTCACACCCCGACCGCGTAAAACAACAAAGCGCGACGGAAAACGTCGGGGCGTGTTGTAACAGAATTATCGTTTCATAACCATGGATACAAAAGTGTTTTGTTTTATTGAATATTAAACATTATCATTGTCTTAAAAAAGAACAGACAAGTTACATATCAACTAATATTGTTTTATGTCACTAAGGCCTCGTCCAGATCCTACGTGACGCATGCATCCTAGCAAATCATCATCAAGCATCAACTCCTGAAACATATGTGAAAATACAGTCAGCAAAGAAATGCTGGCGAGTACATAGGTTTTATAGGAGTATTGGATTCATGGCTAGTTTAAATGTTGCAATACTTTATTAAAACCTTGTTTTGAAAATAGTATAATATTGCAACTTTATTAACCAACTCAAATCGAGCGGGTTATAGTTTATGAAACCTCGTAGCCATGATTCTTAACCCAAAAACCTTTGTTTTGGTAAAGCAAATTGTAAACCATCTCGTATTAACTCGTTAATAAAACTCGTATGTTACTTCGAAAACATCGTTGTGTGACATCGTTTTGCTATCGTTTATCCAAATCGTTTAGAAATCGTTTACGTCGTCCAAATCGTTTAGAAATCGTTTACATCGTCCAAATCGTCCCCGTTTTAATTGTGAATAACTTATATATGGTCGCCTCGCTAATAACATTCAAACCTTCGTGACTCGTCCCTAGTTTCTCGCATTAATAAACCACCATAGGGTAAATTAACAAATATCAGATTCAGTCGCTACCCACAACCCCCACACATAACCATGGGTGTAGTATGATAACGGGATTTGTCAGATCCTATGGTACCATAACCTAATACTGGTCGGCTTGATCATTGCTAATGAATGTCATTTGTTATGTAACCCAACCAACAAGTTCGTTCACATTATCGAAATCGTTATTAGTTTTGTATAAATCGTCTTAATCGTTTTTGAAACCATCGTTATAACATCGAAAATCGTTTTGATACCATCGTTAAAACCTTGAAAACATTTAGTACATATGAATCACCCCAAAACAATTGAAAGCAGTAAAATAGGGGAACTATGTACTCACATGTAGTGCAAAGTATCCTCAGTCAATAGAACTTCAACAACTCGAGCAAACCAGAGAAATCAAATAGTACCTAGTAATCGAATCACTAATCAAACAATAGACGCCTAAATCGGAAGATCGGACAGAATGAGGTCTTGTAAACCAAATGAGTGTTAGAACTCATGTGATATGGTTTAACTAAGCCTACATCCTAAATCGGAACCTAACCTAAGTGCTTTCGACCCATCGTGACCCATTAAGGTAACTTATGCTACTTTAACCCGTCGTGCGCGCAAAGCGTATTCGAGACGTCTAACCAGTCCTATGACAAGTATTATATGCCTATACATGTTTTATCATGTTGTATAATCAGTTATGTACAAACGTTTAGGTTACATAAGCTAAATTACCAATTATACATGAAAAGGGTATTTTGGTAATTTACCTAAGGCATATAAACTACTTATCATACAACTACTCAAACGATGTGACCATAAGGTATAACCTCGGAAGGTTATTCCCTATATACTATGGTTACCTAATGTGTTTGGTCGATTCCTAATGATCGACCAAATGGGTCGGGTTCGAAGGTATAAGCGATTTATCAGATCGCTTACCCTTACGACCCTAGACAACGTGGTAATCAGTAGGCATAGTCACAAGGGACTATAACCATCGTGATTACAATCACGTTGCGAAGTTCAAATGAACTTCGCATTGACCATAAACTGGTCAACGCAGAAAGTCAAACAAAGTTTGACTTTCAGACTCGAAAAGACTCGAAAAGCAATAAAAGAACGAAAGAATACTTACGAAGGGTCCCCGAATGCTAATCTAGGTCAAAATAACTCAGGTATGAAACAATGGTTCCAACTTAGAGTCTTTTTTATCAGATTCTTGTGGGTTTGAAGCAAATGGGGGTGGGTATTTATAGTTTTTGGGTAACCGTTAAGATCGTTTCATGGAAACCGTGCTCGAATCTTGTGCGTACACTTGTTGGAAAGTTATGGTGACTAAAAATGGCTTCTAATCAGCTGAAAGGGCAAGTGTGGGTTTGTGGTTGAGGATTAAACAGCTGTAATCTGCTGAGTAATCGTTCTTATCTATTCTGTAAGGCTGACGCGGCCCGCTTCAGGATCAGACAAAGCTCAGGCGGGCCGCCTGGAGCTTCTGATCAGAAATTAAGTTTCAAAAGTGACAGTTTCAGTCCCTGTTGTGTTTTAAGGCCATTCTCGACACTTCTAAGGCCCGTAAAGCCAACTTTAAGGCCCTAAAATGATGCCTAAACATTGTGGACATGAAACATGCTCAAAAATATGTCGGATGTCAGTTCGTTTGGTCGTACGAACACGATGTTCGCTTAATTACGACGGAATGCGCATAAGCGCGAAAAACGATCCAAAATGCGTGACGAATGGATTTTTCTTATGCCAAACACTAAAATAAAATATTTTTGTGCTTACATAAATTTTTGGATGTCCAGATGTATTCAGAACGTAAGTTATGCGCGAAAGTGCAAACTTGTGCACTTTTTGACACTTTTCGTCCCTGAATGAGCATAAGGTTTGTTTTAGCATACCGTACCCCTCAAAGCCTATTTCTAAGATTTGTAAAGGATATTTAGGGTATGTTTAACTCATGATCAAGTTCCGGAATGTTCGTTACTGTGTAAATCCTCATAGTTTCACAGTTTGACACAATTAGTCCCTGTGATCGAATAGACTTGTTTTCAACACACCAAACCATTCAAAACTTATTTCTAAGTTATGTAAAGGTTATTTAGGGTGTGTTAAGCCTATGTCACTATCCCGGAGTGTTTGTTGCATTAAACTGGTTATATTTACGCATCTGTGCGCGTATAACCTTCCAGAAAGCGATTTAAAGTTTGAAATCGGAATCGAATTGTAAAATCACCAAACATAAACACACACTTAAAGACATCAAAACACATATAATAACACCAAAGAACATTGTTTTATTAATAATCAACATTGTTTTACATCGTACATCGATTATAGAGTACAATTGTCACAGTCTCCCCTACTTCAGGAAATTTCGTCCCGAAATTTTAACTAGAGGAAGCTTGTGAATACAAATGCGGATACTTCGTCTTCATCTGGTCCTCACGTTCCCAAGTAAACTCAGGACCACATTTGGATTCCCAGCGAACTTTGACCATATGAATCCGTTTGTTCTTCAACTGTTTGTATGTACGTTCCACTATCTCCACAGGTTTCTCAACAAAGTGCATCGTTTCATCGATTTGGATCTCGTCGAGAGGAATGTGAAGATCAGTGTCAATTAAACACTTTCGCAAATTGGACACGTGAAAAGTTAGGTGAACGTTTCCAAGCTCTGGAGGTAGCTCTAGTCGGTAGGCAACCTTCCCAATTCTATCAACGATCTTAAATGGTCCAACATATCGTGGTGCAAGTTTTCCTTTCCTTCCAAATCTCACGACTCCCTTCCAAGGTGAAACCTTGAGTAGGACACGATCTCCGACTTGAAAATCTAAAGGCTTGCATCGTAAATTTGCATATCTCTTTTGACGTAATCTAGCTGTCACAAGATTATTACGGATTTTCTTGATCTTGTCTGTTGTTTCCAGAACGAGTTCAGGTCCAATAAGCTGAGCTTCACCGGTCTCGTTCCAGCAGACAGGTGAACGACATTTTCGACCGTAGAGAGCTTCGAATGGTGCCATTTTAATAATAGTGTGATAGCTATTGTTGTAAGAGAACTCGATCAATGGTAGATTAGAATCCCAACTACCACCAAAGTCAATTACACATGCTCTAAGCATATCCTCCAAAGTTTGAATCGTTCTCTCAGATTGGCCATCTGTTTGGGGATGATAAGCAGTGCTTAGATTCAATTGGGTTCCCAAAGCAGATTGCATGGCCTTCCAGAAATGAGATGAAAATCGAGCATCACGATCAGAAATGATATCCAAAGGAACACCATGTCGTGACACAATCTCATCAACATAAATCTTTGCAAGTTTATCAGCAGATAGATCCTCACGGATCGCAATAAAATGAGCTGACTTCGTTAATCGATCGACAACAACCCAAATAGCGTCATGACCTTTAGATATACGCGGTAATTTAGTGATGAGATCCATCGTAATGTTCTCCCACTTCCAAACCGGTATTTCTGGTTGTACAAGCAAGAAGAAGGTCGTTGATGTTCGGCCTTGACTTTGAGACAAGTTAGGCATTTTGATACTTACAAGGCAACATCCTTCTTCATACCAGGCCACCAGCACGAAGTACGAAGATCCTTGTACATTTTATCAGCACCAGGATGGATAGAATATCAAGACTTATGAGATTCGTCCATTACCAAGGTGCGAAGATCGTCCTGATTCGGAATCCACAAATGATCCATGAAATAGGGCAAACCATCGTCTTTCGCTTCGAGTTTAAGCTCAAGCTGATGTGGTAATTCCGTACCTATCAAATTTTGTGAAACACAAAATTGCTGAACCTGAAGAACACGAGTTTGAAGATCAGATAGAGTTCGAACAGAATGAAGCTTGACTCGTTCTTTTCGACTAAGCGCATCGGCTACGACATTCGCCTTACCAGGATGGTAGCGAATCTCGCAATCGTAATCGTTCAAGAGTTCAACCCAACGTCGTTGCCTCATATTCAGCTCTTTCTGATTAAGAATATGCTGGAGACTTTTGTGGTCTGTGAAAACCACACACTTCGTTCCGTAGAGGTAGTGTCTCCAGATTTTAAGCGTGAAAACCATAGCTCCTAACTCCAGATCATGAGTTGTGTAGTTCTTCTCGTGAATTTTCAGCTGTCTAGATGCATATGCAATAACTTTACCTCGTTGCATGAGGACGCAACCAAGGCCTAGTTTGGATGCATCGCAATAGACAACGAAATCATCGCTTCCCTCGGGCAGAGATAGAACAGGAGCATTACATAACTTCTGCTTCAGCGTTTGGAACGCTTCTTCTTGCTTGGGTCCCCACTCAAAAGGCTTCTTCTTCTGAGCCAAAGCAGTGAGTGGAACCGCAATCTTCGAGAAATTTGAAATAAATCGCCGATAATAACCAGCAAGACCAAGAAAAGATCGAATCTCGGTGGGCGTCGTCGCTGTATTCCAGTCTTTAATAGCAGCAATCTTGGATGGATCCACATGAATACCCTGCTCATTGACTATGTGACCCAAGAATTGAACTTCTTTAAGCCAAAATTCACACTTGGAGAATTTAGCAAAAAGTTGTTCCTTCTTCAGGAGTTCCAATGTTAAGCGAAGGTGTTGTTCGTGCTCGGCTCGAGACTTTGAATAAATCAAGATGTCAACAATAAAAACAATGACGAACTGATCCAAATAAGGCTTGCAGACCCTATTCATTAAGTCCATGAAAACAGCAGGAGCATTAGTCAAACCGAAAGGCATGACTATGAACTCGAAATGCCCATATCTTGTGCGGAAAGCAGTTTTGGGAATATCTTCTTCGAGGACACGAAGTTGATGATACCCAGAACGCAGATCGATCTTGGAAAAACATGAAGCACCCTGCAGCTGGTCGAAGAGATCATCAATTCGAGGTAGGGGACATCGATTCTTGATGGTAAGCTTATTAAGCTCACGATAATCAATACACATTTGAAAAGATCCATCTTTCTTTTTCACGAAGAGGACAGGAGCTCCCCAAGGTGAAAAGCTCGGTCGGATGAATCCTTTATCAGATAACTCTTGAAGCTGTTTCGATAACTCTTGCATCTCCGACGGTGCAAGACGATAAGGTGCTTTTGCAATCGGGTTGGCATTGGGTACGAGGTCAATATGAAACTCGACTTGACGAACTGGAGGCAAACCAGGCAGTTCATCAGGAAACACCTCCGGATAATCCCGAACAATCGGAATATCGTGAATACTTTTGCTCTTGTCTTTCTCCTCGGTGACATGTGCCAGAAAAGCAACATATCCTTTTCGCAAGTAACTTTGGGCCTTTGTACACGACATAAGCTTCAAGACGCCAGATGGCTTCTCGCCACGAATCTCCAGAATATCGCCAGAAGACAAAGGAATATGAACAATCTTGTCGAAACAAAACACCTCAGCATGGTGTTTGGTTAACCAATCCATTCCAATGATAATATCGAAACTCCCAAGTTGCATCGGTGTGTGGTCAATAGGAAAAAGATTGTTATCGAGATTCAACTGACAACCATGAATAACAGAATCGAGAATAAGTGGTTTACCAGTAGCAATTTCAACAGATAAGGGTTTCCTCAGTTTAGTTCTAGGTATCGCAAGCAAAGGCTCAAATGACAATGAAACAAAACTTCTATCGGCACCAGAATAAAAAAGAATAGATGCAGGTTGATTGTTAACAAGAAACGTACCATTGACAACCTCGTTGTCAGCCCTCGCTTCATTCGCATTCAAATTGTACGCTCGCCCACCAGCAGGATTCACATTAACATTGACGTTTGCATTCGGGTTTGCGTTAGCATTCGCGTTTGCATTCGCCAGCCTTGGACAGTTGTTGCGGAAGTGACCATACTCTCCACAATTAAAACATGAACCCGGTGGGAATCTCACAACATTCCCCTGACCCTGAGCTGGAACCTGAGCAACCTGATTTTGTCCAAAACGACAAACATTGGCCATATGCCCAAGTCTACCACACGTCGTGCATTGCCTGCAAGCTTGTTGTGCAACGTGATGACCGTTGCAACGAGCACAGTGAGGTGCAGTACCAGAATACGCTTTCTTTGCAGGTGGCTGAGCCGGTGGGTTCTGCGGGTTCTGAGCAGTCTGGGCTGTAACAGCAAAATTTTGGGCACCCTTTCGCTTCTTCGATTTCTTCGACGCCTCTCCTTCCTTGCCCTTACCCGTTTTCTTGTTTTTCTCAGAATCAGTTGCCTTCTTTTTATCACCCTTGCGGGTGAGTTTACCCTTCCTGACTTGGGTCTCAGTCAGGGTAGCAGACAACTCTATTGCTTGGCGAAGGGTAGGAGGATTAACACCGGTCACAATCTCCAGAATAGAATCGGGTAGGCCATCGATATATCTCTCGATTGCTTTCTCAGGAGGGGTAACCATGGTGGGGTACAATAGGCTGAGTTCCTCAAAACGATTCGTGTAAGCACGGTGTTCAGCCCCATCTTGCTTTAAGTCCTCAAACTCACGTTCCAAAACTCGAATTTTGTGACGGGGACAAAACTCCTTCATCATGAGAGCCCGAAGCTCTGCCCATGTTTGTGCTAATGCCACTTCGGCACCCCTGTCGCGCATAATACCATTCCACCAGGTAAGCGCTCGCTTCTCAAATACGCTTGAAGCAAATTCAACCTTCCGCGCATTCGGACACTGCACATGTCTGAATGTGTTCTCGATGCTCTCAAACCACTGCAAGAGCGCAGTTGCTCCTTGCGACCCATAAAACTTTTGCGGCTTCGCAGAATTGAATTTCTTGAAATTACATTGTGCGTTATTGTTGTTGTTATTATTGTTTTTGTTATTGTTGTTAAATATCTCGTGCACTTGGGTTACAACACCGGGAAGTACAGCAGCCACTTGCTGAGAAACCAGGGCTGCGATTTCTTCAATAGTAAAAGTTCGAGGATCGCGTCGAGGAGGCATTGTCTAACAAGGAAACAAGAGAATCGAGTGAGGTTGAAATTTAGGAAAAACAAAAGAGGTATTGACAAAACACAAGGAAGGTGATCATTTGTTTGTTACCTCGAACAAACAAACGACACGCAGTGACTAATCAAAGTAAATAGGTCAAAATAATGTATAGCGAAGACATGCTCGCCTATAAGTGAACACTCATCCCAAGAATTTCCAGGTAAGCACAACTGGTCTCGCGTCTGATGAGATATATACGAAGTGCTTGCCTAAACAGAAAACCCAGAATACAGGCATTCACCCTTCCAGTTTGCACGTGTTCACATTATTTAAAACCCAAAACCTTGACGAGATTTTGAAAACTCAAAGGGGTTCAAAACCTTATAACAGAGGGTTCAAAACCTTACAATAAATTATTCAAAAACAGAAGATTGTTTTTCAAAAATCGTTTAGGAAAATTTGGTTTTTGTATTGATAATCACCTAAGGATAGGTGATATGCATGTTTTAAGATCTAAACACAAGATAGCTTGTGTTAGGGTCCTAGAAAAGTTATAGTCTAGGTCAAAGAATTACTAATAACCTAATTCCCTATAACCATTGGCTCTGATACCAACTCTTCTGTCACACCCCGACCGCGTAAAACAACAAAGCGCGGCGGAAAACGTCGGGGCGTGTTGTAACAGAATTATCGTTTCATAACCATGGATACAAAAGTGTTTCGTTTTATTGAATATTAAACATTATCATTGTCTTAAAATAGAACAAACAAGTTACATATCAACTAATATTGTTTTATGTCACTAAGGCCTCGTCCAGATCCTACGTGACGCATGCATCCTAGCAAATCATCATCAAGCATCAACTCCTGAAACATATGTGAAAATACAGTCAGCAAAGAAATGCTGGCGAGTACATAGGTTTTATAGGAGTATTGGATTCATGGCTAGTTTAAATGTTGCAATACTTTATTAAAACCTTGTTTTGAAAATTGTATAATATTGCAACTTTATTAACCAACTCAAATCGAGCGGGTTATAGTTTATGAAACCTCGTAGCCATGATTCTTAACCCAAAAACCTTTGTTTTGGTAAAGCAAATTGTAAAACATCTCGTATTAACTCGTATGTTACTTCGAAAACATCGTTGTGTGACGTCGTTTTGCTATCGTTTACCCAAATCGTTTAAAATCGTTTAGAAATCGTTTACGTCGTCCAAATCGTTTAGAAATCGTTTACATCGTCCAAATCGTCCTCGTTTTAATTGTGAATAACTTATATATGGTCGCCTCGCTAATAACATTCCAACCTTCGTGACTCGTCCCTCGTTTCTCGCATTAATAAACCACCATAGGGTAAATTAACAAATATCAGATTCAGTCGCTACCCACAACCCCCACACATAACCATGGGTGTAGTATGATAACGGGATTTGTCAGATCCTATGGTACCATAACCTAATACTGGTCGGCTTGATCATTGCTAATGAATGTCATTTGTTATGTAACCCAACCAACAAGTTCGTTCACATTATCGAAATCGTTATTAGTTTTGTATAAATCGTCTTAATCGTTTTTGAAACCATCGTTATAACATCGAAAATCGTTTTGATACCATCGTTAAAACCTTGAAAACATTTAGTACATATGAATCACCCCAAAACAATTGAAAGCAGTAAAATAGGGGAACTATGTACTCACATGTAGTGCAAAGTATCCTCAGTCAATAGAACTTCAACAACTCGAGTAAACTAGAGAAATCAAATAGTACCTAGTAATCAAATCACTAATCAAACAATAGACGCCTAAATCGAATGATCGGACAGAATGAGGTCTTGTAAACCAAATGAGTGTTAGAACTCATGTGATATGGTTTAACAAAGCCTGCATCCTAAATCGGAACTGTAGGTCCCTATCCCGTATGGATCGTAACAAAACTGACAATCTACCAAGGGTGCGGAATCCCCTTGATAAACCTATCAAACAGAAACAAGAACACGAACAGATTTACCAACTGATCTTCTATGATTATCCAACGAAAACGTTTACAATCACTAAAGATCTCCTAGAACCAACAGCCGATTTCTGTTTGTTCTTGAACTCTCACAACTCGAATGCTCTCCACAATCTCCAAAAGTCTAACAAAGGTCTAACCCTAAAACTCTAACTTAAGGTTGTTTATATACCACAACCTATACAAATCGAACTGGGCCAAGCCCATATGAATTCTAGATACAATCTGGGCTAAACTAGATAGACTAAAACTTGATACAAACTTGGACTTGATTGGGCTTCAATAACTCGTAATCATTAAGTCTTCATAAGTCTTCGCGAGTCTTCGCGGCCCAAACACGTGATCAATATCCAAAGACCAAACCAACGCTGTTGTCACATAACATGCACCAACAAACTCCCCCTTGACAATAGCTTGCAAAGGAAACTTTAGTCTTCAGAATATCAAAGTCTTTGGTCTTTGGATAGCGTCAGCTTCAACATGAACTCTGTCAGCAACAGACTCCCCCTAAGCTGATGTAGCCAATCACCAAATCTTCCAAGTTGTATTCAGCATTCTCAATAAGTCTTCACAGCATCCACTCTGCATTGTAGAAGGAGGATTCTACCAAGCAGCAACAAACTCCTCATCTCTTCAAAGCAAACTTCTCATCAACAAACTGCTTCAATCTGTATACTATAAAACAAACATCTCGAGAAACCATAAGAATTTTTCAACATAGTTAAAGAATTAGTATTATTCAAGAGATAGTTAAACTGTATCAGATTAAGCATTTTCAAGTTAAACACCAACACGCAACAATTTTTAATCAAACACCTTATAACCTGCATCATTTCAAAATTTTGAACCCACTTTCTAACACCGTCTCCCCCTATCAGTAACAATTTCTCCACGAATAACAGTTTTCCGTACATTAAGAATTTTAAACTGAAAAAGACACTATTTTTTGTATTTTTGTATTTTTCTGAAAGCAAATAAATACGAAAAGCAATAAACACTCTATTTTTGTGAGAATCACCGGTAAGAAGATCATATCAGCATAATCAAACTGTTTCACACAATTAGATAATTCTTTATTTAATTTTTCGTGAAAAGCAGTTCAAGACGATTACCAGTATGTTTGTCCACTTAAACAAAATGCATGAACATTTCAAGTTCCATTACCGTATGATACGTTAAGGTAATATTATTTCTGATATACTAGTGTGTCCCACTTCAGGATATACCCCCACGATCAAGGTATGCACAAAGATTCATCGTAGTAGGTGAGTATACTGAATTCATCCGTTTTAAGATATCATGACAGTGTCTAGGTCTGCATATAATCTGTTTTATCATGTTTTGATTGCTTAAACAATGAACACCCAAATAAATACTAATCAAATCCTGGAAATATAAACAACACACTCTATCATGCAAGTATCTTCCCTACCACATATTTCACAAGTCCAATCCAGATTTCTGAAATCTTAACTGGGAATAGGTTGAGAAGAGAACAGAATAGATCTTTAGGAGAGATGGTATAATATACAGATCAAATGAGTTTTCTCAGTTTGATATAGGTTTATTGGGTTTCATTTGGGCACTAGAGGGCCTCTTTCGGGTGTATTAGATCTATAGCGCGACAACGTACAGCTAGGTCAGCATGTATCTGGATGCAGCAAAAGCTGTCGTTGCCTAGCACCTCCAGGTCAGCATATATCTGGATGCAGCAGAGGAGGTACACGACTTTTTTCAGAGAAGATTTCAGAATCAGATCAAAATTGTGTGTATCGGGACACATACAGACATTCAAATAGAAATGTGCTAATTCCAAGTGACTTTCTTTTCTGGTGTCATGTACAATTTTAATTCTGAACAGACGGAAAGTCAAGATATCCCCAGATGAAATAACAGTATAAAGACCCAAAACTTCAGATTTTGGCAATCTATCAACGCAAGATTTAAGGTTATTAAACCATACACCACTGATGTGTTCCCCACTCATACTCAGTGCATTTATGTTTATATCACTTTGGTAAGTTGATTATTTCATGCTTTTGCCTACTGGTACATCATATGATGAAGCTGCTATCACACTTAAGCAATTTAATTCAGTTTGAGTGTGACAGTCTAACTTGCTGATGTACTATCATTTCTTCTTTTTCACACAGTGATAACTCATTTTTAATTTTTCTATTTTTTTTATGTTTTTGATTTTCAATGTTTTTGTATTTTTGATTTTTAAGAAAAGCAGTAAACTATTTACAAAATTCTTATGAAAAACCAGTTATTCAGGATTCCTCATCCCATTGAGTTCGACTAAATGTTCAAAGCGAGCTCGATCAAAAGCTTTAGTGTAAAGATCAGCAAGGTTATCTTCTGTGTCGACTCGATGTAATTCAATTAGTCGTTTTTCAGCACAATCCCGTATAAAGTGATGACGTATGTCAATATGTTTAGTTCTACTGTGCTTTACGGGATTGTTTGTGATTGATATAGTGGCATTATTATCTATCATAATAGGAGTACGAGTGAAATCCAAACCGTAATCGCGCATCTGCTGTTGAATCCAGAGAACCTGAGAGCAACAGCTACCCGCAGCAATATATTCAGCTTCACACGTAGATGTAGACACACAGGATTGCTTCTTGCATTGCCAAGACACGATCCTGCCTCCTAGGAACTGACAACCACCTGTTGTAGACTTCCTGTTTGATTTGCATCCTCCAAAGTCTGAATCAGTGTAAGCAACAAACCTCAAATCACTATCAGCTGGATACCACAACCCAAGTTTAGGTTTCCCCTTCAAGTAACGAAGAATACGCTTCACTGCTTTCATGTGTGACTCTTTCGGATTCGCCTGATATCTGGCACACAAGCATACGGCAAACATTATGTCAGGTCTTGAAGCAGTCAAGTACATTAGAGAACCAATCATCGCCCTGTATTGAGTAGGATCAACATCTTCAGTACTTTCATGATCTGGGCCGAGATTGTGATTTTCGCAAATGGGTGTGTTGAAAGTAGAGCAATCATTCATTTTGAACTGATCCAAAATGTCATACACATACTTCGTTTGATGAATAAACATCCCATCCTCCTTCTGTTCAACTTGTAATCCCAGAAAGTAAGACGGCTCACCCATTGCGCTCATTTCAAACTTGCTCTTCATCACCTGTTCAAAATCTTTACACATGTTCACATCAGATGACCCAAAGATGATGTCATCCACGTATACCTGTACCAGCAGAAAATCTTCCTTCTTTCTCTTTATGAACAGTGTACTGTCTATCTGACCCCTTTCAAAACCATTCTTGAGCAGATGTGTAGACAGTGTCTCGTACCACGCCCTGGGAGCTTGATGTAACCCATACAAAGCCTTATCAAGTTTGTACACTCGATCTGGGTAGTCTGGATCAACGAACCCATCTGGTTGTGAGACATACACCACCTCTTGGACTTTCCCGTAAAGAAATGCACTCTTCACGTCTAGTTGAAAAACTTTAAAGCCCTTGAATGAAGCAAAAGCTAGAAACAAACGAATTGCCTCCAACCTAGCCACTGGTGCAAACACTTCATTGTAATCTATCCCTTCTTGCTGATTGAACCCTTTTACCACTAACCGAGCCTTGTTGCGCGTGACAATACCTCTATCATCCTTCTTGCACTTAAACACCCACTTAGTGCCAATTTCTCTTTCACCTTTAGGAAGGTCCACTAACTCCCAAACCTTCAACTTCGCAAACTGGGCCAATTCTTCTTGCATTGCTTCAACCCATGAATTATCTTTAAGAGCCATATGAATGTTCTTCGGCTCATCTTGGGAAATAAAGCAACTATACAAGCATTCATTCACTATCCCAGTCTTCTCAATCGAAACGAATAACCCAGAATTCGCGGTTATGCTTCTTCTCGTCTGAACACCTGCAGTAGGATCTCCAAGTATCATGTCAACTGGATGATCTCTATTTGCTCGTGTAGTAGCAACGACATCGACTTCTAGATTATCACCCAGGTTTGATCCAACCTCCCCCTGAATATTCTGATTTGCAAACGGATTTACAAACTCCTCCCCCTGAATGGGTTCAGAGTCACTATCACTTGAATCAGGATTAGCAGCACCATGGGAAGTTTCCGGAGCATCTGTCACATCAACATTCGATCTAGGCATAAAATCGCCTTCATCGTCTTCACCAATCACTGTTTGAATCAGCTGAGAATCATCTGCATCAGAAACCTCAGGAATATTAAATGATTTAAACACACTTTCATAATCATACAGTATAGCAGGACCACTCGTTGATTGTTGAGGTTTGTAGGAAGTAATTTCCACATTAAAAACAACCTCAATTTTACCAGTTTTGAGATTAAAAACCCTTTTATTCGGTGTGCCAGGCACGTAACCCAGAAAGTAGCCTTCGTCAGCCACCTCACCGAATTTTTGTTTATCTTTGTTTCGCACAATGGTGCAGGGTAATCCAAATGGTTCAAAGCCTGTTAAGTTTGGTTTTTCGTTAAACATCAACTCATGACAAGTTTTGTTAAAACGTTTAACAGTTAAAACTTTGTTTAGGACATAGCAAGCTGTATTCACAGCTTCTCCCCAGAAAAGAACTGGTAGCTTTGAATCTGAAAGCATCGTCCTAGCGGCTTCAATCAACGTCCTGTTTTTCCTCTCAGCGACTCCATTCTGTTGAGGAGTATAAGGAGCTGAATATTGATGTTCTATTCCCTTTCGAAGACAGTAGAGATCCAGAATCCGATTCTTGAACTCCGTGCCATTATCACTCCTTATCCTCTTAATTCTTGCATCATGGACGTTTTCCAATTTCGTAAAAAGATCTATCAACATCTCTGCTGTTTCATCTTTTGTACCTAAAAAGAAAACCCATGAATAACGTGAGTAATCATCAGTGACAACCAGACAGTAGTACTTTCCACCTATGCTCCTCACGTTCACTGGACCGAATAAATCCATGTGAAGTAATTCATAAGGGGCATTAATGGAATTTACTGTTTTAGACTTATGAGGTTTCTTGTGTTGTTTTCCCTTTTGACATGGAAGACATTTATCTTCCACTTGAAACCTCAGCAATGGAACCCCTTTCACTAGCTCATTTTTAATAATGTAATTCATTTTGCGATAGTGAATGTGGGCCATGCGTCTGTGCCACAACATAGATTCAGCTTCAGATGCTTTTGACAGTAAACACGCCACCGCAGCAGTTGGATCCTTGGCACCCATGTCCATGACATAAGTATCATTTTTCCTCGGTGCACGCATCACTATCCATTCGTCCGGAATAACCAAACCCGGTTTCAACACCAATGCCTCAGTATTTGTAAAATGGACCGAGTGACCCTTGTCGCAGACTTGTGACACGCTCATCAGATTGTGTTTAAGCTGCTCAACATAGTTCACTTTGTCCAAAGTGATCTTCCCATTCGTCACTTTTCCTCGTCCAGTAATCCTACCACCTTTAGCACCAGCAAAATTTACATGTCCACCATCATATTCTTCAAATTCAGAAAACAACCTCGCATCCCCCGTCATGTGCCTGGAGCAGCCACTATCAACATACCATAAGTTGATAATCCTCCTTAGCAGCTCCTGCACACACCAACCAAAGGATTAGTTAGATTGGGGGACCCAAGCCTTAATGGTCTTGGGTCGTCCAAATTCACCAACTATTTGAACGTCCATCCAGCATCCATCACTCTTAACAGGAGTCTTGGATCTTGGACCTGTTGATGGAAATTGGTTTTGATTTCCATAAGGTCTCTGGTCCTGAGGGTACCTATTTGTATTTGGACTATTTGACCGTTGAAAATTTTGATTTTGAAACCTTGAATTTTGATTCCAAGAAGCATTATTGTTGTAATTTCTAAAGCCATTGTTATAAAAATTTCGACCACCATTATTCTGGTATCGATTTTGATATTGACCTTGACTTCTGAAATTATTAGCATTATAATTGTTCATTCTTGGTGAACTGCTTCTAGTTCTCTCAAATCTGCCTGGTGGAGATCTAGGCTGAAATCTTGGTTGATTTCTTTGAAAACGAGGAACTTGTGGAGTTCCTTTTTCAGCCTTATCTACACCAACAGCAACATTCTCTGGTTGCTTAGGAGCAGATTTCTTTGGAGAATTTGCAACTTTCTCCTGTTTATTACCACTATTCTCTGGTGACTTCTCTCTCTTCCTCTCACTCACTTGTGCTTCACTCTTTTTGTTAGGACAGCAGCTAGCTACATGTCCCTTGGTGTGACATTTGAAGCACGATCTCTTATTCGAAGACTTCTTTTCTGAAGCCTTTGAACTAGATTCGGGTTTTTCTTCTGATGATGCCTTAGAAGGATTTGGTGTAGTTTGCTTAGTTTCAGAATTTTCTATGTTTTTGTTTTTAGCAAACTCTATATTAGATTCATTTTCAATAACAGCGGTTTCGTTTTTCATGTCACTTCCTTGAACAAAATTAACCTTTTTAACAAAAGTTGGATTGTTATTTTTAGGATGTGATGTATTCTTTTTCAAAACAGGTTTGCTGTTATTATCCTTCTTAGCATCATTAACTTTCGACACATCACCTTGACTAGATGTGAAACTACTTGGTGATGTTGACAGAAAGTCTGTGAACTCATCTTCATCAGGTAAGAAAGAATAGTCATGACTAAGAGGAGGTGGGACTTCATTAAATCCCTTGAATCCCACACTGGTCTTGTCATTACTCTTCTTTAACCCACCCATCATGTGTTTCATAACAAAAGTAGAATCTCTGAATTGACCTAACTTCTTTTCAAGTTCAACAATTTTAAGTTGTGCATCTGACAACTCTTTGTTTTTATCAGAAATCTCTTTTGTTTTCTCAGCCATCATGTCATGAGCTAAGTCTATGACTTGAAGTTTTTCATTTAATTTGCAGGTTAAAGCTTCAATTTCAGCTTCATAGCCTTTTATCTTTTTCAAATATGATGACTCGTTCCTTTTAGCAAAGAAATTTGATTCCTTTACGTTAGACATTTCGCTCACAAGACTTTTGTTTTGAGTTGACAATTTGTCAACTTCACCCTGTAGTTCACGACACTTTAAACAAACAGAAGTGGCAGAGTTACTTACCTCTCCTGTCGATTTGTCTGAGTTGGCCATAAGAGCAGCAAGTTGAGCTTCCATTCTTTTGATGATTTCATCCTTCTCTTCAGCTTCCTTTTCATGCTCAGACTGTGGCTTTTTCTCTTCAGTATCTGTTGTCTGATCAGCCTTATCTTCCTCAGCTTCACTCTTCTGCTCAACTTTAGCCTCATCTACTGTAGCTTCACCATCATCAATTTGCACAATCTCTGCCATGAATGCCTGAGTGACATTCTCGTCATTTTCCAAGTGAATACTCCAGTCATACGAACCCTCTCTTGCAGTAGAGATCAACGCCCTTGAGTTAGAGTTGTTTGATGAATTTCTATTGTTTGAACTCTGACTCGAAGTCTCATGCTTTTGTTTCTGACATTCCCTAGCGAAATGACCATAACTTTGGCAATTAAAGCATCTGACTTTGGCCTTGTCAAAACCAACACTTTTTCCCACAAACTTCCTTCCAGTTCTGTTCATGAACCTCTTCACACGTCTTGATATCATGGCCATCTGCCATTGCAAATCCATCTCTTCTAGATCATCAGGGTCAATCTGATCATAATCTTCATCTAAAGTGGCAGGATCAGATATCTTCCCCTGAATATAGTTCTCATAAGAAGCAACAAACGAAGCAAGTAGAGCAAGATGTTCTTCAGCAGACTTTACACTCATTGGCATCGACTTTGTACTACTACTTTGTTTAGCAGCTGATGATCTCTTAACTCCTGTTGATCCTCCTGAAGCAGCAACAAAACACACATCACCATCCTCATTTACTGTGACCTGCTCATTATCACATGAAAGAAACGCAGTAGCAGAGTCGCTAGAAGCATCATGAGACGAAGAAGATGTAAGCCCATTGTAGATCCCTGGATCTTGAACCTGATCATATCCAGTGTCCTTCTTCTTCATGCTGAGCTCATAAGCTCTTAGCTTTCCAACTACTTCTTCCAGTTCCTTTGTTTCATAATCAGCTTCTCCCTTTATCATGAGAGTGTAAATATCCCATTTCGTAGGTAGAGCATCAAGCAGTTTGTCATTTTTCTCTATGTCAGAATAGCAATCTATGTCATAATTGTCCAATTCTGACATCAGATGGTAGTATCTCGTGATGATGTCCTCAAGTGACTCATTTTTCATAAACTTGAACACAGCAAACTGCTTCTTGAGTAGATCAACTTTGTTCTTCTTGACATCAGGATTTCCCTCATATCTCTTCTCTAACGCATCCCACATTTCCTTTGAAGTAGTATACTTCTTAAAGGTATGTTTGATGCTATCAGGTAGAGACATCTTGATAGCAGCCAATGCTTTCTTTTCAGCCTCATACATCCTTTTATCATTATCTTGCATGTTCACATAGGGTGTGACACGCGGTCTGCCTTCAAAGTCATGTGTAGGGTTTGTGTACCCATCTTCAATACAAATCCACATGCGTGTGTCCTGATATTCAATGAAAGATTGAAACCTATCCTTCCATGTCAAGTAATTCTCCACCTTCATCATCTTAGGTGGTTTGTTCGTTGTGCCTACCTCATGTTCCATCCTTAAGAGTTCGTTTAATTTAGACATGTTCGACATTTTAAGTTAATCAGACTGTTAAAACCGTACAATTTTAGTCCGAAACCTGTTTTTACCAAATTATACCGTTAGATTCGTCTCGAGATTACGATTCCAATGATATACAATGTCTAAAACCTATTTCGGGATTTTCCAGAGTCTTTTTTTTTTTTTTTTTTTTTTTTTTGTCTAAAACCTATTGCGAGTCACGGTTGCGAGTCAACCAGCACAAGTCGAAACCACGGTTGCGAGTTACGGTTGCGAGTCACGGTTGCGAGTCAACCAGCACAAGTCGAAACCACGGTTGCGAGTCAACCAGCACAAGTCGAAACCTCTGGTTGCGAGTGAACAGTACCAGTCGAGACCTCTGGTTGCGAGTCGAGACCTGCACCCTTGAGTCGAAACCAGCTATTTTTCAACCAAAATCCCACAAAATCAGCACCTTTTACACCACAGAATCCTCTGATTGATAACTTTCCAACTGAAAATCCTAAAAACAAGCAAACAAATCAGATCAATAACCAAAACGAATCAAACACTCACAATTTTTGAATGTTCTTCGATGTTCTTCACTGTTCTTCACCCCGAATTCGAAAATCAACAAACGAACAAAATCCTTGAATCTGTAAAATCAGTTTTGAACCGTACACAAGAGCAAATGCTCTGATACCAATTGTAGGTCCCTATCCCGTATGGATCGTAACAAAACTGACAATCTACCAAGGGTGCGGAATCCCCTTGATAAACCTATCAAACAGAAACAAGAACACGAACAGATTTACCAACTGATCTTCTATGATTATCCAACGAAAACGTTTACAATCACTAAAGATCTCCTAGAACCAACAGCCGATTTCTGTTTGTTCTTGAACTCTCACAACTCGAATGCTCTCCACAATCTCCAAAAGTCTAACAAAGGTCTAACCCTAAAACTCTAACTTAAGGTTGTTTATATACCACAACCTATACAAATCGAACTGGGCCAAGCCCATATGAATTCTAGATACAATCTGGGCTAAACTAGATAGACTAAAACTTGATACAAACTTGGACTTGATTGGGCTTCAATAACTCGTAATCATTAAGTCTTCATAAGTCTTCGCGAGTCTTCGCGGCCCAAACACGTGATCAATATCCAAAGACCAAACCAACGCTGTTGTCACATAACATGCACCAACAGGAACCTAACCTAAGTGCTTTCGACCCATCGTGACCCATTAAGGTAACTTATGCTACTTTAATGCGTCGTGCGTGCAAAGCGTATCGAGACGTCTAACCAGTCCTATGACAAGTATTATATGCCTATACATGTTTTATCATGTTGTATAATCAGTTATGTACAAACGTTTAGGTTACATAAGCTAAATTACCAATTATACATGAAAAGGGTATTTTGGTAATTTACCTAAGGCATATAAACTACTTATCATACAACTACTCAAACGATGTGACCATAAGGTATAACCTCGGAAGGTTATTCCCTATATACTATGGTCACCTAATGTGTTTGGTCGGATCCTAATGATCGACCAAATGGGTCGGGTTCAAAGGTATAAGCAATTTATCAGATCGCTTACCCTTACGACCCTAGACAACGTGGTAATCAGTAGGCATAGTCACAAGGGACTATAACCATCGTGATTACAATCACGTTGCGAAGTTCAAATGAACTTCGCATTGACCATAAACTGGTCAACGCAGAAAGTCAAACAAAGTTTGACTTTCAGACTTGAAAAGACTCGAAAAGCAATAAAAGAATGAAAGAATACTTACGAAGGGTCCCCGAATGCTAATCTAGATCAAAATAACTCAGGTATGAAACAATGGTTCCAACTTAGAGTCTTTTTGATCAGATTCTTGTGGGTTTGAAGCAAATGGGGGTGGGTATTTATAGTTTTTGGGTAACCGTTAAGATCGTTTCATGGAAACCGTGCTCGAATCTTGTGCGTACACTTGTTGGAAAGTTATGGTGACTAAAAATGGCTTCTAATCAGCTGAAAGGGCAAGTGTGGGTTTGTGGTTGAGGATTAAACAGCTGTAATCTGCTGAGTAATCATTCTTATCTGTTCTGTAAGGCTGACGCGGCCCGCTTCAGGATCAGACAAAGCTCAGGCGGGCCGCCTGGAGCTTCTGATCAGAAATTAAGTTTCAAAAGTGACAGTTTCAGTCCCTGTTGTGTTTTAAGGCCATTCCCGACACTTCTAAGGCCCGTAAATCCAACTTTAAGGCCCTAAAATTATGCCTAAACATTTTGGACATGAAACATGCTCAAAAATATGTCGGATGTCAGTTCGTTTGGTCGTACGAACGCGATGTTCGCTTAATTACGATGGAATGCGCATAAGCGCGAAAAACGATCCAAAATGCGTGACGAATGGATTTTTCTTATGCCAAACACTAAAATAAAATATTTTAGTGCTTACATAAATTTTTGGATGTCCAGATGTATTCAGAACGTAAGTTATGCGCGAAAGTGCAAACTTGTGCACTTTTTGACACTTTTCGTCCCTGAATGAGCATAAAGTTTGTTTTAGCATACCGTACCCCTCAAAGCCTATTTCTAAGATTTGTAAAGGATATTTAGGGTATGTTTAACTTATGATCAAGTTTCGGAATGTTCATTACTGTGTTAATCCTCATAGTTTCACAGTTTGACACAATTAGTCCTGTGATCGAATAGACTTGTTTTCAACACACCAAACCATTCAAAACTTATTTCTAAGTTATGTAAAGGTTATTTAATGTGTGTTAATCCTATTTCACTATCCCGGAGTGTTTGTTGCATTAAACTGGTTATATTTACGCATCTGTGCGCGTATAACCTTCCAGAAAGCGATTTAAAGTTTGAAATCGGAATCGAGTCGAATTGTAAAATCACCAAACATAAACACACACTTAAAGACATCAAAACACATATAATAACACCAAAGAACATTGTTTTATTAATAATCAACATTGTTTTACATCGTACATCGATTATAGAGTACAGTTGTCACACATAGGTTTTGTTTCTGCAAGATTCATGACTTGTAGTTAAAAGAAATGTTTAACAAAAAGTAGTCATGAACCTTATAAAAATGTTTTCTTTTATAAATCATACGAGAATCGATAAGAAAATCAGATGATATAAAAGAATATTGCATGGTTAAGTAAATAACCAAGTGAAAATGAATTTGTATAAAATATGTCGTTTGCAAAACAATGTTTTGTGAAAATATGTCATTTGTATAAAATGTAACATGTTTTTGTCGAAATGATTTAGATAACGCTACGATATGTAATATCATAAAAGCACTTATATATAGGAAGTACCAGCGGCGTATCCACCATGCTTTTATCATATTACACACGCCTCGTTATGTAAATCACTTATCAATAACCGCCAAAATGTCTTGTTTAAACCAATGTCAAAAATGTTTATGTGTAAACAATGTCTAATGTCAAATGTAAATCTTGTCTTGTATAATCAAATGTTATGTATGGCAAGTAAAAAGTATCTACTCAAACCATATGTATAATGTCAAAGTATAATCAAATGTTATGTATGTTGAATAAAAAGTATTTACTCTACCCCATAGGTAAAATGTACAAAACAAAGTCTTTTTAAATCAAATAGTTATGTTTTGCAAAATTAAATGCGTTACTGATACAAACATTTATGCGGTAATGTTTATCGTATACATTCAACCCTTGTGAATGACGGACAAACCCTTAAACAAATTAAAGGTTTATCAATTATGTATATCAGATTCTATCATTCCTTACGTCCAAACAAACCTAGGATTCCAGGAATGGGAGTTGCCAATTCCAATGGTACCACTACATACTACCCATCGGCGTGATCAGTGTTAATGAATGTATTTTTGACCCGTTAAACAAACCAAATGTCATACCAAATGTAAGCATGTTATGTGAAAATAATGTACTAAGTATGCTAAGTAAACATACGAAGCATAAATGTCATGTAAATCAATGTGCTAGCATGCTCAGTAAACATACATAGCAGAAATGTAATGTAAATCAATGTGTCCATATGCTAAGTAAACATATATAACAAAGTGTTAATGAAATCAATGTGCTAGCATGCTCAGTCAACATACATAGCAAAGCATAAATGAAATCATGTACTATATGCGTACTAATGAACATAGCAAGTATACGTCATGAAAGCACGAAAAGCATGGAAGTAACAAGTAGGCACATGTGTATCACCCCAAAATATTTGAAAATGGTAAAAGAGAGGACTATGTACTCACTTGATAATGCTTAACAGTCTTGAAATAACAATCAAATAACGCTTGAAGGATCACAAAATCAATCGGCACCTAATATAGGTAACTACGTTAATAAACCTGACCTAAATCGGAAGATCGGATAGAATGAGGTCTCGTAAACCAAATGAGTGTTGGAACTCATATAATATGGTTTAACAAGGCCTACATACTAAGTCGAATCATATCCTAAGTGTTTATGACCCGTTACGACCCATTAATGTAGCTTACGCTACTTTAACGTGTCGTTTGCGCAAAAGCACGTTTGGACCGCCTAACTAGACCTATGACAAGTATTATATGCCTTAACATGTCTAATAACATTGCCTAATCAGTTTGGATGCCAAAATTTAGGTTACATATGCTTAAAAAGGGGCATTTTGGTCATTTTCCTAAGCCATATAAACTACCTATCATACAACTAACTAAACGAAGTGACCATAAGGTATAACCTCGGAAGGATTTTCCCTATACAACTATGGTCACAAAATATGCTTGGTCGGATCCTTATGATCGACCAAACGGGTCAGGTTCAAAAGTCTAAGCGGTTGTTTAGACCGCTTAACTTACGACCCTAGATAATCACTAAACTAAAAGTGACGAGTTAAAAATGTTAAAACATATTTAACTAAGTTAGAAAACAGGTTTGATATCAAAACAAAGTGTTTTGATACCCGAAAATAGTTTTGTCGCAAAATGCCCATAATCGGCATTTTAACCGAAACTATGACTCGTCACTATGCCTAATCGACGTGGTAATCAGTAGGTATAGTCACAAGGGACTATAACCATCGTGATTACGCTCACGTTGCAAAGTTCAAACGAACTTTGACTTAACCATAACCTGGTCAAAGCAGAAAGTCAAACACTGTTTGACTTTTATGCTTGAAATACATAACCAAGCATGAAGGAGACTTACAAAGGGTCCAAGCTTGGATCAAGAACAAGAAAACTGAAGAATAGAGCCTTCAACCAACAAGGGATAGCTCCAATAAGCAGATTTGAGAGGAAATGAGCAAGTTGGTTTTGAGAAATCTTGGGTTTATATAGACATTCAAGAACCATTGAGATCATTCCAAGTGTTTTGAGACTTGATCATGACCATACATTTGTTACCCACAGATTTAAATACTAGAGGAGTCCAAATACCAGCCCAAAGTATGTTAAAACCATGTATAAAACCCAAGGAGCAGCTGCTGTTTGCTGAAAATTAGTTTTCTGCATAGATGGGGGCTGTCGCGCCCCGTGTAAGACTTAGCCCAGTCTTACGCGCCCCGCGAGCGACCAGTAGTTCAACAAAAGTTTCAATATTTACAGTTTTGGTCCCTGCATGCTTTTTAGCCTATTTTTTTTACATGTTTAAGCCCCGTTAACCCATTTTCAAGGCTCAATAATGATGTCAAAGTATAGGGAACATAAAATATGCTTGAAAATATCTCGGATGTCAGCTCGTTTGGTCGTACGGTCACGTTATTTGGTTAATTACGACGAAACACGAACGGACGCGAAAAACGATCCAAATTGCGCGACGAATGAAATTTTAGCATTCCAATCACTAAAATAGAATATTTTAATAATTAAAAAAATTTTTGGATGTCCGGATATGTTTAGAACGTAAGATATGCGCGTAAATGCAAACTTATGCACTTTTTGACGCTTTTAGTCCCTGTTGATCAAATAAGTTTATTTTCGCATACCGAACCCCTCAAAGCCTATTTCTAAGCTATGTAAAGGATATTTATGGCATGTTTAACTTATGATCATGTTTCGGAGTGTACGTTTCTATACGAATCGGCAGACTTTCGAAGTTTGACGCAAATCGTCCCTGTAGTCGAATAAACTTGTTTTTGCCATACCAAACCCTTTAAAACTTATTTCGAAGTTATGTAAAGTTTATTTAAGGTATGTTAAGCATATGTTGATGTTCCGGAGTGTATGTCACGTTAAACTGATTACGTTTACGCATCAGTTTGCGTATAACTTTCCAGAAAGCGATATAGAGTTTGAAATCGAACAAAATCAAAACGTGCAAAATGTCAAACATAAATAAACAAATAATGGGATAAAATCACATTGTTTTATTGATAAATGAACTATTCAGAGTTTATACAATGATTACACAAGCACAGATGTCACATTTAGTGATCAAATTAATTTTGTGAGGTAGTGTGCTAACAACGTGTATTGAAAATATCCTAGTTTGGTTGTTTGCAAAAATAGTTTTTATGGTATAGCTCAGGATACCGAGCTATATCAACAATCAAACAATGAGCAGAAAAGTAAAGGTTGACACGAGATGTAAGAGGAAAGCCCTTGATCAATTTAGATCGCCGGCACAAAACCTCGGGAGATGACAATCGCAGTTGCCTTGTTCTTCTTATTACTTCAAAAGTTAGGATACAGTGCAGGATATTGACCAGATCGTTGCTAAGTGTTAAAATGCTTTGATGAAAGTGTGTCAATTGCGAGAGAAAGTTCGAGTGTAGTGAATGTGATGTCCTATGTGATCTGGTTATCCGTTTATTTATACTTACAAAAAGAAAACTGAATTTCCTAAAATGGGGGGATGCCATGGAATATTCCCATATGAATGTTGAAGACCAAGTATTGGGGCTTCAATGTTCTTCTTCCAACAATCTGGACCGAGTCTTCAGGGGAAGAAGTCTTCTTGAACGTTACAGATGTGCACTCGTAACCTGCAAACAATCTGTTAGTAATCTTCAGGATACAACATCAGGATGTTACCAATATCCTGATCCAGCATCCTGGTTGTGATCATTTATCATGTAATCAGAATATAATTCAAGATACTATCCAGGATATGGGCTCAGAATTTCACCCATAACAATTGTCCCCAAAAATGTTACCGTTGAGGATCCTGGGACTAACGGTTACATTTTTTTACGAATACCAAGGCAATTAAGAGATAAGACCCCTGATTTGACCGCTTGTAACTGCTCAGACTGAATTCACTCATTGCTCCCCTATATCTTCTCAAGCTTATCTCCATTTAATGTCCATCAAGAAGAAAAAAAGGTAAAAATCCTCTCTCTCATCTTCATCTCTTTTCTCCTCCTTTTACTCAATTTCTGGCAAAAAATGGCGAGGCAAACTAGGTCGAGTTCCGGTGATTCAGCCCCCACTTTTATTCATTAGAATATCCTTCAAGACCCGGAGAAGGAGATATACTCGTTTGATAGTGCTCACCTGTCAGCCCTTAAATCCCCCGACATCTTCCCGGAGGGGACGGTATTCCGGCCATTCGATCGGGAAATCCGATCAGACATGGTGTCCAATGAATGGCTCTATTTTAACGCTTTCCCATTTACTTCGGGCCTCCGATTTCCTATCCCTGATTTTATCAACGAGTTTTTTCACGTCACAAAAATCAGCTTCAGGCAAACCATGACAATGCTCTGGCGAGTGTTGCTTGTTCTTGATCGAATCAAGAATGCCCACATTCCTGAGCTTCCCGTTCATGATCTTCAGTTAGCATACCAGCTTAGATTCCATGGTCCTTTGTGTAAAACTATGGTCGAATGGTTAACTATGTGCTATGTCAAGTCTTACATGCCCAATTATCCCTAAACATGTTACTAAATCAGATTATATGTCAAAAATATGTTCACATATGCAACATACGGATTTATGCTTCAAAAGGGCATTTTGGTCATTTCCTATGGGCATACAAGCTACTTAACAAATAACTAACCAATCCTATGTGATCATAAGGTATAACCTCAGAGGTTATTCCCTATGCAACTATGATCACTAAACATGCTTGGTCAGATCCTAATGATCGACCAAACGGGTCAGGTTTGAAAGTCTAAGCGGTTGTTTAGACCGCTTAACTTACGACCCTAAACAAGCACTAAACTAATAGTGACGAGTTAAACATGTTAAAACATGTTTAACTAACTCAGAAAACTGATTTGGTATCAAAACAAAGTGTTTTGATACCTAAAAGTAGTTCCGTTGCAAAATGCGTGCTAAAACGCATTTTGACTGAAACTTTGACTCGTCACTACAACTAGTTAACATGGTAATCAGTAGGTATAATCGCCAAGGATTATAACCATCGTGATTACAATCACGTTACAAAGTTCAAACGAACTTTGCATTGACCATAGACTGGTCAAAGCTGAAAGTCAAACACTGTTTGACTTTCACGCTAGAAAAGCGATAAAAGAACGAAAGAAGCTTACAAAGGGTCCAAGCTAGGGAGAACTTGATCTAAATAATCTCAGGTATGAAGTTAATAACCTCAACTTAGAGAAAATCAGATCAAGGGTGAGTGAAATGGTTAGAGAGCTTGGCTATTTATAGTTGTAGTAAGTTCACAAGATCATGCCATGTTTTTGTGTAACTTCCAAGCATTAAATCTCAGCCCTACATGTGTTATGAGCAGATAATATGCCTTGGAGAGGTGTTAACTTGGCCATTACACAAGGATCTTGCAAGAACAGCCCCTGAAGTTGCAAACAGTTGCTGAAAATCAACATTCTGGAACTGGGCATTTTTACGCGCCCCTAGTAAGATTGGGAACAGGGCTTACGCGGCCCGTGTACTCCTTGCAGATCAGCAACAGTTTCACTTTTGACAGTTTAGGTCCCTGCACTTGATTAAGCCCATTTTTGGCACATTTGACCTCCGCTAAGCCATTTTCAAGGCTCTACAAGGTGGTCAAAGTATAGAGGACTCAAAATATGCTCGGAGAAGTCCCAGATGTCAGTTCGTTTGGTCGTACGATCGCGTTATTCGTCTAGTTATGACGGAACTCGAACGGACGCGAAAACGATCCAAATTAAGCGACGAATGGTATTTTTGCATGCCGATCACTAAAATAAAAATATTTTAGTGTCTACAAAAATTTTGGATGTCCAGATGTGGTCAGAACGTAAGATATGCGCGTAAATGCAAACTTACACCGTTTTTGAGACTTTTAGTCCCTGTAAGATCAAATAAGCATAATTTTGCACACCGAACCATTCAAAGCTTATTTCTAAGCTATGTTTAGGTTATTTATGGTATGTTTAGATTATGATCATGTTCTGGACTGTACGTTTCCTTACGAAACAGCAGACTTTTTGCAGTTTGAAGCAAATAGTCCGTGTGAGCGAATAAACTTATTTCTAAGTCCTGTAAAGGTTATTTAAGGTATGTTAAGCTTATGTTGAGGTTCCAGAGTGTTTTTTGCGATAAACTAATTACGTTTACGCATCTGTTTGCGTATAACTTTCCAGAAAGCGATATAGAGTTCAAAATTGATTAAAAATCAAAACGTGCAAAATGTCAAACATAAATAACAAACATTGGGATCAAAACACATTGTTTTATTGATATTGAATTGTTCAGAGTCTGCAAAATGATTACAAAAGCACAGATGTCACAGTCTCCCCTACTTTAGGAAATTTCATCCCGAAATTTATTTAGAGGAAACTTGTGAGAATAGATGCAGATATTTCACTTTCATCTGATCTTCACGTTCCCAAGTAAATTCTGGGCCACGTCTAGATTCCCAATGAACTTTGACAATAGGTATGCGCTTGTGTTTGAGTTTCTTGACTTCACTGTCCATGATTTCCACTGGTTTCTCAACGAAGTGCATCATGTTATCAACACGAATTTCAGCAAGTGGTATGTGGAGGTTCTCATCAGCTAAACACTTTTTGAGATTGGACACATGGAAAGTTGGATGGACATTTCCAAGTTCAGGAGGTAGCTCTAATCTGTAGGCTACTTTTCCGATTCTTTCAACGATCTTGAATGGTGCAACATAGCGTGGTGTAAGTTTTCCTTTCTTTCCAAATCTAATCACATCTTTCCAAGGGGATACCTTGAGTATGACGTGATCACCGACTTGAAATTCTAAGGGCTTGCGTCGTCGATCCGCATAACTCTTTTGATGGCTTCTAGCTATCTGTAGGTTATCACGAATCTTCTTGACCTTATCTGTAGTCTCTAGAATGAGTTCAGGTCCAGTAAGCTGAGCTTCACCTATCTCATTCCAGCAGACCGATGAACGACATTTTCGACCGTATAAAGCTTCGAAAGGAGCCATGTTGATTCTAGAGTGATAACTATTGTTGTAGGAGAATTCGATCAATGGTAGATGCGAATCCCAACTACCACCAAAATCAATCACACAAGCTCTAAGAATATCCTCCAGTGTCTGGATTGTTCTCTCAAATTGACCATCCGTTTGTGGATGATAAGCTGTGCTCAAATTAAGTTGGGTTCCCATGGCAGATTGCATGGTTCTCCAAAAGTGAGATGAGAATCGAGCATCTCTGTCAGATATAATGTTCAAAAGAACACCATGTCGGGATACAATCTCATCCATATAGATTTTAGCAAGCTTGTCAGCAGATAGATCCTCACGGATTGGCAAGAAATGTGCTGACTTAGTTAGACGATCAACAACAACCCAAATGGCATCATGACCTCTTTTAGTGCGTGGCAGCTTGGTAATGAGATCCATAGTAATGTTTTCCCATTTCCAAACCGGTATCTCGGGTTGCTCCAATAATCCAGATGGATGTTGGTGTTCTGCCTTAACCTTGAGACAAGTAAGACATTTGGATACATATAAGGCAATGTCTTTCTTCATACCCGGCCACCAATACTGGGTTCGAAGATCCTTATACAATTTGTCTGCACCAGGATGGATAGAATAACGAGACTTGTGAGCTTCATCCATTAGCAAGGTGCGAAGATTGTTTGTACATGGGACCCACAAACGGTGCATAAAATAGAATACCCCAAAGTCTTTCAGTTCAAGCTCAGGCTTAATATGACACGGTAATTCCTTACCCATCAAGTCTTGTGTAACACAAGTATATTGAGCCTGAGAAATACGAATTGGAATATCGGATCGAACTTGAACACAATGAAGCTTGACACGTTCCTTACGACTTAATGCATCAGCCACAACATTCGCCTTACCAGGATGGTAGCGAATTTTGCAATCGTAGTCGTTTAGAAGTTCAACCCAACGTCGTTGCCTCATGTTTAGTTCTTTCTGATTGAAGATGTGCTGGAGACTCTTGTGGTCAGTAAACACTACACACTTTGTACCGTAAAGGTAGTATCTCCAAATTTTGAGAGCAAATACTACTGCACCTAGCTCAACATCATGAGTGGTGTAGTTCTTCTCATAGACCTTCAGCTGTCTTGATGCATAAGCTATGACTTTGTTTCTTTGCATAAGAACGCAGCCAAGGCCTAAGTTAGACGCATCACAGTATACAACAAAATCATCGTTGCCCTCAGGTAAGGTCAAAATAGGTGCATCACAGAGCTTCTGTTTCAAGGTCTGGAAAGCTTCTTCCTGTTTGGATCCCTACTCAAAAGATTTGTTCTTCTGAGTTAAAGCAGTGAGAGGAACCGCAATCTTGGAGAAGTTTTCTATAAAGTGGCGATAATAACCAGCAAGACCAAGAAATGAACGAACCTCGATAGGAGTAGTAGGTGTATCCAAATCCTTAATCGCACTGATTTTGGCGGGATCTACATGTATACCTTGTTCGTTGACAATGTGCCCCAAAAATTGAACTTCCTTAAGCCAGAATTCGCACTTGAAGAATTTGGGGAAAAGCTGCTCTTTCTTTAGAAGCTCCATTGTAAGACGAAGATGTTGCTCATGATCAGCTCGTGTCTTAGAATAGATCAGAATGTCATCAATGAAAACAATGATGAACTTGTCCAAATAAGGCTTACAAACCCTATTCATCAAGCCCGTGAGAACAACATGAGCATTAGTTAAACCAAAAGGCATAACAGTGAACTCATAATGACCATATCGTGTACGAAAAGCTGTCTTGGGAATATCTTCTTCGATCACTCGAAGTTGATGATACCCAGAACGAAGATCAATCTTTGAAAAGCAAGTAGCACCCTGTAGCTGATCAAAGAGATCGTCAATGCGAGGTAGGGGATATCGATTATTGATGGTAAGCTTGTTAAGCTCACGATAATCGATACACATCCTAAAAGATCCATCTTTCTTTTTCACAAATAGGACAGGAGCGCCCCAAGGTGAAAAGTTCGGACGAATGAATCCTTTGTCAAAAATCTCTTGAAGCTGCTTAGACAACTTTTGCATCTCAGACAGTGCAAGACGATAAGATGATTTAGCAATAGGATTTTCTCCAGGTACAAGATCGATGCGGAACTCAACTTGACGTATAGAGGGTAAACCAGGTAATTCTTCAGGAAATACCTCAGGATAATCCCGAACAACAGGGATATCTTGGATAGTCTTACCTTTGCCTTTCTCCTCTACGACATGTGCCAAGAAAGCAACATATTTCTTTCGTAGGTATTTTTGGGCTTGGGTACAAGACATAAGCTTAAGACCACTAACAGGTTTCTCCCCACGAACTTCTAGGATCTCACCAGTGCAAAGCGGTATACAGACAATCTTCTCAAAACAAACCACCTCAGCATGATACTTGGCTAACCAATCCATTCCCACTATAACATCCAAGCTCCCGAGTTGCATCGATGTGAGGTCAATAGGGAAAAGATGGTTGTTAAGGTTCAACTGGCAATTTCGAAGAACAAAGTCGAGTACAACAGATTCACCACTAGCTACTTCCACTGTCAAGGGTTTTCCTAGTTTTGTTCTAGTCATCGCAAGTAAAGACTCAAATGCTAAGGACACAAAACTCTTATCGGCATCCAAATCAAATAGAACAGAAGCAGGATAGTTGTTAACAAGGAACGTACCATTCACCACTTCGTTATCCGCACGCTCCTCATTTGCATTTAGATTAAAAGCTCGACCACGAGCCTGCGCTTGATTCACATTTGCCAACCTTGGGTAGTTGTTCCTGTAGTGGGTCAAATCCCCACAGTTGAAACATGAACCGGGCGGATAGTGAGGTCGTGCAGGATTCTGGGCAGGGTTTTGTACTGCTTGGTTTTGAGCTGCCTCTTGGCACAGTTTGTGGGCAGGGTTTTGTACTGCTTGATTTGGAGCAAAGCGGCAAGTATTTGCAAGATTACCAGACTTGCCATAGTTTGTGCAGATGCAGCATTGCAACTGTGGCTGGTGATGACTGTTACATTTATTGCACAGGGGTGCATTCCTAGCATACTGCCTCTTGGCAGCAGGTTGTGCATGCTGATTTGGAGCAGCCTGATTTGCATGAGCAGTAACAGCGAAATTCTGGGAAGCCTTGCGCTTCCTAGACTTTTTAGAAGACTCAGACTTCTTGCGCTTTTTCTCCTTGGTATCCTCAGACTGTTTCTTCTTATCACCTTTTCTGTGGAGTTTACCCTTTTTGACTTGTGACTCAGTAAGGGTTGCAGCTAGCTCAATGGCTTGTCGGACGGTTGTAGGGTTGCTGCCAGTAACAATATCCTGAGCAGGATCTGGCAAACCGTCTATGTACTTCTCAATGGCCTTATCCAAAGGCATGACCATTGTAGGACAGAGCAAGCTTAACTCCTCGTATCTGTTAGTGTATGCCCGGTGTTCACCACTATCTTGTTTCAGGTCATGGAACTCATTTTCAAGTGCCCTCTACTCGTGACGAGGACAAAACTCTCTCATCATAAGAGCTCTAAGTTCCTCCCATGTCTGACCCAAAGCAATATCAGCACCTCTATCTCTCATTACCCCATTCCACCATGTGAGAGCCCTCTTTTGGAATACACTCGAAGCAAACTCGACCTTACAATTGTTAGGACACTGAACATGGCGAAAGGTGCTCTCAAGCCTCTCAAACCACTGTAGGAGCCCAGTTGCTCCTTCAGAACCACTAAACTTGAGTGGTTTAGCCGAGTTAAAGCTTTTGAAGTTGCACGGAGCAGGTGCATTAACATAGTTATTGTTGGCTTGGTTTATTTGAGTGGTGAGATTAGGTAGCATAGCAGCCATCTGATGTGCTGTAATAGCTGCCTGTTCGGCATCAGGTTGTTGCACATTACGTCGAGGAGGCATTCTAAAAGAGGAAACATGAGAGAAAACGAGTGAGATGATGTGATGAAAAATGAGATGTCAAAAATATCGAACAAAATTAATGGATGGTGGTCATTTGTTCGCTACCTCGTAACAAACAGTTGACACACAGTGACATATCAAAGTAAATAGGTCATAATAATGTATCACCGAAGACATGTGTGACATCTGTGCCTCCACAGCCATCGAACAAATACCAAATCAATTAAATGTTGTGTTTCATACTTGGGATTTGTATAAATATGTGTATCATTTGCACATATCAACTCTTGTTCGATTTCGGGCTCTAAATCGCTTTCTGGAAGGTTATACGCGCACTGATGCGTAAACATAATCAGTTTAATGAAACAAACACTCCGGGACAGTGACATAGGCTTAACATACCTTAAATAACCTTTACATAACTTAGAAATAAGTTTTGGAGGGTTTGGTGTGGCGAAATCAAGTTTATTCGCTTACAGGGACTAATTTCGACAAACTGCGAAAGTATGCCGATTTGTACTGTAACGAACATTCCGGAACATGACCATAAGTTAAACATACCCTAAATATCCTTTACATAGCTTAGAAATAGGCTTTGAGGGGTTCGGTGTGCTAAAATAAACTTTTTGGTCATTCGGGGACTAAAAGCGTCAAAAGTGCATAAGTTTGCATTTTCGCGCATATCTTACGTTCTGAATACATCCGGACATCCAAAACTTTATGTAATCTATAAAATATTTTATTTTAGTGATTGGCATGATAAAATTCCATTCGTCGCGTAATTTGGATCGTTTTTGCGTTCGTTACGACTTCCGTTGTAATTAACCGAACAACGTAACCGTACCACCAAGCGAACCGACATCCGACATATTTTTGAGCATGTTTTGAGTTCCCTATAATTTAACTTCATTTTAGAGCCTTGAAATGAGGTTAACGGGGCTTAAACGTGTCAAAAATGAGCCGAAATGCAAGATTCTGAAGTTCAGGGACCAAAATTATCATTCTGCCATAGTTATCTTAGGAAGGGACCAAAATGAAAAATCTAAATTCCAGCTTGTTCCAGCTGTTCCCCTCATTGGCACATTGTTTTAATGAATCTATGGGCTCCCATGGTTTCACAAAACCATGGGCACATGTGTACGGATTAGATCGAAGCTCGTTTTACGATGAACGATCCTAACGGTTCTAGTTTTCCTATAAATAGCTATCCCCTTTCACTTGCAAAACCCACATTGATCTGATTTTGGCTATCTGAGTTGAAGTTTATGCTTCATACCTGAGAGTAAATCGGATCAATGCTTGCGGGGACCTTTTGTAAGTATTCTTTCGTTCTTTTATCGCTTTTCGAGTCTGAATGTCAAACTGCGTTTGACTTTCTGCATTGACCAGTTTATGGTCAATGCGAAGTTCATTTGAACTTCATAACGTGAGCATAATCACGATGGTTATAGTCCCTAGTGACTATAGCTACTGATTACCATGTTATCTAGGTGTAGTGACGAGTTGTAGTTTCGGCCAAAATGCGCATTCTTGCGTATTTTGTAACCAAACTACTTATAGGTATCAAAACAGTTTGTTTTGATACCAAATCTATTTTCTAAATTCGTTAAACATGTTTTAGCATGTTTAACTCATCACTTTTTAGATTAGTGCTTGTGTAAAGTCGTAAGTCAAGCGGACTAAACACCCGCTTAGACTTTCGAACACGACCCGTTTGGTCGATCATTAGGATCCGACCAAACATGTTTAGTGACCATAGTTTCATAGGGAATAACCTTCCGAGGTTATACCTTATGTTCACTTAGGTTTAATTAGTAGTGTGATAGGTAGTTTATATGCCTTAGGTAAATGACCAAAATGCCCTTTTCATGCATAATTGGTAATTAAGCATATGTAACACAAACTTTTGTCACTTAATTGATTATGCATAATATTTAATCATGTTTAGGAATATAATACTTGTCATAGGACTAGTTAGACGTCTCGAACACGCTTTTGCGCGAACGACACGTTAAAGTAGCTTAAACTACCTTAATAGGTCACGATGGGTCGAAAGCACTTAGGTTAGGGTTCAATTTAGAATGTAGACTTTGTTAAACCATATCATATGAGTTCCAATACTCATTTGGTTTACAAAACCTCATCTTATCCGATCTTCCGACTTAGGTCCGGTTTATTTATATAGTTATTAGATTGCCGATTGATTCCGTGCTCCCTCTGGCTTTGCTTGGTTGTTGTTCAAGACCTCTAAGCATTCTCAGGTGAGTACATAGTTCCCCTATTTTACTGTTTTCAATTGTTTTGGGGTGATTCATATGTGCTAAATGTTTTTGAGGTTATAACGATGGTTTTCAAAACGATTTTCGATATTATAACAATGGTTTCAAAAACGATTAAAATGGTTTATATTAAATTAATAACGATTTTGATAAAGTAAACAAACTTGTTGGTTGTATTTACATAACGAATAATATCCATTAGTTTTGGCTGAACCGACCAGTATTAGGTTATGGTACCATAGGATCTGACAAATCCCGTTATCAGACTGCACCCATGGTTATGTGTGGGTTAGGTGGGTAACGACTGAATCTGTGATTGTTAATTTACCCTTTGGTGGTTTATTAATGCGAGAAGCGATAGTCGAGTTGCGAAGGTTTGGATGTTATTAGCGAGACAATCAAAAGTAGTTTTCACGATTTAAAACGAGAATGATTTAAACGACTAAAGCGATTTTTAACGAATTAAACGATTTAGGTAAACGATTGGTTTTTGGTTAGTGTTTAGATAAAGGGACGGGTGTAATGTGATGAAAGCATGGTGGATATGCCGCTGGTACTTCCTATATATATATATATATGTATATATGTTTTCATCGTATTACATACCGTGGCGTTATTTAGATCACTTGGGTAAACGCTTTTGAAACGATGTCACACAAACGAGGTTTTCGAAATAATATAAACCATACGAGTTTTATTAACGAGATTTACATACGAGTTTTATTAACGAGATTTATTAACGAGTTTTATTAACGAGAATTATTAACGAGTTTTATTAATGAATTTTATTAAATAACTGTTTTGGGTTAAGAATCATGGCTACGAGATTTTACAAATTATAACCAACTTGATTTGAGTTGGTTAATTATGTCGCAATACTACACTTTTCAAAACAAGGTTTTTAATTAAGTATTGCAACATGTAAACTAGCCATGAATCTGACACTCTCAAAAACCTATGTACTCGCCAGCATTTCTTTGCTGACTTTGTTTTCACATATGTTTCAGGTGTTGTTGAATGATGTTGATTGCTAGGATGCATGCTCACATAGGACTGGACGAGGCCTCAGTGACTTAATAACAATGATAGACTATGTTTAACTTGTTTATTTAGATTTCCAGACAATGTAAATATTGAATGTTTAATAAAACAAAACTTCAAATTTCCGTGTGTTTTAAAACAATGATTCTGTTACAACACTCCCCGACGATTCCGCCGCGATTTGTTGTTTTACGCGGTCGGGGTGTGACAGAAAAGTTGGTACAGAGCTCATGGTTATAGGGAATTAGGTTATTAGTAATTCTTTGACCTAGTATATAACCTTCCTAGGACCCTAACACAAGATTCTTGTGTTTAGATCTTAAAACAATACCGTCACTTATCCTTAGGTGACAACCACAACAAGAACACAAATTCCGAATCCGCTTTGAAAACCAATCATCTGTTCTAGGATGATTTATTATAAGGTTTTGAACCCTCTAAGTTTTCAAAATCTCGTCAAAGTTTGGGTCTTATAATGTGAACACGTGCGAACTGGAAGGGTGAATGCCTGTACCCTGAGTTTTTTGTCTAAGGCTAGAGTGTCCGTACAAACCCGCAGCATTGGACCAGTCACTCTTACCTGGGAACTCTTGGGATGAGTATTCACTTATAGGCGAGCATGTCTTCAGTGATACATTAATATGACCCGTTTACTTTGATTAATCACCGTCTCGTTTGTTTGCCTTAGGTAACAAACAAATGATCACAATTTCTATGCGTTGTTGTTATGTTTTAATTATCCGATAACATTTCACTTGTTTTCTCCTATGTCTTTCATTCCTCTAGAATGTCTCTTCATCGCAACAACACTCAAATGTCCGAGCAAACTGCCAAATTTGCCCAGCGAATAGGCGAAGTAACCCTGAAGACTGTGGATTTTGGTATCGCCATGTCTCATCTCAATAATGAAGCCACCCAAGAAGCATCGAAAGAAGCAGAAGCCAAGCCTTCGAAAAAGTCAAAGAAGCGTAAAGCTCCAAAGGGTCCCGTAGCCGTTACACCAAATCAAGCAAAACCTAGCCAGGTGGCAGCACCACCAGCCAAGAAGCCGTACTTAGGAACTACTCCTCTGTGCAATCAGTGTAACCTCCACCACTATGCCAGTGTCAAATGTCAGAAATGTTTCAACTGTGGACTCATTGGTCATTTGGCACGAGACTTTCGTTCAGTCACTGTGCTAAACCAAGCTTTTCAGAAACCCGTTCAATTTCAAGCAGATCCAGCACAGGCTCGTTTTCCTCCTGGTATTTGCTACACCTATGGCGAGACGGGTTATGTCAGGGACAGATACCCAAAGATTTTCAATGCAAATCCGACCCACGGATGAGCATTTGGCCGATTAGAAGAAGCTGTTGCTTTGAATAATCTGAATCTTATGTTTATGTTTCTAGTGTTTTCCTTTGAACTCGGAAACAATCGATTTTGTTTATAAATAAATCTTTATTTTCAATTCTAATGTACAAATATAGTTGCATGTGTGTATGGCATACCCCTACGATACCTACACCAAAGAACCGTATTTGTAGTTCTCTCGTTCATATGATCACTCATGAATTCCTCGAAAATTCTAAGTGCTCGCTTCATTCTAAGAAACGAAGTGACAATTTGAGTAATCACTTTAATTCCTTGGTTAGATAACTAAGGAAACCCTTATCTGTCAAAGTTGCTCTTGGTAAACCCCTTGTACTCAAATCTGTTATTTGCAACTGTCAATTTAACTTTGATAATCACTTTTTTCCTATTGACCTCACGCCGATGCAACTTGGGAGTTTCGACATTATCATAGGGATGGATTGGTTAGCTAAACATCATGCTGAGGTGATTTGTTTCGATAAGATAGTTCGCATTCCTCTTTCGTCTGGCGATGTTCTGGAAGTTCGCGGCAAGAAACCTTCTGCTGGATTGAAGCTCATGTCGTGTACGAAGGCCCATAGTTATTTACAAAAAAGATATGTTGCTTTTCTGGCACATGTCACCGAGGAGAAAGGCAAGGGCAAGAGTATTCAGGATATTCCAAGTGTTCGGGATTATCCAGAGGTGTTTCCTGATGAACTACCTGGTTTGCCTCCAGTTCGTCAAGTTGAGTTTCATATTGACCTTGTACCCAATGCCAACCCAATTGCAAAAGCACGTTATCGTCTTGCACCGTCTGAGATGCAAGAATTATCGAAACAGCTTCAAGAGTTATCTGATAAAGGATTCATCCGATCAAATTATTCACCTTAAGGGAGCTCCTGTCCTCTTTGTGAAGAAGAAATATGGATCTTTTCGAATGTGTATCGATTATCGTAAGCTTAATAAGCTTACCATCAAGAATCGATATCCCCTACCTCGAATCGATGATCTCTTTGATCAAGCTGCAAGGTGCTACCTGTTTTTCCAAGATCGATCTGCGTTTTGGGTATCACTAACTTCGTGTTCTCGAAGGAGATATTCCCAAATCTGCCTTCCGCACAAGATATGGGCATTACGAGTTCACTGTCATGCCTTTTGGTTTGACGAATGCCCCAGCTATCTTCATGGACTTAATGAATAGGGTCTGTAAACCTTATTTAGACAAGTTCATCATTGTGTTCATCGACGATATTCTCATTTATTCAAAGTCTCGAGCCGATCACGAGCAACACCTTCGTTTGACATTGGAACTCCTAAAGAAGGAACAAACTTTTCGCTAAATTCTCCAAGTGTGAATTTTGGCTTAAAGAAGTTCAGTTTTTGGGTCATGTAGTCAACAAGAAGGGTATTCATGTGGATCCATCCAAATTGCTGCAATTAAGGATTGGAATACACCAACGACACCTACAAATTAGTTCTTTTCTTGGTCTCGCTGGTTATTATCGTCATTTTATTTCAAACTTCTCGAAGATCACGGTGCCACTCACTGCTTTGACTCAGAAGAATAAGCCTTTGGAGTGGGGATATAAGCAAGAAGAAGCGTTCCAAACGCTGAAACGGAAGCTATGTGATGCTCCTGTTTTGTCCTTGCCCAATGGAAACGATGATTTCGTTGTCTTTTATGACGCGTCGAATCTAGGCCTTGTTTATGTTCTTATGCAATGAGGTAAAGTCATAGCATATACGTCAAGACAGTTGAAAGTTCACGAAAAGAACTACACAACTCATGATCTTGAGTTAGGTGTTGTGGCATTTGCTCTCAAAATCTGGAGACACTACCTCTATGGAACGAAGTGTGTGGTTTTCACAAGACCACAAAAGTCTCCAGCTCATTCTTAATCAAAAGGAGTTGAACATGAGGCAACGACAATCGGTTGAACTCTTAAACGATTATGATTGCGCGATTCGCTACCTTCCTGGTAAGGCGAATATCATAGCCGATGCGCTTAGTCGAAAGGAACGAGTCAAGGTTAATTATGTTCAAACTCTATTTGATATTCAAATCTTTTGTCCTTCAGGCAGAACGATCTTGTGTAAACGAAGGCTTATTGAATTATGAGCTACCACTTCAACTCGAGCTTAAACTCGAAATAAAAGGGGCGATGGGTTGCTCTATTTTAAGAATCCTTGTGGATGATTATCGCCCAAATCGGAGCCCTGATTGGATTCCTTGTACACCTTAATATGTACATTATAACTTAATAAGGACAAACCGAATTCCTATTAAGATCTTCCTATCTTCATAGTTAGATTCTAGAAAATATTTAAAGTGCCAAATGAAATCCACGGATTGGATTCCTGGTATGCTTTAAATACCCGTGTCCAAAGATAACAAATTAAAGGTCAAATTAAAAAATTATGCGATTATGTGATTATGTGTTTATGTGTTCTCCTCTATGTTTTTGTGTGATCCGATTTTCGTTATCCAAATCCTCATAGAATCTTCCATATCTTCATATGAGGGATTCATAGTAGGATATTCAAAAGGTACTACCTTAAATCCTTAATGGGCTTCTACGTGGTAGTTAAGACCCTTGGGTTATATAGTACCATTCCATGATTCGAAAAGAGACCCTTGAGTGGTCTAGTTAAAAATTGATTCAGAATCTGGTTAAGAGTGGCATGTGATGATACAGCTGAAAGGACCCTATGGTGGTCCAGTAACACTCATCACAGGTTCATTCATTTGGTTTTCCCCTACACATTATCAAATGAAATGTGTGGACTATACAAGGAATTACGTAATTATGGACGCGTACATAATTATAAAAATTCAGTGCACGGAAACCACAGTAAGATTTATCATGTGTAAGAACCAATAGTGACAACAATAACGAAACATGAACAATGTAATGGAGGTACGGTGGACGCACCAATGGCGCTTCATATACTTGTATATAAGTTTCCCTCTTAGATTGCAAGCATAATGTTATTTAAAGTTACTAGAAGTTCAGAACCCTAACCAGTGTTGTTTTATCTTTTCGACTTCATGTTTCAAGCTCTCACAAGTTTCCTCTAATTAAATTTCGGGACGAAATTTCCTGAAGTAGGGGAGACTGTGACATCTGTGCCTCCACGGGCATCGAAAAAATACCAAATCAATTAAATGTTGTGTTTCATACTTGGGATTTGTATAAATATATGTATCATTTGCACATATCAACTCTTGTTCGATTTCGGGCTCTAAATCGCTTTCTGTAAGGTTATACGCGCACTGATGCGTAAATATAACCAGTTTAATGCAACAAACACTCTGGGATAGTGACATAGGCTTAACATACCTTAAATAACCTTTACATAACTTAGAAATAAGTTTTGGAGGGTTTGGTGTGGCGAAATCAAGTTTATTCGCTTACAGGGACTAATTTTGACAAACTATGAAAGTATGCCGATTTGTACTGTAACGAACATTCCGGAACATGACCATAAGTTAAACATACCCTAAATATCCTTTACATAGCTTAGAAATAGGCTTTGAGGGGTTCAGTGTGCTAAAATAAACTTTTTGGTCATTCAAGGACTAAAAGCGTTAAAAGTGCATAAGTTTGCATTTTCGCGCATATCTTACGTTCTGAATACATCCGGACATCCAAAACTTTATGTAATCATTAAAATATTTTATTTTAGTGATTGGCATGATAAAATTCCATTCGTCACGTAATTTGTATCGTTTTTGCGTTCGTTAGTGTAGTAAACTATCTCTGGCTCTTACAAGCCTTAGAGGCAGTGCCTGCCTGGTGCTAGTTATGACAGCACGTTTAATAGGTTATCCGTTCATTGTGCTACTGTGCGTTTGGTGCATCGAGGTTGTCACAAAGGTGCTGTAAGCAAAACATGGGGTGTCAGCAAGTAAAGTATGATGCAAGTAAGTACATGTATCAGCATTCAAGTAGCAGTTTATCCACAATTTCAAGTAAGCACAGTAATTAAGCAGTAATTAATTATTAATTAAGTCGTACGGATACCTGGTTTAGTGAGGGTTGTCACAGTTGAATGATGTTGATTGCTAGGATGCATGCTCACATAGGACTGGACGAGGCCTTAGTGACTTAATAACAATGATAGACTATGTTTAACTTGTTTATTTAGATTTCCAGACGATGTAAATATTTAATGTTTAATAAAACGAAACTTCAAATTTCCGTGTGTTTTGAAACAATGATTCTGTTACAACACTCCCCGGTGATTCCGCCGTGATTTGTTGTTTTACACGGTCGGGGTGTGACAACATGCTCGCCTATAAGTGAACACTCACCCTAAGAGTTCCCAGGTAAGAGTGACTGGTCTGATACTGCGGATTTGTACGAACACTCTAGCCTTAGACAGAAAACTCAGGGTACAGGCATTCACCCTTCAAGGTTGTACGTGTTCACATTATTTAGACCCAAACTTTGACGATATTTTGAAAATTTGGAAGGCATTAAGCCAAAAGAAATCATCTAAGGATAGATGATTGATTTCAAAATCATTTTGGAAGCTTGTGTTCATGTTTTGGTAATCACCTAAGGATAGGTGACGTGTATTGTTTTAAGATCTAAACACAAGAAAACTTGCGTTAGGGTCCTAGAAAGTTATAGTCTAGGTCAAAGAATTACTAATAACCTAATTCCCTATAACCATTGGCTCTGATAGCAACTCTTCTGTCACACCCCGACCGCGTAAAACAACAAACCGCGGCAGAAACGTCGGGGAGTGGAGCGACAAAATTATTGTTTCAACAACCATGGTAATTAAAGTTTTGTATTTTTAAGATTAAATTTACATTGTCTTGGAGTTTAAACAAAACATAACATAAATAACTATCTTTTAAGTCACTAAGGCACAAGTCCGCCTAGGTGAAGTACAAGCATCATCATTCATTAGCACCTGAAACACATGTAAAAGTAGGTACGTCAGCATAAAATGCCTGTGAGATACATAGGTTTTGTTTATGCAGGATTCATGACTTGTATTTAAAAGAAGTGTTTTACATAAAATGTAGTCATGAACCTTGTAAAGTGTTTTCCTTTATAAAATCATATGAAAATCGATGTGAAAATCAAATGATAATAAAAGGATAATGCATGGTTAAATGAATAACCAAGTAAAAGTGATTTTGTATAAAATATGTAATTTGTAAAGCAATGTCGTATTCTTGTATAAAATGTTTCCTGTTTTTGTCAAAGTGGTTTAGATAACGCAACAATATATAATACAATAAAAGCACTTATATATAGGAAGTACCAGCGGCATATCCACCATGCTTTTATCATATAACACATAGCCCCGTTACATAAGCCACTTATCAATAACCAATCAAAATGTCTTGTTTAAAACCAATGTCAAATGTTTATGTGTAAACCATGTACAATGTCATGTGAGAAATGTATCATGTATAACCAAATGTAATGCATAGCAAGTAGAAAGTATCTACTCAAACTATGTAATAATGTCAATGTGAAAAACAATGTCATGTATGGTGAATAACTAGTAATTACTCAACCCCATAGGAAAATGTACAAAACAAAGTTTTTGAATAAACCTAAGTTTGTATCAAATGTTGTGTTTTGCAGAAAACAATGCTTAATGATTACAAACACTTATGCAGTAATGTTAATCGCATACATTCAAGCCTTGCGACTGTGGCGACAGACCCTTAAACAAATTAAAGGTTTATCTAAATTATGTATATCGGATTCTGTCATTCCCAACTTCCAAACAAACCTAGGAAGTTGGAAACGGGATTTGTCAAGTCCTATGGTACCATTACATACTACCGAGCGGCGTGATCAATGTTAATGAATGTATTATTGTCCCGATTAAACATACCAAATGTCATAACCAATGTAGCATGTGAAAACCATGTACTAGGTATGCTAAGTAAACACACCTAGTAGAAATGTTCATGTAAAACAATTGTGCTAGCATGCTCAGTAAACATACATAGCAGAAATGTCATGTAAAACAATGTGTCCATATGCTAAGTAAACATATGCAACAAATGTCTAAGAAATCAATGTGCTAGGATGCGTAACATACATAGCAAAACATAGTTGAAATCATGTATTATACATGTACTAGGTGAAACTAGCATGTTTATGTTATAAAAGCATGAAATGCACGAAAGTAACACGTATGTACATGTGTATCACCCCAAAATATTTGAAAGCGGTAAAAGAGGGGAACTATGTACTCACTTGGGATTGCTTATTAGTCTTGAGAATAAGACCAATTTAAGCTCCAAGGATCACGGAATCACAAGGCACCTAATATGGGTAACTATGTTAATAATCGGATCCTAAATCGGGAGATAAGATAGAATGATGTTCTATAAATCAAATGAGTATTTGAACTCATATGGCATGATTTAATAGACTTTACATTCTGATTTGAAAGTCTACCTAAGTGCTTTTGACCCGTTTCGACCCATTATGGTAGTATAAGCCACTATAATGTGTCGTTTGCGTAAAACTATGGTCGGATGGTTAACTATGTGCTATGTCAAGTCTTACATGTCCAATTATCCCTAAACATGTTACTAAATCAGATTATATGTCAAAAATGTGTTCACATATGCAAAATACGGATTTATGCTTCAAAAGGGCATTTTGGTCATTCCCTATGGGCATACAAGCTACTTAACAAATAACTAACCACTCCTATGTGATCATAAGGTATAACCTCAGAGGTTATTCCCTATGCAACTATGATCACTAAACATGTTTGGTCGGATCCTAATGATCGACCAAACGGGTCGGGTTCGAAAGTCTAAGCGGTTGTTTAGACCGCTTAACTTACGACCCTAAACAAGCACTAAACTAATAGTGACGAGTTAAACATGTCAAAACTTGTTTAACTAACTTAGAAAACTGATTTGGTATCAAAACAAAGTGTTTTGATACCTAAAAGTAGTTCCGTTGCAAAATGCGTGCTAAAACACATTTTCACCGAAACTTTGACTCATCACTACAACTAGTTAACGTGGTAATCAGTAGGTATAATCGCCAAGGATTATAACCATCGTGATTACAATCACGTTACAAAGTTCAAACGAACTTTGCATTGACCATAGACTGGTCAAAGCTGAAAGTCAAACACTGTTTGACTTTCACGCTAGAGAAGCGATAAAAGAACGAAAGAAGCTTACAAAGGGTCCAAGCTAGGGAGAACTTGATCTAAATAATCTCAGGTATGAATTTAATAACCTCAACTTAGAGAAAATCAGATCAAGGGTGAGTGAAATGGTTAGAGAGCTTGGCTATTTATAGTTGTAGTAAGTTCACAAGATCATGCCATGTTTTTGTGTAACTTCCAAGCATTAAATCTCAGCCCTACATGTGTTATGAGCAGATAATATGCCTTGGAGAGGTGTTAACTTGGTCATTACACAAAGATCTTGCAAGAACAACCCCTGAAGTTGCAAACAATTGCTGAAAATCAACATTCTGGAACTGGGCATTTTTATGCGCCCCGTGTAAGATTGGGGACAGGGCCTACGCGGCCCGTGTACTCCTTGCAGATCAGCAACAATTTCACTTTTGACAGTTTAGGTCCCTGCACTTGATTAAGCCCATTTTTGGAACATTTGACCCCTGTTAAGCCATTTTCAAGGCTCTACAAGGTGGTCAAAGTATAGAGGACTCGAAATATGCTCAGAGAAGTCCCGGATGTCGGTTCGTTTGGTCATACGATCGCGTTATTCATCTAATTACGACGAAACTCGAACGGACGCGAAAACGATCCAAATTAAGTGACGAATGGTATTTTTTCATTACGATCACTAAAATAAAAATATTTTAGTGTCTACAAAAATTTTGGATGTCCAGATGTGGTAAGAACGTAAGATATACGCGTAAATGCAAACTTACGCCGTTTTTGACACTTTTAGTCCCTGTAAGATCAAATAAGCATATTTTCGCACACCGAACCATTCAAAGCTTATTTCTAAGCTATGTTTAGGTTATTTATGGTATGTTTAGCTTATGATCATGTTCTACACTGTGCGTTTCCTTACGAAACGGCAGACTTTTGCAGTTTGATGCATATAATCCCTGTGAGCGAATAAACTTATTTTTGCCATACCAAACCCTTCAAAACTTATTTTAAGTCATGTAAAGGTTATTTAAGGTATGTTAAGCTTATTTTGCTGTTCCGGAGTGTTTGTCACGATAAATTGATTACGTTTACGCATCAGTTTGCGTATAACTTTCAAGAAAGCGATATAGAGTTCAAAATTGATCAAAAATCAAAACGTGCAAAATGTCAAACATAAATAGCAAACATTGGGATCAAAACACATTGTTTTATTGATATTGAATTGTTCAAAGTCTGCAAAATGATTACACAAGCACATATGTCACATGATGGCCAATGGTGGAGGGATCCTGAGTTTCAGGACGAAGCCTGTTATGGGTCATTTTCTGCTCATATATCCTGATTAATATTCTGACCCTGTTTGTTTTATTGTGTCTAGGATACCGGATCAGGATATTGGTAACCTCTTGGCATGATATCCTGGTAATAACTAATTAACCCACGTGCAGATTAGAAGGTGCAAGTTTCCAACGTTCAAGTAGACTTCTTCTCCTCAAGACTCGGGCAAATCAGTTCGGTTATAGACGTTGAAGCCGGAAGACGTGGACTACAACATTCACCTGAGGAATATTCGTTGAATCCCGCAAAAGTAGGCTAGTTTGTTAGTTTATTTTACTATAAATGGATTGATCGGATCAGATAGGAACACACAATCTTTCCAACACTCTTTCTCTCTAGCTGCAAACGCTCACAACACACTAACACTTGTATTCGAATATAATTGTAACACTTAGTATATCCGCATCACATCCTGCACTGTATCCTGATATTGGAAGTAATAGAAGAACAAGGCAGCTGTGATTGTCAGCTCCCGAGGTTTTGTGCCGGCGATCTAGATTGATCAAGTGCTTTCCTCGTACATCTCGTGTCACCCTTTACATTTTTGCTCATTCTTTGATCATAAATACAACTCTATATCCTGAGCCGTATCCTAAAATTGTTTTTGCAAACAACTCAATTAACCTATTTTCAACACATTTTTCTAGCACACTACCTCACTTAACTAATTTGATCACTTAATTGCTTCGGTAATTTTTGACCAAAACAATTTGGCGCCCACCGTGGGGCAAGTGGTGCTATTTCTACTAAAAGCTTTTGTGAAATCATTACTTGGTTTTCTATTTTTTAAACTTTTTACTATACTGTTTTCAATGGCCTCAAGACCAAACATGAGCTCTTCCACCATGTCTGCTACCACCTCTGCAACAATTGGTTCGGTGCTTCCACCACCTCCTCCGAGATCTCAAGCCTTTTCTCAAGGAACTGAAAGTCATGTGGCTCGGGATGTTATCCCGCTCACAATATCCAGGCATCTGGTCCTGTTTTGGCTTCTAATGAGGAAATTCTAAATTTGTTTGGTAGTGTACAGGAATAGATGAGGCAGCAGCATGAAACTAATCAGATGCTGATGAGAGAAATACAACTCTTGAAATCCAGCTTAAACAAACCTGCTGAAGATACTGTTACCCCCTTCCAACCTAGGGGTTTGAACTTCAGTTCTGCAGTTTATACTGAGGATAACCGGAGAAATATTGTGCCTAGCCATCCCCAGAATCATACTCCTGAGATACCCTCTTCAGTCAGAGTGTCAACTATGAGAAGCTCAGGATATGCTTCAGGATATGGCCAGAATCCTCAGATTGGTATTGTATCTAATAATAATAATACTCTTGCTACTAATGGTGTTGGATCTTTGCAGGATGCAGGTGTGACATCGGCATTTTCTAGGGAGCTTCAGAAATTGAAGGACATGATATCCAGTGTACCTGGGTGGTCCAGACGATTCTGAAAGTATCCCAGGAAAGCCACAGGATATCCCGGTTCGCGTATCCCATTTGTGATGCTGAAATCCCAAAAAGATTTCAGACCCCTAACATGAAGCTCTATGACGGAACTACGGATCCTGAAGAGCGTATTTCTCAGTATAGGGGAAGGATGGAAATTAACCCTATCCCTCCGGATCTCAAGGAAGCATGCCTCTGCAAGGGTTTCGGTTCTACCTTAACAGGATCAGCCTTAAAATGGCTCTTAAACGTTGCAACAGCAGTGCAGGTTTGAGGGATTATGTGAACAAATTTAGCCGGGAATCCTTAGATATCCCGCATCTTGATGTTGCAACAGCAGTGCAGGCTTTCAAGATGGGGTTGCAAAAAGATTCTCAATTTTACCAGGATCTTGTAATGAATCCCTGCAGGAATCTGGATGAAGCTCGTAACAGGGCTCTAAGATATATTCGGTTGGAGGATGATAAAAAGGTGCAAGAGAAGATGAATTCGTCAATAACCTATGAGTCGACCAACAGGAAGTCAGAATCCTCATATAAACCATATCGCTCTAAGCCATATGGCAGAAATGACGGCAAAAAAGTGAATATTGTTGAAGACGAGGATCCTGAGGAGTATCCTGAGTTGTCTGAATATTATTTTTCTGTTAACATACCTGAGCTGATGTATGCTATGCAGGGTTTAGGGGATAAAGCAAGATGGCCCCGGAAGAATCCACAAAAATCTGATTGGAAGGATAAGTCCAAGTGGTGTGCCTTCCACGAGGATTTCGAACATGTTACTAAGGATTGCATTGCTCTAAGGAAAGAAATAAGCTATCTCTTGAGCAAGGGATATCTGAAGGATCTCCTGGAAAGAAAGAAGAATAAAGCTCAGGATCCTGAGAAGGATCCTGAACGAGCAGCATCACCTCCAGCGGATGCCAAGATAATTAACTTTATCTCAGGAGGATCCAACATTTGCGGGACTTCATATTTTGCGGCCAAGAGACATGCAAAAGAGGCTAAGGCTGAAAGAGGAGAAAAGCCAACCAGGATGACGAACCTCACGACTGATAAAGTGATCACATTCAATAGCGATGACAGGGATACCATCCAGGATCCTCACCATGATGCTTTGGTAATAACATTATATGTTGCTAACCATTTTGTGCGCAGGATACTGGTGGATAATGGCAGCTCCGTCAACTTAATTCAGCTGGAAACATTGAAGAGAATGAATGTATCCCCGATGGACATCACTTTGAAATCCACTGTACTTGTTGGTTTTAGTGGAGAAGCCAGGAATACTGTAGGGGAGATAAAGTTGCTTGTATATGTTGAAGGGGTCAACTCAATGTTGCGCTTTTGTGTCATGGACTCCCTATCCTGCTATAATGTTATATTAGGTAGGCCTTGGATCCATGATATGAAAGTTGTGCCGTCAACCTATCATCAATGCATCAAGATACCTACTGTTTTGGTCAAAAATCAAGCTAAGATAATGCAACCAAACTTTCTGTTGTGAGGTGTGATGCTTGAATCAATGAAGAATACTAAGGATCACTTAGAAATGTAATGAACAAGTGACACAATGATTTATACGAGGAAAAAGCCCTTGATCAAGAGTTGATCTCCGGCATAAAAAACCTAGGGTGATGGAAACTACCGATCACCAACTCAAATAAAACAGAAAATGTATTACAACTTCGGATGATAGCGAGCTAGTTACAAGGATCACTATAGTGTAATGTGCAAAAGAGAGTGTAATCGCCAAGTAAACTATCGAGAGCTGGTGAGAGCAGTTACGAGAGTGTGTGTTTAGCCAAAAAATAGCCAAGTGTTCTAATTTAGCTCGCTATCCCCTTTAAATATAGAAAATATCTAAAGTAACTAACTATCCGCATTTCATGCAAGTCTTCCACGACCTCCATAACGTTCATATGAGTCAAGCACGTGCGGAATAAATATGGAATATGCTCCAGGAATATCGCCATGACCAAGTCCAAGCTCGTACTCCTGCAAAACAACAACATATTCAAAGCAGACAATCGTTAGTGCAAGGATCACTATGATGATCCATGATCCTGATCCTACGATACTTTCCGAGGATCACTAATTCAAACAGAATTGAGGATCCCTAAGCCCAACAGTAATTGAGGGTCACTTATCATTGGAAAATCCTCCCCTAACAATTGCCCCCAAAATATAAGGAGTGAAGTGTAAATGAACGAATTATATTTTCTCGTCCTTATCCGTAACAAACCAACGGATATATAGCCGTTGAATCCTGACTAGCCGTTGCTAATATGACGTCATTGAAGTGACTATCCTGCAAAATCATCATTATAAATTGAAGTTAGAGATAAGGGTTAGAGAGCATTTAAATTCGTGCATTTCATCATTTAAATCTTCATTCGAATATCTGATCAGGTACTTCTCTTTCCTTTCTCTCTTCATATTCTCCTTCTGTTTCTTCTTCTCCACCATCGTTATGCCCAAGATGATGCTGAGATCTTCACCGGCTAAGGATCACAAGAAGGACAGTCCCTTGAAGAGCCAAGGGATCATCGAAGGTTCTGCAAAGGAACGATGTTGTTTTAATGATCCGTAGATAGACAGGATCCGCCATTGTTTCCCGACAAACACCTTTTTCAAAGCTCTTGACCCCACCGTCTTAAGTGACTATGTTTTTGAAACCTGGGTAGCTTTTCCGGTCACCCCATTTACAATAGGATACTCGTATCCTTTTCCTGATTTCACCCAATCCTTCTTCTCTCTTACCGGCATCTCCTACATCCAAGCGATGCCAATGATGTGGAGGGTCTTGTATACCCTTGAAAGAATCATTGAGCATGAAGGTATTGATCTAGGAATGTCGGAATTAGTAGAGATGTACGACCTTGTGAGCCATGGATCTCACCGATATCTATTCAAACACAAACCCGGTGAAGAACACCCCATCTTCAAAACCACTAAGAATGACACCAACTGGAAGAGGCGATTCTTCTTTTTCAGAAGGGATTCCATCCCTGATGGGAAGGATCTTCTAAGAAAATGGGTTACTCATGGTAGGATAGAGGATCCTTAGAAGGATCACAGGATAATCTTATTTCTGCTGAAGATCACTAACATCCTTGTTTCTATTTTGTAGCTATTACTGTTTCACACATTATCACAACACCTGCAACGAAGGAAAGGCTTGCCGCTTTCCGGAGGCTTGATCCTGCAGTAAGAACATTTCAAGCAAATACCCAGGATTCTCAAGAAGTATCCTCAGGCTCTGTTACAATGTCAAGTAAGTATCCCATTTTGTACATAATTAAATGTTTAAATTAGAATGAAATAAGGATACTTATCTGTTTTGGATGTGTAGGTGCTGGAAAATCATCGAAGTCTGAAACTCGTTTCAGTGTCACCGATCTCACCACTGTTGGTCCTAGGTCTGGAAGGAAGAAGGCTGCTGCTAGCCCAAGTACTGCCATCCCCAAGCCTACCACCTCCAAAGGAAAGAAGAGGAAAGCCTCTGGGGCTGACAATCTAGAAGGCTTGCCTCTAATCCACCACCAGTTCCTTGAATACTTTGTTGAGGTAAGGATCACTGACTTAGCTTACTTATCCTGCCCACTTGAGGATCATGTGATCCTGAACTTTACATTGTCTTCTTGCAGAAATTTGCTGAAATCGAGTACTACGTAGGCAGTGTTGAAGAGGCTGAGCAAAAGTGTTTGGACCTCCAAAAGATCATGCTGGCCAAGGATCAGAAGATTGCCTCCCTTGAAAACGATGTCAATGTGGTGAAGAGGGAACTTGTCCTGGCTCATATCACTGCTGATCAGGAGAAGAATGAGATCACAAATGATGCCAAAGTCTCTGCTGCCATTGCTATGTACAAAACCCAGTTACAGATGGCCCAAGAAGCTCTGGATCCTAACTTTGACAAGAGCAACTGGGACATAGAGGGCTGGAAGGCTAGGTTGGCTGAGCTGGATGACGAAGAAGAGACTGGTGAGGTCTTGGCAATCGAGGCGAGTGGAAGTGGAAAGGATCATGCTGATGCCGGTGATGCTGGTGGGGATGCAGCCAAGGTTTGAGCTGCTGAAATGGGCGATGATGGAAATTTCTAGACGTGGCCGGAGCCTATTTTTTTAGGAGTTGAAAGTTTTTTGGTTATGATGTTTTGAAACAATGATGGGTTGTATTTGAACAATAGTTTCTAGGGTTATGGATCATGGATCCTAAGACAATAGGTAGGATAATGGGTGGTGGATGGATCCTCTGTTTGGGGGATGAAGCCACTCGTTATCCTGCCATCTTTTATTTCCAGCACTTGAAAGACCTATTAACAATGGACACCCTTTACCTACCCCAGCGGACGGGCCACGTATTGCTGGTAGATGCTCGGGGTAGGTAATTTTGACAACCTTGAAGGGTTTAACTATGGATAAATAAATAAAATCTTTAACTTTTGGCTATCTTGTGTTGTTATCCTTATGAGTACTTTGCTTTTCAACTGCTGTGATATACATTTTTTTTGAATTTATTAAGTAAAGAAGAAAAAAACTTAATAAATATCCTCAAAGAGTTTAGGATATGATCAAGGATCACATATCCTATAGTCAACAAGTTCTGAAAACTAGTGTAATTTAAGGATCTTAAGTTCAGTTGTCAAAGGATAAGGGTCACTCATGTAAATAATAAATAAAATCAAAGTAATTAAGGATCATACCTGAGAATCCAAGTTAGGATCCTATCCTTTAACACTTATAATCAGGATAACCAAAAGACAAACCTTAGCAGAAGGTAAGGATCAAGGATCCTTAGTCATTTAGCTTCAAAAACATGAAATAGGATACAACTTGGGACTAAGCCAGTATAAGATAAAAGTTAGTAACTGGGGATAAGCCCAACAATTCTGGGGACAAGCCCAATATACTGGGGTCAAGCCCAAATAACTGGATACTTCTGTGGATCCTCAATCCTTTGTTAAGGATACCTGAACCTTCAAAACTCAGAACCAAGTGAAAGGAGGATACAGGATGTAGGATCCTTATCCTTATATAAGATAATTAAAGAATGAAATAGTTTGAGATTAGAATATTACCAAAATGAGGATCATCTGTCCTGTAAGGATCCTTCAAGGATACTAGTCAGGTAAGGATCGTGGATCCTCATTACATGAAGTATTTCTTCAAGTGGACAACATTCCAAGCTCTTGGTAGCAAATCACCTTCCATTGTTAGCAATCGATATGCCCCCTTTCCTGCCTCAGCTTCAATCAAGTAAGGGCCTTCCCACTTTGGTGCCAACTTTCCATCAGCAGGATTGGTGGTATTTTGAAATGCTTTCCTTAACACCATATCACCAACTTGGAATTTCCTGATCCTGACATTTTTGTTGTAAGCTCCAGCCATCCTTTGTTGATAACCGGCCATCCTTATCCTTGCCAAATCACTAAGTTCTTCTATAGTATCCAAATCTTGGACCAAGTTTTCAGCATTTTCTTCAGGATCACGAATGCTTGTTCTTGTAGTGGGAATCACCATCTCTGTAGGGATCACTGATTCTGCGCCAAATACTAAAGAAAATGGAGTTTGGCCAGTAGCATTCTTGGGAGTTGTCCTATCAGCCCAAAGTACATAAGGTAGTTCTTCTGCCCATTTTCCTTTCTTGGATCCAAGCTTCTTCTTCTTCAAATTGTTGATGATGATCTTGTTGGATGATTCTTCCTGACCATTAGCTTGTGGGTGGACTGGTGTTGAATTATCATCTTAATCCCCCAACTGTCACAAAAGTTAGTAGTTCTATTCCCAATAAATTGGGATCCATTATCACAAACAATTTCAGAAGGGACACCAAATCTAGTAATAATGTTTCTTTAAATAAAGGCTATAACTTCCTTTTCTCTGACTTGAGCAAAGGCTTCAGCCTCTATCCACTTGGAGAAGTAGTCAGTCATAGCAAGCATGAATACTTTTCCACCAGGTGCCTTAGGAAGCTTACCAACTATATCCATTCCCCATCTCATAAATGACCAGGAAGAGGATATAGGATGCAAGAGCTCTGCTGGTTGGTGAAGGTTATTGTTGTGTCTCTAACAAGGATCACACTTCTTAGCATAATCCACAACATCCTTCTTCATTGTGGGCCAGTAGTATCCTGTCCTCAGGATCCTTGAGAATAATGCTCTGCCCCCAGTGTGGTTTCCACAACCTCCTTCATGGAAATCCTTTAGGACTTCTTGGATTTCAGGATCCTCAATGCATCTTAGATATGGGCGTGCAAGAGATCGTTTATATAACATGTTATTCAATATTGTAAATTGAGATACCTTGATTTTGAAAGCCCTGGGGTTTTCTCCTGTAGGAATCTCTCCATTTTGTATGTATCTCATGATTGGAAGGATCCATGATCCTGAATGAGATTGAGTATCATCACTAGGGATGATTGCAGAATCCTCTCCTATCTCCATGGCTACATGATCCTCAATAGCAGGATTCAAGATATGGATAATAGGGATCTTTATATCCTCCGGGATCTTCAAGGATGATCCTAGATTAGCTAATGCATCAGCCTCTGCATTCTCTTCCCTCGGTACCTGTGTCAAACTAAAGGAAACAAAAGAGAGTGCCAATTCTTTGACTATCTCTAAATTTTTTATTAGCTTTTCACCTTTAACAACATAAGATCCATTAAAGTGATTAGTAATTAATAGTGAATCTACATGTACCTCAAGATACCTGATCCTCATATGCTTAGCAATTTGCAAACCAACTATCAAGGCTTCATACTCAGCCTCATTGTTGGTAGTTTGAAATTCACAAGCTATGGAGTGGGGTATTATGTCCCCCTGTGGCGATTTTAGTAGTATTCCAAGCCCTGTTCCTTTGACATTAGAAGCACCATCAGTGAAGAGTATCCAAGGATCCTTAGTTTCTTCTAGCTGTTGGACCTCTAACTCAGCTTCCTATTGCAAGTCACTACTAAAATCTGCCACAAAGTCAGCTAAGGCTTGAGATTTGATGGCAGTCCTTGGTTCATATCTTATGTCATAAGCACTAAGCTTCACTGCCCACTTAGCCATCCTTCCTGACATTTCAGGTTTCCTGAGAACATTCTTAATTGGGAAATTAGTTTTAACAATAATAGCATGAGTTTCAAAATAATGTCTTAATTTAGTAGATGCCATAATTAATGCAAGGATAAGTTTCTCTAAGTGTGAATACCTGGATTCAGCATCAAGTAAACTCATACTTACATAATAAACAGGATGTTGTGTACCTTGGTGATCCTTAACAAGGACCGCACTTACTGCTTTTGAGGATACTGCTAAGTATAAGGATAATATGTCCCCCTTTTCTGGTTTCATCAAGGCGGGGGCTGAGGATAGGTAATCCTTAAGAGCTTTGAGGGCACTTTCATGCTTCTCATTCCATTCAAATTTTTTGTTCTTCCTCAGGATGTCATAGAATTCCTTGCACTTTTCTGAGGATTTGGATATGAACCTGTTCAAGGCTGCGATCCTGCCTGTCAATCTTTGCACATCCTTGGCATTGGCAGGAGATTTGATATTCACAATAGCCTTGATCTGCTCTGGACTTGCTTCAATGCCCCTTTTTGTCACCATGTAGCCTAAGAATTTCCCTGCTTTAACACCAAAATGACACTTGGAAGGATTTAGTTCCATATTATATTTATCAAGGATATTGAATGCTTCCTCCTGGTCTTTAAGGTGATCCTTAGCTTTCTTGGACTTAACCACCATGTCATCTATATATACTTCCATAGTGTGTCCAATTTGTTCCTTGAACATCATATTGACTACCCTTTGATAAGTAGCACCTGCATTCCTTAGTCCAAACGGCATAGCAATATAACAACATATACCAGTTGGGGTCATAAAGGCTGTATCCTCTTGATCAGATGGTTCCATCTGAATTTTTTGAAATCCAGATGAAGCATCCATAAAAGTCAACAACTCATGACCCGTGGTAGCATCCACCATGGAGTCAATGTGGGGTAATGGGAAAGGATCCTTGGGACATGCCTTGTTTAAATCAGTAAAATTGACACATACCCTCCACTTTCCATTTTTCTTTTGAACAACAACCACATTAGCTAAACATCTTGGATACTTAACCTCTCTTATCATACCTGCACGAAGTAGTTTATCTACCTCTTCCTGGATAATAGCATTCCTTTCAGGTGCAAACTTCCTCCTCTTTTGGTGAATTGGCTTGAATGACCTGTCAATGCCAAGTTTATGAGTAATTATATCTTTAGATATACCTCATATCCTTGTGTTTCGAAGCAAAGGTAGTTTTCCTTCTTTTAAGGAAGGATACTAGCTCCTGTTCAATGTCACTAAGGATCCCGGATCCTATGAAGATCTTGGATTCAGGATCCTCAGGGTCCATGAGGATTTCTTTCAAATCCTGTTCTCTTGCCTCCAAGACATCCCTTGGAGGATACTTTAGTTGCTATTGCTCCCTTGGTCTTGAGGCTGGCTTCATTGATGATGTGTAACAATTCTTAGCTTCTTGCTGGTCACTTTCAATTTTCACCACTCCCCATGGACTAGGAAGCTTTACGCATTGATGATATGTGGATGGGACTGCCTTCATGTCATGTATCCACGGCCTGCCAAGGATAACATTACAACATGATAAGCAATCTATAACACAAAACTTTTGATAAGAATGGAGTCCTTCAATATAGATAGGGAGTTTGATGTCCCCCAATGTGTTCTTGGTTTCTCCACTGAATCCCACAAGGACTGAGGATCTTGGGACAATATCAGACTCCGGGGTATTCATCTTCTTGAGGACATCAAGCTGGATGATATTTACTGAGCTTCCTCCATCTATCAGAATCCTGCGGACAAAATGGTTAGAAATAAATAAGGTAATAACAAGACCATCGTGATGAGGATCCTGAACATCAAGACGATCATCCTCATCAAAAGTTATGATCTTATCCTGGGTGACAGTTGAGGTCCGGATGGGTCTGTCTCCATTATCCATCTTGGTTTCCTTGGCATGCCTTTTGGCTGCTGAAAAGGAAGTATCACAAATGTCTGATCCACCGGATATGAAGTTTATAACTTGTGCATCTGCTGGAGGAGCTGGAGCCCTTTTCGGAATCCTTTCAGGATCCTGGATCCTTGACTTCTTTCGTCCTGAAAGCTCCTTCAAATGCCCCTTGCTTAACAAGTAACCAATTTCCTTTCTAAGTGCAATACACTCTTCAGTGAGATGCCCGAAATCCTCATGATATGCACACCACTTGGACTTATCCTTTGTAGCAGCTGGTTTATCACTTTTCCTTGGCCACCTAGCTTTCTCACCTAGATTCTGCATTGCAAGAATTATTTCATTGTTATCAACAGAAAAACAGTATTCAGAAATTGGAGGATAATCCTCATCATCCTCTTCCTACTCTACTGCATGCACATTCTGGTTGTCAGACTTGTTGTAGGACATGAACTTGTTATTCTTAAAGTAGGATCCTTGTTTTTCCTGCTTTGAGGATCCTGTCAATCTCTCCTGGATCCTTTTGTCATCCTCTAGACGGATGAACCTAAGGGCCCTGGTAATTACTTCATCAAGATTCCTGCATGGGGTCAGAACAAGATCATCATAGAACAGAGAATCCCTAAGTAAACCAATTTTAAAGGCTTCTACAGCCGTAGCAATATCCAGGTTGGGGATATCTAAGGATTTTTACTAAACTTAGTGATGTAATCTCTAAGTGATTCATTCTGACCTTGTGTTACCCTATATAAATCACTAGTTAATCATTCAAATTTTCTACTACAAGAGAATTGACTATTAAACAAATTAACTAGATTAGCAAATGAAGTAATAGAGTAAGGGGGAAGACTTAGCAGCCATTTAAGAGCAGATCCTGTGAGTGTGGATCCAAATCCCTTGCATAGACATGCTTCCTTTAACCTCTCAGGAATTGGATTGATTTCCATCCTCTCCCTGTATTGAGCTACATGCTCCTCTGGATCCGTTGAACCATCATACAGCTTCATGGATGGTATCTGGAATCTTTTGGGTATCTCAGCATCACATAAGGGTGGTGCAAAGTGAGATATCTTATGGCTACCATCTGCGATCTCAGGAATGGGCTTGACCACTCCTGGAACATTGGATATCATATCCTTAAGCTTCTGTAACTCCTTAGCCATAGCCTGATTGATACCTGTATCCTGCATAGAGCCATGGTTAGTGTTATATGAATTGTTAAAAGTGTTACCTCCCATGGGATTCATGTTTGGAATTCCAGATGTGAATCCATATTGACGGGGTTCCGGTATGATTGAAGGACCAGAGGAAGCAATGGTCTGCATTGGTATGAAGTCTCCTTGATGAACATCCGAACTTGGAGGCTGCAAACTTCTTAAGAATCCTTGATCCTGAAAGATGTTGGATCCTTGAACCTGTGAGGATCCTTGAACCTGAAAGGATCCTTGGGGCTGAGAGGATCCTTGAACTTGAAAGGATCCTGGAACCATAGAGAATCCTTGGACCTGGGAGGATCCTTGACCCTGGGAGGATCCTTGACCCGCATGCAGTCCCAAATATCCTCCTGAGCTGACGAAGGATCCTTGATGCTGAAAAGAGGATCCCGATGGCTGAGAACAGGATCCTTGCGGCTGGAAGTGGAGTCATAGTTGCTGTTCCATAACGCCTTTCTGATGGACCACTTTGATATTGGATGCCCGGAACTGCCGATTGTGGGGTAGTTACCGCTGGAGTGTCAAAATTTAATGACCTTGTCATCAGAGGAGAGTGATCCTCCACTGATTTCTTCTGTTTCTTGATATCACCAATCTCCCGGAGGATCCTTTCATTGGTTTTGTCCTGCTCTTGCATACGATCTCTCATTTGCAAAATCAGAATAAAAAGATCATTAGTAGAGGAATTAGAGGAAACAGAAGAAGTTGGTGGTTTTGGGAAAATGGGGGTTTGTCTCTTCGCAACATTTTCAGCATTCTTCTGGGATCCAGAAGGTGGTGGAGGCAAAGGTGGAACGCCTTGTGAAGAACTGATTGCCGGCATTGAGCTTGAAGTAGTTTTTCCCTGAGAAGCCATCTGCTTGGTTGTAGTGAACCGAAATGACCACAAAAATATGAATCTTCTTAGGAATGAAGCACCAATTAAAATCAAGCTAAGATAATGTAACCAAACTTTCTGTTGTGAGGTGTGATGCTTGAATCAATGAACAATGCTAAGGATCACTCAGAAATGTAATGAACAGGTGACACAATGATTTATATGAGGAAAAAGACCTTGATCAAGAGTTGATCTCTGGCATAAAAAACCTCGGGTGATGGAAACTACCGATCACCAACTCAAATAAAATAGAAAATGTATTACAACTTCGGATGATAGCGAGCAAGTGTTCTAATTTAGCTCGCTATCCCCTTTATATATAGAAAATATCTAAAGTAACTAACTATCCGCATTTCGTGCAAGTCTTCCACGACCTCCATAACGTTCATATGAGTCAAGCACGTGCGGAATATATATGGAATATGCTCCAGGAATATCGCCATGGCCAAGTCCAAGCTCGTACTCCTGCAAAACAACAACATATTCAAAGCAGACAATCGTTATGATGATCCATGATCCTGATCCTTCGATACTTTCTGAGGATCACTAATTCAAACAGAATTGAGGATCCCTAAGCCCAACAGTAATTGAGGATCACTGATCATTGGAAAATCCTCCCCTAACACCTACCCCTTGGGGAGTAGTATAGGTGGAAAGTGATCAACAGGAAGCAAAAGAATGTTATTCTTCTTCAATGAAGTCCTCGACAAAGCCTAGTGAAGCATAGCAATTAAAGATGCAGGCCTAGGATATTGTGGAGGCTTCCGAGCAGGATGTAAAGAAAATTATCCTGGATCAGGATAATCCAGATATCTCGGTGCTCGTAGGAACCAATATCCCTCAGGATATTGAAAATCAATTGATTAACTTTTTGAAATGCAGGATGTCGATGTTCGCGTGGAAGCACGAGGATATGACAGGCATTTCCAAGAATATTATAACTCATAAGCTAGGTATTGACAGGTCATTCAAGCCTGTCCAACAAAAGAGAAGGAAATTTGCTCCGGAGCGAAATATGATTATCCAGGAGAAAGTTGAAAGACTACTAAAAAGCAGGATGATTAGGGAAGTGAAATTTCCCAAATGGCTGGCGAATGTAGTTGTGGTGCAAAAGAAAAAGGGAAATGGAGAGTCTGTGTAGATTATACGGAGTTGAAAAAAGCTTGTCCCAAAGACCTGTTTCCTCTACCTCATATTGATTCAATGGTGGATGCTACTGCTGGCCACGAGATGTTAACCTTCATGGATGCCTCCTCAAGATTTCAGCAGATCCAAATGGAACCCTCAGATCAGGAGGATACTGCTTTCATGAAACCGACTGGTATTTATTGTTATACTGCTATGCCTTTTGGTTTAAAAAATGCAGGTGCAACATACCAAAGATTAGTGAACATGATGTTCAAAGACAAGCTGGGGGACACTATGGAGGTGTACATTGATGACATGGTAGTAAAATCTAAGAAGGCTGAGGATCACCTCTAGGATATTAAGGGAGCATTTGATGTCCTGGACCAATACAACATGAAGCTGAATCCTGCCAAATGCCATTTTGGAGTAGGAACTAGAAAGTTTCTAGGATACATGGTGACCAAGAGGGGGATAGAAGCAAGCCCGGAGCAAATAAAAGCTATCTTGGATATTAAGTCACCTTCAAATATGAAAGATGTCCAAAGGTTAACATGGCGAGTAGCGGCATTAAACAGATTTATCTCAAGATCCTCAGAGAAGTGCAAAGAGTTTTATGATATCCTAAAGAAGAATAAAAAATTCGAATGGGGAGAGAAGCATGAAGCACCTTGCAGGATTTGAAGCAGTATCTCTCGACCGCACCTCTATTGATGAAGCCTGAGGATGGTGAACCATTATCCCTGTATGTTGCAGTATCAGGGAATGCAGTAAGTGTTGTCCTTGTAAAGGATCATGAAGGTCAGCAATATCCTGTCTATTATGTTAGTAAAAGTTTATTAGATGCTGAAACTAGATATTCTCATTTAGAAAAATTGATATTGGCCTTAGTTATGGCATCAACAAAGCTTAGACATTACTTTGAGACACATAGGATTCATGTTAAAACTAACTATCCTGTTAAAAATGTGCTTAGGAAACCCGAGATGTCAGGTAGGATGGCTAAATGGCCAGTAAAATTAGGTGCCTATGATCTAGTGTATGAGCCTAGAAATGCCATAAAGTCTCAGGCTTTAGCTGACTTTGTGGCTGATTTCAGTAGTGATATTCAAAATGAAGTAGACCTAGATGTGCAACAACTAGGAGAAAACATAGAATCTTGGACATTATATACTGATGGTGCATCTAACGTAAGAGGTGTAGGTTTAGGTATACTACTAAAATCGCCACAGGGGGACATATTACCCCAGGCTATTAAATGTGAATTTCCTACCACTAATAATGAAGCAGAATATGAAGCTTTAATTGCATGATTAGAATTGGCTAAGAGTATGAATATCAAGAATTTACAAGTATTTGTTGATTCCCTGTTGATTACTAACCATTTCAATGGATCTTATGCAGTAAAAGGTGAAAAGTTAGCTGAATATCTTGAAATTGTTAAAAAATTAGCAGGATATTTCGATGTTTTTACACTTGAACAGGTACCCAGAGAGGATAATGCTGAAGCTGATGCGTTGGCAAATCTAGGATCATCAGTCAGGATACCGGAAGGAACCCAAATACCAATATTACATGTCCTATATCATGCGACGGATTCTCAGGATAAGGAGGTAATAAGTGTTCAGGATCCTAATGATGAGTATCCCGAGGAGGATCCTAAGTCCTGGACGGCTCCGATCATGAGATATCTCAAGGAAGGGCACATCCCAAAAGATGAAAATCCTAAGGCCTTTAGAATGAAGGTATCGTGATTCACTCTTATAAATAATGTTTTGTATAAGAAATCCCTTGCAGGACCATATCTGAGGTGCTTGGAGGATCCCGAAACCAAAGAAGTGCTTCAGGATATACACGACGGGGATTGCGGTAACCATATTGGGGGCAGGTCCTTATTCTCAAAGGTATTAAGAACATGATATTATTGGCCAACAATGAGGAAAGATGCTGCAGAATATGCTCGAAGGTGTGATGCATGTCAAAGTCATAGTAATATATTACATCAACCTGCTAAACCACTGTATCCTATTGTTTCCCCTTGGCCATTCATGAAATGGGGAATGGATATAGTAGGAAAATTGCCAAAGGCTCCAAGAGGAAAGGTCTTCATGCTGGCAATGACTGATTATTTTTCTAAATGGGTTGAAGCTGAAGCATTTGTTCAAGTTAGGGACCAAGAAGTAGTATCCTTCATAAAAAGGAATATCCTGACCAGGTTTGGAGTACCAGCCGAGATAATTTGTGACAATGGTTCTTAATTTATAAGCAAGAGGACTACTGACTTTTGCCAGAGTTGGGGAATTAAAATGATCACATCCACGCTGGTACATCCTCAAGCAAATGGACAAGCAGAATGCTCAAACAAGATAATTGTCAACAATTTGAAGAAAAGGTTGGGAGCTAAGAAGGGAAGATGGGCAGAAGAATTACCATTTGTCCTATGGGCTGATAGAACAACTGTGAAGAATACTACTGGGCAAACCCCATTTTCCTTAGATGGTGATACCTAGAACAAGATCCAACCTCCAGGATCCTGAGCAGAATCCTGAAGCCCTTTGCCAGGAATTAGATACTATTGATGAAAGAAGGGATGCGGCAAAGCTAAGGATGGCAGCATATCAACAGAGGATATCCAGAGCATATAACAAGAATCTAAGGACTAGGAGGTTCCAAGTTAGAGATTGGGTTTTAAGAAAAGCTTTTCAGAATACTACGAATCCTGCTGATGGAAAGTTGGCTCCAAAGTGGGAAGGACCCTATGAGATTGAATCAGAATTAGGGAAAGGAGTACATCGACTCAAGAATATGGAGGGGGAAATGCTACCAAGATCCTGGAATGCTATACATCTAAAGCTCAATTTCAAGTGAGTTTGGAATTTAGTTTCTAACTCAGGATGGTATGAATTCTATCTTTTTTGATATATTTGATATTGTTTATTCCTTTGAACCCAATACTGACTTAAGCATCAGAGGGGTGTTAGCCAGGCTAACACCCACCTTAGCTTATGGTTGTTTTGCAGTATATGTTTCGGGATTTAGCTCCAGGATACACATTCAGGATACTCCGAAAGATTAGAGGATTGGCCCCCTATCTCACGTTTAAGGGATCCTCATCCCTTCACAGGTTTAAAGGTATTCACCTATCTCTCGAATTGGGTTTAAACACCCCGCCTGGAACGCAAGTTATCTAGGGATGGTTCAAGATAGCCGGACCAGTCCATGTAAAAGTGGCTGACAATTTTGTTATTGTTGGCTATATCCTGGATCCTAAAGGTATATGAGGATTGATCACCCTCTCTCACGGAAGGGTATTTTCGTACTCTCTAAGGTTTAAAGGTTATCACCTTTCTAAGTGTTGGAGTTTATACACTCCCGCCTGTAGCGCATGAAAATTTGGGATTTTCCCCAGGATATTTATGGGTTTATCCCCAGGATGCTAAGGATTTATCTCCAGTACATTTTAGGGTTTACCCCCTGTAACACAAGAACTGTTCAAACAGTTGGAACTGGTGTTCAGAAAATTTCTAAGTGTTCAAGGACTTTATGCGCAGGGGATATTTCTTCTGAGGCAATTGTGTAAAATTAAAAGGATCAAGCTTGAACTTAGTATTCGTGGAAAAAGTTGCAGAACGATTGAAGTTTGAGAATAGGGTTACACCCTATTCCTGGTATGATCATTCCTTTATAAACCCTATCTGAGTTATTTGAATTTTTGGAACTGTGTTTAACAAAAAACTTAAATATCCTGATTAGGATATATTCTTAGAATATATTCTCGAAGTATATTTTTAGGATATGTCTCATGATATTTGGTTGGAATATTCGGGATATAATACTTGGGTTAAAAGCTAAAATTGCATTCTAGTTAAACAAGTGTTGTCAAAACAAATATTGTAAAATGAAAATGAACTGTCCTTATTTCTTTAAAAACTTTATCTGAATTGTTTGAAATTTAAAAACCCTATTTGATGAAAGTCTTTATAGGATATTGCCGAATATACTGATCAAGATATTTCACAATATTTGGATAAGACATTGGAAATTATCACACTAATTTTTGGAACGGTGAAATTTAAACTAAAGCAATACATAATAAGAATTAAAAGACAACAGCCGATAAGTCAAAAGGAGGTTATATTATTAACATGTCAAACGTTGTGCTTTTGGTTTCACCTCAAACCGAGGCCCATCCACCAAAAGCACGATTAGTTCTTTACCATATTCACTTATATTTTGGTCAAAAATTACCGAAGCAATTTAGTGATCAAATTAGTTAAGTGAGGTAGTGTGCTAAAATTATGTGTGAAAAATATGTTAACCAAATTAGTTATGAAAACTGTTTCAGGATACGGCTCAGGATATCGAGTTGTATTTACAATCAAACAATGAGCAAAAATGTAAAGGTTGACACGTGATGTACGAGGAAAGCCCTTGATCAATCAAGATCGTCGGCATAAAACCTCGGGAGCTGACAATCGCAACTGCCTTGTTCTTCTATTGCTTCAAATATCAGGATACAGTGCAGGATGTGGTGCGGATCGACTATGTGTTACAATGTAATTCGAATACAAGTGTTGTGTGTAGTGTTTGCAATGGGCTAGAGAGAAAGTGTTTGAAAATGTGAAAGTTGAGTGCCTTAATCTGATCCGCCCCCATCTATTTATAGTAAAACAAATGTAACTAACTATCCTACATAACCGGGATCCAACGAATATTCCTTAGTCGAACGTTGTAGACCTGGTCTTTCGGGCTCAATTTCTCTCCATTAACAAATACGCCCGAGTCTTGAGGAGATAGAGTCCATTTGACCGTTGGCAAGTCCCAGTCTTTAACCTGCACGTGATTAATTCGATATACCTCAGGATATCACCCAGGATGTTAGCAATATCCCCGTCCAGTATCCTGATCACAGATAAACAATTAAAAGCAGGATATAGTTCAAGATATGTATGCTTAGAAAATGAGCCATAACAATTGTCCCCAAATATATCGGTTGGTATACCAATCCAACGGATATATTTTAAAAGTTTCATCTCATAACTTAAGGCAATCAATACGACTAGACCCTTGAAATGACAGTGGTGCAACTTCCAAAGCGTTATTTACTCTTTACCCCCTACATTCAGCCTATATTAACCGAGAGACTCCTCATTATGGTTATCCTTATCTTCAACCGAATATCAGGTACATTTCTCTCTATCCTTTCTATTTTCCTTGTTTATATCTCCTTTTCTCCGATTGTGATCTTCCATGGCGACCCGTACCAGATCACAAATGGCGGACTCTGTTTCCACCTTTCGCAAACAGAATTTGCTTCAAAAACCTTCAAAAGAGGTGTGTTCTTTCAACAATTCCGATATCGCGGCCCTACGAGCTTCCGGGGCCTTTCCCGCCGGGACAATCTTCCGTCCATTCGACCGAGAGGTCTGATCGGACTTTTGTTCCGACGAATGGGTCTGCATTTTTGCCTATCCTTTCTCCATAGGACTTCAATACCCGTTTTCACCTTTTTATTTCTCGTTTCTTCGAACTTACAGGTCTTAGCTTTGCCCAAATCATGCCCATGGTTTGGCGCATATTAGTCACCTTGGAAGGAATTAAGGCTCGCCATATGCCGGACCTGTGCATCCAGGATTTGCCGATGGCTTATCGTTTAAGATCTCATGGTTCCAGCCGATTCCTTCTATTCTCTATTTCCAAAGACCCTCTCATCCTCAAGGCTACCAAGAACGAGAATAAGTGGACAAGAAAATTCTTTTTTGTGAAAATAGACTCCATTGATAAGGGTTTTGACCTCCCTAAAAGATGGTTGACTTCCGGTAGGAGTTAGGGTTTTTAGGAGTATCCCTAATCATATCCCGAACCTCCATCCTGAACCAACACCCTGATATATTTATTTCGTTTCTTGCAACAAACTTTAAAGAACTAGCTCCTCCTAGTGCTGAATCGGAAGGGAGAATAAAAGAGATCTACAAGCTTCCTGAGGGTGAAACAACCTTTAACCTGTTACTCACAAGCTCAAGTCAAAGATCAAGTTCCAACATGTCTGCTAAGCATATTTTCAAGAATTATTTTTATACTAAATTGATTATTATTTTTAGAAGTATAATAACCTTAAAACATCTTCCCATGGGCAGTGCCAGTTATTAACCTCGAAGGCTTCTAACTTGACGAGTTGGACAGTTACTCCAGCCTTGTGCCTGCCAAACAAGAAATTAAGCCGAAGCCATCTGCCACACCGAAGCCCATCAGTTCAAAGACTACTTCTGCTTCTAAAGCCCCTCCAGCATCCAGGACCCGGGCCTCTAGTTCCCGGAAGAGGAAAGAAATGGATTCTCCAGCCACCTCTGAGACATTCTCTCTAGAGAATCATGGGTTTAGTGAAGCTAATTCATTCCTCAAGCAGGTAAAAATTCCCTTCCAATATCCTGAACACACATGTTAATCATTATCCTGTTCATTTTACGCCGATACCTGTATCTTTAACTGCAGGGCTTGGAAAGTCTCATGCATTTGTATGAAGACTCCTGTGGGCTTAATAAGATGCTGCAGATCAAGATCGAAAAAGCTGAAGCCACCATAGCTGATCAAGGAACAATTGCAGCTGCCAAGTCCCAGCATTATCAGGACAAATACAAGGCAATGACCCAGGAACATCAAGCTGCCCTCCACAAGGCCAAAGAGGATGCCCAATCCAATCTAGATACCGCCCTTCTCCAATACCAGCAGGATATGAGCTCATACCAGGACAGTATCAAAGCATCCGTGGTCATCTCTCTTCTTCAAGCCAGGATAAGGATGGCTTATGAGGCCAGGGATTTGGGCTTTGAATGCCCCTTCTGGAACGTAAAGGCTTGGGAAGGTAAACTACAGGATCTCAGAGGTCATCCCGTTGCTCATCCTGCAAAACATGCTGACGAAGAGCCTTCTAAGACGGCAGAGGAAGTGGCCAATTCTGGTGATGATGCCGAGAAGAATCCTGAAGCTGATGCTGGTGCGAATGCTGGGAAAGAGGTTGCTGATCAGGAAGGCGCTGCTTCTTAAGCGGCGAAGTGGGCGATGATGGACATACGTGCCAAGGCCGGAGCCCACTTTTTTAAATTTCATGGTTGTGGTTGTGAAAAACAATTTACATTTCCTGTCTTTGAACAATTTATATTTCCTGCATTAGAACAATACGATAACCAAAGGTGGATGGGTCCTAGGTTTTAGGATGAAGCCCTTGGTCATCGGTTAGTATAATCTGTTTTGAACTTCGTAGCGGTTGAAGGTGGACAGATTTCGTTTTGAGATAAAAACCTTCAACCGTTACGTAGGTATGGTAAAAACTAATCGTGCTTTTGGTGGATGGGCCTTGGTTTAAGGTGAAACCAAAAGCACAACTTTTGACTTGTTAATAATATAACTATCTCTTGACTTATTTGTTGTTGCCTTGCATTACTTAACGTAACTCTTAGCTTTGTAAATATTTTGTATTGTTATCTTATGAAAATATCCTGATCAATATGCCTAGCGATATATTACAAAAACTTTTTATAGGACTTCTAAACATTCCTTCAACTTTGTAGAAAGCTTTTTAAAGAGTGAAAAACAGTCCACTTTTCCAAAACCTGTTTTGATAATACTTAAATGATCAAAGTTTCTAACTAGTATTAGTTTCAAATATTTTAATCAAATATCCTGAAAAGTATTTTGAAAATATATTTTGAGAATATATCAGGATATTTAACCTTTTACCAAACATCAAAAACTTAAACAACGTTTACAAAGGAAAGATCATACCAGGAATAGGGTATGAACCTATTATCAAATTTCAATCCCTTTGCAACTCTTCCAATGAAGATGTCCCCTATCTGAGACACTTAGTGCATTAGTTCTAAACCTTATCCTTTGAGCTTTACACCATTGCCTTATTAGAAATGTCCCTTGTGTACAATGTCTTCACATACTTAGAAATCTTCTGGATATCGGTTCCCATTGTATAGACAATTTTTCATGTTACAGGGGTAAAACCCAAGAATGTACTGGAGATAAATCCCTTGAATTCTAGGGGAAATCCCAAATTTTCGTGCGCTACAGGTGGGAGTGTATAAACTCCAAGACTTAGAAATGTGAAAACCTTTAAACCTTAGAGAGTATGAAAATACCCTTTCGTGAGAGAGGGTGATCAATCCTCATATACCTTTAGGATTCAGGATATAGCCAACAGTAACGAAATTGTCAGCCACTTTTACATGGACTGGTCCCGCCACCTTGAACTATCCCTGAATAACTTGCGCTCCAGGCGGAGTGTTTAAACCCAATTCGGAAGAAAGGTGAATACCTTTAAACCTGTGAAGGGATCGGGATCCCTTATACGTGAGAGAGGGGGCCAATCCTCTAATCTTCCGAATTATCTTGAGTGAGCATCCTGGAGCTATATCCGGGAGCATATACTGCAAAACATCCTTAAACTAAGGTGGGTGTTAGCTTGGCTAACACCCCTCCGATGCTTAAGTTAGTATTGGGTTTCAAAGAACAAATCAAATCAAACATATTTAAAAGAGATAGAATTCATACCATCTTGAGATAGAAATTACATTCTATTCTTACATAAAATAGAGCTTTAAGTGTATTGCATTCCAGGATCTTCGTAGCATATCCCCTTCCATATTCTTAAGTCTATATGCTCCTTTCCCTGCTTCTGACTCAACTTCATAAGGTCCTTCCCATTTTGGAGCTAGCTTGCCATCGGCAGGATTAGTGGTATTCTGAAAAGCCTTTCTTAGCACCCAATCACCAACTTGAAATCTCCTAGTCCTTATATTCTTGTTATATGCTCTGGATATTCTTTGTTGATATGTTGCCATCCCTAGCCTTGCTGCATCCCTTTTTTCATCTATAGTATCAAAATCTTGACATAAGGCTTCAGGATTCTGTTCAGGATCCCGTAGGGTAGATCTTGCAGTAGGTATTGCCATTTCCGTTGGAATCATCGCTTCTGCTCCAAAATACCAAGGAAAATGGGGTTTGGCCTGTTGCATTCTTTACCATTGTCCTGTCAGCCCACAAAACAAAGGGTAACTCTTCTGCCCATCTTCCTTTTTGGCTCCAAGCCTCTTCTTTAGGTTAATGACAATTATCTTGTTTGAGGATTCTGCTTGTCCATTCGCTTGAGGATGTACCGGAGTAGATGTTATCATTTTGATTCCCCAACTCTTGCAAAAGTCAGTAGTTCTCTTGCTTATAAACTGAGAACCATTGTCACAGATTATCTCGGCTGGTACTCCAAATCTGGTCAGGATATTTCTCTTTATGAAGGATACTACTTCTTGATCTCTAACTTGAACAAATGCTTCTGCTTCAACCCACTTGGAGAAATAATCCGTCATTGCCAACATGAAAACCTTTCCTCCTGGAGCCTTTGGAAGCTTTCCCACTATATCCATACCCCACTTCATAAACTGCCAAGGGGAAACAATAGGATACAGCGGTTCAGCAGGCTGATGTAATATGTTAATATGTCTTTGACATGCGTCACATCTTCGAGCATATTCTGCGGCATCCTTTCTCATTGTTGGCCAATAATATCCTGTCCTTAATACTTTTGAGAATAACGACCTGCCCCCAGTATGGTTACCACAATCCCCTTCATGTATATCCTGAAGTACTTCTTTGGCTTCAGGATCCTCCAAGTGTTTTGGTCAAAAATTACCGAAGCAATTAAGTGATCAAATTAGTTAAGTGAGGTAGTGTGCTAGAAACAAGTGTCGAAAATATGTTAATCAAATTACTTGCAAAAACAGTTTCAGGATACGGCTCAGGATATTGAGTTGTATCGACGATCAAACAATGAGCAAAAAGTAAAGGAAATGACACGAGATGTACGAGGAAAGCCCTTGATCAATCTAGATCGCCGGCATAAAACCTCGGGAGCTGACAATCGCAGCTGCCTTGTTCTTCTTATTGCTTTAAACTTCAGGATACAGTGCAGGATATCAACCAGATCGCTAAGTGTTACAATGAATTTGTGTGAGAGTACAAATTGCGAGAGAACAAGTGTTAGAGTATAGTGAGTGTGATTGCAGTGAGATTGTTGTGTCCTATTTGATCTGGTGTTCCTCCTATTTATAGTAACGAAATACAAACAAATATTCCTATAAATATGGGATGCTCCGAATATTCCACCACGAACGTTGTAGACCGAGTAATAAGGTTTCAACGTCTTTCTTTGAACGGCCTAGACCGAGTCTTCCGTGGAATAAGTCTTTGTGAACGTTGCTAGCTTCTAACACACGTACCTGCACATAATCCATTAGTAATCCCGAGGATACCGTTCAGGATGTTACCAATATCCTGAACCAGCATCCCGGATGTAAACAGATACTACATAAATAAGATATAGATCAAGATATTTCCCAGGATATGGGCTCAGAATTTCACCCATAACAATTGTCCCCAAAAATGTTACCGTTTGATATCCTAACGGTTACATTTTTTCACAGTGGCCGAGGCAATTAAGAGATAAGACTTCTGATGTGACAGCTTTCAACCACCCGGCCTATATTTACTCATCATACCCTATATCTTCTCATCCTCATCTTCTTTTTTACCCACAATCGACAAGAAAAAGGTAATATTCTCTCTCTCATCTTCATAACCATCTTTCATTTTACTCCGGCAAGAATTCAGGCGACCAAATGCCTAGGCAAACGAGGTCCAGTTCAGGCGACTTGGCTCCCACATTCATCCAACAGAATCTTCTCCAAGAACCGGAGAATGAAACATGCACCTTTGATAGTGCTCATCTGTCGGCTTTGAAATCCTCCGGTATCTTTCCGGATGGAACCATATTCCGGCCCTTTGACAGAGAAATCCGCTCAGATATGGTTTCCACCGAGTGGATTTGTTTCAATGCTTTCCCCTTCACCTTAGGGCTACGATTCCCCTTTCCGGACTTCATTACCGAGTTTTTTAACATCACTAAAATTTCTTTCAGCCAAACCATGCCAATGCTTTGGCGTGTTTTGTCTGTTCTTGACCAAATCAAGAGAAACCACATACCTGACCTTTCCGTCCATGACCTCCCTTTAGCCTACAAGCTTAGATGCCATGGCTCATCTAGGTTTCTGTTTTACTCTAGTTCCGGTCCCCCATTGATACTTCGTGCCACCAAAAACGAGGATGGTTGGCAATCCAAGTTTTTCTTCGTAAAAAGGGATTCAATCCCCGGTGGAACGGATTATCCGATGAGATGGTTAAGAAAGGGTAGGACTTAGGGTTTAAGAATGATCTTGTCTCTTATCCTGTCTCATATTCTGAACTAACAAATTTTCATTTTTGTGCAGCTGATTTCAGGAAGATTGCACCTCCTCTTGCAAATTCTCAAGAAAGAATAGACGCCATCAGACTCCTTCCAGAGGCAGAGAGAAGTTTCAATCCATCTCCACCGACTCCAAGCCCTCTTTCCAGTGCCAACATGTCTGGTAAGGATCCTGCAAGATATCCTGCACACATATGTTTTTTATCTGTTATTCATAGGAGGGATTTAGAATTTACTCCCTGTGTGCAGATTCCAGCAAAGTCCCAGTCTATCTAGACCTGGACGAACTTGACAGCTATCCAACTCCAGCCACAGTCAAGAAGGAGACTCCTGCTACTACTAGCTCCAAGCCACTCCCGGCTCCCAAGGCCAATCCAAGAACCCGTGCTTCCGCAGCGAAAAAGAGAAAGGGTCTCGAGGTCAGTGCTCCAGGCTCAGAAGGGTTCTCCTATGACGAACTCAGCTTCTCTGACTCCTTAGAGCCAATGACATCCTTCCTCAACAAGGTAATATCCTGACGCATATCCTTCATGTATATCCTGCACATATATCCTGCATGTATATCCTAACAGGATATCCTGGTAGGACGTCTTAGTCAACATACATTCTAAATTCATACATGTAATTAATGTGCAGGGCCTCCAGCATTTGCTCCACTTGTACAATGACGCTTGTGGTACTGTGGCACTTCATGAAGCCAGGATCAAGCAGCTCGAGACCACCGTTGCTTACCAAGGTGCTATTGCTGAAGCGAAGAGCCGGCACTACGAAAGCTTGCTAAAGAAGGTCACCCAAGATGCCGAGGTCAAACTTGCCAGCGTTCAAATGGATCATGATCAGGCTTTGATCAACTTTCGAGAGGGAATCAAAGCTTCTGCTATCGTCTCCCTGCTGCAAGCACGCATCAAGATGGCCTACGAGGCCAAGGAGACGGGCCTTGTTTGTCCATCTTGGCCAGTTGAATCCTGGGTGGCTAAGTTAAAGGAGCTCGGAGGCAAAGCTGTGCCACTTCCTGCTGAAGCCGGTGAGTCTTCTAAGTCAGCAGAGGTGGTGGTCCAAGCTGGAGAGAAGAAGGATGCTGGAGCTGATGCTGAGATGGTCATTGGTCAGGATGCTGCGCAGGATGCTGGTCAGGATGCTGGAGCGGAGAAGTCTGAGAAAGTTGGAGGAGATGCCGCTGTGTGAGGGCATCTAGGTGGGCGATGACGGATATACGTGCCAAGGCCAGAGCCCACCTTTTTGAGTTTGAATGTTGGTTTGCAGTTCCACAAACAATTTACTTTTCTGCATTTTACTTTCCCGTACCTGAACAATTTACATTTCCTGCATGCTTTTTGAACAATACAACAGTTGAAGGTGGATGGGTCTCGGTTTGAGATGAAGCCTTCAACTGTTGGGTAAATATGGTTATGAACTATTAGTGCTCTTAGTGGATGGGCCTTGTTTTGAGGTGAAACTAAGAGCACTTCTTTTGGTATGTTAATAATATAACTACTCTTTTGACTTTATTATTATTGTCACACAAATTTTACTTGTGAAAATTGTTTGGTTTGAACATTCTTAGGAACACATATCATAAATATATCCTGGGAGATATCCTGAAAGATATCTTAAAAGGGATATTGAAATATAACCTATAAATTGTCCAAACAAAAAGGAGAGATCATACCAGAGATTCTTAGAGAATCAGTTCCAATCCTTCATCATAAATTTGTCCCCAGTGCATACTTATAAACTTAGATCCATCCTTTGAATCAGAATAATGTGTGTCCCCTGTGTTCAACAAAAACATAAATGTATTTACATTTTGACTGGAATGAATTCCGAATGCACAAGGGCAGAACCCCTGATATCCTGAAATGAATCCTTAGCATACTGGGGATAAACCCTGATATCTGGGGATAAACCCTAAATTTCATGCGCTACAGGCGAGAGTGTATAAACTCCAATTCTTAGAAAGGTGAAAACCTTTAAACCTTTGAGAGTATGAAAATACTCTTTCGTGAGAGAGGGTGATCAATCCTCATATACCTTTAGGATCCAGGATATAGCCAATAGTAACGAAATTGTCAGCCACTTTTACATGAACTGGTCCTGCTACCTTGAACTATACCTAGATAACTTGCGCTCCAGGCGAGGTGTTTAAACCCAATTCGAGAGAATGGTGAATACCTTTAAACCTTTGAAGGGACCAGGATCCCTTAAACGTGAGAGAGGGGGCCAATCCTCTAATCTTTCGACTTATCCTGAGCATATATCCTGGAGCTATATCCTGAAAGATATTCTGCAAAACAATTGTATACTAAGGTGGGTGTTAGCTTGGCTAACACCCCTCTGATGCTTAAGTCAGTATTGAGTTTCAAAGGGTAAGTTAAACCAAAACATATTTAAAAAAAGATAGAATTCATACCATTCTGAGTTAGAATATTGAATTCTAAACTCACTTGAAGTAAAGCTTGAGATGTATAGCATTCCAAGATCTCGGTAGCATATCCCCTTCAATATTCCTGAGTCGATATGCTCCTTTCCCTGCTTCTGACTCGACTTCATAAGGTCCTTCCCATTTCGGAGCTAGCTTGCCATCGGCAGGATTAGTGGTATTTTGAAAAGCCTTTCTTAGCACCCAATCACCAACTTGAAATCTTCTAGTCCTTATGTTTTTATTATATGCTCTGGATATTCTTTGTTGATATGCTTCTATCCTTAACCTTGCTGCATCTCTTCTTTCGTCTATAGTATCCAAATCCTGACATAAGAGTTCAGGATTCTGTTCAGGATCCTGCAATATAGATCTTACAGTAGGTATCGTCATTTCTGTTGGAATCATCGCCTCCGCTCCAAATACCAAGGAAAACGGGGTTTGGCCGGTTGCATTCTTTACCGTTGTCCTATCAGCCCACAAAACAAAGGGTAACTCATCTGCCCATCTTCCTTTTTTGGCCCCAAGTCTCTTCTTTAAGTTATTGACTATTATCTTGTTTGAAGATTCAGCTTGTCCATTCGCTTGAGGATGTACTGGGGTAGATGTGATCATTTTGATTCCCCAACTTTTGCAAAAGTCAGTAGTTCTTTTGCTTATAAACTGGGACCCATTATCACAAATGATCTCAGCTGGTACTCCAAACCTAGTCAGGATATTCCTTTTTATAAAGGATACTACTTCTTGGTCTCTTACTTGGACAAATGCTTCAGCCTCAACCCACTTGGAGAAATAGTCTGTCATGGCTAACATAAAAACTTTTCCTCCCGGAGCTTTTGGTAACTTCCCTACTATATCCATCCCCCACTTCATGAATGGCCAAGGGGAAACTACAAGATATAATGGTTCAGCTGGTTGATGTAGTATGTTACTATGTCTTTGACATGCATCACATCTTCGAGCATATTCTGCAGCATCTTTCCTCATCGTTGGCCAATAATATCCTGTCCTTAATACTTTCGAAAACAATGATCTACCCCCGGTGTGATTACCACAATCCCCTTCATGTATATCCTGGAGTACTTCTTTGGCTTCCGGATCCTCCAAGCACCTCAAATACGGTCCTGCAAGAGATTTCTTGTAGAAAACATTATTTATAATAGTGAACCGTGATACCTTCATCCTAAATGCCTTAGGATTTTCATTTTCGGGGACATGTCCTTCTTTGAGATATCTCATAATTGGAGCCGTCCAAGATTTAGGATCTTGTTCAGGATATTGCACTTCAGGATCCTGAATACCCGCTACTGCTTTATCCTGAGGATTCGTTGCAGGATATAAGACATGTAATATTGGTATTTGGGTCCCTTCAGGTATCCTGATTGATGATCCCAAATTTGCCAAGGCATCTGCTTCAGCATTATCCTCCCTTGGTACCTGTTCAAGTGTAAAAATATCGAAATATCCTGCTAATTTTTTGAGAATATCAAGATATTCTATTAACTTCTCACCCTTAACTGCATAGGATCCATTAAAATGGTTAGTAATTAACAAAGAATCAACATATACTTGTAAATTTCTGATATTCATGCTTTTAGCCAATTCTAATCCTGCAATTAAAGCCTCATATTCTGCTTCATTATTGGTAGCAGGAAATTCACACCTAATAGCCTGGGGTAATATGTCCCCCTGTGGCGATTTTAGTAGTATTCCTAATCCTACTCCTCTTATATTAGATGCACCATCAGTATATAATGTCCAGGATCCTGAGGATTCTCCTAGCTGTTGAACTTCTAGGTCTACCTCATCCTGAATGTCACTACTAAAATCAGCCACAAAGTCAGCTAAAGCCTGAGACTTTATGGCGTTCCTAGGTTCATATACTAAATCATAGGCACTTAACTTTACTGACCACTTAGCCATTCTACCCGACATTTCCGGTTTCCTAAGTACACTTTTGACAGGATAATTTGTTTTAACGTGTATCCTATGTGTCTCAAAGTAGTGTCTAAGTTTGGTTGATGCCATAACTAATGCTAGTATTATTTTTTCTAAATGAGAATACCTAGTTTCAGCATCCAACAAACTTTTAATAACATAATAAACAGGATATTGCTGACCTTCATGGTCTTTTATAAGAACGGCACTTACAGCATTCCCTGATACAGCAAGGTACAGGGATTGTGGTTCACCATTTTCAGGTTTCATCAGTAGAGGTGCGGTTGAGAGATATCGTTTCAAATCCTGTAGGGCTGCTTCATGCTTCTCACCCCACTCGAATTTTTTGTTCTTCTTCAGGATATCATAAAAATCCTTGCATTTTTCTGAAGACCTTGAGATAAATCTATTCAATGTTGCCACTCGCCCTGTTAATCGTTGAACATCCTTCATATTTGAGGGTGATTTAATATCCAAGATGGCTTTAATCTGTTCCGGGCTTGCTTCTATTCCTCTTTTGGTCACCATATATCCTAGGAATTTTCCTGCTCCTACTCCAAAATGTCACTTAGCGGGATTCAGCTTCATATTATACTGATCCAGGATATCAAACGCTCCTTTAATATCCTGGAGGTGATCCTGAGCTTTCTTTGACTTTACCACCATATCGTCAATGTACACCTCCATGGTGTCCCCCAGTTTGTCTTTGAACATCATGTTTACCAATCTTTGGTATGTTGCACCTGCATTTTTCAAACCAAAAGGCATAGCTGTATAACAATAAATACCTGTTGGTGTCATGAAGGCAGTATCCTCCTGGTCAGAAGGCTCCATTTGGATCTGTTGAAATCCTGAGGATGCATCCATGAAAGTCAGCATTTCATGCCCAGCAGTGGCATCTACCATTGCATCAATGTGGGGGAGAGGAAATGGGTCTTTAGGACAAGCTTTGTTCAAGTCTGTGTAATCTACACAGACTCTCCATTTCCCATTTTTCTTCTGTACCACAACCACGTTTGCTAGCCACCTTGGGAACTTGACTTCTCTAATCATTTTGGACTTCAACAATCTTTCAACTTTCTCTTGAATAATTGTATTGCGTTCAGGAGCAAACTTCCTTCTTTTTTGTTGCACGGGCTTGAATGATTTATCAATTCCAAGCTTGTGAGTGATAATGTCTTTGGATATGCCTGTCATATCCTCATGCTTCCATGCAAACGTCGACATCCTGCATTTTAAAAAGTTAATTAACTGCTCTTCAATATCCTGAGGGATATTGGTTCCCACGAGCACCGAAATATCGGGATTATCCTGGTCGAGGATAATTTTCTTCACATCCTGCTCCGGATCCTCCACGATATCCTGGGCCCGTGTCTTTAATTGCTATGCTGCACTAGGTTTGGTTGAGGATTTCATTGAGGATGAGTAGCATTCTTTCGCCTCCTGCTGATCGCTATCAACTTTAACAACCCCCCAAGGGGTAGGTATCTTGATGCATGGGTGATATGTTGATGGCACTGCCTTCATATCGTGAATCCACGGTCTTCCCAGTATAATGTTATAGCAGGTTAGAGAATCCATCACACGGAAACGCTGTATCGAGTTAACTCCTTCAACGTACACCGGCAACTTTATCTCTCCCACTGTGTTTCTGGCCTCTCCACTGAACCCAACAAGCACGGTAGACTTTGAAGTGATATCCATTGGAGATACATTCATTCTTTTAAGTGTCTCTAGTTGGATTATGTTGACGGAGCTGTCATTATCAACCAATATCCTGCGTACAAAATGGTTAGCCACATATAACGTTATTACCAGAGCATCATGGTGAGGATCCTGGACAGTATCCCTGTCATCAGCATCAAATGTGATCACTTTGTCAGTTGTGAGTGTAGTCATCCTGATAGGTTTGTCTCCCCTTTCGGCCTTAGCTTCCTTTGCATGTCTCTTTGCTGCCGAATACGAAGTCCCACAAATGTCGGATCCTCCCGAAATGAAGTTGATTATCTTGGCATCCGCGGGAGGTGATGCCGCTCGCTCAGGATCCTTCTTAGTATCCTGACCCTTATTCTTCTTTCTCCCTAAGAGATCTTTCAAATATCCCTTGCTTAGAAGATAACTTATTTCTTTCCTCAAAGCGATGCAATCCTCAGTCATATGTCCGAAATCTTCGTGGAAAGCACACCATTTTGATTTGTCTTTCCAATCCGCTTTTTGTTGATTCTTTCGAGGCCATCTTGCCTTGTCCCCTAGACCCTGCATGGCATACATCAATTCAGGAATGTTTACAGAAAAGCAATATTCCGATAATTCAGGATACTCTTCAGGATCCTCATCCTCGACAGCATTCACTCTCTTGTTCTCATTTCTGCCATATGGCTTAGGCCGATACGACTTGAATGAGGATTCTGACTTCCTGTTAGTTGACTCATAAATGTTGGATGAGTTCATCCTTTCTTGCATCTTTCTGTCATCTTCCAACCGAATGTATCTTAGGGCCCTGTTCCGAGCTTCATCCAGGTTCCTGCATGGGTTCATTACAAGGTCTTGGTAAAATTGAGAATCCTTTTGCAACCCCATCTTGAAAGCTTGCACAGCTGTTGCAACATCAAGATGAGGAATGTCTAGTGATTCCCGGCTAAACTTGTTCACATAATCCCTAAGGGATTCCTGAGGCCCTTGTGTTATCCTGTAGAGATCACTTGTTAATTTTTCGAAGCTTCTACTACAAGAAAACTGACTATTAAATAAATTTACTAAGTGAGCAAAAGATGTAATTGAATGTGGAGGCACATTCAAGAGCCATTTCAAAGCTGATCCGGTCAAGGTTGAACCAAAACCCTTGCACAAGCATGCTTCTTTGAGATCCGGAGGGATAGGGTTAATCTCCATCCTTTCCCTATACTGAGCAATATGCTCTTCAGGATCCGTTGTTCCGTCATAAAGCTTCATGTTGGGGGTTTGGAACCTCTTTGGGATCTCAGCATCACATATAGGATATGCAAAACGAGATATCTTGTGGCTGTCTTGAGACACTTCCAGGATTGGCTGGACCACCCCGGGTACACTTGATATCATGTCCTTCAACTTCTGAAGTTCCCTAGTAAGTGCCGATGTCACACCTGTATCCTGCAAAGATCCACTATTGTTAGTAGCATGAGTATTATTATTATTTGACACGTTACCCGTTGGAGGATTTTGCCCATATCCTGAAGCATATCCTGAGCTCCTTATGGTCGACATCCTGACCGAGGAGGGTATTTCAGGAGTATGATTTTGAGGAAGGCTGGGCACAATATTCCCCCTGTTATCCTCAGTATACACAGCCGAGCTGAAGTTCAACATTCTGGGATGTAATGGGGTGACAATATCCTCAGCAGATCTGCTCGAGCCAGACTTCAGGAGTTGTATTTCCCTTAAAAGCATTTGGTTTGTTTCCTGTTGTTGCCTCATTTGTTCCTGCACACTTCCAAATAAGGTTAAAATTTCATCGTTAGAAGCTAAAACGGGAGCAGATCCCTGGATACTCCGAGTAGGGATAACATCTTGAGATTGCGTAGAAGCTGGCATCCTTGGAGGAGGTGGTGGAAGCACCGAACCGGTAGTGGCAGAAGTCATAGCAGACATAGTAGAGGAACTCATGTTTGATCTTGAGGCCATTATGGACAATGTAGCAAAAAGTTTTGAAAATAAAAAACCGATTAGCGATTTAACAAAAAAATTTAGTAAAGAGAGCACCACTCGCCCCACGGTGGGCGCCAAATTGTTTTGGTCAAAAATTACCGAAGCAATTAAGTGAACAAATTAGTTAAGTGAGGTAGTGTGCTAGAAACAAGTGTCGAAAATATGTTAATCAAATTACTTGCAAAAACAGTTTCAGGATACGGCTTAGGATATTGAGCTGTATCGACGATCAAACAATGAGCAAAAAGTAAAGGAAATGACACGAGATGTACGAGGAAAGCCCTTGATCAATCTAGATCGCCGGCATAAAACCTCGGGAGCTGACAATCGCAGCTGCCTTGTTCTTCTTATTGCTTTAAACTTCAGGATACAGTGCAGGATATCAACCAGATCGCTAAGTGTTACAATGAATTTGTGTGAGAGTACAAATTGCGAGAGAACAAGTGTTAGAGTGTAGTGAGTGTGATTGCAGTGAGATTGTTGTGTCCTATTTGATCTGGTGTTCCTCCTCTTTATAGTAACGAAATACAAACAAATATTCCTATAAATATGGGATGCTCCGAATATTCCACCACGAACGTTGTAGACCGAGTAATAAGGTTTCAACGTCTTTCTTTGAACGGCCTGGACCGAGTCTTCCGCGGAATAAGTCTTTGTGAACGTTGCTAGCTTCTAACACACGTACCTGCACATAATCCATTAGTAATCCCGAGGATACCGTTCAGGATGTTACCAATATCCTGAACCAGCATCCCGGATGTAAACAGATACTACATAAATAAGATATAGATCAAGATATTTCCCAGGATATGGGCTCAGAATTTCACCCATAACACCAAGCACCTCAAATACGGTCCTGCAAGAGACTTCTTGTATAAAACATTATTTATAATAGTGAATCGTGATACCTTCATCCTAAATGCCTTAGGATTTTCATTTCCGGGGATGTGACCTTCCTTGAGATATCTCATGATTGGAGCCGTCCAGGATTTAGGATCCTCTTCAGGATACTTTGCTCCAGGATCCTAAATACCCGCTACTTCTTTATCCCGAGGATTCGTTGCAGGATACAAGACATGTAATATTGGTATTTGGGTTCCTTCTGGTATCCTGATCGATGATCCCAGATTTGCTAAGGCATCTGCTTCAGCATTATCCTCCCTTGGTACCTGTTCAAGTGTAAAAACATCGAAATATCCTGCTAATTTTTTGAGAATATCGAGGTATTCGATTAACTTCTCACCCTTAACTGCATAGGATCCATTAAAATGGTTAGTAATTAACAAGGAGTCAACATATACTTGCAAATTCTTGATACTCATCTTCTTTGCCAGTTCTAATCCTGCAATTAAAGCTTCATATTCTGCCTCATTATTAGTAGCAGGAAATTCACACCTAATAGCCTGGGGTAATATGTCCCCCTGTGGCGATTTTAGTAGTATACCTAAACCTACACCTCTTATATTGGATGCACCATCAGTATATAACGTCCAGGATCCCGAAGATTCTCCTAACTGTTGAACTTCTAGGTCTACCTCGTCCTGAATGTCACTACTGAAATCAGCCACAAAGTCAGCTAAAGCCTGAGACTTTATGGCATTTCTAGGTTGATATACTAAATCATAAGCACTTAACTTTACTGACCACTTGGCCATCCTGCCTGACATCTCTGGTTTCCTAAGCACATTTTTGACAGGATAATTTGTTTTAACATGGATCCTATGTGTCTCAAAATAATGTCTAAGCTTTGTCGATGCCATGACTAGAGCTAATATCAATTTTTCTAAATGAGAATACCTACTTTCAGCATCTAACAAACTTTTACTAACATAATAAACAGGCTACTACTGACCTTCATGATCCTTAATAAGAACAGCACTTACATCATTCCCTGATACAGCGAAGTATAGGGATAGTGGTTCACCATTCTCTGGCTTCATCAATAGAGGTGCAGTTGAGAGATATCGCTTCAAATCCTGCAAGGCTGCTTCATGCTTTGCTCCCCATTCAAACTTCTTATTATTCTTGAGGATATCATAGAATTCCTTGCATTTTTCCGAGGATCTCGAAATAAATCTGTTCAATGCTGCTACTCGTCCTATTAACCGTTGAACATCCTTCATATTCGAGGGTGATTTTATATCTAGGATAGCTTTAATCTGCTCCGGGCTTGCCTCTATCCCCCTTTTCGTCACCATATATCCAAGAAACTTTCCTGCCCCTACTCCAAAATGGCACTTAGCAGGATTCAGCTTCATGTTATACTGATCCAGGATATCAAATGCTCCCTTGATATCCTGGAGGTGATCCTCAGCCTTTTTGGATTTCACCACCATATTGTCAATATATACCTCCATGGTGTCCCCCAACTTATCTTTGAACATCATGTTCACTAATCTCTGGTATGTTGCACCTGCATTTTTCAAACCGAAAGGCATAGCAGTATAGCAATATATACCTGTTGGTGTCATGAAAGCAGTATCCTCCTGATCCGAAGGCTCCATTTGAATCTGCTGAAATCCTGAGGATGCGTCCATGAACGTTAACATTTCATGCCCACCAGTAGCATCCACCATTGCATCGATATGAGGAAGGGGGAACGGATCTTTAGGACAGGCCTTGTTCAAGTCCGTGTAGTCTACACAGACTCTCCATTTCCCGTTTTTCTTCTGTACCACAACTACGTTTGCTAGCCATCTCGGAAACTTGACTTCTCTGATCATACTGGACTTCAACAATCTTTCAACTTCTTCTTGGATAATCGTATTCCGCTCAGGAGCAAATTTTCTTCTTTTTTGCTGAACAGGCTTGAATGATCTGTCAATTTCAAGCTTGTGAGTGATAATGTCTTTGGATATGCTTGTCATATCCTCATGCTTCCATGCAAACGTTGACATCCTGTATTTCAAAAAGTTAGTTAACTGCACTTCAATATCCTGAGGGATATTGGTTCCTACGAGCACCGAGATATCAGGATTATCCTGATCCAGGATAATTTTCTTCACATCCTGCTCCGAAGCTTCCAAGGTATCCCGGGCCCGCATCTTTAATTGCTATGCTTGATTAGGCTTGGTTGAAGATTTCATCGAGGATGAATAGCATTCTTTCGCTTCCTGTTGATCACTTTCAACCTTGACAACTCCCCAAGGGGTAGGGATCTTGATGCATTGGTGATATGTTGATGGCACAGCCTTCATATCGTGAATCCATGGTCTTCCCAGTATGATGTTATAGCAGGATAAGGAGTCCATCACACAGAAGCGTTGTATCGAGTTGACCCCTTCAACGTATACTGGTAACTTTATCTCTCCTACAGTATTTCTAGCTTCTCCACTGAAACCAACGAGCACAGTGGACTTCGAAGTAATGTCCATCAGAGATACATTCATCCTCTTCAATGTTTCCAGCTGAATTATATTGACAGAGCTACCGTTGTCTACCAGTATCCTGCGTACAAAATGGTTAGCCACATATAATGTTATTACCAAAGCATCATGGTGAGGATCCTGAACAGTATCCCTGTCATCACTATCGAAAGTGATCACTTTATCAGTTGTGAGGGTAGTCATCCTGACTGGTTTGTCTCCCCTTTCACTCTTAGCTTCCTTTGCATGTCTCTTAGCCGCCGAATACGAAGTCCCACAAATGTCGGATCCTCCTGAAATAAAGTTAATTATCTTGGAATCTGCTGGGGGTGATGCTGCTCGTTCAGGATCCTTCTCGGGATCCTGCCCTTTATTCTTCTTTCTTCCCAGCAATTCCTTCAGATACCCCTTGCTTAATAGGTAACTTATCTCTTTCCTTAAAGCAATGCAATCCTCGGTCATATGTCCGAAGTCTTCATGGAAGGCACACCATTTAGATTTATCCTTCCAATCAGCTTTCTGCTGGTTCTTTCGAGGCCACCTAGCTTTGTCCCCAAAACCCTGCATAGCATACATTAACTCAGGTATATTAACAGAAAAGCAGTATTCAGATAAGTCAGGATATTCTTCAGGATCCTCGTCTTCAACAGCATTCAGTTTCTTGTTATCATTTCTGCCATATGGCTTGGAGCGATATGGCTTATATGAGGATTCTGATTTCCTGTTAGTTGATTCATAGGTTGAGGTAGAATTCATCCTCTCCTGCATCTTCTTGTCATCTTCCAAACGGATATATCTCAAAGCCCTGTTACGAGCCTCGTCGAGATTCCTGCAGGGATTCATTACAAGATCCTGATAAAACTGAGAATCCTTTTGTAACCCCATCTTAAAAGCTTGCATAACTGTTGCAACATCAAGATGTGTGTTAGGTCCAAAGTTTTACGCTTATCTTTATTACGTTTTATTAGGTTTATTTTATTTAGATTAGCACTTGGGCTTGGGCTAGGCCATGTGAGCCAATGGGGTAGAGGCTCCTATAAATAGTCATGTCTAGATTATTGTTTAGTAGAGCTCTCCATATTCTTGTAATGATGTAGCCCTAAATAGAGAGCCTTGTACCAGACAATCCTAGGGATTGTGTGCAAGGTTCTCGAAGATCGTACCAGACAGTCTTCGAGACTGTGTGCGATCTAAGCAGCGGCACTAAGTTCGTTAATAAAATATTTCTTTTTGTTCTTGCCGGTTTGATCTTATATTCCGCATTCGATCGAACCGTTGAGTGATATCACGGGTTTTTCGGGACTAACAAGTGGTATCAGAGCCCTTGAAGTCTTTCAAAGGCTCGGTTTTGATATCGCTCGAAGAACAAGAAGAAGCTTTGCACAGTGTCGGGGGATGATTGTTCGTCAAAAGTAAGATCTCCGGTTTATGAAATCTGGTTTTCATTCACAGATCTGAAAAATTCAAGATCTGATGATGTTTTTGTTCATCCAACTACACACTGCTGAGTGTGTGTTGTAGATGTTTCCGCCGCCAAACTGAAAAAGATGGTTTTGGTCGGAGGACAAAAGTGACCGGAGAAAAAGGTGTACAGTGGTGTTTGTGGTGGTCGATGAAGATGATGATTGAGCCTTGAATATGATGGTGAACGGTGATGGCAGGTGGTACACGGAGATGATGGTGGTGGTGGGTGACGAGTGGTGGTAACCGGAGATGATGAAGCTGAATGGACCTGCAACTGTACGGAGATGATGAAGGTGGTCGGCGGGCCTGAGCAAGTTGCAGGTTTATTGAAGATCGTCAGAGGTGAATGAATCAAATCGGTGAACGGTGACGGAGGTCGTCGGAGACGATGATGGAGTGCGCGGTGGTGATTATTACAAGAAAATGAACTCTGATACGATGTAATAGTGAAATCGGATGGATTGCAAGTTGAAAACTGAAAGATGAAACGATGATGATGATGATGACTGATGAAGAATGAGGATGATACTTGTGGATCGGAGATACGTTGCGGATGATCTCGGACTGTTTAGATGATGTTTCTGTTGTTGTCTGATGATGTCACAGCAGCATCAGCAAGAGAATGTTGGGAACATTCTTGACGGCTGCAGAGGATGTCAAATCAGGGAATTAAAAATCCCTAGTAATTGTGAGCCGTCAGATGAGGAGTATGATCAATGGTAGCGATGAAGAGGTCAAAAAGTGAGGAGACTGATTTGTTATTGGTGCAGAACTTTTGTGGGGCCTGATATGGAGACAAAAAGTTTTCTGATATTAGATTGAAACTAAGCCCAATAGATGTGAGCCCAGGTGTGTCTAGTTCTATTTCTGTTAATGTAAGCCCAAACAAAACAAGTGGAGGTCCATGTCATACAGTAGCTTTGCCTATGGCAGCTGCTATTGGGCCAGTTGTGTGTGGGTTTCAAAAGAATGAATTTGTTGGGCTTGAAGGTAATACCAAGTCGTTTGCTGAAAATGGTAATTGAGCTTCATTATTTGCACTATAATGATGTTGGCCACACAAGAATCTCCAACGTTGCAGATTACTGGAGTGTTTTTCTGTGATTTGTACAGATTAGGCCAACCACAGATTGGATCAGAATGTTTCTAGTGATGCTTATGGATCGTACGACTTGAATACCAGACGGATTACTTTGAATCCGTGTGTTCTTGTTAGTGAATCAATACATTTGCATCCGATATAACACGTCTGATCCGACATCATCCGAGATCAAGTTTTTCATTCCATCAATCACCCGCAATCATCCGAGATTAACAAGATTCAAGCGAGACATCATCACGAGTTATTTTCATCTTTATAAATTTCATCCGAGATTGATATCGTTTCATCCGAGATGATCAGTCATCATCCGAGATCTCCATCATTCGTCCGACATCACATTCATAACCTTTTCATCCAATATACGTTGATGGGCTTGTTCACCGCTGGACCACTAAAGGAGAAGACCCAAGGTTGGAGATCGTCTAAATCGTAATAAAGAGAGCATAAAACTAGGGGGAGATTGTTAGGTCCAAAGTTTTACGCTTATCTTTATTACGTTTTATTAGGTTTATTTTATTTAGATTAGCACTTGGGCTTGGGCTAGGCCATGTGGGCCAATGGGGTAGAGGCTCCTATAAATAGTCATGTCTAGATTATTGTTTAGTAGAGCTCTCCATATTCTTGTAATGATGTAGCCCTAAATAGAGAGCCTTGTACCAGACAATCCTAGGGATTGTGTGCAAGGTTCTCGAAGATCGTACCAGACAGTCTTCGAGACTGTGTGCGATCTAAGCAGCGGCACTAAGTTCGTTAATTAAATATTTCTTTTTGTTCTTGCCGGTTTGATCTTATATTCCGCATTCGATCGAACCGTTGAGTGATATCACGGGTTTTTCGGGACTAACAAGCGAAAATACGGATCAAACAACGATATCAAACAATCACCAAGGATGGGCGGAATCCAAACTTGATGATCTTCAAGAAATAATCAAGAACACTATGAAGATTTGAATATTCAAATGATTCAATGCTTAAACTTGCATACAATAGATATTGTCTAATACAAGTTTCAAAAACAAGAGAACCAACCTATGCTCCTCATTTCTTTCCTCTATTTATAGTAAGGGGTTTCCCCCAAAACCCTAGGCCCATTATCCCTAAAGCCCACTCTAATACCCACATTCTACAACTTGGTCCATTTAGTAATAACTCCTACTAATCCATAAACCTATAGGGCCTAACAATCTCCCCCTAGGTTTACTGGATTAGTTGCTGAATCCGTCAGGAGGACCACCAGGCAACGGAGCTGGATCAGCAAAGACACGATTCTTGAACTTCTTCTTCAGGTTCACTTTCAACAGATAGCAGCATACCCACATCACTTTGTAGTTGCTCGGTCATCTGATCTTTGCTCGATTTTTTTGAGTTTGCAAAGATGAGATCGGTGATTTTTTCACGGCAGCATCTTCTTCCAACGCAATCACTTTTCTTTGCAGCTTTGCTACATCAACGGTTGTATCATCATCACTATCTCTTTCTTCAAAAAAATTCATTTTGTTGGCTGCAAAGCACATGGCTGCTTCATCATGCTCAGAGAAATCGGCACCACTGGAACTTCCTACATTAAACCTAATGCCGCTTGAGCTTTCTGGTTGCAAATGAGTTGTTTCAGGCAGATCGAGATCGAAATCGAATTTTAAATCAAAATCGAGATCTTGTGTGCTTGTTTCTCGAGTAGCAGCAGTGACTTGTGGATCGGTAGGCATAGTAGGCTCTGGATCTGAGCTTGGGCCAGAGAATGAAAATAAGGAGCTGTTTCGGTTCTTCGTTTTTTTTTGTTGGATACTTCTTCAGCATCATCTGTCGAATCATCTTCAATCTCAGGAATAGATACGGAGGGAGGGTTTCCGATACTATCCTTCAAGGATTCAATCAGGGCTTGAAGATCTTCAGTCGTCATTTACGTTGATTCTTGAACGGGTTCCTCAACATTCTCAGAGACAAATACTTCCACATCATTGTCTTCGTCAGATTCTTCTTCGTATGAATCTAGAATTTTTGTTTCTATCTCAGCTTTCTCATCAGCAAGTGTCTGTTGCACGTCATGCTCTTCGGCAATTGTGGCATTCAAAGGCTTTGGTTTGTAAAGTATAAGAACCTGCAAACCTTGTAATTCGAATAAGTGGTCCAGGAAGACAATGAGAGGATCCGAGATGATCAGAAGATGAGATTAATCCAAAACATGACTCGAAAGAGAGAATGATTGCCAATTAATAGTGTTTTGGATTGGGCCTGAGATCAAACGGCCAAGCCCCAACTCGGAACAATGGGCCGGATCTGATTCGCGTTATCCACGACAGTGGGCCCTAATCCGAAACAGTGTGTCAGACTATCACTTTAATGATTTGCTTTTTCATGGCAAAAAACATCTTTCTCAAAATCAACGATTCAACCAACCGAGCAACCTTTTTGAGCAAAGAGATAATCAAAACAAAACAAATTAATAATAGAAAACTAATGGAGGAGTAATATAGGGAGAACCTGCCATGGGATCAAAATCGTTCTCGAACTGATTAAGGGACACTTTTCAGCTCTTCGTTTACTCAGGCTGGTCCACGCAATTGTTGATATGCTTGTCCTCTTAAATCCACCGCTCAAACTTCAACTTTTTGCTTTGTGATACGCTTTTAGGTAGGTTTATACTGTGACATCTGTGTGTCCCATTCCAAGGCATACCCCCGCGATCAAGGTAAGCACAACAGTTCATCGTAGCCGGTGAGTATACTGAGATCATCCTTTTATTATATTTTTGATTTTTTTTTTAACGCCAGACTTCCTGGTGAACAGGTCAGTACTTCCGTACAGCAGAGAGACCAAGGAAGATCTGACGAGAGCCCTTTTATTCTATTTTTTTATATATTTTTATATTTTTTACAATGCCAGACTTCCTGGTGAACAGGTCAGTACTTCCGTACAGCAGAGAGACCAAGGAAAATCTGACAAGGGCTCTTTTAGCAAGATATCCTGACTGTGTCCAGGTCAGTACCTTCGTACAGCAGAGGGACAGCCCTGATATCCTGGATGAATCATCAACATAAAGACCCGAAACTTCAGATGTTGGCTATCTATCAACGCAGGATTTAAGACCATGAAATCATACACCGTTGGTCTGTTACCCACGAGATGTCCAGTCCATTATGTTTGTATCACTTTTGCTTCTTTTTGTTTTTCGAGCGGCAGACCTATCAACACATTGCAGTGGAGCCTAACCTGTTCAGCATTGAAACCTTACATGTGTTAATCAAGTTCTTTAGCACGAAAATTCATTTCATTTCCCAGGCAACTATTTCTCCCCCTCAAACGATGCGTATGTACATATATGTTTTTTTTTCTTTTTTTTCCCCTCAAACTATGCATATGTACATATATGTCCCTCTCCCCCCTAAATTTGTGCATCACACTTTATGCGCAAATTTACTTATTTATTTACATTAAGACGAAACCTGTTGTTTTTTTTTTGTCGCTCAGTCTGTGATACGTATCATTTTCAAAAGATCTACAAGCACATTGAATCGCGAGATGCTGACAGGTTTTGTAAAAAAAAAATCCACTGAATTAGAGTCAGTGTGGATCGGTTTAAGTTTAAACAATCCTCTATCAAAGCAATCTCGAATAAAACGCACCTTGATATCAATGTGCTTGGTTTTAGAGTAAAAGACAGGGTTTTTGATAATCAGGATAACGGCATCATTATCAAAATAAGTAGTAGAGTTTAGATAAGCCAAACCGTAATCCTTGAGCTGGTGTTGCATCCAAAGAACCTGAGAGCAGTAGGCAGCAGATGTTGTACCGCACTTTGCTTCCGCTGCAAAAGTGAGCTGTTGCTTCTTGCGCTGCCATGAGATGAGACTGTCCCTCAAGAATTGGCATCCAGCTGATGTACACTTCATATCCCTGTTTTGACGAACTTGCATGCCCAGAAACATTTTCACTTCTCCCAACGAGCTCATTTCGAACTTCTTTCTCATCACCAATGCATGTTCCTCATCATGATCCAGACCTTTAACTTGCTCGAAGCAACTTTCTCATACCCGATTCGTTGTGGGACTGCACACCAGCAGCTTGAGATTAAGAAACTTCTAGATATTATACCAGATTGCTCCCCCTCACTTGATGCAGTAGCGTTGTTGATCACCGGTGGATCTACAGTGCAATATGAGGGAATTGCTCCCAGAAACAGAGAAGTTCCTTGAGCATTTGAGGGTCCTGAGGAGACTTCAATGTTACGGACTACACCATCAGGGATAGCTACAGCAGGTTCAGAAATCGGCTACTGAATCGGTCGAAGAACGAAATTGCGAGTCACTCTCGGTGAAGAAAACCTCCATCCCTTTGTTGCACATCAGAGATACGCTCAAAAGGTTGTGCTTCAGTTCTGGGACATAATTGACGTCTGAGAAGATGAGAACCCCGTTTCTGACAGTGCCCTTCATGGTTATTCTTCCAGTTTCCCTTCCTGCGAAGTTGACACATCCACCATCGAACATTTTTTTTTGTAATTCAACTGGGATAAGTCTTCTGTCACGTGTCTGGAACAACTACTATCGAAAAACCGAAGTCTAACGATCGCCCTCCATAGCCGTTCCTGCACACTTAGCGGGATTAATTAGAAACTGGAACCCAGGCCATTGTTGACCTGAGGTGACCATCGCTATCAGTGTAAGAAACTTCACGAAAAATCATACAACTCTTAACATCGCCGGTGGTTTTTGGCGATGGAGTAGATGTTGATGGTTGCGAACACGGAGACTGGGATCCAACAGGAGTTTTAGGTTTCCAATTCCTAGTGTCTGAAACACTTTCATTTGCTGGAAAAACTTTTGTTTTTCTTTGAAACCTATTTATGTTTGAAAATTTTTGACTTTCCTGTTTGGCAAGATTCCAGTCTCTGTCAGAAGGCCTTGCTTTGGGATGTCTATTTTTGACGAAATTTGAGTGCATGGCCTTCTGATGGTACATGTTCCTAGAGTAGTAGGGACGATGAACACAATTTCTTGCGATGTGTCCCGGAATTCCACAATTAAAACACGTCTGTCTTTTTGAGAGAAAGACATTCAGTTCTGCTTGTGTTATTCTAGGGAACTGATCAAGTCCTTTCTTTTCCTTTGATGCTGATTGCTTGTGCGTATGTTTGGTCTTGGAAGAACCCTGCTTACAGTTATCAGCACAAGAGTAAGCCTCCGCAACTTTACCCTTCAGTTTTGATTCAGTTTGCTTAAGAGTCGGGTTTTCCTTTTGAGTCTTCTTTTTGCGTGATTTTCTGTTTCTACGTGACCGTCTTTTCTTTAAAGGAGCAGATTCAGTAGATTTTGCTTCATTTGAAACACTTTCTTCAGAATCTAATCCTCTGGGATCAAGAGTTGAATCATCTGTTGAATTGACTTCCATAGATTCTTTTTCCTCAGAAACTATGTTTTCAGGAGTTTCTTCAGAATTGGTTTCCACAGATATCTCTTCTTCAGATTCATCAACCTCTGAGTCCTTGACATCAACTGATTCTGGTTTCTCACTCGAAGAGCAGTCTATGTTTGAAACTGTTTGACTATCTTCGGGCGTTGCACTACTTGATTCTGAGTGTTTGTCACACTTGGAATTTTCAGAAGCGCTACATTCATTATCTGATGTACCAGAATCTGCAGCTTGAGTGTTAGGTTCATCAGATGATCCCTGTTCATCATTATCTTTATCCTGTTCATGAGTTTCTTTTGTATCAGTTGATGTTTCAGGCACACTAGAATAGTTGCCCGAATCATCAGAATTGATCTCTGAGTCACTTGAAACAGATGTCTCAAGTTTATCAGTCGATACATCAGATTTTCCTGTTAAAACATTTTCATCACCACAATTATAGTCTAAAACCACAGCACCTGAATCATCAGTTTTAATAGGAATACCCCGACTCTCAGCATACCAAGACATAACACAGTTCCAAGCGTAATTATCGCATTTGGCAGCATTTGAATTATTAGCAGCATCAGCAACATCAGTAGCGTTTGAATGTGATTTATCATCTACTGCAGACTGCTCTTCAACTGTTACTGACTCTGCACACAAACTAGAACAGTTAGTATTTTTAACAGAATTAGAATTTGGTAAAATTTCTTGTTGCTCATTTGCGGATGTTTTCACTGGTTCTGTTTCATTCTTTGGTTCATTTTCCTTTTCAGATTCGCCAGCTGATTCGTTTGAGCAATTTTTATCCGCATTTTTAACAAAATTCATTGGTTTTTGAAAATCAGCTGGTCTGGCATTCTTTGGTCTGAAGGGCTCCCATGGAACATAGTCACTAGGTTTGCCATACATCATAGTGTCATAATTTTCCATTTCCTGCTCAGTGATTGGCAATCTAGAATAATTATGATTGTATGGTGGCGGAGCCTGTTTATACCCCAAACCCTTTCCCTTGTTTTCTTGATAAGCAAGTTGCACATCGCACAGATTACGAACAGTCTCACTAGAAGTATCAAACTTTTTGATGTTTAACTCGTTTTGTTTATACTTTCCAGTGAGGAGCTCTAGCTCACCCTTCACAGAGTCACATTCAAGAGTTTTGACTGTGAGTCTATGTTTGTAGTCGTGAACCCAACATTGCTGTTGATTCACGTCCCTGTGAAGTTGAGCTATGTCCTTCTTAAGTGCTTCAATCTTTTCATAGAGAATCTTATTATTCTCTCGAAGACTGATGTACTTTCCCATGACACTGTTATAATCCGTGATCAATGCTGAGTTTTGTGATCTCAGAAGAGCAACTTTCTTTCTACAGTGCTCTGTACACAACAGAGAATTTAGCGTTTCAGAGAGAGATTTCGGTTCTTCAACTTGGGCCTGGGGTGCTGGTTTGGCCACCTCATCGGGATGAGACCCTGTTGATTGTGGGCTCTTCACATTAGATGATGAAGTTGCCACGGGTGAAGGTGAGGGAATCTGAGCAGCGTTGGGATTAGTAGCAAATGGCGAAGTACCAACGACCTTCTGACAGTTAGACGTAGATGACGATGTGTTTGCGTGATTCTGACTCCTCTGCTTGTCTTCCTGGATATATTTATTGACTAAGGAGATCACATCTTTGGTTTCCGTTGTAGCATGATTGTATGTCCCCATGATAACTGCAACACGATAGTCCCATGTCTTGCTACGTGGCAAACCGTACAGAAAAGCCCTGTTAATCCTACCAAGTGTCACATTTAACCCGCTCTTCTCTATTTCAGAAAGCAGTTGCGTAAACCTTCTGATCACGTCTTCTACATTTTCACCCTCAATATATCCGAAACTATCGAGTTGTTTCCAGACCAACTCACGTTGAGATACAGTGCTTGGAGAATTCATCGTTGAATCAAGCGATAACCCGTAAACTTGCTAACTCAAGCACTCCGCAAACCCCTTTTTAATTTTATAACCCCCCCTTTTTTTTAAATACTAGTTAATAATTTTTTAATATATTATATATAATCACCCTTTTTTAATTAATATAAAAATAAACTATTTATAATATTATAATTATATATTTTAATAAAAAACTTTTAATTTAATAATAATGATTAAGAAATGATTATGTAATGATTGTCTAATAATTACCTAATAATTAATATTTTATAATTAATTCAAAAATTCAAACGACAAAACCACTGTCGTTTTCTACGTTTAAACTATCCGTCCAAAACCCTAATCTGAAAACACAGCCGCCGCCAAGGTGATGATGATGATGAAGATGAAAGAGATGACCGGAGATGTAGGGACGGCGATGAGGATGTAACGACGGTGAATGGTGCAGTCGCCGGAGATGACGATGAAGGTGAGGGTTTAACGCTGATCGGAAGTGATGATCGGCGGAGGTGATGTGAGGTGAAAACGATGACCGGAGGATGATGATGATCGAAGGATGGGTGGAAGATCACTGTGAACGACGATGGTGTATTATCGGCGGTGATCGGAGAACGGCGGAGATCGGTGTTGTTGCAGGTGACGGCGTCAGGAAAGAAGTGCAATGGTGATGATGATTACGGATAAATATGACGAAACTGTTGAATGATTACGGATGAAGATTTGGTCCGAAATGATGATTCCAGATAGAACAGTGTGTGTCGGATAGAAGAAGGCTGTATTCCGGATGAAAACGAAACGATCACGGACGGAAGTTGTTTGATTACGGATGAGGAATGATGAAGAAAGATATGATGATGCGATCCGAAATGTTATCTGAGATGATCAACGTTTGTATCCGGAATGACTCGAGATGGAGAACGATTATGTTGACTAATGATTGCGGATGAAAAGAAGAACAACGTCGGATGATTTCGGATGTAGATTGTTAATCCGTGATGATGATTCCGGATTGTCGGCTTGTCGGCTGCTGATGATGATGTTTGAACAGTGATGATGAATGTACAATTATGAATGTTGAGTGATGATGACTTTGTCTGCTGTTGATGATGACTATTGATGATGTCAGATGATGATTTTTGAAGATTTAAATATTTGAAGATTTTGAAAATACTTTGACAACTTCTAAACAAATCAAAATACCAAAATATATGGATTTTTAATAAAAATAGAATGAACACGATGAAGAACGCGAAGAACACGATGAAGATCTTCAACAAAAAAAAACAGAATTTCTTGATGTTTGATATCTAATTGGCTCTGATACCAATTGTTAGTCCCGAAAAACCCGTGATATCACTCAACGGTTCGATCGAATGCGGAATATAAGATCAAACCGGCAAGAACAAAAAGAAATATTTTATTAACGAACTTAGTGCCGCTGCTTAGATCGCACACAGTCTCGAAGACTGTCTGGTACGATCTTCGAGAACCTTGCACACAATCCCTAGGATTGTCTGGTACAAGGCTCTCTATTTAGGGCTACATCATTACAAGAATATGGAGAGCTCTACTAAACAATAATCTAGACATGACTATTTATAGGAGCCTCTACCCCATTGGCCCACATGGCCTAGCCCAAGCCCAAGTGCTAATCTAAATAAAATAAACCTAATAAAACGTAATAAAGATAAGCGTAAAACTTTGGACCTAACAATGTGGGATATCCAAGGATTCTCGACTGAATTTGTTCACATAATCCCTCAAGGATTCCTGAGGCCCTTGAGTTATCCTGTAAAGATCACTGGTTAGTTACTCAAAACTCCGACTACAAGAAAATTGACTGTTAAATAAATTAACCAAATGAGCAAACGAAGTAATTGAGTGAGGAGGGACATTTAACAGCCATTTTAAGGCTGATCCTGTCAGGGTAGAACCGAATCCCTTGCATAAGCATGCTTCCTTGAGATCTAGAGGGATAGGGTTGATTTCCATCTGTTCCCTATACTGGGCAATATGCTCCTCTGGATCCGTAGTCCCGTCATACAGTTTCATGTTGGGAGTCTGGAATCTTTTTGGGATTTCAGCATCACAGATAGGATACGCAAAGCGGGATATCCTGTGGCTGTCTTGGGATACTTCTGGAATTGGCTGGACCACTCCATGTACACTGGATATCATGTCCTTCAATTTCTGGAGCTCCCTGGTAAATGTTGACGTCATACCTGCATCCTGCAAAGAGCCATTGTTGTTAGTAGCAAGAATATTATTATTTGACACATTACCGGTCTGAGGATTTTGGCCATATCCTGAACTCCTCACAGTCGACATCCTGACCGAGGAGGGTATCTCAGGGGTATGATTCTGAGAATGGCTTGGGACGATATTCCCCCTGTTATCCTCAGTGTAAACTGCGGAACTGAAATTCAAAGCCCTGGGCTGTATAGGAGTGACAGTTTCTTCAGCGGGTCTACTCGAGCTAGCTTTTAAGAGTTGTATTTCTCTTAACATCATTTGATTAGTTTCCTGTTGCTGCCTCATTTGTTCCTGCACACTTCCAAATAAAGTTAGAATTTCATCATTAGAGGCTAAAACGGGAGCAGATCCCTGAACACTCCGAGTAGGGATAACATCTTGAGGTTGTGAAGAAAATGGCATCCTTGGAGGAGGTGGTGGAAGCACCGAACCGGTAATAGCAGAGGTTGCAGCAGACATAGTGGAGGAGCTCATGTTTGATCTTGAGGCCATTGTAAACAATGTGGCAAAAAGTTTTGAAAATAGAAAACCGATTAACGAATTCACAAAGATTTTTAGTAAAAGTGGCACCACTTGCCCCACGGTGGGCGCCAAATTGTTTTGGTCAAAAATTACCGAAGAAATTTAGTGATCAAATTAGTTAAGTGAGGTAGTGTGCTAAAATTATGTGTGAAAAATATGTTAACCAAATTAGTTATGAAAACAGTTTCAGGATACGGCTCAGGATATCGAGCTGTATTTACAATCAAACAATGAGCAAAAATGTAAAGGTGGACACGTGATGTACGAGGAAAGCCCTTGATCAATCTAGATCGCCGGCATAAAACCTCGGGAGCTGACAATCGCAGCTGCCTTGTTCTTCTATTGCTTCAAATATCAGCATACAGTGCAGGATGTGGTGCGGATCGACTATGTGTTACAATGTAATTCGAATACAAGTGTTGTGTGTAGTGTTTGCAATGAGCTAGAGAGAAAGTGTTTGAAAATGTGAAAGTTGAGTGCCTTAATCTGATCCGCCCCCATCTATTTATAGTAAAACAAATGTAACTAACTATCCTACATAGCCGGGATCCAATGAATATTCCTTAGTCGAACGTTGTAGACCTGGTCTTTCGGGCTCAACGTCTCTCCTTTAACAAATACGCCCGAGTCTTGAGGAGATAGAGTCCATTTGACCGTTGGCAAGTCCCAGTCTTTAACCTGCACGTGATTAATTCGATATACCTCAGGATATCACCCAGGATGTTAGCAATATCCCCGTCCAGTATCCTGATCACAGATAAACAATTAAAAGCATGATATAGTTCAAGATATGTATGCTTAGAAAATGAGCCATAACAACTTAACAGTTGAAGGTTTCATTTCAAAGCGAGACCCATCCGCCTCCAACTGTTATACTGTTCAAAACAAGTTATACTAATTGATGACCAAGAGCTTCATCCTGAAACCCAGGACCCATCCACCTTTGGCCATCATATTGTTTTAGTGTAGGAAATATAAATTGTTCAAAGACTGGAAAAGTAAATTGTTCAGATAACCACAACCATTAAATCTAAAAAAGTGGGCTCCGGCCTTGGCACATACATCCATCATCGCCCACGTCGCTGCTTTTAAGGGGCAGCACCCTCTTCCATCATGACTTCATCGGTAGCATCCTCTCCAGCATTTGTCCCAGCATCACCACCAGCATTTGTCCCAGCATCACCACCAGCATCCTTTGAAGCACCAACATCATGCACCTTCTCGACCACCTTGGCAGGCTCCTCCACAGCAGACTTTACAGGAGGCTCCACAAGATTACCACCAAGATCTTTCTGCTTCATCTCCCATTCCTTGATATTCCATGAAGGGCATTCAAAGCCCAAAGCCATAGCCACATACGCCATTTTCAGTCTGGCCTGAAGAAGGGAGATGATAACAGAATTCTTGAGGCTCTCCAGGTATGAAGCCATAGCCTGCTCGTGTTGAACTTGGGTGGCATCGGACTTGGCTTGAGCTTCGTGGGTAATCTTCTGGATGGCAGACTGATGCTCTTGAACCATTGCCTTGTATTTGGCTTCATAGTGTTCTGATTTGGCGGTGGTAATCGCTGCTTGGTCCGCAATGGTGGCTTCGGCCTTTTTCAGCTTACTTTCTAGCATGACGTTTGAGCCACATGCGTCTTCATAAAGCAACACCAGGCGTTCAAGACCCTGCAAAATAAGAAAACATGTATCAGCCTTAATTAATATAATCAGCACATGGTGCAAGATATAGGTCAAGGATACTGACCTGGTTGAGGAAGCCTGTTATGAATTTGCTGGATTCTGTAAACCCGTGGTTCTCGAATGGGAATACATGGGATGTAGCAGGATGGTCTGCTTCCTTCCTTTTCTGGGAGCCGGAGGCCCGGGTCCTGGATGCTGGAGGAGCTTTGGGAGCAGTAGCAGTCTTCGAACTACTAGGCTTTTGTGTGGCAGCTGGTTTCGAATTGGATTCTAGCTTGATAGGTGCAAGGCTGGAATAACTGTCCAACTCATCGAGCTGGAAGCCTTCAAGGTTGATGACCGGCACTGTACAAAGGGAGAAATGTTTAATTCTTAACATTTATACTCTATAATCAATCTAATCATATACTTACCAGACATTTCTGAACTTGATTTTTGACTTGAGTTTGACTTGAGTTTGTGAGAGACAGGGAGAAGTTTCTTTCACTGGCAGGAAGTCGATAGATCTCTTTGATCCTGGGCTGCGATTCTGCGCTTGGGGGTGCTAGGTCTTTGAAATTCGCTGCACAAAATATTAGGATATCAGTCAAGGATATAGTTGAAGGATATATTTGGGGATATTCCTAAAACCTTAAATCCTACCCTTGGTTAACCATCTAACTGGCATGTCAAAACCCTTGTCAATAGACTCCCTTTTTTTACGAAAAAGAACTTCCGTTGCCACTGATCTTCGTTCTTAGTGGCCTTGAGAATTAGGTGGTTCTTGGAGGTAGAGAACAAAAGAAAACGGCTGTTACCATGGGATCTCAGTCGGTATGCTATAGGAAGGTCATCGATGCATAGGTCAGGGCAATGATGAGATTTAATTTGGTTTAACACCATTAAAACTTACCACACCATTGGCATAGTTTGAGCATAACTGAGGCCGGTAAGTTCGAAGAAACGGGAGATGAAGGGTGGAAATGGATATCGGAGTCCCAAGGAAAAGGGATAGGCGAAAAAGCAGACCCACTCGTTTGATGTTGCGTCTGATCGAACCTCCCGATCGAAAGGGCGAATGACCACTCCGGCGGGAAAGGCATCGGAATCCTTCAAAGCGGCGATGTCAGCATTGTTGAAGGAACAAATCTCCTTTTCCGGCTCTCGGATAAGGTTTTGACTCGCAAGGGTTGGGACCGGCTCGTGATGCCATGAGAGGTATCGACCAAGAAATTCAATAAAAGAAAAACAGAGAAGAGAGAAAGGAAATACCTGAAAAATGGCTTGGAAAGTGATGATCATGATGCTGATTAAATCAGCTAAATAAGGAGCTGAGTATAGGGGGTAAAGAGTAAATATCGCGTTGGAAATTACACCAAGTCACATCAAGCATCGTTTCGGTTTATTAACCTCGATTTAAGAGATAAGATTAAAAATATATCCGTTGGAATTGGTATACCAACAGATATATTTTGGGGACAATTGTTATGGGTCATTTTCTGCTCATATATCCCGATTAATATTCTGACTCAGTTTGTTTTATTGTGACCAGGATACCGGATTAGGATATTGGTAACCTCTTGGCACGATATCCTGGTAATAAATAATTAACCCACGTGCAGATTAGAAGGTGCAAGTCTCCAACGTTCAAGTGGACTTCTTCTCCTCAAGACTCGGGCAAATCAGTTGGGTTATAGACGTTGAAGCCGGAAGACGTGGACTACAACGTTCACCTGAGGAATATTCGTTGAATCTCGTAAAAGTAGGCTAGTTTGTTAGTTTATTTTACTATAAATGGATTGATCGGATCAGATAGAAACACACAATCTTTCTCACACTCTTTCTCTCTAGCTGCAAACGCTCACAACACACTAACACTTGTATTCGAATCACATTGTAACACTTAGTAGATCCGCATCATATCCTGCACTATATCCTGATATTTGAAGTAACAGAAGAACAAGGCAGCTGCGATTCTCAGCTCCCGAGGTTTTGTCACACACTGGCTTTGCGGAAGCGTCGTTAATTTTGGTGTGACTTCTTAATACCATAGCTTAACCATAACAAGCTATATGGAATAAAATCATGCAAGATCATCCATTCGATTAAGTTTTAAAACCAGAGTAACATAACATTGTCTTAGGGACTTACAACCTCATAACATAAAACATTGTCTTGATAAACATAAACATCAACATGAAATAAACGCAGTTTAAGATTTGTGACTCGTCCAGGAAAAAGTCACATTTCCTAAACCCGGATGACCTCGGAACCCTTATGCAGCGGGAAAACATAACATACCGCGCCAGATCTTTAGTTTCCTAAAATACATGTAAGTTGAAAAATCAACAATAATGTTGAGCGAGTTCATGTGTAAGTGAGTAAGTAAACCTTTGTGAGTATAAAAATAGTCTTGGTATGTAGCAAATAAGGGAATTGAGATCACCAATGGTTTGCAAGGCCACTGATATATGTGAAGTGCAAATAGGGAGACTCAAACCTAGCAGATTTCGCCACGGCATTAGTATGTGGACAAAGTCACCCCAAGGTCCGTTTCTAGTTTGGCCTGGGGCTGGGCTCGCTACACCCAGATAGATCTACCGCTCCTGTCCCTCGGTCCCGTTATGAGGACTAATGGCCTCATATTGCTCCTACCCACTCACATGATCTAAGTAGTAAACCTCCTTACGCTAACCATACCATGTATATAGTACTTGTAATCAAAGTAACATGTATTTCACCCCCGCAGTTAAGAAAACTGAAAACAGTTAGAGAAAAGGGGGACATGAACTCACAGTGAAGCGCCTCTACCAAGTATCTCCTGCTCACGCAGCTGTGTGACGACCTACACGTACTAATTCTATTAGACAGACGGCCGTGCCTTAGCTTCATGGTTTATGTTTTTGGGAAATAGTTAGACAACTATTTCGTGTTTACATTTTGTAAATACTTGGTAATTATTTTCCTTCCCAAGGATGGGGGATTCAATACATGTGCGTTCAAATTATATCATGAAGTCTCACTTAATATATGTATATGTTTCTAATTTCACATAATTTTTCTCCAATAATACGTTGTTAAAATACGCGTTCATAAATATTTCCGTAAGTGCGTAAGTTACGCTTTAACAATCGAGTGGTAATATAATTACCGGTGTAACTTATATATTTATGGTGAAAGCGTTCGTATTATTTTGGATTCGTTAACGTTCGTAAATATTATTTTTACTCTAAAATAATATTTATGTATTTTCACAAAATAATCATAAACAGTGTGTGAAAATATATATTTATCACCTTAAATTCTGTGAAAATCCCACCTCCGAATATTTAGTAAATAAAGTCATGGCGAAATTTATATTTCGAAAACATGTCAAAAATAATTCTAACACTTGTAGTGTAAATAGTTCTAAGTGTTAGGTTTTTAGAAAAATTTCGCCAGAGTTTCCTCTGTAACTGGAGGTGGCCACGCTTTAAAGCGTATCATTTTCTTTAACAAATCAACTCAACAATTTTCTTTATTTGATCAAAACAACTTTTCTCACAACAACTAATCAACATATGTGTAAATTGCCAAAAATTACATGAACTTGCAGTTTTCCGAAAACTATGGTGTAAATTCCCTTAAATTTAGTAGATCTTCATATTAGGTAATTTGATCTTGTAAAAACCTTGTTTTTAGAGAAAATCCATCTTTACAACTTCCGGTCATCTTTTACAAAAACTGTTATTTTGTCGGACCTTTTCATTTCACAAGTGTTTACACACTTGTGGTTTATAAAAAATCATTCCTGTTAGTGTAAGATCCATTTTTAGAAAGCATGATATCTTTAACGCTTGGTCCTTTGAAATTACCACTTGCAGATACGTAGATCTGCCAGTTTTAAACACAATTTTACAAGTAAAACTCTTTTACACAAGTTCATGATTCGCGTGTGGTAGAGTTTCCCCTTTTAACCCTTGTATCATTCAAAACAAGCTTATGTTAAGATCCATGATCTTACCAAACCGGGTTAAACGACGATCCGAGCTACCACATCATAGATCGGGCCTAAATAATCATACATTTCGAATACTACATCATTTACACAACATATGAGTTATTAACCACCATTTTTAGTGTTTTAAGTAGACTTTAAAGCATCAACTTGTAAGATTTCGAGTTTTAATCATCATACATCCTATTAACCACCTTAGATTAGTTCAAATACGAGTTTTAAGCATTATACCTCTAGCTCGAGGCTAGGGAAGAATCTACGCGCAAATGAGGTGGATAAAAGCAAGATAAAGAGGTCCTTCAAACTCCGAGTGCACCAAGCCTCCTAATACGCGATCCTTGAAGCTTGTATGATGTTGGAATGAAGTGAACTAAACTCGAAAATGGATGTAGGGGAGGGGGGTGTTCGGCCGTGACTTATTTAGAGAGAAAGAGAGAGCTTTGGTGAGTTGTGAAGTGTTAAGTGACAAATGGTTTAAGCTTAGTTACTTATAGACAATTCTAATGTTAATTACCCAATGGTTAATGTGTCTAGAAGATATTAAGCAAACAAGATTTTAATAATCTTGTAAGGACAAGTGTGTCCCCCCTTAGTTGGGAACGGTTAGGAGGGGGGGTCTTGGTCCGATTCCAACTAGATAGGTAAGTATTAGTTAGGTTAAACCAAGTTAGTTAAGTGTTTAACCCAGTTACTCATGTGTAGTGTGTTATGACGGGTGTTAGGGCATACGGGGACCCTAACTGGCTCAGAAAAAGATAGATAGTGTAAATGACAATACTTTTCATGTTCCGGGTATAGTCCGGTTGTTTGGTTGGATAGTAATCCGTTAAAGTGCTTAACAAAGCTTAAAGTGTCATTATTACTCTCTTTAGTGACACAACTCATTTCTGACACTTTGGAAAGTGTCTAGTGTTATTTTTCTCATGTTTTGGCACTTTATTAGTTAGCTAAAAGCTGAATTATTTGGTAAAGTGCTGAGTTTTGTACTTAGAGTACGTTTTAGGCACATCCAGTCATTGTGACTTATTCCTAGAGACGCAGTTCTACAACCCTTGTATCCCTACACTCACCACTAGTGTAGCAAAATATCTCAGGCTCTTACAGGCCTTAGAGGCAGCGTTTGCCTGATGCTGGCTTTATCAGCATGTTCAATAGGTTATCCGTTATAGTGCTACTGTGCTCTTTGTGCATCATGTTTGTCACTAAGGTTCAGCACGTAAATAATGTAGTGACAGCAAGCAAGTATGATGCAAGTAAGTACATGTATCAGTATTCGAGTAGCAGTTTATTCACAAGTTCAAGTAAGCACAGTAATTCAGCAGTAATTAATTACTAATTAAGTCATACGGATACCTGGTTTAGTGCGGGTTGTCACATTCTCCCCCCGTTAAATAAATTTCGTCCCGAAATTTAAGTTCTGCTTGTAGATGCAGGGTTCTTAGGAAAAAGGTGGGGGTATTTCTCTTTCATCCGGTCCTCACGTTCCCAGGTGTATTCAGGACCATGTCTGGCATTCCAACGAACCTTGACGAGCTTGACACTGCTCCGGCGGGTCTTGTTAACTTTCCAATATGTGACCTCAACAGGTTCTTCAACGAAGTGGAGCGTGTCGTCAACATGAATCTCGTCGGCGGGAATGGCAACGGTGACTTGAGTTGGACTTTTCTTTAGATTGGATACATGAAAGGTGTCGTGAACACCATTCAGTTCAGCAGGTAGGTCCAACTTGTATGCTACTAGTCCTATTCTTTCCAGAATTCTGAAGGGACCAATGTAGCGCGGATTTAACTTCCCACGCTTTCCGAAGCGTGCCACACCCTTCCAGGGTGAGACTTTCAATAACACCATTTCTCCAACTTGGAATTCCACATGTTTCCGGTTTGGATCCGCATAGGCCTTTTGTCTGTGGCGAGCTGCTTCGATGCGTTTAAGAATCTGCGCAATCTTGTCTGTCGTCTCTTGGACGATTTCGGGACCAGCAAGCTGCCTATCACCTGCGTCAGCCCAACATTAGGGTGATCGGCACTTGCGTTCGTAAAGGGCTTCAAATGGCGCGACACCAATACTGGTGTGGTAGCTGTTGTTGTATGAAAATTCGACCAAAGGCAAATGTTTGTCCCAGCTACCGCCCAAGTCCATAACACACGCTCTCAGCATGTCTTCCAAAGTCTGTATCGTTCGCTCGCTCTGACCGTCAGTTTGAGGATGAAACGCAGTGCTCAGATTCAATTGTGAGCCAAAGGCTTCTTGGAAGGATTGCCATATCCTTGACACAAACCTTCCGTCTCTATCAGAGATGATTGAGAGAGGTACTCCATGGCGCGCGACGATCTCTCTCATGTAAATTTCAGCCAATTTGCTAGTGTTATCCATCTCCCTGATAGGTAAGAAGTGTGCTGACTTTGTTAATCGATCCACTATTACCCAAATAGTGTCATGGCCTCTTGGCGTTCTTGGCACTTTCGTAATAAAATCCATTGAGATTTGTTCCCATTTCCACTTGGGAATCTCAGGTTGTTGCAGAAGTCCTGAAGGCTTTTGGTATTCGGCTTTAACCTTAGCGCACGTTAAACATTTGCTCACATAAACAGCAACATCGCCTTTCATCCTAGGCCACCAATAATAATCTTTGAGATCCTGGTACTTCTTATCCGCTCCAGGATGGATAGAGTACCGTGATTTGTGAGCTTCATCAAAAATAACTTTCCTTAAACCACCAAACAGAGGAACCCAAATCCTTTTCTAGAAGCATAACGTTCCTTCCTCGTTTGGTACCAGTAGCTTCTCCATTCCACGGAGATATTCTTCTTCAAGGTTTCCTTCCTTGAGAGCTTCCTTTTGCGCGGCACGAATGCGCAAGGAAAGATCGGTCTGAATAATCATTTCTAAAGCTCTAACCCTTATGGGCTTGATTCTCTCTTTACGACTTAAGGCATCGACGACTACATTCGCCTTCCCTGGATGATACTTTATCTCGCAGTCGTAATCGTTCAGCAACTCAACCCATCGTCTTTGCCTCATATTCAGCTCCTTCTGGTTGAATATGTGCTGTAGGCTCTTGTGATCTGTAAAGATTGTACACTTTGTACCATAAAGGTAGTGTCTCCAGATCTTTAGTGCAAATACCACTGCGCCAAGTTCCAAATCATGTGTGGTATAGTTCTTTTCGTGTACTTTCAATTGACGCGATGCGTAAGCAATAACCTTTTGGCGTTGCATCAACACACAACCTAATCCTTGACGCGAAGCGTCACAGTATACCACAAAATCATCTGTACCTTCTGGTAGTGCTAAGATTGGCGCATTGCAGAGCTTATCCTTCAGTATCCGGAACGCTTCTTCCTGTTTGATTCCCCAATCAAACTTCTTATCTTTCTGCGTGAGGAGCGTCAATGGTTGAGCGATTTTTGAGAAATCCTCAATGAACCTTCGATAGTAGCCAGCCAAACCCAAGAATTGTCGAATCTTGGTTGGCGTCTTTGGCGTTTCCCAATTCTTGATCGCTTCGATCTTTGTTGGATCCACGTGGATTCCATCTCCATTTACCACGTGCCCAAGGAATTGGACTTCACGTAGCCAAAATTCGCACTTGGAGAATTTGGCATACAGCTGTTCCTTCTTTAGCAGCTCTAGAATGGCTCTAAGATGCTGCTCGTGTTCAGCCTTTGTCCTTGAATAAATCAAGATGTCGTCGATGAACACAATCACGAACTTGTCCAAGTACGGCTTGCAAACTCTATTCATCAAGTCCATAAAGACTGCAGGTGCGTTTGTCAAACCAAACGGCATAACAAGGAACTCGTAGTGTCCATAACGAGTTCTGAAGGCTGTCTTTGGGATACTCTCTTCTTGTATCCTTAACTGATGGTATCCAGATCGAAGATCGATCTTTGAATAAAAGCTTGAGCCTTGCCGTTGATCAAACAGATCATCGATTCTTGGCAGAGGATACCTATTCTTGATCGTCAGCTTGTTCAGCTCCTGGTAGTCGATGCACATACGAAAACTACCGTCCTTCTTTTTGACAAACAGGACCGGAGCTCCCCAAGGCGAGAAGCTTGGTCGGATAAATCCCTTGTCTAACAACTCTTGAAGTTGTGTCGACAGTTCCTACATCTCAGACGGAGCAAGTCTATACGGTGCCTTAGCCACAGGCGCGGCGCCTGGAACTAAGTCAATGCGGAACTCTACTTGTCTCTGAGGTGGCAGTCCAGGTAAGTCCTCTGGGAAGACTTCTGGATATTCCCTCACGACATGGATGTCTTCGATTCTTGGCTCAGCATCATCAAACTTGTTCAGGCGAATGGCCTCCTCTGTGAGAGCCACACTCAAATCAATCGCCTCAGTAATGGTCGCAGGCTTGGATGAGGTTACCATGCTTATGATTTGAGGAGCTAGTCCCCAAATAAAGCGTTCAATCCTCTTGAACTCAGGAGTGACCATGTAGGGTACCATATGCGATAAGTCATGGAACCTCTGAATGTATTCTGCGATCTTTGGACCGTCCATTTTCAAATGCCAAAACTCGGTCCCCAATCTCTGGATTTCTGCGCGGGAACAATACTTTTTACGCATAAGTTCCTTTAGTTCGGTCCAGGTCAGCGCGTAGGCAGCAGCTTCACCAAGTGTCTGTACTTGCAGATTCCACCAAGAGAGGGCTCCATCCAAGAATAGCCCTGAGATATAGGTGACTTGCTGATCCAGCGCGCACTTGCTCATGCGAAGAACAGATTCGGTTTTCTCAGCCCAACGAACAAAGGCGACAGGACCTCCTGTGCCATCAAAGTTTACGGGCTTGCAGTCTAAGAACTGCTTGTAGGTGCATCCATGAGGTGGATTATTGTTGTTGCCAGTGTTGCCAGAGTTGCTTCCACTAGTTCCTCCTTGAGAGGTGGCGTATTGTGCAATGGCAGCAGCGATAATTTGCTGGAGTTCTGCCTCATTAGTAGGCATGTGTGTCTCACGTCTCGGCGGCATCTTCTAAAAGATGGTTTACGTTGGTCAGGCCATAGTAGAACGTACGTATATAGTAATAGTAATAGCACATAACATCTCATGTTATCAACACATCACAAATACCAATCACACAACACCCCATATCATAAGAATATAAATAAGCAATCAAGCGAATCAAATATGGTGAGAATACTGCGATTGCCATATATCGAGGCCACATAGTAAGTGTATCAGTACATCCCTGTGTCATACAATCATCAATCAACTAGGGGCTACATCACCCCTGTCCAAAAACTATATCATGTCAGTGTCAAATACGTCAAATACATGTCAACAAAAGTCAGGATCATAAAGTAGTCTCCAAAAATGCTGTGCAGTCCAACAATCGCCATCTTCTCACCATCGTCTACCCAAACAGCACTGATGAGCTCTATACAGATGGTGGTGGAGGAGGGGGAAAGTGGGTGTAAAGCAAACGACGTAACTGGAGCCAGTCCTCCTCCATGGCTCGCTGGGTACGAATGATAGAAGCAACCTGCTGCTCTAGTGTAAAGAGACGGGCAGCATAATCTGGAGGTAGGGGTCGAAATGGCTGCAGAGGAGAGTGTGTCTGACCATGGCACTGGCATGGTGGCAGCTAAGCTCTCTCAAGCTCCTGGATGCGTTGCGCGTGTGACTCGTGCTGGGCGACAAAAGACATCAAAACGTCCTCAATATTATACCCCATGTGGAAAGAATGGTAGGGGTCAGTAGGTGGCATAGCAGAGTCTGGTGCCCAAAGGAACGGCTCACTGGTGGGATCAAAAGGTGCCACATGAAATGGAGCAACAGAGGGTGGAACAGATGACATCTGGGGCATGAAGGGGATAGACATCGGTACATGCCCAAAAGGATGGGCTGAAGATCCCTCTCCAGTCCTCGCTGGAGGCACAAACTGAGGAACCTGAAAAGTAAAATCAACATGTCGTGTATCAGGGATCTGAGGGGGAAAAGGTGGAACATCCTCATCAGCAGGTATCCAACCGTGCTGTGCATGCTCATCTGGTGGATCCATGTGTGCCGCGAACAGTGCATGCTCGGGCTCTAGTGGGATGGGATCGGGTGGGGGAGCAACAAAAGGATGAACAGGTGCAACGTGCTCAACAGGTATATCAACAACAGGTAGGGGAACAACAGGATCAACAGCAACATGATCGGCCTCTAACAAAGGAACATCCATGGGGAGATCACCAACAGGTGGGTCTGCTATAACAGGCTTAATAGGGATGTCAGCATGTACGGGATCATGCTCAAGTATGGGGTCTAGAGCGGCTGCCTGCTCAGGGGCGACGGCAGGCTCGGGATCATCAAAAGCCATCTCGAAGTCAAACTCGGGGTCGATAGGATCTACTGGTTCAGCTGGATCTTCCATGGGCTGATCCATAGGTATAAACTCGATATCCTCATCTGGGTCGTATCCCGGGGAAAAGATAGGATCAGAATCCTCTATGTCATCATGGTCAAACGCAAAGCTGGGAATAGGTGCAACAGAGGATGCCTGGTCAGGATCAGAATCATGCGCAAAGTGTTGTGTGCTCAATGTGTGAGAAGGTGCGGATGCCACAGACTCGAAGGAGTCTGGGACAGGAGAATGTGCAGGCGAATCCGTTGAGAGATAAGATTAAAAATATATCCGTTGGAATTGGTATACCAACAGATATATTTTGGGGACAATTGTTATGGGTCATTTTCTGCTCATATATCCCGATTAATATTCTGACTCAGTTTGTTTTATTGTGACCAGGATACCGGATCAGGATATTGGTAACCTCTTGGCACGATATCCTGGTAATAAATAATTAACCCACGTGCAGATTAGAAGGTGCAAGTCTCCAACGTTCAAGTGGACTTCTTCTCCTCAAGACTCGGGCAAATCAGTTGGGTTATAGACGTTGAAGCTGGAAGACGTGGACTACAATGTTCACCTGAGGAATATTCGTTGAATCTCGTAAAAGTAGGCTAGTTTGTTAGTTTATTTTACTATAAATGGATTGATCGGATCAGATAGAAACACACAATCTGTCTCACACTCTTTCTCTCTAGCTGCAAACGCTCACAACACACTAACACTTGTATTCGAATCACATTGTAACACATAGTAGATCCGCATCATATCCTGCACTGTATCCTGATATTTGAAGTAACAGAAGAACAAGGCAGCTGCGATTGTCAGCTCCCGAGGTTTTGTCACACCCTGGCTTTGCGGAAGCGTGGTTAATTTTGGTGTGACTTCTTAATACCATAGCTTAACCATAACAAGCTATATGGAATAAAATCATGCGAGATCATCCATTCGATTAAGTTTTAAAACCAGAGTAACATAACATTGTCTTAGGGACTTACAACCTCATAATGTAAAACATTGTCTTGATAAACATAAACATCAACATGAAATAAACACAGTTTAAGATTTGTGACTCGTCCAGGAAAAAGTCACATTTCCTAAACCCGGATGACCTCGGAACCCTTATGTAGCGGGAAAACATAACATACCGCGCCAGATCTTTAGTTTCCTGAAATACATGTAAGTTGAAAAATCAACAATAATGTTGAGCGAGTTCATGTGTAAGTGAGTAAGTAAACCTTTGTGAGTATAAAAATAGTCTTGGTATGTAGCAAATAAGGGAATTGAGATCACCAATGGTTTGCAAGGCCACTGATATATGTGAAGTGCAAATAGGGAGACTCAAACCTAGCAGATTTCGCAACGGCATTAGTATGTGGACAAAGTCACCCCAAGGTCCGTTTCTAGTTTGGCCTGGGGCTGGGCTCGCTACACCCAGATAGATCTACCGCTCCTGTCCCTCGGTCCCGTTATGAGGAGTAATGGCCTCATATTGCTCCTACCCACTCACATGATCTAAGTAGTAAACCTCCTTACGCTAACCATACCATGTATATAGTACTTGTAATTAAAGTAACATGTATTTCACCCCCGCAGTTAAGAAAACTGAAAACAGTTAGAGAAAAGGGGGACATGAACTCACAGTGAAGCGTCTCTACCAAGTATCTCCTGCTCACGCAGCTGTGTGACGACCTACACGTACTAATTCTATTAGACGGGCGGCCGTGCCTTAGCTTCATGGTTTATGTTTTTGGGAAATAGTTAGACAACTATTTCGTGTTTACATTTTGTAAATACTTGGTAATTATTTTCCTTCCCAAGGATGGGGGATTCAATACATGTGCGTTCAAATTATATCATGAAGTCTCACTTAATATATGTATATGTTTCCAATTTCACATAATTTTTCTCCAATAATACGTTGTTAAAATACGCGTTCATAAATATTTCCGTAAGTGCGTAAGTTACGCTTTAACAATCGAGTGGTAATATAATTACCGGTGTAACTTATATATTTATGGTGAAAGCGTTCGTATTATTTCGGATTCGTTAACGTTCGTAAATATTATTTTTACTCTAAAATAATATTTATGTATTTTCACAAAATAATCATAAACAGTGTGTGAAAATATATATTTATCACGTTAAATTCTGTGAAAATCCCACCTCTGAATATTTAGTAAATAAAGTCATGGCGAAATTTATATTTCGAAAACATGTCAAAAATAATTCTAACACTTGTAGTGTAAATAGTTCTAAGTGTTAGGTTTTTAGAAAAATTTCGCCAGAGTTTCCTCTGTAACTGGAGGTGGCCACGCTTTAAAGCGTATCATTTTCTTTAACAAATCAACTCAACAATTTTCTTTATTTGATCAAAACAACTTTTCTCACAACAACTAATCAACATATGTGTAAATTGCCAAAAATTACATGAACTTGCAGTTTTCCCAAAACTGTGGTGTAAATCCCCTTAAATTTAGTAGATCTTCATATAAGGTAATTTGATCTTGTAAAAACCTCGTTTTTAGAGAAAATCCATCTTTACAACTTCCAGTCATCTTTTACAAAAACTGTTATTTTGTCGGACCTTTTCATTTCACAAGTGTTTACACACTTGTGGTTTATAAAAAATCATTCCTGTTAGTGTAAGATCCATTTTTATAAAGCATGATTTCTTTAACGCTTGGTCCTTTGAAAATACCACTTGCAGATACGTAGATCTGCTAGTTTTAAACACAATTTTACAAGTAAAACTCTTTTACACAAGTTCTTGATTCGCGTGTGGTAGAGTTTCACCTTTTAACCCTTGTATCATTCAAAACAAGCTTATGTTAAGATCCATGATCTTACCAAACCGGGTTAAACGATGATCCGAGCTACCACGTCGTAGATCGGGCCTAAATAATCATACATTTCGAATACTACATCATTTACACAACATATGAGTTATTAACCACCATTTTTAGTGTTTTAAGTAGACTTTAAAGCATCAACTTGTAAGATTTCGAGTTTTAATCATCATACATCCTATTAACCACCTTAGATTAGTTCAAATACGAGTTTTAAGCATTATACCTCTAGCTCGAGGCTAGGGAAGAATCTACGCGCAAATGAGGTGGATAAAAGCAAGATAAAGAGGTCCTTCAAACTCCGAGTGCACCAAGCCTCCTAATACGCGATCCTTGAAGCTTGTATGATGTTGGAATGAAGTGAACTAAACTAGAAAATGGATGTAGGGGAGGGGGGTGTTCGGCCGTGACTTGTTTAGAGAGAAAGAGAGAGCTTTGGTGAGTTGTGAAGTGTTAAGTGACAAATGGTTTAAGCTTAGTTACTTATAGACAATTCTAATGTTAATTACCCAATGGTTAATGTGTCTAGAAGATATTAAGCAAACAAGATTTTAATAATCTTGTAAGGACAAGTGTGTCCCCCCTTAGTTGGGGACGGTTAGGAGGGGGGGTCTTGGTCCGATTCCAACTAGATAGGTAAGTATTAGTTAGGTTAAACCAAGTTAGTTAAGTGTTTAACCCAGTTACTCATGTGTAGTGTGTTATGACGGGTGTTAGGGCATACGGGGACCCTAACTGGCTCAGAAAAAGATAAATAGTGTAAATGACAATACTTTTCATGTTCCGGGTATAGTCCGGTTGTTTGGTTGGATAGTAATCCGTTAAAGTGCTTAACAAAGCTTAAAGTGTCGTTATTACTCTCTTTATTGACACAACTCATTTCTGACACTTTGGAAAGTGTCTAGTGTTATTTTTCTCATGTTTTGGCACTTTATTAGTTAGCTAAAAGCTGAATTATTTTGTAAAGTGCTGAGTTTTGTACTTAGAGTACGTTTTAGGCACATCCAGTCATTGTGACTTATTCCTAGAGACGCAGTTCTACAACCCTTGTATCCCTACACTCACCACTAGTGTAGCAAAATATCTCAGGCTCTTACAGGCCTTAGAGGCAGCGTTTGCCTGATGCTGGCTTTATCAGCATGTTCAATAGGTTATCCGTTATAGTGCTACTGTGCTCTTTGTGCATCATGTTTGTCACTAAGGTTCAGCACGTAAATAATGTAGTGACAGCAAGCAAGTATGATGCAAGTAAGTACATGTATCAGTATTCGAGTAGCAGTTTATTCACAAGTTCAAGTAAGCACAGTAATTCAGCAGTAATTAATTACTAATTAAGTCGTACGGATACCTGGTTTAGTGCGGGTTGTCACAGGTTTTGTGCCGGCGATCTAGATTGACCAAGGGCTTTCCTCGTACATCTCGTGTCACCCTTTACATTTTTGCTCATTGTTTGATCATAAATACAACTCTATATCCTGAGCCGTATCCTGAAACTGTTTTTGCAAACAACTCAATTAACCTATTTTCAACACATTTTTCTAGCACACTACCTCACTTAACTAATTTGATCACTTAATTGCTTCGGTAATTTTTTACCAAAACAAAGCCCTTGGTCATCATCCTTTAGTATGCTTTTTTGAACAGTTCAACAGTTGAATGTGGAGGGATCTTGGGTTTCAAGACAAAGCCTTCAACCGTTTAAGTAAATATAATTTAGAACTAAATGCACTGTTGGTGGATGGGTCTTGTTTTGAGATGAAGCCAATAGTGCAACCTTTTGCAAGTGAATAATAAACTAACCAACCTTTCGGCCTTATCTTTGTTGTCATATTTTCATTATATTGCATGTGTTTTATTCTGAAAGTATTTCTCTTCTTTATTATTTCAAATATCCTGATCGGGATATTGTTATCAGACTTAATATCTAATCAAAAATTCGTAACTCTGAAAACTTAAGTTATTTAGATAAGGTTTCAAAGGACAAAAAAGGGGAGATCATACCAAAGACTCTTAGATTGTTGATTTCAATGTTCCACCTTTGAACCTTTTGCAACATTCCCCTCGTGGATGTCCCCTGTGCATAGTTGGGAAACTGAGTTCATCCTTCGAATTGTATCAAGGTGTATGACCCCTGTGTTCAGCATATTTGAATACTCAAGAACAATCATATGTTGTTTAGAATTCAGCCAAAGACTTTGGTTTTACTGGGGATAAACCCTTAGTATCCTGGGGATAAACCCTTAGTATCCTGGGGATAAACGCTTAGTATCCTGGGGATAACCCCTAATTTTCATGCGCTACAGGCGGGAGTGTATAAACTCCAAGACTTAGAAAGGTGAAAACCATTAAACCTTTAGAGAGCATGAAAATACCCCTTCGTGAGAGTGGGTGATTAATCCTCATATACCTTAAGGATCCAGAATATAGCCAATGATAATGAAATTTTCAACCACTTTTAAATGAACTGGTCCCGCTATCTTGAACTATTCCCTGGATAACTTGCGCTCCAGGCGGGGTGTTTAAACCCAATTCGAGAGAAAGGTGAATACCTTTGAACCTTTGAAGGGATACGGATCCCTTAAATGTGAGAGAGGGGGCCAATCCTCTAATCTTTCGGTTTATCATGAGTATATATCCTGGAGTAATATCCTGAAGCATATCCTACAAAACACCTTCAAACTAAGGTGGGTGTTAGCCAGGCTAACACCCCTCCGATGCTTAAGTTAGTATTGGGTTCAAAAGAATAAATAAATTCAAACATATTTAAAAGAGATAGAATTCATACCATCCTGAGTTAGAAACTAAATTCTAAACTTACTTGAAATAGAGCTTAAGGTGTATGGCATTCCAGGATCTTGGTAGCATATCCCCTTCCATATTCTTGAGTCAGTATGCTCCTTTTTCCAGATTCTGGTTCAATTTCATAAGGTCCTTCCCATTTTGGGGCAAGCTTCCCATCAGAAGGATTGGTAGTATTTTGAAAAAGCCTTCCTTAACACCCAATCTCCAACTTGGAACCTTCTAGTCCTTAGATTCTTGTTATATGCTCTGGATATCCTTTGTTGATATGCTGCCATCCTCAGCTTTGCCGCATCTCTTGTTTCATCCACCGTGTCTAATTCTTGACACAGGGCTTCAGGATTTGCTTCACGATCCCGGAGGCTCGATCTTGCTATAGGTATCACCATTTCTGTCAGGATCACTGCTTCTGCCCCAAACACCAAGGAAAATGGGGTTTGCCCAGTTGCACTTTTTACTATTGTCCTATCAACCCATAAGATAAAGGGTAACTCTTCTGCCCATCTTCCTTTCTTAGCCCCTAGTCTTTTCTTCAAATTGTTGACAATTATCTTGTTTGAGGATTCAGCTTGTCCATTTGCTTGAGGATGTACCGGAGTGGATGTAATCATCTTGGTTCCCTAACTTTTGCAAAAATCAGTAGTCCTCTTACTGATAAACTGAGAGCCATTATCACAGATTATCTCAGCTGTTACCCCAAACCTAGTCAGGATATTCCTCTTTATGAAGGATACTACTTCTTGATCTCTGACTTGAACGAATGCCTCAGCTTCAACCCATTTGGAAAAATAGTCTGTCATTGCTAGCATAAAAACTTTTCCTCCTGGAGCCTTAGGCAGTTTTCCCACTATGTCCATGCCCCATTTCATGAATGGCCAAGGGGAAATAATAAGATATAGTGGCTCAGTAGGCTAATGTAGTATATTACTGTGCCTTTGACATGCATCACATCTTCGAGCATATTCTGCTGCGTCTTTCCTCATCGTCGGTCAATAGAATCCTGTTCTTAGAACCTTCGAGAATAACGATCTGCCCCCAGTATGGTTGCCACAATCTCCTTTATGGATATCCTGGATATCCTGAAGTACTTCCTTGGTCTCAGGATCCTCCAAGCACCTTAGGTATGGTCCTGCAAGAGACTTTTTATACAAAACATCATTTATAATAGTGAAACGAGATACCTTCATCCTGAAGGCCTTAGGATTCTCATCCTTTGGGACGTCTCCTTCTCTGAGGTATTTTATGATCGGAGCTGTCCATGATTCAGGATTATTCTCAGGATATTCATCGTTGGGATCCTGGATACTCGATACTTCCTTATCATGAGGCTTGAAGTGTTCCATCGCATGATACAGGATATGTAATACTGGTATTTGAGTTCCTTCCGGTATCTTGACTGTAGATCCCAAATTTGCCAAAGCATCTTCCTCAGCATTATCCTCTCTTCGTACCTGTTCAAGTGTAAAAACTTCGAAATATCCTGCTAATTTTTTTGACAATTTCAAGATATTCGATTAATCTTTCACCTTTGACTGCATAGGATCCATTGAAATGGTTAGTAAATAATAAGGAATTAACATATACTTGCAAATTTTTAATATTTATACTCCTGGCCAACTCTAATCCTGCAATCAAAACTCCATATTCTTCTTCATTATTAGTGGCAGGAAATTCACATCTAATAGCCTGGGGTAATATGTCCCCCTGTGGCGATTTTAGTAGTATACCTAATCCTACACCTCTCACATTAGATGCACCATCAGTATATAATGTCCAGGATTCTAAGGTTTCTCCTAGTTGTTGTACTTCTAGGTCTACTTCATTTTGAATATCGCTACTGAAATCAGCCACAAATTCTGCTAGAGCCTGAGACTTTATAGCATTTCAAGGTTCATATACTAGATCATTTGCACTTCACTTTACTGACCATTTAGCCATTCTACCCGACATCTCAGGTTTCCTAAGCACATTTTACAGGATAATTAATTTTAACATGAATCCTATGTTGGACCGTTGTAAGACCGTTAACCGTCAGTTAAGGATGTTCATCTTTGATTACGAAGGCGGAATCAACGTAAACTAAGTCATAACAGCTCTAATCTTTTTAATCTTTCTTTTCTGATTAATTTGAGTGCTTGTACAAGGTTTTCTGATACAGATCCGTCAGCACTTCGTCACACACACAATGACCACTGTTTTACTTCAAATGACCAACACACCTATTTATAGTGTGCTTGATTTCGCTTGAGGATGTCTGAAGCGAAATCATCACATGTTGATTTCGCTTCAAGCATATACAAACCCTCTTCAAGCGAAATCATGTGTTTAAACATAAAAAACCCTAACTTAAAAACCTAATATGTAATCATTCAAACAATCCTAGACATAAGACTTAATGCAGACGAAGTCAACAGACATTCCATGCACTAACAGACTCCCCCTTGGATGTTGATGAAGTCTTTGGCTTCAAGTCTTTGTCTTTCACAATCTTCAAACATTGTAAAAACTCTCATCAATCTTTATCTTCAATCTTTAAACTTTAAACTTCAATCTTCCCTTTGACTGTTGATCCAGACTCCCCCTTTCACAGACTCCCCCTCTCAATATGCTAGAATCTGAGAAATCTGGTTCAAGCTTTGTCATTTAGCTTCCGTTGGAAATAATGAAGTCCAATCCTGTTTCTCAACAAACAAACATAACCATTCTATCTTTTCAACAATAAAATACAAACTCAATCAGTTATAACAATCCACTCAAGTATTCAAGTTCAAGTTAATGACCCTGATTACTCAATTAATCTACCAAGTCCAATTTAATGACCTTGGTTGATCATTTGACGAAACAAACTGATTTTAAAAACAACAATTTCAAACAATTTCTGAAAATAACAAGTATCAAGTTAATGAACTTGTTTTTGACTTAACAAACAATTCAAACTTTTTCAAAGTAAGCTCTCCTCATTCTTCAGCTCAGAATCTCCTGCATCTGCTTTAAACATCTGAGAATCCAACAATCAACTCTCCACTTTGGTTTGTCTAAAATAAAGCAGAAATATAATCTTTTTGGATTTTATCAAAGTGTTCTAAACTAAGAAATGAAATACAGAAAACTTAAATTGCAGAAATTAAACAAGGTAAACTATTTACAAACATATTTTTGCGAGCGTGTCAGGGAATCATATCAGCTTTTCAGACAAATCACAAGTACCGTTAAGCTACATTTCATACTCAGATTTAAACAATTTACCTCGATTGTCGATATACTGATCCATCTTAAATTCCCACACAAATTTCAACTTACTCAGGATACGATTTAGATGAATTAAGAACTTAGCTCATTCATGTGTCCCACCTCTTGAATATACTCCCGTATCCAGAATCTCAATAATCAGTCTTACAGGTGAGAATACTACAATGATGTCTGTATATAAATTAGGTATGCGAGGGCCGAGGGATCTCAGATCGATACTTCCGTATACGCAGAGAGATATCAGCTTCGACTTTCAGGAGTGTCCCCTTTAGAGGATCTTTTTGCTTACAACAGCAGCATATATCAATTTTATTGTTTCAGCATGCTGAGGGTTTAATGTTGTGTTTCAAGCATTGCAGCAAGTATTAGCCAAGGACTAGGTCAGAACTACCGTTCAGCAAAAGTCCCGGAATAATACCCCAGACATCATAGAGTATAAAGACCTAGTATATCAGATTAAGAGACCTTTCAAACGAAATTTCAGGGGTTACCTATATATCCAAGTAGTGTTCCCCACGAATTCACAAGTTTGAATTTAGGTTTATATCCCGAATAAATCTACTAAATGTGTGAAAACCTATCGACATATCATCAGTAAGATTGTTTAACTCTTTTAAACATTCCAAATCTTTAGCATACTGTAATCGTCTAACTGATGTACTATCATTTTCCCCATATACACAAGCTCTTTTTCATTTTATCATGTTTTTGTATTTTTGCATTTTTTACTGTTTTTGTATTTTCTGAAAATAAACTATGTACAAACATCTACTCCCCCTAAATACCAAAACAAGTAAAAATTCGACAAACCATTGCAGATTGTTTCTCGTCTTCATCCGCAACAGTACCCTCATCAACGCCAATTATGCCATCCGACACTGACAGAAGCTTCATACCATTCAGTTTTAACAAATATTTAAACCGATTTTTATCAAAAGCTTTGGTATGTAAATCAGCTTTCTGTTCGTCTGTGTGGATTTTCTCAATTCGTATCAACTTTTTCTCAAAGCAATCTCGAATAAAGTGATGACGAATTTCTATGTGTTTAGTTTTAGCGTGATGTACTGGATTTTTAGTTATATTTATTGCGGCCTCATTATTAACAAAAAGAGGTGTGTTAAGAAACTGCAAACCGTAGTCGCGCATCTGTTGATGTATCCACAAGATCTGAGAGCAGCAACTGCTAGCAGAAACATACTCCGCTTCACATGTAGATAACGCCACAGACGTTTGTTTCTTACACTGCCAGGTAACCAATCTAGGACCAAAGAACTGGCATCCTGCAGTTGTTGATTTTGAATTGACTTTGCAGCATCCGAAATCCGAATCGGAATACCCTTCGAGCGTAAAATCACCTTTCCTAGGATACCACAACCCCAATGAAGAAGTTCCTTTCAGGTAGCGCAATATCCTCTTCACAATAATCATATGCGATGCTCTTGGGTTAGACTGAAATCTTGCTGCGAGGCACGTTGGGTACATGATATCAGGACGTGAAGCAGTTAGGTACATTAAAGAACCTATCATGGATCGGTAAAAAGTTTCATCAGCCCTGTCTCCGGTGAGATCTGGGTGAATCCCATGATTTGTTGCAAGTGGGGTAGCAGCTGGAGTAGAACTTGACATCCCAAATTTCTCTAGAATATCATGAACATACTTTGACTGATGAATGAAAATTCCTTCAGGAAGTTGTTCAACTTGTAGACCCAGAAAGAATTTCATCTCCCCCATTGAGGACATTTCAAACTTCTGCTTCATCACTGATTCAAAATCTTTGCATAGATTTTCATTTGTCGACCCAAAGATTATATCATCCACATAAATTTGAACTATCAGAAGATGACCATCAACGACTTTAGTGAAGAGAGTGGCATCCACTTTTCCACGAATGAACTTGTTAGCGAGTAGGTGTTGAGACAAAGTCTCATACCAGGCTCTCGGGGCCTGATGTAAACCATACAGCGCTTTGTCCAATAAGTAGACCTTGTTTTTGTGGATTGGGTCAGTAAAGCCCGGCGGCTGACCGACATAAACCTCCTCTTTAACCTTCCCGTAAAGAAACGCCGATTTAACATCCAACTGATAAACTTTGAAGTTCTTCCAAGACGCAAATGCTAGGAAAATTCTGATAGCCTCTAATCGTGCTACAGGAGCATAGACTTCAGTAAAATCAATTCCCTCCTGTTGACTAAATCCCTGAACAACGAGTCGAGCTTTGTTCCTTACGACAACTCCTCTATCGTCCCTCTTACACTTGAACACCCACTTAGTGTTAATTTTCCTATGACCATCCGGCAAATCAACTAACTTCCACACTCCCAATTTCTCAAATTGACTAAGTTCCTCCTGCATAGCATTGACCCAAGAGTCTTCAGTAAGCGCCTCTTTGTAAGTTCTTGGTTCAATCTGCGAGATAAAACAACTTAATGAAAATTCAGTTTGCAAAGGAGCAACTTTTGTATAAAAACAAGTAAGCCCTTTATCAATCTGATTTCGAGTGCGAACACCAGCTTGCAATTCTCCTATAATCAACTCCTCTGGATGATACGAAAAAGTTCTCGGCATCACTTCACTCGGAACATCTACATTTCCCTCCAGATTAGTAACATTCAGCTCTGCATCTTGTTCACCAACTTGGTTTGTTTGACCTGAAATCTGAATCTGCTCCCCCTCAGAATGTGAATGTGAATCATCGTGATCAAAAACTGGCAGGTTTTCAGCTTCTAAATTTTCATTCTGAGCCGACTGATTCTCTTGAGCAACTTCATTCTGTTGAACATCATCATGTTCACCAGCATTACTTGGACCTGCTTCATCATCATTTGAAGTTTCCCGTGGTCTCCTCGAATACTCAGCTGGGAACCTTATCTGCGACTCATATTCACGCAAAATATCCAACTCATCAAAGAAATCTTCATCATCCTCTGATTCTTCTCTCATGTCAAACGAATCCCAAAGTTTGTCATAATGAAAACGCCATGAATCACCAGGATTCTGCGGCGGCATAGTATAACCTTGACATTCAACATTTGCAGCTTCAATAATCCGCTTCTCACTTGGAACGAAGACACGTCGCAATGGATTTGAATAACCAACAAATATACCCTCAATGCACTTCGGACCAAACTTTCCAAAAGGTTCTATAACCGTACAAGGTGACCCGAACGGTTCTAGATACTTCAAATTTGGTTTGCGGTTATTGATTAGCTCAAAGCATGTTTTGTTGAACTTCTTGACAGTAAGAACCCTGTTGAGCGTATAGCATGCGGCAGAAACAGCTTCAGCCCAAAAATTAATCGGTAACTTTGAATCTGCGAGCATAGTTCTAGCCGTCTCGATTAGCGTCCGGTTTTTGCGTTCTGCGACTCCATTCTGTTGCGGAGTGTACGGAGCACTAAACTCATGCAAAATACCTCTTTCATCACAAAATTCTTCCATCTTGCTGTTCTTGAATTCAGTACCATTATCACTTCGAATTCTCTTTATACACCTTTGGTACAAATTCTCTATCTTCCTGAACAGCGCCATCAAACTATCAAATGTTTCATCTTTCGTCTTCAAGAAAGAAACCCACGAAAATCTGGAATAATCATCAGTAACGACCAAACAATAGGAATCTCCTGTAATACTTTTGACATTCACCGGACCAAACAAATCCATGTGAAGTCTTTCCAGAGGTCTCGAAACTGAATTGACTTGCTTTGTAGGATGTGACTTCTTCTTCTGCTTGCCTTTGACACAGCTAATGCACTCCCCTTCCAGATGAAAGCCTTTGATATTAACACCCAATACCAAATCATTGTGCACCAAGTGATTCATTTTTCTAAGATGTATATGCCCCATCTTTCGGTGCCACAATCTGGATTCTTTCTCAGTTGCTCTAGACACGAAACAATGTGCTTGACCAGTAGTTGTAGTTGCTACAGACATGTCTAACACATATAAATCATTCACTCTAGGTGCCCTCATAATAATCCATTCTTCAGGGATAACAAAACCAGGTTTCAAAATCAAACACTCTTTATCAGTGAAGTGAGTAGTATACTGATTGTCACAGATCTGCGAGATACTAAGCAGATTGTTCTCCAGCTCAGTGATGTAGTTAACTCTCTCAAACGTCACAATCCCATTGGACAACGTTCCTTCACCAACAATTCTACCACCTTCATGACCAGCAAATCCCACATAACCACCATTAATGTTTCTCACATCATACAATAATGCAGTTTTCCCTGTCATATGTCGAGATGCGCCACTATCCATGATCCATCTGGATATTAGTTGTGGAAGATCCTGCACAAAACAAACTTCAATTTAACCAACTACAATAAAGATGCCGATTCATGCTTCGCGAACCAGGAAGCTCCGGCCATTCAAATTGCTTATTCAAACATGGTGTCCACCCAGGCCTCATCAGCCTTAGGTGTAGCCTTGACTCTCGCAATTTGTATTTTGAAATTTTCAGCCTTCAAAGGTGGAAAACTTGCATCATAATCAACCGAAATTGATTCTTCAGCCTTTTTCACTTCTGAAGTTGAACTTTTCATTTCACCTTTTGGTTTCCAAATTTGTTCAGTTAATGCAACCCGTTTATAAAACTTGTCATTTTGAGTTACCAATTTCTTTACAGGTTCATTTTTTGCTTTTACATTGTTGATTTTAACGGTTTGCTTCTCAACCACTTTCTTCTCAACATACATTGGTGTTTTACCCTTCACATCATCCTTCTTTTGTTGAACCTTCACAGCTTCAGTCCTAGGCTTCACATATGTACACTTTCGTGCAATATGACCAACTTGTTCACATCTAAAACAAGTACGAGTATCAACTACTCGACTCGTGCCTTCAGACTGATACTGTGAAGCTCTTTTCTCAAAGAACTCTTCATTCGATTTTGAAAAGATTTCATTTTTCTCATCAGAAAGTAACCGTGAACCATTCACAAACACCTTCTTTTCAGTAAACCTCTTGTTTTGAAAACTGTTCTTCCGATAACCATTACCACCCCGATAATCACCCGACCAATTGTTTCTATTGTTATTGTAAAAACGTGGTGAATAAACAGTTTTCTTGTTATAAACCCTGTCTTTCTTTCGACTCAGATTATTCACTGCTGACAACTCGACTTCAACAAGTTTGAAAACATTTGTCAATTTGTTCATGTTAACATTCTCTATTGGAAACTCTGAATCCGAAAACAACTTATCCGAACCCATCATCTTGTACATGACAAGGTTTGATTCTTCATCTAAGTTGTTCTTGGACTTTTGTTTCGGAATGTATCTGTCAAAAAAACACCCATCCTCCTCAGAAGTGTCACAATCCGGTTTAAGCACTTTGTCTACCACACTTTTCACCACATCACTTTGGACACCCTCTTCATTGGAAGATGTAAACGTGACATCAATGTTTTTAGGAGGTTTAACTTCACTTTCTTCCTCAATTTCCACCAAACTAGACTGCTTTTTCGTGTAGTTGTCTAAAATTGGCGGTGGAACTTTGTGAAAACCTACACCTGTTCCATCAGAAAACACATCCTCGCCATCTTTGTTTTTCCCTATAGGTTTAGGAACAATATGCTGCAAAACAAAGCTTGCCGATTTATAGCTGTTAAGCTTCAACTGGATTCGTTCATTCTCAATTTCAGCTTCTTGAACTTTAAGTTTCAATTTAGCAATTTGATCCAGTTGTTCATTAATCGATTCTTCTTTTAATCTCAAAACAGCTCTTAGATGTTCATTTTCTTTAAATGTTTTGCCATTACGATCATCACTATCTTTGACAATGTTTTTCAATTTCTCAAACTTTTCGGAAATCTGACGGTTTTCAAGAATTAACTTTTCATTTTCAGATTTTAATTTCTCATTTTCAGTTTTATCATTTTCAATTTGAGCCGTTAATTCTTTGTTCCGTTCAGTTGAAGCTCTTACACTTTTGTCACGATCAAGAATCTGATTTTCAACATTTCTAACCTTTGTTGTCAGATTCTGAATTTTCTCATTGTTAAGATACGTGACAGTGCTACAAAAATTGCATTGTTTGGTGCAATTTTTGCAGTCAGCATTCCCGTCAATCTTGTTATCTGACTCAATTGTGTTACCTGACGCATTTGTTGACACACTTTGACTGACCGATCCCTTTGACTCAGTGACAGAAATAGGATCTACCTCAAGTGCTTTTGCAGCTAGCACTTTGTCAGCCATCACTCCCAGGTTCTCAGCTGTCAACTCTTGCGTAGTATCAATTATGCCTGTATCAACTTGCTTTTCTTTCTTCTCTTTCTCTTCTTTCTCCTTTCTCTCTTTCTCTTTCGCTTCTTCAATCATCTTTGATGTTGGTGTTCCCCACCACTTGTGTTGCCAATATTCATCTTCTTCTTTGTACTCCTTGATGATGGCTTCGATATCAAGTGTACTATCATCAATTGCAATATTTCCATACTCATCAAGATAGCACTCTCTATCTGGATCCCATCTATTGGCTCTTCTTGCATTCAGATAGATACGAGAAAGTCTAATAATCTTTGTTTCAGCAACCATCTTCCGGTAATGATATTTTTCTTCTTCAGTACGATCATCTTTCCATGGCTTAGGTTCATCATTGCTTGCCATGAATGCGTAACCCACCGCATCTTCTTCTGGTAGAACTTCCTTACTCCAATCATACCCCTCATCATCATAAATCACAGCAAGAGCCCTTGATTTGTCTCTGTTATCTTCAGACTACTTCAATCTAGGTGGTTCAGATTTATTCTGATGGTAGATTGCCTTTTTGTAATAATCATCTCGAAATGGATTCTCTGACTCATCAGCATACGCATTCCTGCATTCCCGTTTGAAATGACCCTTCTGCTTACACTTGAAACAAGTTACCTTCGATTTATCGAACCCCAACTTAGTAGACGGACCACCGATCGTTTTTCTCCCTGTAATCTCCATGAAGCGTTGTGCACGTCGAACTGCACTTGCCATTGCCCAACGAATGTCGATCAGCTCCATTTCTTCAGGGTCTATCTGATCGTAGTCTTCTTTCGTCAGATTTGTATTCCCAATCTTTCCAGCCACCAATCCTTCGTAGGATTCCAAAACAGACGCTAGAAAGACCATTTGTTGCTTGGCCGACTCTGCATCAAAGTTCTGTGCGTTCTTCAAGTCTATTGCGATGTTGCATTGAAACCGATCAGAATGACTTCCAGAAGATGAAGATCCACTATGAAAACCACTTTGACTTCCACTGCTTTGACCACTTTGACTTTCTTTGCCGACTGTCGACACTTTTTCAGCAGAAAATGCAGTCTTTGGAGAAGTAGCCTTCGGCATCATGCTCTTTGGATAGTATAGATCCAGATTTTGCTGATAAGATGAATGATTAATCTTGTACGTCTTCTTCAACTCTAGCTCATGACTCTCGAGTTTTTCAATCAGCAAATCTAATGTCAGCTTTTCTGGTTCTTTTATGGTATTCTTCAACATCAGTGCATAATATCTCCAATCCATCTCGTCCGGCAACGAACCAAACAATTTGTCAATAAGATCTTCTTCAGGAATGTCAATCTCATGTCTTACTAATTCTAGCTTCAGATGACCGAACCTTTCTATCATTTTACACACTGACTCATTCTTTAGACTACCAAACAAATCAAATTCTTTTCTAAGTAGTTTCTTTTTGTTTTTCTTAATTTCTTGACTACCGATACATTTCTTTTCCAACTTTGCCCATAAGTCTTTAGAATTTGAGTAATCAATCAGTGAAATGATGTCTTCACGCACCGACTGAAACAATAATGCCACACATTTTTGTTCAGCTACGAATGAATCAATCTCTTCAGCTGATCTTAATGCTTCACCATTCTTTTTTCCTTGAGCATAACCATTTTTCATACTCTTCCAGCTAGGAAAAGCAAATGCCATCAACCAGTCTTCGAATTTTGTTGCCCACCTGCTATAATCTTCTATAGCCATCAGCTTAGGAGGTTTGTTAAATGTTCCAAATGCGCTTTCGGACTCCCAAGCTTCCTTCTTTCTTTCTTTCGGTGGACTTTTGTTTGCATCACTTGAAGACGTTTCGTTGTTTCCGGAATCTCCAGCGAATGCGTACATGTTGCTAAAAGGATTCATGAAAATATCATCCATCTTGATCGTACCTGCAAGATTATCAAACACTTAGAAAAAATTTTTAAGTTTTGAAAAATTAACAGTTCAAGCGAAATACTTGAAGTAAACAGCTTCAAGCGAAATTGGTACTATAATACTATTCAAGCGAAATCTGCTATAAACTATTTCGCTTCAGCTTCAAGCGAAACCACACAAGATCAGATTCTCAATCGAAACCAACTATTTCGCTTCAACCAAAACAGAACCTTCAAGCGAAAACAACTATTTCGCTTCAACAGAACAAGTTTCAATCCAATCAGTTTCAAGCGAAATCCTCTATTTCGCTTCAGGAAGTCTTCAAGCGAAATCCAGCTAAACTATTTCGCTTCAGCAGTTTTTCAAGCGAAATTGTCTAAAAAGTTTAGATCTGAAGCGAAATCAAGTATAACCTACGAACAACTTCAAGCGAAATCTAGTTTTAGGCCAATTTTAACACATTTTAAGCTGAATTTTAGTCCGAATCTTTGTAGGCTTTGTTAATACTATGTTTTACACGTTATACTCGAAAATTAGACCATTTTGACCGTTGGAACTTGTTCAGATTTGAAAAATGTAAAAAGAAGTGAGTAGAAAGAAGATAATCCGCTGCTATGGTATGAACTCCTCGTCCTGAGCTCTGATACCACTTGTTGGACCGTTGTAAGACCGTTAACCGTCAGTTAAGGATGTTCATCTTTGATTACGAAGGCGGAATCAACGTAAACTAAGTCATAACAGCTCTAATCTTTTTAATCTTTCTTTTCTGATTAATTTGAGTGCTTGTACAAGGTTTTCTGATACAGATCCGTCAGCACTTCGTCACACACACAATGACCACTGTTTTACTTCAAATGACCAACACACCTATTTATAGTGTGCTTGATTTCGCTTGAGGATGTCTGAAGCGAAATCATCACATGTTGATTTCGCTTCAAGCATATACAAACCCTCTTCAAGCGAAATCATGTGTTTAAACATAAAAAACCCTAATGTGTAATCATTCAAACAATCCTAGACACAAGACTTAATGCAGACGAAGTCAACAGACATTCCATGCACTAACATCCTATGTGTCTCAAAATAATGTCTAAGCTTAGTTGATGCCATAACTAGCGCTAATACCAATTTCTCTAAGTGTGAATATCTAGTTTCAGCATCTAATAAACTTTTACTAACATAATAGACAGGATACTGCTGACCTTCATGATCCTTTACCAAACCAGCACTTACTGCACTCCCTGATACTGCAAGATACAGGGATAATGGTTCACCATCCTCGGGCTTCATCAATAAAGGTGCAGTTGAAAGATATTGCTTTAATTCCTGTAAGGCCGCTTCATGCTTTTCTCCCCACTCGAATCTCTTATTCTTCTTCACGATATCGTAGAATTTTTTACATTTCTCTAAGGATCTTGATATAAATCTGTTCAATGCCGCTACTCGTCCTGTTAATCTCTATACATATTTCATGTTGGAAGTTGACTTGATATCCAAGATGGCTTTGATCTGTTCCGGGCTCGCTTCTACTCCCCTTTTAGTCACCATATATCCTAAAAACTTTCCTGCCCCTACTCCAAAATGGCACTTGGCAGGATTTAGCTTCATGTTATACTGATACAGGATATCAAACGCTCCTTCAATATCTTGGAGATGATCCTCAGCCTTCTTGGACTTTACCACCATATCATCAATGTATACCTCCATGGTGTACCCCGGTTTGTCTTTAAACATCATGTTCACCAATCTCTGGTATGTTGCATCTGCATTTTTCAAATCGAAAGGCATAGCAGTATAACAGTAAATACCTGTTGGTGTCATGAAAGCAGTATCCTCCTGGTTTGAAGGTTCCATTTGGATCTGCTGGAATCCTGAGGATGCATCCATAAAGGTTAGCATTTCATGACCGGTGGTTGCATCCACCATCGAGTCTATATGAGGCAGAGGGAATGGGTCTTTAGGACATGCTTTGTTTAAGTCTGTGTAATCTACACAAACTCTCCATTTCCCATTTTTCTTTTGAACTACGACCACATTTGCTATCCACTTGGGAAATTTTACTTCCCTAATCATCTTAGACTTCAATAATCTTTCAACCTCTTCCTGAATAATTGCGTTTCGTTCAGGAGAAAACTTCCTTCTCTTTTGCTGAACAAGCTTGAAAGACCTGTCAATTCCAAGCTTGTGAGTTATGATATCCTTAGAAATACCTGTCATATCTTCATGCTTCCATGCGAATTTGGACATCCTGCATTTCAAAAAGTTAGTTAATTGACTTTCAATATCCTGAGGGATATTGGTTCCCACGAGCACCGAGATATCTGGATTATCCCGATCCAGGATAATTTTCTTAACATCTTGTTCTGAGGCTTCCACGATATCCTGGGCTCGTATCTTTAATTTCTATCCTGCTTTAGACTTTGTTGAAGATTTCATTGAGGTGGAATAACATTCCTTTGCCTCTTGTTGACCACTTTCCACCTTGACAACCCCCCAAGGGATTGGAATCTTGATGCACTGATGATAGGTTGACGGGACAACTTTCATATCATGGATCCATGGCCTGCTCAATATAATATTGTAGCAGGATAATGAATCCATGATACATAAATGTTGCATTGAATTCACTCCTTCAACATATACTGGCAGCTTTATTCCTCCCACAGTATTCTTGGCCTCTCCACTGAATCCTACAAGTACAGTGAATTTTGAAGTGATTTCCATCTAGAGAATATTCATTCTTTTTAGAGTTTCCAGATGTATGATGTTGACGGAACTGCCATTATCCACCAGTATCCTGCGCAAAAAATGATTAGCAACATATAGAGTTTTTACCAAATCATCATGATGAGGATCTTGGACACTATCCCTGTCATCATTATCAAATGTTATCACTTTATCGGTTATGAGGGTTGTCATCCTGGTTGGCTTCTCTCCCTGTTCTGCCTTAGACTCCTTTGCATGTCTTTTCGCTGCTGAATAAGAGGTTCCAGAAATGTCAGATCCTCCTAAAATAAAGTTAATTATCTTGGCATCTGGAGGGGGTGATGCTGCTCGTTTAGGATCCTTCTCAGTATCCTGACCCTTATTCTTCTTCCTGCCCAGAAGATCCTTCAGATATCCTTTGCTTAGCAGGTAGCTTATTTCCTTCCTCAAGGCTATGCAATCTTCCGTCACATGTCCAAAATCCTCATGGAAGGCACACCTTTTGGATTTATCCTTCCAATCGGCCTTTTGCTGGTTCTTCCTAGGCCACCTTGTCTTATCTCCCAAACCATGCATAGCATACATTAGTTCGGGTATATTAATAGAAAAACATTATTCTGACAATTCAGGATACTCCTCAGGATCCTCATCTTTGACAGCATTCACTTTCTTGTTATCATTCCTGCCATATGGCTTAGAACAATATGGTTTATATGAGGATTTTGACTTCCTGTTAGTTGACTCACATGTAGGATCGTTGTGACGACCAAATGAGTCGATCAGAAGAGTTTTTGATCAAAACAAGAGGCGGAATCAGACGTTTTGATGTTGAATCAGCTTGATTTGAACAAAGAAGTAGTTTAAATGTCTTATGTATTGATTTGACAAGTTTACAGACCGTTTGACACCTCGGCAGAGCTTCGTTACCGAAATTGCAAAAGTTACAAATGAAATCTCAAGTCACCTATTTATAGTGTTGCCAATCCCCATGAAACTGACATGTCCAATTCGTACGAAATGGTCCAGTTCGCATGAACTGGCCATTTCGTGTGAACTAGCTTGTTCAGCTTTGTTTCCTGTTTATCTCGAACTATGTGACTTGATCTATCAAACCTATTACAAGACTCGATACAAGACGAAGTCGACAGACATATGCACTAACAGACTCCCCCTTTGATGTTGACGAAGTCCTCAGTGTCGAGTCTTCAGTATGACGAGTCTTCAGTCTTTATCAGTCTTTTCGTTCTCTCCAAAAGTATCTGATAATGTAAGCATCCTCAAACTCTCTCTTTCTCTTATCAGCTTCAGTTTTTAACAAAATTCTAGGATTAGAAACTGGCTCTGGCATCTTCAGACTCCCCTTTGCTAATAGACTCCCCGTTAAATTGTTTCGGGATCGCAATCTGACATAGCTCTTTATCTAGAATCGAAACCTAGCTTCAAACTCTGCTCAGGCATAGACACGGGGATCTGCACAAATCTCTACCTCAAAATAAATTTCACAAATTTGACAAATTTAGAATCCACTTGTAGATATTGTTCAATCATCAACAATTTATATCAAGTTCACACTTACCTTTGGGTAGATTTATTTATAACAATTTTCATTTCAAAAACAAACTCTCCTAACCCACTGTCGATCATCATGTTTAGCACTCAGAATTTTGAAAATTAGCTTTTCAACATCAGTTGTGGAAAATAATATGAAACAAAATCTTTTTGGATTTTCAAAATATTATGCTAAAACACTATCTTTTTGGATTTTCGTTTTTAATGAAAAGCAGTAAAAAAAATATTTACAGACAATATTTTTGTGACTTTGTGTAAGAGGAACATATCAGTTTATGAGACAAATCAGCAACACCGTTAAGCTGTAAACATTTTAAGTTCTGAATGATTCACATAGATTGTCAGTATACTGATCCACTTAAATTTTCACACAAAGTTCAATTGTTACGAGATACGAGATTAGTGTTTTAATTGACTTAAACTTATTCGCGTGTCCCACCTCAGAATATACTCCCATATCCAGACTTCTATATTCAGTCTTACAGGTGAATGTACACTAATGATATCTGTAAACGGGCAATGCGAGACCATGAGAGCTCAGGTTAGAACTTTCGTTCAGACAAAGAGATGATGGCTCGACTTTAGGTGTGTCCCATTTGGGGATCTTTTCTTCAACAGCACATGATTAGCATTTTTCAATGTTTCATCATTTTTTATGCTGAGGGTAGGCTTTAAGATTAAAGCAGTGCAGAGCATTATACGAGGACTAGGCTATTGCTTTCGCAAAATTAGAAGTCCAAGTATAATACCCCAGATATCATCACGCACAAAGACCTAGTATGTCAGAAATAGAATGTCCTTCAAACAATATTTCAGGGGTTACCTATATATCCGAGAGATGTTCCCCACGAGATAAGTAAATCTTGATTTTTAGGTTTATATCTCGAACACAATCTACTAAACGTGTAAAAACGTACTGGCATATCATCAGTGAGACCGTTTATCAACTTTGACTTTTCAATTCTTTAGCATGCTGTGATAGTCCACTGATGTATTATCATTTCCTCTTTTTCACAACAAAACTCATTTTTTATTTTATCATGTTTTTTGCTTTTTCAAATTTTCAAATGTTTTTGGATTTTCTGAAATTTCTTACTCCCCCTAAAATTCAAAACCATTTAAAGAAAATTTGACAAACTGATTTGAATTGCTTCAATTCGCCATCCATTTGGCATAAACAATCAGAACTCCCCCTGACAACAAACTATTTTCCCATTATGATTTCAAAACACTTAAGTTTGTTTTAATCAAAATGGTTTTTCCGGAAAATTAGTTTTGCTGATTTCACCACTTTGTTCTTTCAACCACTTGTAAGAACACTTCTCCTTTTCTTGAACCACTTGTATGAAAGTTAACTGAGGTTCAATTTAATGACCTTGATTAACCACTTGTAGGTTCATATCAACCATACCACTTGTAAGTCGAAATATGACAATATTAAATAATCAAGAAGGATGTCGATTCCTGCTCCACGATTACCAACTTGGGAGCTCCGGCAAGTCAGGATTTTCAAGCAAAGAATACAGACACCCAAGACTGACCAGCTTTGGGTGTGACCTTCTCAGTTTCACTCGGGGTTTGAACATTCCTTTTTTCTTCATAAAAATCTTTTACCCCTTTGGCCTTAACCTCGACCATTTTTCCAAAAATATTTTTTACTTTGTTGTTAAAAGCCTTTTCGACATCAAATTCTTTCTTTTCAGAATAGAATTGATTCGAAATTTCCACTTTTCCAACTTTTGATTTTAAATTTTCAGCACGCAATGGTGGAAAGTTGACATCATCCATCGGCGGTACTGAATTTCCCCCTTTTGGTTCAACTTGTGGCTCCTCTGACTTTGACGAGTCAGATTCATCGCCAGATTTCACATCTGATTTCTTAACAACCCACGTTTGGTTGTCAAGATTCACCCTTCTTTTGTAAAACCTTTTCGAACATTCACCAACTTCATATGTTGAATTTTTAAACACTTTGAATTTTTCAGTTGGTGGTTCAGTTTTATCAACAATTTTTTCTTTAAGTTTAGAAACAACTTCCTGTTTTGTGTTGGTAGCCGTTGGACAGTTCCAGGCGATGTGACCAACTTCTTGACATCGGTAACAGGTTGTTGTCTCTTTTTTCTGATTAGCTCCATTCTTCTCAAACTTTTGTTTTTTGCAATGAACACTTTGTTCGATTGCTTCCAGAATGAGCTCTTTTCTTCTTCTTCAGAACTTGACCCTGAAACAAATACTGTTTTTGTTTTAGAAATTTTCTCATTTTTATGATTTTCGGGTGGAATAAAGCTTAAACCTTTCTTTTTAAAATTACTGTTATGGTTTGGTTTCTTTTGAAAACCTGAACCAGAACTGTAACCTTTTTTCTTGTTCAATCTTTGTTGAACTCTTGAAGTGTATTTTTTATGTTTTTCAGTAAGATTTACATCTTTTATTTCAGAAATATTAATTTCTGTTAATTTGAAAACCTTTTTAATCTTTTCAATTTGAACACTTCTTATTGGAAATTCTTTATCAAAATATAATTTGTCTGAATCATTCAAATTATATGAAACTTCAAATGTTTCGTCATTCAAATTAGATTTTGATAACATAAATTCTTTATTGTAAACCCTTTTGATCGATGATTTTGAACTGTTGACTGATGTACTCGAAGTTTCTGACTCAGACTTTGACCCTGACTCCTCATCCTTATCTAACACCTGATCGACCACTTTCTTTATTAACTTAGACTCATGATCAGTGTCAGACGATGTGAATGTGACGTCAATGTTGTCTGGTAACTCATCAGTTGTTTCGGACTTTAACTTTATATTGACTGCCTTTTTGACTTGTTCCTCATTTGGTTTTCTGGGAGAATAACCTTCCCAGATCGGAGGCGGACACTTTTTATAATGTTCACTATGTTTTTTACCAGTATCCGTATCTTCCGACTTCTAATCTAGAAAAGCTTCAAAACCTGCAACAGTAGGATAAATTCTATCAATCAAATAATCAGAACTTGAGTAACTCAGCAACAATCGTCTGATTCTTTCATTTTCAATCTTTTCAGTCTCTAACTCTTACTTTAACTCTGCACATTCTTCAATGTAGTGATTGATGGTCTTCTGTTTAGTCATCATTGTTGCATTCATCATAGTCAAAGCATCTTCCCTTTCAGAGTTTGTCTTTTCCAAACTATTCACCATTCTGCTCAACACATCATACGACTCTTTTACGTACTTAACATCGAACAATAGTTTTTCTTTCATCTCATCGAGCTCATTATACTTCTTGTCTTTCTCTTCACAATGTTTGCATGGTTCCAAACATTTAAGGCAAGGTTTAGTGATCTCTACAATCTTTTCAACAACTTTGACCTCTTCACTCTGTTCATTCATCTCATTCTCAGCAACATTCTCACATTTTACTTCTTTCTTTTCTTTTGCAAAATAAAATTTGAAACTTTTAGGAGATAAATGAGTTTTGCCAATGTTAATTTGATTAATTTCTTCCTCATCATCGCTACTATTGTCACACCCTGGCTTTGCGGAAGCGTGGGTTTATTTGGTGTGACTTCTTAATACCATAGCAACAATCATCACAATGCTATATGATAAAAACATGAGATATTCGTTCATTAATAAAGTTTAGAAAAATCCCATTTTCCACAATCACAAAATAAGTTTACAAACCTTAACTTGATTTAATTGAGTTCATAAAGACTTAGCAAAAGGCTTTCAACCATACTAGGTTTAGAGATATGTAACCCGTCCAGGAAGAGGTTACACCTTCTAAACCCTGGATGACTTCTTTATTCAAACGCAGCTTGAAAATACGTGCATACCTTAGTTTCCTGAAATACATGTAGTTTGAAAAATCAACAAAAAGTTGAGCGAGTTCATGTGTAAGTGAGTCTGTATAACTCGTTAGAATATGTCTGCATAAAAGTATTTTCTTGGTATGTAGCAGTAAGGAAAAAAAGAGATCGGTTAATGTGTAGCTAATACATTAATATGTGACATGGCCTAGGAAGCACTCAAACCTGTAACGCGGATTTCGTACCGGTCCTTCCGGCGGAACGACATAGTCACCACATGCAGCCACACGCTGGCCCATGTGTGGGGCTCACAACACCCGATAGATCTATCACTCATGCCTCTCGGTCCTTATATAAGGATTAATGGTCTTACGATAATAGCCTATCCATTCACATGATCTAGTAGTAAGTTCCTTAGCTAATCATACCGTGTATAAAATGTTTGTAGTAAATGTAACATGTATTTCACCCCCGAAGTATAAAACTGAAAACAGTTAAGAGAAAAGGGGGAACATGAACTCACTGAAGTGCGTCTCGAAATAGTCCGTCCCAAAGTAATCTTCTGCGTGACGACCTACACGTACTAACTTCTATTAGACGGACGACCGTGCCTTGGTTTATGATTTAACGTTTTTGGGAAATAGTTAGACAACTATTTCGTATTTGCACTTCTTAATTATTTAATAGTTTTACTCCTTCCCAAGGATGGGGGTTTTAATGCATGTGCCTTTTGTAACCCGAAAAATATATTATTAAGTCTCACTTAATAAAACATATTTCATTTCATTTGTCTAAAATACTCTACTTCCAAAATATAAATACTTTTCCCAAAAATATTATATTTTATTCCATGTAATTTCCAAAATAATACTTTTATCAAAATACGCTTTCAAGAGTATTTTTCCGAAAATACATAAGTTACGTTGTAAAGTTCGGGTGGTAATAATAATACCGGTGTAACTTAAATATTTATTGTGAAGGTGTTAGTATTATTTTGGAGTCGTTACTAATCAGTATGTTCCAGTAATATTATTTTTACTCTAAAAATAATATAAATATAGTTCACAAAATAATCATAAAAATTTCACAAGTGTTATTATGGAAAATATATATTTTAGCAAGTTTTACTTGTGAAAATCCCACCTCCGACACTTAGCAGTTTTGTAATAAAATTGTGGCGAAATTTACACTTTGAAAGTAAGTTGAAAATATGTTTATAACACTTGTTGTAAAAATATATTCCAAGTGTTATATTTCTGAAGAAAAAAATTTCGCCAGAGTTTCCTCTGTAACTGGAGGTGGCCACGCTCACTAGCGCATCATTTTCTTTTAAAAATTCAACCAATCAATTTTCCATCATCAACAAACAATATTCAAATATCAAACTAGTCCAACATAAACATATATAACAATCACATGAACTTGCAAGTTGTGTAAAAACGTGTAGTAACTCTTCAACACATTTAGTAGGTTTTTCCATCTCTAAAAATAAAGTCGGTTTCTTGGATATCTTATTTTTTTTTTTAAAGAACAAGAAGTTTTACAACTTCTAGTCGGTTTTTACGAAAATTATTTCTTTGTAGAAACTTTTGTCACAAAAGTGTTTACACACTTGTTTGTTCACAAAAATACCTCTAGTTTATGAAAGATCCGACTTAAAATAAGACTTGTATATATTTTACTTGGTCCTTCAAAAATACCACTTGTAAATCCTTAGATCTACTAATTTAGAGCTCCATTTCATAAGCAAAATCGTTTTTACACAAGTTCATGTTTGTGAGTGAAAGGGTTCGTCATCTAGTTATTTTTACACTAAACATAGTGCTAGTTCATGTTCCATGAACATGATCTAGCGTGGTTAGATGGCGATCCGTTCCCCTACTAGCATCCAACAATAATAAATAACCATAACAAAACAAGATTAACAAGTTTTACACCATTACATTTCTTTTATCCAACAAGTTCATCATTTATTATAAGACTTTTAATTTTGTTCTCTAGTGTTCATAATTTTTACCCGTTAAATCTCTTATTAACCACGTTAAATATGAACAAGAGAATGTTTAGAGACACTTACTACTAGCTCGAGGCTAGGGAAGAAACTAGACGAAAAAAATGGGTGGTTAATTGCGTCGTAGAGAAGTCCTTGACAATCCGAGTGCTCCACACCTCCTAAAATGGCTCCTTGCACCTTGTAATATAGTTGGATGGAATGAATGGAAAATAAAAAGGTGGTGGCGTGTGGGAGGTTGTTCGGCAGAGCCTTACTTAGTGGAAAAATGGAATTGCTTTTGGTGTTAAATGAAGATGATGATAGGTGGTGTTTATAATCTAATTTTCCTTATAACCAATGGTAATTATGTCAACAACCGTACATACATATTCACATCCAAAATCTCACTAGAGATTGCATGGGGAAGGAAAACTTATTCCATTCTTGTGGTTGACATTAAGAATTCGTATGGTGGTGGGGGGGGGGCACAAGAACCGATTACATGCAAAAAGGGGGGCGGGTTAAGTGAAAGTATTTGGTAAATGGATGAGTAATTAGAGGGTGTGAAGTGCAATTGTTAAGGTTGTGTAAGGTTATGCATGATTCCCTAGGTAAATCACATGGGATTTGTAGGATTTTCTTTTTCTTTTAGTGGCACATGGGAAATCAAAAAAAATGAGAAGAGGGGGCCATGTTGTGCCGCCATTTTCATGGGGAAAAGGTTAAGTGTATTATTTGGTGGGGTAAATAAGTTAAATAGTGGGGGTTTAATGTTATATCTAGTGGTTAGCGGGTACCAGGTATTATGTAAGGAGTTATAGTGCTCATGGACTATAACTAGCTCAGAGAAATGTAACAATGTCATAGACAATATTTTTATGTTCCGGGTAAAGTCCGGTTGTTCGGTCGGATATTGATCCGTTAAAGTGCTAAATAAACATTTAAAGTGTCTTTAATATTATTTTTAGTGACACAATGAATTCCCGACACTTTGGAAAGTGTCTAATATTATTTTCCCATGTTTTTGCACTTTACTAGTTAGCTAAAAAGCTGATTTTTTGTATAAAAGTGCAGGATTTTGTAATTAACACATGTTTTAGGCACATCCGGTCACTATAATTATTACCTAGTGACGCAGTTCTACAAACCTCAACTCCCTACACTCACTACTAGTGTAGTAAACTATTCCCGGCTCATACTGGCCCCAGAGACAGTGCCTGTCTGATGCTGGCTATGTCAGCATGTTTACTGGGTTATCCGTTCATTGTGCTACTGTGCTTTTGTGCATCAAGTTTGTCACTATAGTTCTGTGTAAATAATGAAGTGACAGTAATAAAGTATGATGCATGTACATGTATGTATCAGAAATCAAGTAGCAGTTTAACCACAATTGTAAGCAAGCACAGTAATTAAGCATTAATTAAATATTAATTAATCCGTACGGATACCTGGTTTGGTGAGGGTTGTCACATTCTCCCCCGTTAAAGAAATTTCGTCCTCGAAATTTGTACTACCTTACTCCTTATGGTTAAGTCACACACGTATGTATATGAATAATATCGAAGTAGATAATCATCAAATCGAAACAAACATTTCTCACATTAGGTGAGTCCAAGAATATATAACAACCCGAATCCTAGGGTTGAAAGGTGTGTGCTGCTAGCATTGGGTGTCAAAGGTACAAGACGCATTTGACGTATAGTCTAGTGTAATCCAGCTAGCTGGGGTTCCACAAAAGTGGAGTTTTGACTAATAAGATTTTTAAACGATTGGTTGCAATATGCAAACGAGTTTTCACAAACCATAGCACCCGCCATATGAACTCAAAAGCAGCATCTCATCGTAATAGTAAAATGATCTGTCAACTCCTGAATAAATGTCTGGTAAGGTTTAGTGTGTTGACATTTTTGAATGGTGAAGATACAACGAATGGAAATACAAGCGAATCTGGTGTATCATTGTCTTGATTTGTAGTTGCATTAGAAATGTCTAAATGATAAATCAAGCAAAAGTATGTGTGATCTCGTGTAAAACGGTTACCATGATCAGACAAGCTACAAGTTTATGATGACACCACAAGGTGTCGTAATGGCATTATCCAATAATAGTGGTGACTGAACAAGTTCACTGCGTTTGAAATCAAATGAAAGTGTACTGAGACAATCTGAAGATTTGGTTTATACCATGTTATAGAGTTTCCAATTAAATACGGAACATCAAAGAACCACTGTTTCCAATCGAAGATGAAAAGTAATAAGTATCGCAATGCATTTGATTGACAACGAAAGAATCGTTAGGAGTTACATTGTGCTTATGAAATGAATATATGTACCATTGCCTTAACACACAATTGTGTTGAGGCCGCTTTGATCGTGAAGATCCAAAATGGATTGTTAACAACTAAATAGGGAATTGAATTCCGTGTACGAAGTGAGTAACCAAATCAGCGCAAGCTTCAATTTTGTGAAAATATCACCGCAAGTTATTGAAACAAATCAAATGTTTTAGTGGAGTCGTAGATCAACCAAATCTACTACGACTCAAAATGAAAGAATTTCTGCAAAAATAGTTGAATCTGATGCTCCCAATACATCATATGGCGTTTCAAGTTAAACCTGTGAACTGGATAAGTTCAAGCAATTGAATTTAGTTTCAACGTAACCTGACAATGTATGTATTAACAAGGAATTCTCGGCATGGTAGCAAAATAAACCATGAATGTAACTTGAAAGAAAGCGGTTTCAAGAAGGTGTGTTGGCTTGGTAACAAAAGAGCCAACAACAACAATGATGTAGGTTACTCGAATCAAGAATCAGTAATTAGGTTTAGCAAAATAATATGTAAATTCCAATGAAGTGCTTGTTCAAAACGAAATCACATGTGTAGCAAATGATGCATGTATGTCAGGTAAGTTTCCAAGAAAAGGAACAATGAGTATTTGCTAAAGTGAAGAAATGACCAGCTATCGAAGCAAATGTGTGTTCGCTCTCAGCGAGAAAATTATTGTGATGCAACTACCATTAAGGGGAGTAGAGATGCAAACATCTACTCGCTACAAGTAAAAGAAATTCAAGTACTTTCGGTTTGGTCAACTGAACTGACATATGCGCCAGGTTAATGACGGTTGATTGAGTTGACAGATATGGTTCCTAAATAAAAAACCCATACGAGTTTGGACCTGGGTTCACGAAGGCCCTAAATAATTTTTTTCTAAATCCTCCAGATTTCGTGTCCCGTGTGGATCCGGTTTGTACATTGTGTAGGAAGCACCGTTTTTGTGTAAGTCTAAGAACTAGTCATTGTCCCACAATTTTCATCGGTAAACTTTCTTCTTGAATTCACTGCTAACGACGCTCGATTGTCGACCAGTCGTGTTATAGTAGTTGGGTGCTCACAGTCAGTTATGTAAGAAGTTCGTTAGTCCTCAGCAAGAGCCACCGACTCTGGTTTGCTAGCTCATCCGATTCCCGGTCATTTGAAAGTCATTCGTCCTTTCTTTTGGCGAGCAAAACTGAGGTTATCCAAAGCAAAAGTTTTGGTCTGTTATCTTCCTTCTTTATTAACCACTGAAGTTGCACTGTCAATCCTTGCATCTCCGGAAGTATAAGTCGCTACGCTGCATCGGCTACAGGCGTGATGCCTGGGATTAAATTGATGCGAGACTCGACTAATCGTTGAGGAGGTAATTCTGACAAGTCTTTGAGGAAGACTGCAGGACATTTTCCGATCACGGGGGTATCTTTAAGTTTTAGCTCTTCGGCTCCTTTGTCCCCGACATGAGCCAAGAAAACAACACATTCTTTACGCAACATCTGTCACACCCCCAAAATCCACATGCGGAGTACTACCGCTTGGAGGCGTGACTGACCAGGATCCAGCCACCAATTATACTGAGCATTGATTAATAGTAAAGGTATTCACCAACCACAATAGTTAGTAAACGCCATATTTTAAAGTTCTAAAAGATTAAGTTCAAATATCAGTTTAAACAAACAGCGGAAGCATAAACCAAACAGTCTCAAAACAAGGTTCATAGTTCAGATTATTTAAAACCCACACACGGGCTAAACGACCACTACACATCCCCAAGCTGCAAGCTCCTGAGTTAATGGGTACCTGCAAAGCATGCAGTAGGGTATCAACAAAGATGTTGGCGAGTCTACGAGTTGTCCAGTTTTAGTTACCAAAAACATGTTTCACCAGTTAATTTATCCGTTTATACATGCGATGGGGAGCTACCCCATGAGTAAGCGACTAAACTATTTTTACAATACCGAATACTATTCAACCGTACGTTTCCGTAGAGTGTCCCGTTTGTCAATGTTTTATCATCATTGACGGTTTCCAGAGTACATTAGTTCACGCCCGATCCCATACGCGGGCACGGTGTGAGGTTGGTAAGACCTTAATAGCGCTATCAACTAATAACCCGTTCGCCTGAACCCGACGACTAATCGGTATTAAGAAGTGAGGACTTGAGTGATAGAGTTTTGTTTAGTGTTTCTTGTTGCATCCAGTATAAACAGTAATTAACTAAAGGTCCCATTTAAGGGGAGAGAAGTAGATTTGTATCCCTTACGAGGGGATAACGTTGTTTAAGTTTCCGTTTCCCAACCACCGGGAACGCATGCTTTATTAGTTGTGAACTCACCTTGGGTTGCTCGGCAGTTTAGTTTACTTGGTTAAGTATGCTGGTCACCACGTCCTAAATGGTTACCAGTATAGGTCAGGCTCGGACACAAGTAATCACGTATATGGTACACGTAGTTAACACATAGCATACAAAACATATGAGTGTATTGGGCCTATCCGATCATACTAACAGTTAACATCATCACAGATTCCAATTTGAACGGTATGCACAGTCCACACGTTTTCGGCCCAATATCGGAGACAAGCAGCCCATTCGAGACAAGGTGGTCTTGAGTCGAGACCGAGAGGTCTTGAGTCACAACCGAATGGTCTCGGTTTGTAGTGGGGTGGTTTCGAGTCACACCAGCTTGAGTCGCAACCTCAATTGTCCCGGATTTAGTCTCAAGTCGAGATCATGGGTTCTCGAGTCGAGACCTAGGTGGTCTCGAGTCCTTGGAGTCTGCTTTGAGTTCTTGGACATGATCTCGAGTCGTGACTGCTGTGGTCTCGAGTTGTCATGAGTTGGTTTCGAGTCGAGACTGGTGGTCTCAACTTGTACACTTGATGACCGAGACCTTCTAGAACTATCCGATTGTACTATCCAATAGTATTTCATATGCATGATCTAGTGTACTATCCAATAGAAATTCCCTAAACATGTTTCTTTGTCTAAATGCAAATCAAAATAGATCAAACAAAGCATATTTCAAATATTTTCATGACATTCATGTTGTTCTTTATTAGGGTTTTCATCATAAACATGATTATTCAAACAACCTTATCCTAGCATATACTCAAATCAGCATCATCGATTCCTGAATCTAACATACATCCCTCGGATTACAAACACACACAAACACACTCTTATGGTCCTATCAACCTTGCATGTTATCTAACAATCTCTTATCAAAGAATAAGCATACATCCTAATTCTACAATACATATCATGCTACTTGGTCAACAAGGATCATGTAAACATTTATTCTAAACATTAAAACCCTACACTAACAATCATTCATCATTCAGTATCTTAGCACTTTATTATCATGCAAGAGTTCACATATTTCATCCATTATTTCAACCATTCCAAGCAAATAGCACTATTGTACATATAAACACATAGTGAACATCTAAAGTACTAACCGGTTGTGGAAAGGCACCGAGTTAAGGAAGAAAGTGAGAAAATGAAGTGTCCGAGTAATGATGATGAGCTTGACCGATCCTCCTTGTTGTTGCCGATTTAATCCGAGAGGGAGAGAGGAGGAGGTGAGCTTGATTTGTTAGGGTTTTCTAGAGAGAGAGGGAGTGAGGATGAAGTGAGAGAGTGGAAAGGAGAGTGTGTGAGGGTTCTTGGCTTATATTTAGAGGGTGGTGCACCTTGAGTGGGTTTCCGAGTAGGCTAAGGGAGGTGCGGCCCAAGCGGCCCAACTGTTCACTTATTTACTTGAGACCGGGTGGTCTCGAGTCGTGGTTCCGGTTCACAAGTATCTTTATATACACATATACATTACATACACGTTATCGACATATAGCACAAGAAGAATCACAACTTTCATTTAATAACATATATATATACGCACAAAGTAATTACAAGGTGTTTGCTCGGAAAAACCTAGAGTGTCACATTATCCCCAAGTTTTAAGAACTTTCATCCCGAAAGTTAAGGCAGCCAATGACAAGCTAGTGTAAATGAGAACGTTTCAACGGGGTGTCACATCATCCCCCCGTTAGTTTGGAATTTCGTCCCGAAATTCGGTTGTAGCTTCAGTGCTAGGAGTTTCATTTGGGAACAACTGGGGATACTTGCGCTTCATTTGGTCTTCCTGCTCCCAGGTGAACTCTGGGCCACGGCGCGAGTTCCAACGAACTCGTACGAGGGGTATCTGGCTATGTTTGAGGGTTTTGATCTCTCGATCCGTGATCTCAATCGGTTCCTCAGTAAAGTGTAGCTGTTCGTCAATAGTGAGTTCCTTGAAAGGGATGATGAGTGTTTCATCTGGCAGACACTTCTTCAGATTAGACACGTGGAAGACGTTGTGCACATCACTTAGTTCTTCAGGCAAATTCAATTTGTAAGCGACCTTACCGATCTTTTCGGTAATTTCAAATGGTCCGACATATCTCGGATTAAGCTTGCCCCGTTTTCCAAAACGAACCACACCCTTCCAGGGTGAGACTTTAAGTAGAGCCCGGTCACCAACCTGGAACTCTAGCGGTTTCCTATCCTTATCAGCGTAGCTCTTCTGACGGTCACGAGCTACCGCCATGCGTTGCATAATCTGGGCGATCTTTTCTGTAGTGTCTACTACATATTCCGGGCCTGTGATCTGGCTGTCACCAACCTCCGCCCAGCAGAGAGGCGATCGGCATTTACGACCGTACAATGCCTCAAAGGGTGCTGCCTGAATGCTGGTGTTGTAGCTGTTGTTGTAGGAGAATTCCACTAAAGGTAAGTGCTTCTCCCAATTCTTGCCAAAATCGATCACACATGCCCTAAGCATGTCTTCGAGGGTTTGAATGGTGCGTTCAGATTGCCCATCCGTTTGCGGGTGATAAGCGGTGCTCATGTCTAAATGTGAGCCAAAGGATCTGTGCATAGTTTGCCATAACTCAGAAGTAAAACGCGCGTCTCGATCGGAAATAATAGAGGTCGGAACCCCGTGTTTCGAAACAACTTCCTTTAAGTATACCTCTGCTAGGGTAGGGAACTTGTCTGTTTCTTTAACGGCCAAAAAGTGAGCAGATTTAGTTAATCGATCCACTATCACCCAAATGGTGTCATTCCCGCGTTGAGACCTAGGCAGGCCAGTAACAAAGTCCATGGAAATTTGCTCCCATTTCCAGTGCGGGATTTCTGGCTGTTGGAGGAGGCCTGATGGTTTCTGATACTCAGCCTTGACTCTTGCACAAGTCAAGCATTTTCTGACATAGGTTGCTATGTGGGCTTTCATGCCAGGCCACCAATATGTAGTCCTTAAGTCGTGGTACATCTTATTCGAACCCGGATGTACTGAATATCGGGACTTATGGCTTCGTCCATCACGAGCTCGCGTAAATTCCCATAAAGCGGAACCCATATGCGCCCGGCTATGTAGTAAGCACCGTCTTCTTTTTGTTCCAATCGCTGTCTCGATCCTCGTAGGGACTCAGCCCTGATGTTCTCGGCTTTCAATGCTTCAACATGAGCATTTCGGATCTGATTAGGGAGGTTCGAGTGGATAGTGAGCTGTAAGGCACGAACACGCTTGGGTTTGGTCTCCTTTCTGCTGAGGGCATCGGCTACCACATTAGCCTTGCCTGGATGGTATTTAATCGCACACTCGTAGTCATTTAGTAATTCGACCCATCCGCGTTGCCGCATATTCAACTCCTTTTGTTCCATTATGTGTTGGAGACTTTTGTGATCAGTGTAAATCGTACACTTAGTACCGTATAAATAATGTCTCCAAATCTTGAGCGCGAAAACCACAGCTCCGAATTCTAAGTCGTGTGTCGTGTAGTTCCGTTCGTGGATCTTGAGTTGTCGCGAAGCGTAAGCAATAACCTTCTCGCGTTGCATTAGCACGCAGCCAAGCCCTTGAATAGAAGCGTCGCAGTAAACAACGAAGTCGTCGATACCTTCAGGTAAGGAGAGAATAGGAGCACTACAGAGGTTCTTCTTTAGTTCCTAGAAGGCAGATTCCTGAGCATCACTCCATTTGTAAGCAACACCCTTCTGAGTGAGGGTCGTAAGTGGTTGAGCGATCTTAGAAAATCTCTTGATAAATCTTCGATAGTATCCTGCTAATCCCAAGAATTGGCGGACTTCAGTCGGAGTCTTAGGTATAGGCCAATTCTTAATGGATTCGATCTTAGCGGGGTCAACATGAATCCCATCCTGATTGACGATGTGCCCAAGGAAATGGACTTCTCTAAGCCAGAAATCACATTTCGAGAATTTGGCGTACAGTTGCTCATTGCGAAGGAGTTCGAGAATAAGACGCAGGTGTTGTTCATGCTCCTCTTGACTTTTCGAGTAGATAAGGATGTCGTCGATAAACACAATCACGAATTTGTCGAGGTAGGGTTTGCACACCCGGTTCATGAGGTCCATGAAGATCGCAGGTGCGTTGGTCATTCCGAAAGGCATAACAAGGAATTCGTAGTGACCATAGCGGGTTCTGAAAGCAGTCTTAGAGATGTCCTCATCGTGGACTCTCAGCTGGTGATAGCCCGATCATAGATCGATCTTGGAATAGTAGCTCGACCCTTGCAGCTGGTCGAACAGATCGTCGATACGGGGAAGTGGGTAACGGTTCTTGATTGTAACCTTGTTCAGTTCGCGGTAATCAATGCACATTCGGAATGTGCCATCCTTCTTTTTGACAAAGAGCACTGGGGCTCCCCAGGGTGATGAGCTAGGACGGATAAAACCATTATCCAAGAGCTCTTGTTGTTGAGTAGAAAGTTCCTTGAGTTCCGCGGGGGCTAGTCGATAAGGTACACGAGCTATAGACGCCGCTCCGGGAGTTAGCTCGATTTGAAATTCGACCTGACGATGAGGAGGGAGTCCGGGTAATTCTTCAGGGAATACCTCGGGATAGTCGCGTACTACTGGAAAATCTTCAATCCTATTTTCCTTTTTCTGCGCGTCGGCGACAAGTGCTAAGATAGCGGTGTGCCCCTTTCGTAAACACTTCTGGGCTTTTAAGAATGAAATGATGCCTGTGACTTCTCCGCTTTTGTCGCCTTGGATGATAAGGGGTTTGCCAGGAGGACGAGGAATACGAACAGCTTTCTCTTGGCAGAGGATTTCATGTAATTCCATGTAATTTCCAAAATAATACTTGTATCAAAATACGCTTTCAATAGTATTTTTCCGAAAATACATAAGTTACGTTGTAAAGTTCGGGTGGTAATAATAATACCGGTGTAACTTAAATATTTATTGTGAAGGCGTTAGTATTATTTTGGAGTCGTTACTAATCAGTATGTTCCAGTAATATTATTTTTACTCTAAAAATAATATACATATAGTTCACAAAATAATCATAAAAATTTCACAAGTGTTATTATGGAAAATATATATTCTAAATATATATTTTAGCAAGTTTTACTTGTGAAAATCCCACCTCCGACACTTAGCAGTTTTGTAATAAAATTGTGGTGAAATTTACACTTTGAAAGTAAGTTGAAAATAAGTTCATAACACTTGTTGTAAAAATATTTTCCAAGTGTTATATTTCTGAAGAAAAAAATTTCGCCAGAGTTTCCTCTGTAACTGGAGGTGGCCATGCTCACTAGCGCATCATTTTCTTTTAAAAATTCAACCAATCAATTTTCCATCATCAACAAACAATATTCAAATATCAAACTAGTCCAACATAAACATATATCACAATCACATGAACTTGCAAGTTGTGTAAAAATGTGTAGTAACTCTTCAACACATTTAGTAGGTTTTTCCATCTCTAAAAATAAAGTCGGTTTCTTGGAAATCTTATTTTTTTTAAAGAACATGAAGTTTTACAACTTCTAGTCGGTTTTTACGAAAATTATTTCGTTGTAGAAACTTTTGTCACACAAGTGTTTACACACTTGTTTGTTCACAAAAATACCTCTAGTTTATGAAAGATCCGACTTAAAATAAGACTTGTATATATTTTACTTGGTCCTTCGAAAATACCACTTGTAGATCCTTAGATCTACTAATTTAGAGCTCCATTTCATAAGAAAAATCGTTTTTACACAAGTTCATGTTTGTGAGTGAAAGGGTTCGTCATCTAGTTATTTTTACACTAAACATAGTGCTAGTTCATGTTCCATGAACATGATCTAGCGTGGTTAGATGGCGATCCGTTCCCCTACTAGCATCCAACAACAATAAATAACCTTAACAAAACAAGTTTAACAAGTTTTACACCATTACATTTCTTTTATCCAACAAGTTCATCATTTATTATAAGACTTTTAATTTTGTTCTCTAGTGTTCATAATTTTTACCCGTTAAATCTCTTATTAACCACGTTAAATATGAACAAGAGAATGTTTAGAGACACTTACTACTAGCTCGAGGCTAGGGAAGAAACTAGACGAAAAAAATGGGTGGTTAATAGCGTCGTGGAGAGGTCCTTGATAATCCGAGTGCTCCACACCTCTTAAAATGGCTCCTTGCACCTTGTAATATAGTTGGATGGAATGAATGGAAAATAAAAAGGTGGTGGCGTGTGGGAGGTTGTTCGGCAGAGCCTTACTTAGTGGAAAAATGGAATTGCTTTTGGTGTTAAATGAAGATGATGATAGGTGGTGTTTATAATCTAATTTTCCTTTTAACCAATGGTAATTATGTCAACAACCGTACATACATATTCACATCCAAAATCTCACTAGAGATTGCATGGGGAAGGAAAATTTATTCAATTCTTGTGGTTGACATTAAGAATTCGTATGGTGGGGGGGGGGGGCACAAGAATCGATTACATGCAAAAAGGGGGGTTAAGTGAAAGTATTTGGTAAATGGATGAGTAATTAGAGGGTGTGAAGTGCAATTGTTAAGGTTGTGTAAGGATATGCATGATTTCCTAGGTAAATCACATGGGATTTGGAGTCACTTTTCCTTTTCATAAAATCAATAGTGTCACCTTATACCCATTTAGTCAGAGGGATGTTGAGAGGCGACCAGAGGTTTCAAGAGGTAAGATAACGGAAAAAACAGAGGGGGGAACAATAGTCAGAGACCGGTTACGACATTCTATGTGTCTAATTTACCAGGGGAGATTTCGAAATCATTGTTGTGGAAGGCGTTTCAGCCACACGGGAAGGTGAAGGATGCATATGTGGCGAAGAAGAAGGATGCTAGGGGGAATTTCTTTGGCTTTGTGCGGTGTGAGGGGGTGGTTGACTTGCAGGAAACGTTGCGTGGAATGAATACGGTAAAAATCTTTGAGGCGAAGTTGAGTGTATCAGTGGCAAGATACGACAAGAACCATGAAAAACTTACATGCCAATATGTTCCAGTGAGGAACAATGGGCAACATTTCTCAGGTCATACAGAAGTGAGAAAGGACCCTCCACTGACCTTTATGAACAGAACCAGGTATAAGGACGCTGTTTGTAAAACAAAGGAGACACCAGCATCATCGAAAAAGACGTTACGAATTGAAGACAAGGCGGCGTTATACCCCGATCATTGCATTATGCGTTCGGTCATAGGGGAAGCAAAGGACCTTCAATCGTTAAAAATGGTGGAGACAATGCTAATGAAAGGCGGGTTTGTAGGAAATCCGGTGAGTTACGTTGGTGGCTTGAAGGTGTTGATTGTTTTCAAAGAAAAAAGACTAGCCATGGAGTTCATACAGGTACATGAACTGTTATGGGCAGAGGTATTGGCTTCAGTAACACTGTGGGAAGGCCAAGCAATTGAGTTTGATAGACTGGCATGGATAAGAATAGTGGGGGTTCCTATACAGTTGAGAGACAACAAGATCTTTGATAAAGTGGGTGGTTTGTTTGGAAAGTTGGCTGATGGATCAAAATTCTCGTGGGAAGAGTCAGACAACTCACAAGGATCATGCTGCATACTATCTAAGGTGGCTGGATGGATTGATGAGGAAGTGGAGTTGGTATGGGAGGGCAACCAGTATTCGGTGTGGGTGGTTGAAGACAAGGATCCTCGATTACGGGAGGTGCTACAAGGTTTCTCGAAAGCAAATAATAGGAGTCCGATGAAGACAGCTGAGTCGGTGATCAGGGACGGTGGTCGGGAGGAAGGTGAGTTTAGACCGGAGGATGAACCTCCGGTTGAGAAGTTGGATAGTCGGGAGAGGCAGGAAGTCGATGAGGTGATGGAAGACGTTGGGATTAGGAAAAAAGGTACGCATGTGCATGGGGAGAATGGAAAATCAGCTGAGGCTCAGGATTCTAGGTGTAATAGGGACATAGAGGGTCCCGAGACAATGGCAGATAGTATGCTTAATGTGGTGGGCCAGGTCTCAATGGTGGAACAATTTAAATTGGGCTTGCTTAATATTAATGGGCCAACACCTCCAAGCAGGCCAAAGAAAAGGCCACGTGGGCTTCGATCTCCCAAGGCTGCATCAGATACAGTGGGTCCTTTTGACAAGGAATTTAATACTACAACACCCACTAATTCATTCCCAGACCTCAATACCCCTGCACCAAAGTCAGTAGTGGAAAGTGTGCATGAACAAGTCAATGAAGGCAACAACAGTGAAGGTAGGGTTGAAGTTAATAGTGGTGATGGGGTATCGGTTTCGATGGGGGTAGATGGGGGTTCGGTAGCGAATCCACAATCCACCACGGCGGGAGCGGCTCAACCTGTTGCGATGGAGGACGAACTAGGGGAAACAGTTAGGGTTGGAGCGGTTGTAGGTATAGGATTGATGGGTTTCGAATCCAAAATACAAGACATTGTTGATGGCGAGGGTGACAATGACGGTTCACAATGAATTGTCTAGCCGTGAATTTAAGAGGGGTGAGGGATGAGAGGAAGACAACCTGGATTAGGGGGTTGAAAACATCCCATGGCATTCATTTTATTGCTGTACAAGAGACCAAGCTTGGGAATAACGCTTATTTCCAGCCGAACGTTTTTTCGGGCAGGTCAGTGTTTCACTTTGAGCAGGTTTTTTCTGATGGGAGATCTGGGGGGTTAATTAGCTTATGGAACCCGTCTATGTTCCATTGTGTTAGCTCGATTAAGAGTCGGTATTATTTGGTTACTTCTGGTACGTTGGTGGCAACAGGGGAGTTTGTAAATTTGGTTAATATATACGCACCGAATGATTCGGTGCGTCGGAGGGGTCTGTGGGAAGAACTCAGGGAATTAAAACAGTCAATGCAAGGTATGTGGGTATTCATGGGGGATTTCAATGATGTCCGGTGGCCGTCGGAGAGGGTTAACTCGGAGTTTGTTAGTGCGAATGCAAGATCGTTTAACAATTTTATTCAATCAGCTGATTTGCACGAGTATAATATGGGAGGGCACAGTTACACATACATATCGGATAGGGGGGATAAATTGAGCAAACTTGACAGATACTTGGTATGTAGTGAGTTTAAGGGGAAATGGCCGTTGGCGACAGTAACGGCTTTGACCAGATACATTACGGATCACTGCCCAATTGTTTTGTCAACGGTACCGACGGATTTTGGGCATATTCCATTTCGTTTTTTCAACTCTTGGTTGGAGATGCCGGGGTTTATGGAGTATGTGGGAGGCCTTCGCTCGTCTTTTTCTTTCCATGGGCCTGCAGATCTTGCTTTAGCAACCAAGCTGAAGTTCTTAAAAAATAAAATTAGGAGTTGGGTGGCGATTGAAAGGAGGCGTAGGGATGCTGTCTATAATAAAAAAAAGGAGGCGGTTGAAAAATTGGAAAAAGAAGCTGAACTAAGGGACCTGAGGCCAATGGAACTCCAACATAGAGAAGAATGCAAGTCTTTTATGTTGGAATATGATAGGGTTAAAATGTTGGATTATCGCCAGAAAGCTCGGGTTAAGTGGGCGGTGGAAGGGGATGAAAATACCGAATTCTTTCACGGGGTTATAAACGCAAATACATCAAACAACCGAATTAATGGGTTAATGGTAAACGGGGAGTGGGTGTCAAATCCGACGGTAATAAAGGACAAAGCCTTTAGTTTTTTTGCTGAAAAATTTAAGGAGCCGATGAAGGACCGGCCGCCGTTTGTGTGTCCAAATTTGTCCCACCTAACCGACTCGGAGGCTGAATTACTGATTGAACCATTCTCTTTGGCGGAGATAAAAGAGGCCGTATGGTCGTGTGACGGGGAAAAGGCTCCTGGACCAGACGGGTTCAATTTCAAATTCATTAAAAGGTGTTGGGAAGGGTTGAAAGATGATTTAATGGTTGTGTTCGAAGAGTTTTTTCAGCATGCAAGACTGAATCAAGGCTGTGTTTCTTCGTTTATAGCTTTAATTGGGAAGTTGGTGTCGCCCGAACAATCGGCTGTATTAACAAGGTTTTATCCAAAGTGTTGATCGGTTGTATTAACAAGGTTTTATCCAAAGTGTTGGTTTGTAGATTAAAAAAGGTAATTGGGAAGTTGGTGTCGCCCGAACAATCGGCCTTTTTGACAGGGAGGAGCATCATGGATGGACCATTAATGTTAAACGAGATTGTGGGGTGGATAAAAAAGATGAAGAGAAGGGGTATGTTCTTCAAAGTAGACATAGATAAAGCATACGATTCGGTGAATTGGAGTTTTTTGGATTCTATTTTGGAGCAAATGAACTTCCCGACGCTTTGGAGGAGGTGGATTTCCGCGATTGTTTCATCGGCTAAGGCTTCGGTTTTAGTAAACGGTTCTCCGACACAAGAATTTGTTTGCTACCGGGGCCTTAGACAAGGTGACCCAATCTCCCCGTTTTTATTCGTGATTGTGATGGAGGCGTTGTCCGGAATCATGAAGAAAGCATGTTCGGTAGGACTTTTTCATGGTCTCGCATGCGGTGGGCAAGGGTTGACTCTCTCACATTTCATATATGCAGATGACGTAGTTTTCTTAGGGGATTGGTCAATGTTCAATGCCAAGAACCTTAGGCGACTACTTAGATGTTTTAATTTAGTGTCGGGGCTTCGGGTTAATATGGCGAAATGTTGTCTTTATGGGATAGGGGTGGAAACAAACGAAATACTGGAGGTGGCGGCATTATTAAAGTGTAAAGTGGGTAGTTTTCCATTTGTTCATCTTGGTTTGCAAATAGGAGCCAATATGAACTTAAGCAAGTGTTGGGAACCGGTTTTGGACACTTTTAAAAGAAGATTATCCATATGGAGGGCCAAGCAATTATCGATAGGGGGCGCGTAACATTAATTAAATCGGTGCTAAATTCGCTTCCCACGTATTATTTCTCATTGTTTCGGGCTCCAGAAAAGGTCATTCAAGCGATGGATCGTATGAGACGAGTATTCTTTTGGGGAGGGTCGGAGGATCAAGCAAAACAGAATTGGGTGGCATGGCAAAAGGTCGTAGCTCCGGTTGAATATGGTGGTCTTGGTATTAGGTCATTGCGGGATGCGAACCTTGCTATGCTCTAGAAGTGGTGGTGGCGGTTTAAGGAGGACGAAAGTGGGTTGTGGAAAAGGGTAATATGGGCTATTCACAGCAATGGTCGGGGCTGGAATTTTATCCCTACCAAGTTAACAATTCCCGGCATTTGGAAGCAGGTGGCAAAGGCGGTGGCTGAAATACAAAGAGCAGGGGTAGTAGTTGAAAAATCAATAATTGCGATAGTCGGAAGGGGCTGTAGTGTTTTGTTTTGGCTGGATTATTGGGCTGGGGATGAGACGTTGGCTATAAGATTCCCAGCTTTGTTTGCTCTGGAAAAGAAAAAGATGGCAGCAGTTTCGGATCGTTGGTTGGGAGGGAGTTTGGGGTGGAACTGGGAATGGAGAAGGGCTATTTCAGATGGTGTAGAGGCGGCCCAATTAGTTCAGCTAGTAGGCTTGTTGAATGGTTTCGGTAGGTTGCACATGAAGGATGAATGGCGATGGGCTTTGGACGGCTTAGGGAAGTTTACGGTTGGGAGCATAAAGGAAGGCCTTATAAAGCAGAGGTTTAGCGACCCGGAATACGTGCATAACTGGAATAATTGGGTACCTAAGAAAGTCGGGATTCTTACATGGCGAGCGTGTTTGGACAGGTTATCGACAAGGTGTGCCTTAGTGAGGAGAAATATAAACATGCCTAATTGTTTATGCCCGATGTGTGGCGAGGAGCAAGAGGAAACGGAACATCTTTTTGTAACGTGTAGTTTTGCCCAAATGATATGGCAGCTTGTAACGCAATGGTGCAAGATACAACCGATATACGCATTCCGAGTTAGAGACCTTCTTGACTTACACTAGTATGTTGGCGGCTCAGCTAAATTCAAGAAGGAATTTCAAGCAATTTGTCATACGGTCTTCTGGTGTATTTGGCGGTGCCGAAACGAAGTCATTTTTGAGCAAGGCCATTGCTCACTACAGAAGGTTACTGGTGAGGTAAAGGGACTGTCCTTTCTGTGGATAAAGGCTCGGTCTAAGCAATTGAATTTGGATTGGAGTATTTGGAGTAGTTTTAGTATGCATAGATTGGCGTGGTAGTTCACATGTAAAGTTTTTGTATTTCCTGGTGTGTACTGTACCTTTGTAAGCTAGTAACCTGCTAGCTAGTTTGGTTTGATAATGAATTTGTTGGCCTTTCAAAAAAAAATCACATGGGATTTGTAGGGTTTTCTTTTTCTTTTGGTGGCACATGGGAAATCAAAAAAAAAAAATGAGAAGAGGGGGCCATGTTGTGCCGCCATTTTCATGGGGAAAAGGTTAAGTGTATTATTTGGTGGGGTAAATAAGTTAAATAGTGGGGGTTTAATGTTATATCTAGTGGTTAGCGGGTACCGGGTATTATGTAAGGAGTTATAGTGCTCAGGGACTATAACTAGCTCAGAGAAATGTAACAATGTCAAAGACAATATTTTTATGTTCCGGGTAAAGTCCGGTTGTTCGGTTGGATATTGATCCGTTAAAGTGCTAAATAAACATTTAAAGTGTCTTTAATTTTATTTTTAGTGACACAATGAATTCCCGACACTTTGGAAAGTGTCTAATATTATTTTCCCATGTTTTTGCACTTTACTAGTTAGCTAAAAAGCTGATTTTTTGTATAAAAGTGCAGGATTTTGTAATTAACACATGTTTTAGGCACATCCGATCACTATAATTATTACCTAGTGACGCAGTTCTACAAACCTCAACTCCCTACACTCACTACTAGTGTAGTAAACTATTCTCGGCTCATACTGGCCCCAGAGACAGTGCATGTCTGATGCTGGCTATGTCAGCATGTTTACTGGGTTATCCGTTCATTGTGCTACTGTGGTTTTGTGCATCAAGTTTGTCACTATAGTGCTGTGTAAATAATGAAGTGACAGTAATAAAGTATGATGCATGTACATGTATGTATCAGAAATCAAGTAGCAGTTTAACCACACTTGTAAGCAAGCACAGTATGTAAGCATTAATTAAATATTAATTAATCCGTACGGATACCTGGTTTGGTGAGGGTTGTCACAACTATCAGTTGTGTGACAACCGGTGATTTACGGCTCTAAATTACGTGATTAACAGGCGATTTACGCGACAATAAATAGTGTTTACGACGCAAATAAACTTAATTAGGCCTTTGGAGTGCCTAGGAACGCCTGATCGACTTTATAGTGCGCGCATGACGGTCTGCAAAGAACCTGCTAAACGATAACGATTTGAAACCGTACGAAATATTGTCAACGCAGCTATTATACGCCTTTTAAATTTAAAAATTTTATGCTTTCGACACTTATGGAGTTTAGGTTGCGATATCGGGTCTCGTAGGAATTACAAGCCACTTACACATGAGATGGGCTTGTGGGCCCTGGGCCCAAGCCCAAAACCCACAAGCCTAAACCTGCACATAATATATTAGATCTTTTCCTTAGAAATCTTATCAAAATCTTGCAAAATCCATACAAGATCTACAAAATCTTATAAAATCTTACTAAATCTTACAAAATCTCTACAAAAGATTTGTCTGTCTCAAAAGTTGAAACACAAAATCTCTATATAAGAAGTATCATCTCTTTGAAAACCCTAACACCCCAAATCATATGCTCTGCAACTTATAAAACTTATATAGAAACTTAAGAATGAAAACTTTGTATTCTCCAACAATCACACAAACCTACAACAACTTGACTCTCAAATACACACATAAAATCCACTGCCAAACACCCCCAACCTCTCGACCGGAGCTTAATCTCGGCGATCTCCGGCGCCATTCGCCCTCCGTCAAAGCCACCTTCACCTCTTGTATCTCACACCAGCCGACGACAACCCCTCCCCCTTCGATTGACGGCCGGCCACCACTGTGGTGGCGGCGCACGGTGTTGCTTCCGACGAGAAACAGAGAGAGAGGCAGACGAAAGAGAGAGAGAGAGAACGATGAAAGAGGCGGCGTCAGAGAAGAGGGATCGGGGAAGTGAGGGCCGCCGTCTGCGGCGGAGCAGCTGAGGTGGACCGGCAACAGTGGAAGTTTTGTTCTACCCAACAAGTCTTTACGGTAAATCTCTCTCTCCAACTGTTCTTTACTTTCAGATGTTGACAAGAATTGCTGTGGTTGACAATGTTGATGATTTGCTGGTGTTAAGGATGATGGTGGTGGGGGTGGCCGACACCACTGCCGGCGTCGAAGGCGGAGGTGGTGTATCGGGTTTTGGTTTGGGAACCGGGTGTTGTTAGGGTCAGATTTTGGGAGTTTTTTGACTCGTTTCAGGTCAAAGTTGCTTTGGTTCAGATTTCATTTCGGTTTTGGGTGCGGCTAGAGTCTCGGCTCAGACTACACGGTCAACAAAGTCAACTGTTCAGCAGGTTCGGTTGACTTGGTCAAACCGAGTCAACTCGGTCAAACCTGGTCCACTCGGCGAGTCGACTTGGTCAACTCAGTTGACTCGGTCAACCTTTTCAGCACTTCGTCACAATAGTTTTGGTAATAGTTTAAAGATAGGATTTTGTTACGATATTTTAAAATAGCTTTATATATTTTCGTGAAAGAGCTCAAACCTATCGACTGTATTACAGTTTAAATTTTAACACATTTGGCGTAAGTAATATATTTTGATTGAATAATTGTGGGATTGATATTGATAATTGAGAAGAATTTTGATAAAATAACGACAACCTGCGTTGCCGGGGGCGTCCAAAACAGAGGAAACTCTGCCCGTTTTTTGAGAAAAACCGTAAATACAAATGTGTTTTATTGAAAAATGACAACTAACGACATCAAGCGACTTCCATGACAATCAATAGAAATGCATGTATTTTTCAACGACACTTTATAACGTACAAGGAACAACGATAACACGGATTCTTTTTATAAAAAGAATAAATATAGTTTATATATTTATTTCAAACGACAACACTTTACAACTTTCGAAAGCAACGATTCGGAAAATTATTTATGACAATAAATATAGTTATTATATTTATTCTAAACTTTGAAATTCCGACAATTCTTTTATAAAAATAAATATAGTTTATATATTTATTTTTCGAATAACAAACAACATGACTTCTTTTTATAAAAATAAATATAGTTTATATATTTATTTGGAATATCAAACAACACGATTTCGTCTTATAAAAATAAATATAGTATATATATATATTTATTTCAAACACCGTACAACACGAACTCTTTTATAAAAATAAATATATTTTATATATTTATTTCAAACACCAAACAACTCGTATTCTTTTATGAAATAAATATAACTATCGTATTTATTTTAAACGACATCAATACGAAAACGCTATTAAATAAATATAAGTTGTTATATTTATTTTTAACGCCTAAACGGCATATACCTATATTTTGTTAAGTCATCATAGAAGAAGCATATACCTATATTGTAGAATGATTCGGTACACCTAAGATTTCTGGAGACGATTAACGCGATTATAACGATATATTTATATATTTTTATATAAATATTTATATATTTTAAACCTCTCTAGAACTAAGTCTTCAAAAACTTACTAATCACCGACATTAGAAGAAACTTTACAAATATAACTTAGTCATTTTCGTTAAGTTAACAACTTACCATCAAGTCGTTCGGTCAATGATTCGGTAGAGCTCGGTAACACGTAGTTTAGTTACCACTTTTGGTTAGAAACTTATTAGATATTCCGTGTTAGGAATATTGTAGAATACACGCTAGCGAGTCTCGTCTTGGAAACGACATCACGAAGTCGTAATTTGCTAGCTTTGCACAGGACAATCCAGGTGAGTTCATAACCCCCACTTTTTACGGTTTTACATTTTTATAAATGTTTTCGGTGGTGGAAAGACATGCAAGTTTTGCAAAAGTAAACAATTTTTCGATGAACGAAAAATCATATTTCTAAATCATGATACGGATGGATTTCAAGGAACTCATATAGTTACGAATGATTCATATTAAAGATACCGGTTTTACAAAATAAATGAGTATTTTTGAAATGTGAATGATGTTCATGAGTAGGGACGGGATTGTCCTAGTTACAATAACGGGTCTGGGTTAGTCTGCGTACGTAAAACGAGGCAACCCAGTGAGTTCATGCTCCCCCTTTTTCTCTTAACTGTTTTTGGTTTTATAAGTCTCGGGGGTGGAATACATGTTACGAATGCTTAAACGGTATGAAATGCCTATGAAATGCAATACTAGATCATGTGAGCAAAGACTTAATATTGAAATGCCATTAATACTTAATTAGGGACGAAGGTTAGATCTAACGGGTACAGCCGAGCCCCACTCATGGTCCTTATGTGACCACTTGAGTGCTTCGGTGTCCCAGTCGAGGTGAATCGACATAGTCGAAGGGGAATTCGATATAGTCGAGGGAAATCGATGAGGGTACAAGCTTACACATTTTGAGTGATCCCTATGCCTTCACATGTTTTAATGTCCTTGCAAAACTTTAATTTAATTTGTTCATAAATGCTTTCATACCGGGGTTTTACAAATTACATAAGAGGTTTTACACAAATTCAAAGCATAGGATTATGCGGGCATGGAGTCAAAGTCAGGGTGGGCATTGACGGTTATACCAAATTTACAAATACAAGACTTTACAAATACATGGTTTTACGAACATAATGCGTTACAAATACAAAGTTTCCATATAACTTGACAAGAAAATGATTTCTAAATTCGTGTTCTCAATAATATTTCCCAAACCGGTTATTCAAAAGATTATTTCAAATCTTTTACAAACAAACTATGAACTCGATCAACTTTATGTTGATTTTTCGCATGTTTCTTTCTCAGGTTGCATTTTCAAAACTATGGCACGGTTGGAATAGGAGGACCATTGGAGATACGAGTACTTAGTAGGCGTTCGTTTTCCCAAAGTCTTAGCTTATTTGCTTCCGCTGTGTAATGAAGATACCAGTCCAGTCACGCCAGCTCTGATAATTTCGGGGTGTGACAGATTGGTATCAGAGCTATAGGTTACAACGAATATGGTTTTCTGTAGGAATACCTAGGCTCTAACCTCACTTTTCTCTGGGGACTTAGATTATTAAGACTTTGAATACATACAAAACGCCTAGTGCTCGAATATGGTCTCCAACCGTTGTCGAAAAACAAACAGTCAAAACTTTCTTTTCAAACATACGCTAATGTTGTGTTTTATAAACGGTACACAAAAACAGTTACATACAGTACACAAAACTCTGAGAGTTTAGAAAACATGCATTTAAGACCTTCAGAAACTTATGTTGAAGTTCATTAAAGGTCATCACGTAGGAACCGCGAATATTAACTCGGGCAAACACTATTATCCATATTGTCTATGATATTTTAACTTCCCGAGCAGGCAGCCTACGCATAACAAAACGCTAGTGCACAGGTATACGACTTAAGCTATACATCAACGGAGGTTGAAGTATGACACATACGACTATCGAGGCGAGGCCTTTGAAAAAACACGATGGCGCAATTCAACGACGACGCTAGATTCCTGTCAGTAGGAGAACTAACGATCAGGAAACGACAACTTGTCACGCGATCCTGCAACGATACAAATCATGCCAGGGAGAAGACGAATGTCTCCGCATTCCCCTACCTAATTAACGACGAGTACGCTATGTTCGACATTCCATGGTAATGTCACCTAACAACCGGACATCACATGCAACCCCAGGTAAAGTCCTCAAATTTCTTTTATTGAAATTTCGACTTTCACATTTACTGAGTAGATTTTCGTATCTCTACTCCTCTTAATGGTCATTGTATCATGGTCATTTCTTTCAGTATAACGAATATTCATTTGCTTCATTTCTTGAAAAATTCATATGTTACACATACATCGGTTTGTTACGCATGTGGTTTCGTTTCAACTAAGCGCTTCATCGAAGTTCAAATATTACTTCGCTAAATCTAATTATTGATTTGTGATTCGAATGACATGCATTATTGTAATTTTTGGCTCCTTTGTTATCAAGTCAACACATTTTCTTGAATCTTCTTTTCCTTTCAAGTTACATACATGGTTTATCTTTGTAACCATGCCGAAATTTACTTGTCGAAACATATATTTTTTGTCGGATTGCGCTGAAACCAAGTTCAATCATTTGAACTTGTCCATTACACATATTCGATTCAAAACACCATATGATGTATTGAAAACATCATATTCGAATTCGTTTTAACAAGCATTTCACTTGTTCCGAGTCGTAGTAGATTTGTTTGGTCTACGACTCCATTAAGTCGTTTGTTGATTTCGATACCTTGTGGTGGTGCTTACACTAATTTGAAGCTTGCGCCAATCTCGTTTACTCATCTCATGCACAGATTTAATTATTTATTCATTGATTTGCATTAAATCCGCTTTCATTTATCATATTACAACAGTCTTAATACAATCGTGTGTTAAGGCAATGGTACACAAATTCATTCTATATTCCAGTGTACCTACTAACAGTTCTTTCATTATCGATCGAATGTTTTGCGATATCCATTGCTTCTCCATCTTCAATCGAAAACATTATTTCATTGAAGTTTCATTTTTTTTTGAAAAATCCTACGATGTTAGAAGCAAATCTTCATATTTACTTCGTTGCGCTTTCATTTAACTTCAAACACAGTGAATTTGTTTGATCACCGCTATTATCGAATTATTTAAATCGATACGACACCTTGTGGTGTCGGTATAAACTTGTAACTTGAGCTAATTTTGATCGAGCATTTCATGCAAAACACAGGTGATACTTGTTCAATCACCTCTATATTGGAATTGTTTCATTCAATACGACACCTTGTGGCATCGGTATAACTTGTAGCTTGTGCTGATCACGATCGAGCGCTTCATGCAAAACTATTTCAGTTGAGCTTGTTGATTCTAAGTTCATTCAGTGGATGTTATTGTTTCTAGAACTCATTGGCATACTGTAAATGTTTGTTTGGAATTATATTGCTTGAAATTCCTGTCCTTTGTTGGACCCCTGTTAACTTAGTCACAATGGTGACTGTATCAATATGTCTCGTTTCCCTTGACATCATATTCTGAGACACATTTATTTTAACCGTGGGTTTTTATTGTTGAGGAATGTCCTTGAATTCAAATGATTCGAATAAGTCTTGATCCAATTTCGTGGTCATCCACGTTTATACTATTCGTACTTATCTACTCATAACGTAACTCTAAAGAGTTAACGTAGTCTAAATTTCGAGGACGAAATTTCATTAACAGGGGGAGAATGTGACAACCGGTGATTTATGGCTCTTAATTATGTGATTAACAGGCGATTTACGCGACAATAAATAGTGTTTACGACGCAAATAAACTTAATTAGGCCTTTGGAGTGCCTAGGAACGCCTGATCGACTTTACAGTGCGCGCATGACGGTCCGCAGAGAACCTGTTAAACGATAAACAATAACGATTTGAAACCGTACGAAATACTGTCAACGCCACTACAATACGCCTTTTCATTTTAAAAATTTTATGCTTTCGACACTTATTGAGTTTGGGTTGCGATATCGGGTCTCGTAGGAATTACAGGCCACTTACACATGAGATGGGCTTGTGGGCCCTGTGCCCAAGCCCGGAACCCACAAGCCTAAACCTGCACATAATATATTAGATCTTTTCCTTAGAAATCTTATCAAAATCTTGTAAAATCCATACAAGATCTATAAAATCTTATAAAATCTTACCAAATCTTACAAAATCTCTACAAAAGATTTGTCTGTCTCATAAGTTGAAACACAAAATCTCTATATAAGAAGCCTCATTTCTTTGAAAACCCTAACACCCCAAATCATATTCTCTGCAACTTATAAAACTTATATAGAAACTTAAGAATGAAAACTTTGTATTCTCCAACAATCACACACACCTACAACAACTTGACTCTCAAATACACACATAAAATCCACTGCCAAACACCCCCAACCTCTCGATCCCTCTCTCTACCTGCCTGATGAACATCACCGGCGACCGGAGCTTAATCTCAGCGATCTCCGGCGCCATTCGCCCTCCGTCAAAGCCACCTTCACCTCTTGTATCTCACACCAGCCGACGACAACCCCTTCCCCTTCGATTGACGGCCGGCCACCACTGTGGTGGCGGCGCACGGTGTTGCTTCCGACGAGAAACAGAGAGAGAGAGAGAGAGAGAACGATGAAAGAGGCAGCGTCCGAGAAGAGGGATCAGGGAAGCGAGGGCCGCCGTCTGTGGCGGAGCAGCTGAGGTGGACCGGCAACAGTGGAAGTTTTGTTCTACTCGACAAGTCTTTACGGTACATCTCTCTCTCCAACTGTTCTTTACTTTCAGATGTTGACAAGGATTGTTGTGGTTGACAATGTTGATGATTTGCTGGTGTTAAGGATGATGGTGGTGGTGGTGGCCGACACCACTGCCGGCGACGAAGGCGGAGGTGGTGTATCGGGTTTTGGTTTGGGAACCGGGTGTTGTTCGGGTCAAATTTTGGGAGTTTTTGGTCTCGTTTCGGGTCAAATTGCTTTGGTTCAGATTTCATTTCGGTTTTGGGTGCGGCTAGGGTCTCGGCTCAGACTTCACGGTCAACAAAGTCAACTGCTCAGCAGGTTCGGTTGACTCGGTCAAACCTGGTCAATTCGGCGAGTCGACTTGGTCAACTCAGTTGACTCGGTCAACCTTTTCAGCACTTCGTCACGATAGTTTTGGTAATAGTTTAAAGATACGATTTCGTTATGATATTTTAAAATAGTTTTATATATTTTCGTGTGTTAGTGCATTGCGTCTATTGATTTCGTCTTGTGTCATGTAATAGGATAGATTAGAATAATCAGTGCACGAGGTTCGAGAGTCGAAGTTTAGTGATTAAGCAAGAGGTTTCGCTCATATGGACATTGTCCATAAAAGCGAAACTATAAGTAACAAGTTTCGCTCATATGGACATGTCCATATAAGCGAAACTACCTCCACTATATATAGGTGCATTGTTTGTTCATTTTGGCAACGGATCTGGAACTTGTAACGAAGTGCTGCCAAATTGCTTTCAGGTTTTAAACGTTGTTAAATCAATCAAAGAGGCATTATATTTAGTTTGAGCATCCGTTTCACTGATTCCGCCTTTGAATCGGATTCACAACTCTTCTGATTGACTCATTTGGGTTTAACAACGATCCTACAAGTGGTATCAGAGCTCAGGAGGAAGAGTTTAGCTCAATTGGATCTGTTTTCTGTCTTCTACACCTTCTTTTTAAATCTGAACAAGTTTCCACAATTAAAATCGGCCAAATTTTTCACAGAGTGTGTATTAGTGAATATTAACAAAGCCTTGAAAGTTTCACATCCAAATTCAGATAAAAAATGGACCAAATTACCTTCGGATGTGATGTCGCTTATTCGGACATTGTATGGTTTCGCTTTTAGGACCACATGGTTTTGCTCCAGTGAACAAAATTTCTTGGTATTTCGCTCCTATGACAATTTGACTAGACGTTTCGCTCCAAGATACATGCTTTTTAGCTCCAAGAGTCCAAGATAGTTTCGCTTATCAGTCTAAGACAGTTTCGCTCATAAGTCCAAGATAGTTTCGCTCATAAGTCCAAGATAGTTTCGCTCATTTGATCATTCTGGTTTCGCTCTTGTGAACAAATTCTAAGGGATTTCGCTCATCAAGTCATCAAAGGGTTTCGCTTATTAGTCATCAAGTGTTTTCGGTTTTGTGTCGCAAGTGGTTTCACTTTTGTGTCACAAAGAAACTTGATTTCGCTCAAAGTGTACCTTGTGTGATTGAAGAAGTCAAACAATGGTGAAGAGTTTTACAACACATTCTGCAACGCGTTTACTTCCGAATCAACAGATAAAAGATCTGAGATGAGAGAATATTCAAGAGAGATTTCGAAGAACTTGATGTTTGAGAACATGTATGGAAGCCAACAGAAACCACCAAAGCTGATGAAAGTTGAAGATTATAACTGGTGGAAAAACCGATTTGAGGATTGGGTAAAAGCTTTCGCTCCTGAAAGCTGGTTAAAATTGATAAATGGATACACTGAACCAGTAAAAGAGGGAGGAGAGTTAATAGATGCAAAAGATTTCACAGACATAGACATAAAAAATGTTGTGGCTGAATATAAAATGATTACATTGATCAAACAGTCAGTGAGAGAGGATATTATTTCGTTACTTGAATAAGAGAAAATTTCAAAGAGTTTGTGGGAAGCGTTAGGGAGAAAGTGTGTAGGAAGTAATGAAATTGTTAAAAATAAAAAAGAAATTGTTGCGTAAAGAGTTTGATTTATTCAGTTGTATGAAAAATGAATCTGTTTGTAAAATGATCGAGAGATTTGGACATCTGAAAATGGAGCTGACCAGACATGAAATCACATATTCTGAAGAGGAGCTTGTGGATAAATTGTTTGATTCATTGCCAAATGATCAAGAGTGGCAATACTTCGCTCTAATGTTGAAAAATACAATCAAGCCTGAAGATTTAAAAGTGGATTTGCTGATTGAAAGGCTTGAAAGCCATGAGTTGGAGATAAAGAGTTCTAAAGTCAACAATCCAGCTTATCCGCAGAATGTAGAGCTTTACTACAGAGGAAATGTACCGCAGGCTGGGTCTCCAAGAACATCGTTTTCTGCAGAAAGCTCAAATTCAGTGAACAATGAAAGTCTTCACAGTGGTTTTCACAGTGGTTTTCACAGTGGATCTTCTTCAAATACTTCAAGTTAATCTGCTTCCAAGAATTTATTTCAGTGTAATATCGCAGTGGATCTGAAGAATGGGCAGAATTTCAGCGAAGAGTCGGCAAAACAACAGATGGTTTTCTTGGCATCTGTACTTGAATCGTATGAAAGCCTTGTTGCAGGGAAGATTGGCAACACCAACTTGACGAAAGAAGATTATGATCAATCAGACCCCGAGGAGATGGAACTAATGGATATAAGATGGTGCATGGCCAGTGCGGTTCGTCGGGCACAGCGGTTCATGGAGATCACGGGGAGAAAGTCAATTGGTGGACCATCTACCAAACTGGGATTTGATAAATCTAAGGTGACATGCTTCAAATGCAAACAAAGAGGTCACTTTGAGCGCGAGTGCAGAAATGCGTATGCTGATGATGATTCTGCAAACCCGTTCAACGAAGATTATTACAAGAAAGCGATTTACCATCAGAACAAGTCTGAGCCACCAAGATTGAAACAGCCTGAAGAAAAATCAAGGGCTCTTGCAGTTATATATGACGATGAAGGTTATGACTGGAGTCAGGTTTGCCCTGAAGAAGATGCAGTTGGATATGCATTTGTGGCTGATGCTGATCCTGATAGATGGTGGATAGCAGATTATGCAAGATGGGAAATCGGAAAATTAAACGAACCATTCAAAGAAGCCCAGAGAGCAAAAAGATGGAATGAAGAGTTGGAATGTTACATGGATCCACGAGGTAATCCAGTTGCTGACCCATCAAAAGTGGATTTCAAAGCTGTAATAAATTTGCTTCCAAGGCAAGCTACTTTCAACACTCGAAGGTTATCTGATAAAGCATATTTGCCTGATTTGGAGAAGAAGATAAGAGAGATTTGTGAAGCAAGTCTACCGAAGGTGGCAGAGATGAAGAAGAGAAAAGAAGAAGAATTGAAGAAGATGATTGAAGAAGTAAAGACTGTCGCGAAGATTGCTGCTGAACAAGACCAGAAAGCTGAAGAAGAATAGAAGAATGAAGAAGCTCAGAAAGAAGAAAAGGAGGAAGATCAGAAAGTTGAGTCAGAAGAACCGGTGCTGAATGAGACTGAGGTTAGAAAATCTTCTGATCTATCGAAAGGTGAATTGGTTGATGAAAAAGAAAACAAATGCAGGAATTGCATAGAAATGTGCGAAGCCTGTACTGAAAAAGATGACATCATAAAAACAAAAGACAATGACATAGTTAAACTTGAAAATGGTTTCACAACAAAATGTAAAGATATGATTGAAAAAGAAGAAATTTTGAAACTAAAAGTTGAAAAATTGACACAGAAATGTCAAGGTCTTGAAAAGGATAATGATGTTTATAGACAACTGTGTTCAGCAAAATGTGTCGATTGTGTTGAAAAAGAATCTAAATTTCAAGATTTACAAAACAGTATGATTCTTTAAAGTGGTCGAGTCAGAGAGTACAGGAAGCTTATGATACTTTGAAGAGCCAAGTCAAAAGTTTTGATCAAAGATTGTCAGAAACTTTAGTCACTAAAGAAATGTATGAAAGAAAGTTTAAAGAAAAGCAAATTGAATTAAACAAATGTGTTGATGAAATTGCTAATCTTAAACAAGTCTTGGCTGAAAAAGAAAAGGTTGTTACAAAACTTCAAAGTTATCATAACTCTTCGTACATTCTCGAACGCATTTTCAACATCACACCAGATAACATAGATACTGACAATTGCAAAAAGGGTATTGGTTCAGAGTTTCATCAGGTACCACCACGATTGAGAAACAATTACACTTTTTATAATGAGGAAAAGGTGGCAAAGGGTTTGAACATAGCTGACCAGTTACCTGAAAGTATCGATGTGACTTACTCCAAATCTGATGATGCTAATGATTCAGAGGTGGTAAGTAAGGTTGTTGAAAGCGTTTTGAAAGATGATTCTACAAAAGGTAAGTCTGAATCACAGGATGAAGATGAAGGAAATTTTCATGATGGTTATCTGAAAAACACAAAATCCGAGAAAAATTTGGATGATGATTCAAAGGGATTGGTCTATACCATGATTGGATCGGACAAACTATTCTTAGATGTTGTATTCCCGATTCAGAATGTGATTTAAGAGAAGGTTGATAAAGTTTTCAAAATGGTTGAGATTGAGAAGTCGGAAATTTCAAAGATTGCTGGTAAAGGTCATAAATCTTTTTATAACAAACCTGGTTTTAAGAAGAAAAACATGAATGCTGGTTTGGGTTATAAAAAGAAACGGAATTGGAATCAAAGTAAAAAACCAAATTTGCAACAAAAGATGAATTTTGTTCAAGGGAAAAGCTTGAAAGAAGAGGAAAAACTCAAATTTGGACAACAGTCTAATGAGGAGTTTGATGCTATCAAAAAGACACAACAACAGGCAAAGGATGTTTCAAAGAAAGTGTGTTTTAAATGTGATCAAATTGGACATGTTGCACGAAAGTGTCCAAATTCAAAGCCTGTTGATGTTGAAAAACAAAAATCCGAGGATGTGCAATCTAGGTCAACCAGATTTGATTCGTGAAGAAACACTAGATAAATGGTCGGAACCGAGATATCTAGGGGGTTTGAATCCGCATAAAAGGGTTAGCTCACACTCGATTTGATTCAGTTGCAGCTGATCTTCTTCTCTGGTGATTCTGCAAAAAAGAGCACCGTTAGCCTCGCCAAGGGGAGAAGAGGGTTCTCTCCTTGACCCGACTCCGGTGTGAGAATAAGTATTGGTAATGGAGAAGAGAAAGTATTTGAGAAGTGGGTGTAATCTGAGTTTATACCTGAACCGTCCTTGTATTTATAACCGGGAGTTTGGGAGGGAAAACCTGTTATTGAAAAGATGACGGAAGATGCTAACGTCGTGACGGTTACATTTCCTTCCGTTATTTTCTTTGATCAGACGTTGAGTTACCTCGATCCGATGTGAATGCACACGGATCGAGGTTTGATCTATGGCTGCGGAATTGCCACGTGGAAAGTGATTAAGTGGAGATTATTCTCCAATTGCATGCCCTCGTTGTGATTCCAGGGGTGTCTGTGGTAATGACACGTGTCTAGACAATTATAACCGTCTGTGTAGTGCACGATAATATTCCTTCTAGAAGATTACTGCTATAATCTGGTGTGGCACCTTATTGTGTGGAGGCAGATGAGTAAATCCCAAGTCTGGGTAAAATAATATCCAAGTCTGGATATTTGGGCGGAAGTATTAACTTTAGGACTTTCATCCTTTGCTATAGGGAGAAAGCGCAAGGATTTATGTTCTCCTTTGGGCGCGCGACTATAGATTGCTGATTACTTTCCTCCTTTTGTAAAACCAGTGCGCGGCCACGCAAGATTAAACGCGAAAAGGCAGAACTATGGTATGGTCCCAAATACTTATTATGAGGTTTTTGGGGCCTTACCCCTTCAAGTCCCCCAGTCTATTGTTGTAATTATGCAAATAAGTGGAGAACTGGACTAATAAGAGGGAGATGCTTTTGGGCGCGAGAAATAAGAAATCTTCTATGAGAAGATTGAGTTTGTTGAAGAAAGTGACAAAATGTGACTTTGTAATCATGCTCTGACGTGTAATGACGTCAGCTGGCAGTAAGAGTGGGTATTTTTCTCCTTTGTCTTGAGATTTGTAATGGCGCTTGTCAGTCTTCATTAATGAGGAAATGACCCTGGTTCCTGTAGCGCCGTTTGGATGTGATATAATTCTGACAATTAATGATGAGTAGGTTTCTCCTTTCCCGAGGTTGAGTTCTTTTATATATATGCATTGGGGTGCTTGTTTATCCCTTTAATTTGGAAAAAAATGAAGGGAAAACGTACCGTTCGTTCCCGGCGACTTTCAGATATCTTGAGGATTCGAGAAGCTGCTGAAGCTCTCTTGTTACTTGCTGGTTCTCCGCCATTAACGGCTACCGGAGAGGACTCTATCCTTGTTGGTCCTTCTATGGTGGCTTGTTCTGATGATAAAGTTCTCCAGCAAGGGGAAGTTGCTGATTATAGTGTTGCTGTGCTGGATGCGGATGGTTTAATTGCTCGTTTTCCGATGATCCGGAGAGGAGGTTGCCGGTTGGTATACCGACGTCGGAAAAAACTTCCGGGGAAGGTGGATGCTGAAGACGAACTTGCTGTTGATTAGGTTTGGGAGTTGTACATCCCTTCTTTTGGTGTTTATGTTAGTTTGTTAGCACAAACTTCTTTTTGAAGATCACCGGTGTGATTGTTGTTAATAGCTGTCGTTTGATCGCCCTGCTACTTTGTTGAAGCAAGGTTTTTTGTTTTTATGAACATTCTAGTCTTAGGAACTAAAATTTTGAAGATCATTGCCATGATCTTGTTTATGAAGTGTTTTGTTACACTTAATGATATGTACACTGATTATGTGTTTACTTCTTGTATGTTTGGATTACAATAAGTTGCATGTGCTTTAATTGTTTTGATTGAGTGAAGCGAATTAGAGTTGGCATTGTGCTCATGTGTGAACGTTTGTCAAAAGCTGCGCTTTTGTTGCGCTTTTCTCAGACTGTTCATGAGTTGTACAATATTTGCCATTCCGTTTTCGCGTAAACCAAAAGAATTTCATGCAATTTGTAACAAACTGTAATAAGTGTAGAAATAACGTTTGTATTGATAAAGCGCAAGGCTTGTAATACAAGTGTAAATAGGAAATACATTGCATGTGAATGTTTTAACCTACATGTAACACCTGCGCAGCTGCTGTGCGTTCCAGGTGCGTGGAACTAGAGTTCCGTCGATCCTTTTTAGGGTATATGCCCCTTTGCCTAGGACCTCGTTAATGACGTATGGTCCTTCCCATCTTGGCGCTAATTTGCCCGGCTTTTCAGCGTTTGAAGCTTCATTGTCGCGCAAGACGAAATCACCGGGGACAAAGGTACATACGCGAACGCGCGCATTGTAATATTTTTCGACTTTGGATTTGTACCTTGCTTCCGTTATGGCGGCGTTCTCGCGCCTTTCTTCCAGAAGGTCCAAATCCATTCTTCGCTCTTGTTCATTGTTCTGTTTTTCTATGGCTATCATGCGCGGAGATGGTAAGCCGATCTCAGCTGGAATGACAGCCTCAGACCCATAGACTAGACTGAACGGAGTTTCGCCTGTGCTAGTCTTTGGCATTGTTCGATGTGCCCAGAGGATGCTGGGAAGTTCGTCAACCCACCCTCTGCGTGACGTCCCGATTCGCGCTTTTATGCCGTCAACGATTTGTTTGTTTACGCTTTCTACCTGACCGTTCGCTTGAGGATGCGCGACGGAGGCGAAGTTGTGTTCGATCTTCATTTCTTTGAACCATTTTTGAAGTTCTTCTGCGGCGAAGTTTGTACCATTGTCGAAAATAATGCGCAATGGTAATCCAAATCTGCAAATGATATGTTCCCATATAAATTTGCGGATTACCATTGCTGTTGTTGAGGCCAAAGCTTTAGCTTCCACCCATTTTGTGAAGTAATCTACCGCGACGATGATGAATTTCACTGCGCCTGGCGCATCAGGAAATGGGCCGACAAGATCGATGCCCCACTGTTGGAATGGCCAGGCGGAAGTAACGGGAATTAGCGGATTTTTGGGTCAGAGTGTCTTTGGTGCGTGGCATTGACATGCTGCGCATCTTCTTAATAGATCAACTACGTCCATGTGCATTCCAGGCCAGTAGTATCCGGCGCTCATTATCTTTACCACGACCAAGCGCGGTCCCGCGTGTATCCCACATAATCCCTCGTGGATCTCTCTGACTAGGTATTGGGCGTCTGTTTTATCAACACAGCGTAGTAATGGGCCCATGAATGATTTTCGGTAAAGGACGCCATCCGCTATTTCGTAATTTATTGCTTTGTGTTGTATTTTTCGAGCTTCTGCCTTTCCTTCCGGAAGTTTTTCGTGTTGAAGGTACAAGATAATTGGAAACATCCAAGATGGATCTCCCATTTCTATGACGCTTACTTGCTTGAGATGAATGGAAGGGTTGGATAATACCTCTATGCGTACCTCCTTTGCTAAGTGCTTAAAGCTGGTAGCAGCTAACTTGCTTAGCGCGTCAGCGTGCTTGTTTTCACTTCTGTTTATGTGGTTAACTTTGAACGTTTGAAATTGGCTGATTAAAATATGCGCTTGTTCAAGGTATAACGCCATAGCTTCCCCTTTTGCATCATAACGAACCGTTAACTTGTTCGGCTACTAGCTTTGAGTCAACGTTGGCTTCAAGGTTTCTTGCCCCCATTTTGAGTGCTAGACGGAGGCCTGCTAAAAATGCTTCGTATTCTGCTTCATTGTTGGTACTTTGGAAATCTAAGCGTATGGCATATGTAAGTTCGTGATCATCCGGACTGATCAATCGGAGGCCTGCTCCTGCTCCATCATCATTGGAAGCACCATCTGTGTGTAAGGTCCAGACTCTGTCGTCGAAAACAGGTGTTGGGTTCTGGATTGCCTCACATTCTTGTATTTTATCGATGGGAACTTCAGTGGCGAAGTCTGCTAGAACTTGCCCTTTGATTGCTGGTCTTGGTTTGTAAAAAAATGTTGTATCCTCCCAGCTCAATGGCCCATTTAGCCAATCTTCCCGCCACATCAGGTTTTGACAAGATTTGGCCTAAATGATAATTCGTGAGAACTGTGATGACATGGCCTGGGAAGTACCTGCGCAAGCGTCGGGATGCGTGTACTAGTGCTAGAACCAATTTTTCTATCATTGAGTAACGAGTTTCGGGGCCGGTGAGCATTTTGCTGATATAGTAGATCGGAGTTTGGATGTTTTCCCGTTCTACCATTAATACTGCGCCTACCGCTACTTCCGCGGCTGACAGATATAAGACTAACGGTTCTTTTTCTTTTGGCGCGGTCAGTGTTGGCAACTGAATTAAACATTCTTTCATTTGCTTGAATGCTGCTTCCGCTTCAGGCGTCCATTGAAAGGGAGTTTTCTTTCCGCAGTTTCGCAGCGTACTGATAAATGGATAAGATTTTGCCGCATGATTAGCCAAAAATCTGTTCAAGGCTGCTAAGCGTCCAGCGAGCCTTTGCATTTCTTTCATAGTCGTGGGTGAAGGCATTAGCTGGATGGTCTGTACTTTTTCTGGATTTACTTTAAAGTCGTCTCTTGTAACTATGAAACCCAAAAATTTACCTTCTTCCATGGCGAAGGAGCATTTTGTCGGATTAAGTTTTAAGTTCACGCTGCGTAAGGAGTCGAACGTGCGCTGGATATTGTTGAGCATTGTCTCTTCTTCATGGCTCATGATGACGAGGTCATCCATGTATACTTCGACAGTCTTACCAATATCCCCGCTGAAGACTGTGTCCATTAAGCGTTGATAAGTTGCGCCTGCGTTGCGCAAACCGAACGGCATTTTGGTGTAGCAGTAGATGCCTTTATCTGTGCGGAACGCGGTTTTGTCTTCATCTTCTTCTTTCATCTGGACCTGATGATAACCCTTATAACAGTCGACAAAAAGCATTTCCATCTGAATGATGCTAGAGAGTCGACTTTTTTGTCTATCTCTGGAAGCGCGTAGCAATCTTTGGGGCATGCTCTGTTCATGTCCTTGAAGTCAACGCACATTCTCCATCCGCCGTTATGTTTTTGTACCATCACTGGGTTGGCAACCCATGTATGGTATTTCACTTCGCGCAAGATCCCCGCATTAAGTAGCTCTGTCACTTGCTCATCCATTGCTTTTACTTTTTCTTCACTGAAGCTGCGCCTTCCCTGAGCAACAGGTTCTACTGATGGTTTGATGTTTAGACAATGTTGCGCGATGTCGCGTGGGACTCCAATCATGTCTGCTGGGCACCAAGCAAATATATCTTTGTTGTTAGACAACAATTCTTTCAGTTGTATGCGTGTTGCTGGTGAAATGGCTTGTCCTAACAGAATGGTCTGCTCTGATATTCGTTGTTCAGGACCCATTTCTCTGGTTCGTTTGGTACCGAAGGTTTGACTACCTTTGCTGGTGGTTCGTCGTCTACGTACATGACTTCTTTGCTTGAATAGAGAATTGCAACTCCGGTCTCTGTTGGAAATCCGCAAGCAGCATGTGGGATGGAAGTGATCATGCTGAATTCTCTTTGAGACCTTCTCCCGAGCAGGACATCATGACGTGATGTTGCTGGCATGACCATGAAATTGACTGTAACTGTTCGTGAATGTTCGCCATCTGATAAAGTCACCGGGAAAGCGATTTGCCTTAATGGGAATACAGCTTCATTACAGAATCCGGTGAGGGGAAAATCAACCGGTTCTAGACGTGCTTTATCTTCTGGGTCGAGCTGCTTAAAGCACTGCTCATATATGATGTCCATCGAAATTCCTGGATCTATGAACATATAGTCCGTTCGGTAATGACCGAAAATACCAGTGATAATCACTGGTCGTTCTTCCTGAGGCCCCCCAGGAACAACAGGGAACACGACTTGTTGTTCTCTCCAATGTTGATCATAATTTCATTTATTTGGTCTTCGTGATGGACCTCCTTGAACCATGTGTATTTGTTTCTGATAACTGCTATCTCTGCATTGGCTGGATTGGATGTCCTCCCGACGTGGTGTTGGTGGGTCCAATACTGTAGTGTTGATTTCTTCTTCAGATCTGACGTTTGGGAACGCAGATCCGGCGATTTGCATAACGATTGTGTCTAAAGCGACTTGGCATTTGTTAAACCAATGTTCTGGAGATTCTTCTATTCGTAAATTGTTTCCGACGTTTGGTCGAGGACCAGGTTGCCGGTGAGATGACGAATTTTCTGCCATGTGCAAAACAGAAAATGAAATGAACTAAATCGAAACGAGATAGAAACTAGAAAACTGAGGAATCGGTGGGCGCCAATGAAGAAACACTAGATAAATGGTCGGAACCGAGATATCTAGGGGGTTTGAATCCTCATAAAAGAGTTAGCTCACACTCGATTTGATTCAGTTGCAGCTGATCTTCTTCTCCGGTGATTCTGCAAAAAAAGAGCACCGTTAGCCTCGCCAAGGGGAGAAGAGGGTTCTCTCCTTGACCCGACTCCGGTGTGAGAATAAGTATTGGTAATGGAGAAGAGAAAGTATTTGAGAAGTGGGTGTAATCTGAGTTTATACCTGAACCGTCCTTGTATTTATAACCGGGAGTTTGGGAGGGAAACCCTGTTATTGAAAAGATGACGGAAGATGCAAACGCCGTGACGGTTACATTTCCTTCCGTTATTTTCTTTGATCAGATGTTGAGTTACCTCGATCCGATGTGAATGCACACGGATCGAGGTTTGATCTATGGCTGGGGAATTGCCACGTGGAAAGTGATTAAGTGGAGATTATTCTCCAATTGCATGCCCTCGTTGTGATTCCAGGGGTGTTTGTGGTAATGAGACGTGTCCAGACGGTTATAACCGTCTGGGTAGTGCACGATAATATTCCTTCTAGAAGATTACTGCTATAATCTGGTGTGGCACCTTATTGTGTGGAGGCAGATGAGTAAATCCCAAGTCTGGGTAAAATAATATCCAAGTCTGGATATTTGGGCGGAAGTATTAACTTTAGGACTTTCATCCTTTGCTATAGGGAGAAAGCGCAAGGATTTATGTTCTCCTTTGGGCGCGCGACTATAGATTGCTGTTAGGATCGGAGGCTCTCATGAATGTGTTTGTTTGTTTGAAATGAATAATCAATGACGATGAAAACATGTAAAGTGCAGCGGAAATGAAAACAAACTTTGTAAACACAGTCAAAAGGAGAAAAATAGTTTGATAAACAATTGCTTCTTATAGAGTCGAATGATTTACAAATCAAAGCAAAAGATTACAGACATGCTTACAAACTAAGCTCCCCCTCAGCCTGATGCCTCAAGGTTGGATTGCACAAGATGAAAGGATTAGACATGAGAAGGGAAAACCAGCTCAGTCAATCAAATGTAACAGTACAAGGTACTGATACATTTATAGGCAAACCAAACCACTGAGGTATCTCAGCTGACGTCACCATGAAAGCGACGTCTAACAGCCTAACAACCTGTATCTACTGACCTTATACAAACACTGCTAACCTAACCACTGACTATACATTAGACAAACAATTTACTAAACAGCTGCTCTCCCTTTATGTCAGTGCTTTCCTCAAGGTTGATCAGTCCTTGACTGGGCAGTGCTTTAACATCAGTAGATAGGACCAGCAGTGTTGAATACTTCAGGGTTTTCATCAGTAGTTGAAAGTGTCACACCCTGGCTTTGCGGAAGCGTGATTAATATGGTGTGACTTCTTAATACCATAGCTTAATCATAACAAAGCTATATGAGTTAAAAACATGCAAGATCATCCATTAAGTTTTGAAAACCAAATACAGTACCATTGTTTCAACGGGAACATACCCTAACAACCATAACCTTGTTTAACAGACATTACAAACTTGAAACATAACATAAACATGGTTTAAGGATTGTGTCTTGTCCAGGAAAGAGACACATCCCCTAAACCCCGGATGACCTCGGAAACTAGTGCAGCGGAAAACATGCCATACCGTGCCAGATCTCGTTAATTTCCTGAAATACATGTAAGTTGAAAAATCAACAATAATGTTGAGCGAGTTCATGTGTAAGTGAGTAAGTAAACCTTTATGAGTATAAAATAATCGTGGTATGTAGCCAATAAGGGGACTTGTGATCACCAATGGTTTGCAAGGCCACTGATATATGTGAAGTGCAAATAGGGAGACTCAAACCTAGCAGATTTCGCCACGGCATTTGTATGTGGACAAAGTCACCCCAAGGTCCGTTTCTAGTTTGGCCTGGGGCTGGGCTCGCTACACCCAGATAGATCTACCGCTCCTGTCCCTCGGTCCCGACATGAGGACTAATGGCCTCATATTGCTCCTACCCACTCACATGATCGGAATAAAACACCTCCTTACGCTAACCATACCGTATATAAAGTACTTGTAAACAAAGTAACATGTATTTCACCCCCGCAGTTAAGAAAACTGAAAACAGTTAGAGAAAAGGGGGACATGAACTCACAGTGAAGCGTCTCTACCAAGTATCTCCAAATCAGAAAGCTGTGCGACGACCTACAAGTGCTAATTCTATTAGACGGGCGGCCGTGCCTTAGCTTTATAGTTTAAGTTTTTGGGAAATAGTTAGACAACTATTTCGTGTTTACATTTTGTATATACTTGGTAGTTAATTTCCTTCCCAAGGATGGGGGATTCAATACATGTGCGTAAGTTACGTTTTAATAATCGAGTGGTAATATAATTACCGGTGTAACTTATATATTCATGTGAAAGCGTTTGTATTATTTTGGGATCGTTAACGTTTGTAAATATTATTTTTACTCTAAAAATAATATTTATGTATTTCACAAAATAATCATAAACAGTGTTGTGACAATATATATATTTATCACGTTAAATTTTGTGAAAATCCCACCTCCGAATATTAGTAAATAAAGTCATGGCGAGTTTCCTCTGTAACTGGAGGTGGCCACGCTTTCAAGCGTATCATTTTCTTTTTAACAAATCAATCAATCAATGTTCTCAACATTATCAAACGACTTTCCAACATTTTAACTAGTCAAAGATAGACATAATCGCAAAAATATATGAACTTGTGGTTTGTCTAAAAATATGTAGTAAATCTCTTTACTTTTAATGGATCTTTTGTGTAAATAATCCGATTTCGTAAAAACCTCGTTTTTAGAGAAAATCCATCTTTACAACTTCTAGTAACTTTTGACAAAATTAGTTCTTTGTCGGATCTTTTCATTTCACAAGTGTTTACACACTTGTGGTTTATAAAAATCATGTTTGTTAGTGTAAGATCCATCCTTTGTAATACGTGATTTCTTTGATGTGTGGTTCTTTGAAAATACCACTTGCAGATACGTAGATCTGCTAGTTTTAAACACTATTGTACAAGTTAAAACATGTTTACACAAGTAAAGCATTTTTACACAAGTTCATGTTTCATGTGTGGTAGAGTTTCACCTTTTAACCCTTGTATCATTCAAAAACGAGCTTATGTTAAGATTCATGATCTTACTAAACCGGGTTAAACGGTGATCCGAGCTACCACAACATAGATCGGGTCTAAATAATCACATATTTCAAATACTACAACTTTTACACATTCCATATGCTATTAACCACCATTTTAAGTATTTTTAGTGAACTTTTGTGCATCACCTTGCATTTTAACGAGATTTAACCGACATAATTCCTTTTAACCACCTTAGATTAGTTCAAAAATGAGTTGTAAACAATATACCTCTAGCTCAAGGCTAGGGAAGATTCTTGGCGAAAAACGAGTGGATAAAAGCTAAGCAACGAGGTCCTTCGTGTTCCGTTTGCTCCAAGGCTCCTAATACGTGACCTTTGATGCTTGAATGACCTTTGAATGGCAAGAATCAAAACCGAAAGTGGAGGTATGGGGGGTGGGGTGTTCGGTCAAGAAGGAGCAAGAGAGAAAGTTGTGAAGTTGTGTTTAGTGATAATGTTCTTGAGTTTAGTGGTTAACTTATAGGCAAAGATTAGTGTTATTACCCAATGGTAATTATGTACCCTAGATACTAAACCAAGATGATCAAGTAAATCTTGCAAGTACCATTTATGTCCCCTAGGGGACCGAATTCGATCAAGAGGGGGGGGGGGGGTCTAGTTCGAAATCAACTAGATGGTTAGGAAGTTTAGTTAAGTTAATTAGGTTAGTTAAGTGTTTAACCCCGTTACTTGTATGTAGTACGTTATGGCGGGTGTTAGGGTAATCAGGGACCCTAACTGGCTCAGAAAAATATAACTAAGGAAAATAATAATATTTTCATGTTTCGGGTAACGCCCGGTTGTTCGGTTGGATAGTAATCCGTTAAAGCGCTTAATAAAGCTTTAAAGTGTCGTTATATTATTTTAGTGACACAGTTGTTTTCCTGACACTTTAGAAAGTGTCTAGTGTTATTTTCCCCATGTTTTGGCACTTTATTAGTCAGCTAGAAGCTGTATTATTTTTGTAAAGTGCTGTGTTTTGTACTTAGAGTACGTTTTAGGCACATCCAATCAGTGTATCTTATTCCTAGAGACGCAGTTCTACAACTCTTGTATCCCTACACTCACCATTAGTGTAGCAGAATATTTTAGGCTCTTATAGGCCTTGGAGGCAGTGTTTGCCTGATGCTGGCTTCATCAGCATGTTCAATAGGTTATCCGCGTATTGTGTTACTGTGCTCTTTGTGCATCATGTTTGTCACTAAAGTGCCGTATGTAAATAATGTAGTGACAGCAAGCAAGTATGATGCAAGTAAGTACATGTATCATTATTCAAGTAGCAGTTCATCAGCTAGTTCAAGTAAGCACAGTAATTAAGCAGTAATTAATCATTAATTAAGTCGTACGGATACCTGGTTTAGTGCGGGTTGTCACAGAAAGGACAACAACAGTTGAATATGAGCAGCAGATAGAGACCATCAGTTGTTATAAATCACTTTCAAGGGGAGAGCAAAGTGTAAACCGCTGCTTATTGTGAATCCACTGTTGTGACCTGGTTTTGGCTTTACATTATCTGTTCCTCTGGTAGGGTTCGATCCCAACAATCTCCCCCTGGAACAGATAATGCCAAAACTCTTCATTATTTGTGGAATTCTTTATTGTCTCATCAACAGCTCCCTTATCTGACCTTTAAATTGTAATTCAAAGTCTAGGGCATCTGTATCTTCATCATCCCTGCTATGTGGAAGATCATGGAGATCCTGCAAATCTTCAAGACTCAGGCCAAGAGCTTGTTCCGTTGATATTTTCTCCACTTCTCCACCAGACCTGAGTAAAGTCAATACGCATGTCTGTTTGTCAGTTTCCCACTTTTGTATTTTTGAGCCTGGTGGGTTTCTTGGGAGATGTTTATTTGCAGAAGTATTTGGTGAGGCTGGCCTGTTCATAGCTGGCTGAGCAGCACTTGCAGATTGTTCCAATTCAAGATCTTCTTTTATCATTACTTCCGTGCCAGCTTTTACAATGGCATCTCCGGCTAAAAGATCTTGAATTGTTTCCATGCTAAACTTGTTTTTGCTCCTTCTTTTATAGATGGCAGCACCAGCTGGAGCAGTGGTTCTTTTGACTTGCAGCTTTGGTCGTCTTTTTGAAACCGCTGCTTTGGAGTAGTCATGCTTTTGTGGAACATTTGGGTCTTTCTTTCTTAGTTCCTCCAACCTTTTGTAGGTGGCCCTGACTCTATCTTCTCCCCACTTTGTCACAGAGTTCTTTGACCCATAATCAGCTGCAATCAGCTCCTCTTTCATTCTCCTCAACTCTAACATCTTCTCAGCTTCAAATTGTTTGAATTTTTCAGGAGGAGTCTGCTTGACCTTATTTTTGATCATGTCTTGAATCCTGGCTGCTTCTTTTTCAAGCTTAGGAATGGTCCAGGTCTTGTACATGTGTTTCTCCCCCTTGTATTTCTTGTAGGTCATGATGTTTTCAATGTAGTCTTTTCTTAAGGACTCATCTGCCCTTTCTGAAATTTTCTGACATACATTTTTAGCAAAACGCTCCATAGTATTGACCTGTGAGAGTAAAAACTGATAGTTTTGTTGAAATTCTCTATCAGATTTCCCTTTTCTGTTTTTTATTGCAATATCCTCTGCTTGTTTGGCTTTGAGTTTCAAATATTCTTCAATATTGTTAGGCCTGGGATAATTTGCAATTGATGGCAAACTCCTTTTGGCTGGGTCATCTTCATAATAAAAAGATTTGATTTCTTCTCTGACTGCAATGAGTTCCAGAGGAAATGAGACACCAGCAAGAGGTAGTGATTTTATAATTTGAGCTGAAGAGAGAGGTATGGGTTTTGGAATAGTGACAAGTGACAGGGATTTTGAAGATGTTGGTGATGGAGATGTGTCATCATCTTTTAAAATTAGCCTTCTCCTTTTTGTAGGAGGGACTGATGATGTTTTGGATGGAACAGTGGTGGTAGATGTAGTGGCAGTGGATTGTGATTGACTAACAGCTGTTGAAACAACTGGTGTTTCAACCACTGTTGTCATTACAACAGATGTTATAACATCTGCTGTCTTCTGCTGTATGTCAGCAGGTGTTGTTTTTGGTGGTAATGATGGTAGAGCAGTGTATGTTGTGTGTGTTGAAGTGGTGTGTGTTGATGGAACAACTGTTTGGCAAGCAGTAGTTTTTGTAACTCCTGTTGCATCAGCTGTTTTGTATGGTGGTTTCTGAGCAGACTTTGAACGTCTGGTTGGAATGGATTTGGGTTGCCTCACTTTTCTAGTAGGCTTCTTCTTTTTCTCAACAGGATTTTCATGATCCTTTGACCCAGAAGTACCCTGATCTGGATGATCCATTCTGTCTACCATGGCTTTCCTTTTGGCCTCTCTATCCCTTTTTACACTTGCAACTGCTTCTGCTAGTGCATTTGTTGTCACATCAATTTTCTTGCTGCCATCTGGCAAAGGGATCTTTTTGGTCATGTTTGAATTTTCTGGTTCAAGATAGAGACCATCCTCTATACCCTTCTTTTTCCACTCCTTAATTTTCTCCCCCTTTTTGGCATTATCTTCTAGGAGTTGATAAATATAGCATACTTTTGGAGGAGCAGTGCCAGTGGTGTGCAAGATCTGAGTTTTGAGAGCCTTTAAATCAGCCTGAGTGTTCTTGAACCTTGACTCCATTGCATTTCTCAGCTGTTGAACATGTTTTTCATGTTGCTGATCTGCTAGTTGTGCTTGTTGATGGAGAAAAGGTTGAAATAACTTCCAGAGCTCATTTGGAGCAGATGCCCTTTGTGGAGCAGGTGCTTGAGATGGAACAGCAGTTGATTGTACCTTCTGAACTTGTAACACCTGTTGTAGCATATCTTTGAGTTCTGCAACAGAGTTATCAAGTTTTTCAATGCGATCCGTCAATTTTTGGTACTTTAAACCATCACCCAAGTTAATGGGATCATCTGATTTCCCACTAGCAGTGGTTTTATCAGTGGTAGATATAGGGAGTATACTCCAAACATTAACCACTGATGCCCCTTTTTCTTGGTACTGGGGTCTTCTTCCTTCAACACTTGACAACCTTTTGATGTTGCCAGTAGGATAAATAAATCAACTGGTGGTTGGCAGAGGTGCTATAAAAGGAATTGCCTCCAAGGAAGTTTTATTAATGTAACCACTGTCCAAATGTAACCCAGTGGGTGTAACACTTGTAGTGGCTGCTTCACTTGGAGTACCACCAAGAGTTACTTGTAACTCAAGGGGTGTAACCTCCTCAGGTTGTGTTGGTGGGTTAGCAAAGATTTATACATCAGACCCAGTCAGTTGTTGAGGTATATTCTCATTAGTAGGTGATTGAGAAGGACTGGTTAATGCCTGGTTCAAATCAATTGCATCCAACAGTGGTTTTATTGGTGAGGGAATTGTGGATGTGAAGGATGGTGTAGAAAGTGGAGTTGCCCCGGGTAATGAGCTGTGGATGATAGAAACGAGTGTTTCTAGAGCATCATGATGTGGAGACCCTATTTGTACAACCTGTTCTTTTTGTGAAGAAGCAGGAGGAGTTGTGGTTATGGATTGAGATATTTGTACCAACTGCTGTGAAGAAGTAGCAGCAGTGGTTTCTTGTGAGATTTGTGTTGTCACAGGCAGGAGCTCTGGTATCTCATCCTCTAGAGTTGCCTTTTTGATGGGTTTTGTGGGGTTTTGAGTTTTTCTTTTTGGCTTTTTGGAGATAATAGGTGTGGGTTTCAAAGCAGTTGTGCTGCTGCTTTGATCACCTTGAGCAGTGGGCTCAGCAGCAGATACCTGAGGAGCAGTTGTAACTGCTAAAATCTGCTCAGGCACCTCTGCTTGTGTTTTGCAAGGTGTAGACATCCTTGTAAAAGTTTCAGCAGTTAAGCAATTTGTTTGAATGAAATCACCTTGTGTTATTGCAGCAGCATCCTTCTTTCCAAGTTTCATTTCAAAATGGTAACTTAAAAATCTTGGAAAAAGTAGGAATGCCTTTGTTTCAACATTTTTAACCAAATCACTAAAAATTTCCTGGGAGTAATTAAAATTTTCATTTTGAAGAATTGCAAATCCCAGTTTTTGAATTTTTAATGGTATCTCATTGAAGGAAGTGGTTTTTTTTCAAACACATTTTAAGAGGGTGTGAAATAAAAATCTTGTTGCAGGAGGAAAGTAACCTTTTTCTAAGGTGTCCTTTTTGACCTCTGCATTGTACCCCCTTTCCAGAAAATCATTTTTTAACTCGTTTTTAGGGAAAGTAATTTTACCTTCTTGATCGTCGAGTTTAAAGACCTCTGAAATTGTTTGTGGTGTAATCTTGACATCTTTTCCCTGTAAAGTAGAGTTAATGGCTATTACAGCTTCTCCTTGTGTTTCAAGGATTGCATTCTTCCAAAACTCCCTTTGGGTTGCCAAGTAAATTGGTGCATCCACTGTCAACAAAGTTTTGTACTTTGAGGCGGTGATGATATCAATGATGGAATCGAACTCCTTTGTGGAACTGGGTTTTGTAAGAAGACCAAGAAGATTGTGAGATGGTTTGTGTGGAATTTCAGTGGAGATTGCCTTTTGAGAGGCTGTTTTCGATGAAGATTTGGATGAGGGTTTTGCAGATTTCTTTGATTTAGTCATTTTGAGGATGATTGATCGAAGAAATTTGTGGAAGATGAGATGAAAAACTGTTTTGAGAAGAGAATTTTTAAGAATTCAATTCGACAGTAAAACCCTGTTTTGATGGTGAGTGGGGGATTTTATAGGGAAGAAAGTGAATGCTGAGGTGGCAGCCGTTACAAAAAGTCTGACCAATATGTACTGCCCACGTGACAATCCCTGTTGAAAGTGAAGGACAGTACTTCTTGTGAAAGTGACTGATGAAGGCAGTGGTATGAAAGCAGTGGATGATTTTCACTATCAGTGTATAGCATATCAGTGGATAAGACACTGCTTTTGAACAGCAGAGTTTATCAAAGGAATGAGAGAGCAGGGGTTGACTTTCAGCAGTGGACAGACTTTTGAAAGAAGCAGACGTTTGAACAATCAGTGGTTAATGGTAAATGGTGCAAATCTGATGAACAGGTGTTTCAGCAACAGTTTTGAGGATTTTCATTCAAGGTTTTGCCACATGTCAATTTTGAAAGACAGTGGTTTAGTACCCCAGATGATGAAAACTTTTTACTAAGGCAATTCATTTTCGTTTAATATTCAATTAACACATGAGTACCCTAGTAATTTAATCACAGTTTGCAATCAACCTTTGATAAAAATTTAGGAGCAAGCCTGAGTATGACATGATCATGACATATGTACCATTTCCTTTTGACCCATTTCTGAGGACACAAATACCATGCAAAAATAAGGTATTACATCCTGACAGGAGCTGAAACTATTGCCAACAAAAACAAGCAAAAGTTCCAAATATATTATAAAAAAATGAATAATATATCCTGGTTATTCGAGAGAATCCTTTGAACACAACAAAAAAAATGGTTAAAGGATTTTCTAAGAATAGTGTCAAAAAGATCTGGTATAATTTCAATAGAGAATGTAATCACATCACTCACAGGTTTTTTGAAAATGGTCAGTGGTTTGACATACATTTTGACCACTGTTTGGAACCATTTTCTTTGTCAGTTGATTGCAAACATGAGGACACATGGATAAATTTTTGAACATTTGTCTAGTCCTCTTTGGAGTTCATTTACTGGAATCAAAACCTTTCCCTGAACAGATGAATGCACATAGTTGCTTAATGACCATTATTACCCCAAACTTTGACTCATAAGTGTTTTATGTTTATCCTCTTTTTCTTTTGACAACAAAAGTTTTGAGATAAACACACTTCTGAGTTTTTGTGAATTTTAGTCCAAAATCACTTTGCAGTAATGTTTTGAGAGACTTGGTCATGTTTTCATCACTTTTTCAACCAATCTCACACTACTTATGATACGGACTCTGATGACCCTTGATTTTCTTAATGTATTTTTACATAGTTGATTTTGTCCTTTTGAGGAACTCAACCTGAAGTTTCAATTTCCTCTTTATAGAAAACAAAACACTAATGTCTTATGAATCATAGGTTTTGTTAATCTGAGGTTCATACTTTAGTATTTAATGAAAACATCACAAATATCAAAACAACAGTTGAAATCAATATTGAAAAATATAGAACAATCCCATAATTTAACAGATATGTTTACAGATCTGAAAACTATGAGTGACTTTTGCATGATATCACTTGTTGTGTGAAATTTGTGTGTCATATGACATCTTGGTTGATAAACAGAGTTTTGTATAACCACTTTGAACATGATTTACTCAATACTCTGTTTTTCAACAAAATACAACCAACCTTAGTATCAATGGATTTTGAGCCGAACTGTTATGCCAAATTGATTGATAGATCGAATTTGACTGTCCAAGCTCTGATACCAATTGTTAGGATCGGAGGCTCTCATGATTGTGTTTGTTTGTTTGAAATGAATAATCAATGACGATGAAAACATGTAAAGTGCAGCGGAAATGAAAACAAACTTTGTAAACACAGTCAAAAGGAGAAAAATAGTTTGATAAACAATTGCTTCTCATAGAGTCGAATGATTTACAAATCAAAGCAAAAGATTACAGACATGCTTACAAACTAAGCTCCCCCTCAGCCTGATGCCTCAAGGTTGGATTGCACAAGATGAAAGGATTAGACATGAGAAGGGAAAACCAGCTCAGTCAATCAAATGTAACAGTACAGGGTACTGATACATTTATAGGCAAACCAAACCACTGAGGTATCTCAGCTGACGTCACCATGAAAGCGAAGTCTAACAGCCTAACAACCTGTATCTACTGACCTTACACAAACACTGCTAACCTAACCACTGACTATACATAAGACAAACAATTTACTAAACAACTGCTCTCCCTTTATGTCAGTGCTTTCCTCAAGGTTGATCAGTCCTTGACTGGGCAGTGCTTTAACATCAGTAGATAGGACCAGCAGTGTTGAATACTTCAGGGTTTTCATCAGTAGTTGAAAGGACAGCAGCAGTTGAATATGAGCAGCAGATAGAGACCATCAGTTGTTATAAATCACTTTCAAGGGGAGAGCAAAGTGTAAACCGCTGCTTATTGTGAATCCACTGTTGTGACCTGGTTTTGGCTTTACATTATCTGTTCCTCTGGTAGGGTTCGATCCCAACAATTGCTGATTACTTTCCTCCTTTTGTAAAACCAGTGCGCGGCCGCGCAAGATTAAAGGCGAAAAGGCAGAACTATGGTATGGTCCCAAATACTTATTATGAGGTTTTTGGGACCTTACCCCTTCAATTCGAAACAAACTTGGAGGTACAATACAAACAAGTTTGCTTCAAATCAAAATTGGAAATCAAACCCGAGCAGGTTTGATTCAAGACAGACCTAGAATTCTCACACACCCAGATTGAGAACAACACAAAGTTGGAGAACATCTGTTTATATGACAAAACCTCAAGAGTTTTGGAAACCTAAAAATGTTGTTCAAGATCAAAAGGTTCAAAAAGAGACAAACTTTTACAAAAGAGGTACTCCGGAAGGTCAAATGTGGAGTGCTAATTTTACAAAAGAGGTACTCCAGAAGGTCAAATGTGGATTGCTAAGAAACAAGTGACGTCGGAAAAAGATGAGAAAGTTGAAGTCAAAATTAAAAACATTTTAAATGACAAAGAGTTTCCAAAATTGAATGAAAATTATTGTGTTGAAATGCCTAAGGTCCAACAGACCTGGGCTAAATTGTTCAAATGATTGATAAAGTTTGAATGTGCAGGTGCTTAACGAAGCTGAAGATTGTGAGAATGGTAGTTGGAGCAGCCTGGCACAGGAAGAGGTTGCAGAACCCTGGTTTGGTTAAACAGGGAGTTTATCAATTTCTGTACATAAATAAACAATATTTTCAAAATCCTAAAAAAAATTGAAAAAAAATTTAAACCAAAAATATGTTTTTAGTTTCTTAAAATTTGTAAAACCAAAAATATGTTGTCTTTAATATTGTTTTGAATGTATGTTGATTGAATACGCCGAAACCCTCACGGCTGAACAAACATGATTTCTTTCATCAGATTGAAAAACGGTTTTCAAACTGTAAAATATCAATGTGTTGTAAATCATGAGGGTATGTATATTTTCTGCAAATCAGAGCACTTTAAGCAGAAAATGGATGGCGAGACAAAGCTATCAGTATTGTGTTGTCAAATTTTTTAATGATTTTGCATTTTAGGGGGAGAAAAATTGTCATTAGAAAATCCAAAAACATTAGAAAATTTTTAAAAAAGCCAAAAACAAGATAAAATTTAAAAATTTGAGTTTTGCGTAAAACGAGGAAATGATAGTACATCAGTAGACAGTTATAGTATGCTAAAGAATTGTAATGATTATATAGCGTTAAACAGTCTCACTGATGATATATCGATAGGTTTTTATACACTTAGTAAACTTTTTCGGGATATAAAGCTAAATTCAAACACTTGCTTATTTCGTGGGGAACACTACTTGGATATATAGGTAACCCCTGAAATCTCGTTTGAAAGGTCCATTTTTCTGATATACTAGGTCTTTATACTCAGTGATATCTGGGGTATTATTCCGGGACTTCTGCTGAATGGAAGTTCTGACCTAGTCCTCGAATAATACTTTCCGAAAATGCTTGAAACATAGCATCACCCTCAGCATATATGATAAGACAATAAAATTGCTTAGCAATGCTGTTGTAAAAAAGATCCTCTAAAGGGGACACACCCACAAGTTGAGTCATGATCTCTCTGCTGAACGATGGTTCTGACCTAAGCTCTCATGATTCTTCATAATTTATTAACCCCTTACAGATATCATTTGTGTTATACTTACCTGTAAGACTGAATATTGGGATCTGGATACGGGAGTATATTCAAGAGGTGGGACACATGAATGGGTCTAAGTTCTTAAAATACCTAATTCGTATCCTGAATCAGTTGAAATTTGTATGAAAGTTTAAGTGGACCAGTATATCGACAATCTAGGTGAATTGTTTAATTCTTAATGTGAAAATTAAGCTCAACGGTACTTGTGACTTGTCAAAAACTGATATGATCCTCTGATGCATACCCATAACAAAAATATTGTCTGTAAATATGTTTGTACATATTTCTTTACTGCTTTATATTTTCATAAAATACAAAAAGATTTTGATTTCTGTTTTATTTTCGACAACCAATGTCTGAGATGCTAAGTTTCAAAATCTAAGTAAGTTGATTGTGTTTCTGAAAATAAAACAAGTTCATTAATTTGAAACTTGTATTAAAATAAAAAATTCAAAAACAGTTTGTGATATCTCCAAGGTCATTAAGTTGGATTTGGATGATTAACTGTGGGGGATTTGGATGCTTATATTGTTATAGAGCTAGTTTCCGATACGATTCGATGAAACTGCCAAATTTATGAGAAGTGGTTTAGAAGGTTTGAATTGCCAGATTACGATTTCTGTAAAATTGAAGATTAAAATATTGTTACTTATAGTTGTATGAGTGATTGCATGAAAAGTCCAGACTACGATCCCGAGAGCAGAGTCTAAGGGGGAGTCTGAAGACAAGCTGAAAGTTAGGAGAAGCTTGTAGATGGAAAGAGAGGTGTCGATCCCTAAAAGCACGGAAGCTTGACGAGAGGGGGAGCCTATTGATGATAAAGCTGTTGATGATAGAGCCAGTGATGAGATTCTGGTGTAAGAGTCAAAGAGAGAAGCTGATAAAAAAGAAAGATTGATGGATGCTTTCAATGTTACAATCTGAACGAGAAGGCAGAATGATCAAGACAGAAGAGATGTCATAACAGAGACTAGACACTGAAGACTTCGTCAATATCCGAGGGGGAGTCTGTTAGTGCATTGCGTCTATTGACTTCGTCTTGTGTCATGTAATAGGATAGATTAGAATAATCAGTGCACGAGGTTCGAGAGTCGAAGTTTAGTGATTAAGCAAGAGGTTTCGCTCATATGGACATTGTCCATAAAAGCGAAACTATAAGCAACAGGTTTCGCTCATATGGACATGTCCATATAAGCGAAACTACCTCAACTATATATAGGTGCATTGTTTGTTCATTTTGGCAACGGATCTGGAACTTGTAACGAAGTGCTGCCAAATTGCTTTCAGGTTGTAAACGTTGTTAAATCAATCAAAGAAGCATTATAACTAGTTTGAGCATCCGTTTCACTGATTCCGCCGTTGAATCGGATTCACAACTCTTCTGATTGACTCATTCGGGTTCAACAATGATCCTACATCGTGAACAAGCTCAAACCGATCGACTATATTACAGTTTAAATTTTAACACATTTGGCGTAAGTAATATATTTTGATTGAATAATTGTGGGATTGATATTGATAATTGAGATGAATTTTGATAAAATAACGACAACCAGCGTTGCCGGGGGCGTCCAAAAACAGAGGAAACTCTGCCCGTTTTTCGAGAAATACCGTAAATACAAATGTGTTTTATTGAAAAATGATAACTAACGACATCAAGCGACTTTCATGACAGTCAATATAAATGCATGTATTTTTCAATGAAACTTTATAACGTACAAGGAACAACGATAACACGGATTCTTTTTATAAAAAGAATAAATATAGTTTATATATTTATTTCAAACGACAACACTTTACAACTTTCGAAAGAAACGATTCGGAAAATTATTTATGACAATAAATATAGTTATTATATTTATTCTAAACTTTGAAATTCCGACAATCCTTTTATAAAAATAACTATAGTTTATATATTTATTTTCGAATAACGAACAACATGACTTCTTTTTATAAAAATAAATATAGTTTATATATTTATTTGGAATATCAAACAACATGATTTCGTCTTATAAAAATAAATATAGTTTATATATTTATTTCAAACACCGTACAACACGAACTCTTTTATAAAAATAAATATATTTTATATATTTATTTCAAACGCCAAACAACTCGTATTCTTTTATGAAATAAATATAACTATCGTATTTATTTTAAAGGACATCAACACGAAAACGCTATTAAATAAATATAAGTTGTTATATTTATTTTTAACGCCTAAACGGCATATACCTATATTTTGTTAAGTCATCATAGAAGAAGCGTTACATAATACGAGTTGGTTACACATTGTTTTATTTTCATATAACTATTCTTTACGTACACCTATGATTTCTGGAGACGATTAACGCGATTATAACGATATATTTATATATTTTTATATAAATATTTATATATTTTAAACCTCTCGAGAACTAAGTCTTTCCAAGACTTACTAATCACCGACATTAGACGAAACTTAACAAATATAACTTAGTCATTTTCGTTAAGTTAACAACTTACCGTCAAATCGTTCGGTCAACGATTCGGAAGAGCTCGGTAACACGTAGTTTAGTTACCGCTTTTGGCTTGAAACTTATTAGATATTCCGTGTTAGGAATATTGCAGAATGCACGCTAGCGAGTCTCATCTTGGAAACGACATCACGAAGTCGTAATTAGCTAGCTTTGCACAAGACAATCCAGATGAGTTCATAACCCCCACTTTTTACGGTTTTACATTTTTATAAATGTTTTCGGTGGTGGAAAGACATGCAAGTTTTGCAAAAGTAAACAATTTTTCGATGAACGAAAACTCATATTTCTAAATCATGATACGGATGGATTTCAAGGAACTCAAATAGTTACGAATGATTCATATTAAAGATACCGGGATTGTCCTAGTTACAATAACGGGTTGTGACAACTGGCACAAACCGGTAATTTCCATACACCTTAATCATTATTTAATGATTGCAAATATGTGCTTAATTGTTAGCAATGTCTGAACACATGACTAAACAAGTGAATTCATGCATGTTGTATACTACAAAATATTGCTTTATGCATAAACGAGAGCGTTGCGTCAGAAATAATAGTAAACTCACCGGTAAGACACACTGTGTCGACTGAACTGCAGAAAGCAGTCAGACATAAGAATTGAGGCCTAGGTGTAGGTCCGACAACAAGAATGCATTAAAACCCAAGAGTACATACAAGGGTTTAATATATATGCAATACGAAAGCAAAAATAAGCACTAAAAAGCACCCGAAACGCACTTTAAGTGCAGAATTTATACAATTCAGCAATAATTCAGCATTTAGACATATAAATATTATGCAGAAATGTCGTTTTATTATCCAGAATATTTCCCTAGGTGTTGGGAATCGATAATGTTACAAAAAGGTACTTAAACGACACTAAAAAGTGTAATTTAGCACTTTAACGAATCGGTATGTAACCGAACGACCGGACTATACCCGGAACATGAAAATATTGTTATTTACATTATTTATCTTTTTCTGAGCCAGTTAGGGTCCCTGATTACCCTAACACCCGTTGTAACACACTACACTTTGGTAACTAAGTTAAACACTTAACTAACTTGGTTTAAGCTAACTATATCCTAATTATCTAGTTGAGATCGAACTAGGGACCCCCCCCCCCTTTACGAATTCGGTCCTCATTAGGGGACACATTTTGTACTTGCAAGATTATAAAAATCCCATATGCTTAATATCTCAAGGACATAATATACAATGGTTAATAGAACATGTTGGGTTTATAAATTAACCTTAAGATCATGAGATTCATTTCCACCAAACACTTAACAAAGTTTACCCTCTTTCTCTCCCTTGATACCTTCGGCCGACCACACAAGCATCACCACCACCACTTTTCGATCTTATTCAAGCCATACCAAACATATACAAGTGAGAAGGATCACATACGAGGAAGCTTGGTGCAATCGGAAGGCGAAGGACCTCTCTACTTTGCTTTTATCCACCCTATTTGCGCATAGATTCTTCCCTAGCCTCGAGCTAGAGGTATAATGCTTAAAACTCATATTTGAACTAATCTAAAGTGGTTAAAAGGATTTTTATCGGATAAAACTCGTTAACATACAAGATGATGCTTTAAAGTCTACTTAAAACACTAAAAATGGTGGTTAATAACACATAAGTTGTGTAAATGATGTAGTATTCGAAATGTATGATTATTGAGACCCGATCTATGATTGTGGTAGCTCGGATCACCATTTAACCCGATGTAGTCATGTTCTTGGATCATGACATAAGGTTATGTTAGAAGATATAAGGGTTAAAAGGTGAAACTCTACCACACATGAAACATGAACTTGTGTAAAAGTATTTTTATTTGCAAAATAGTGTTTAAAACTAGCAGATCTACGTATCTGCAAGTGGTATTTTCAAAGGACCAAGCGTTAAAGAAATCATGTTTTAAAACCGGATCTTTCATGAACTAGAGTGTTTTTATGAACAAAAAAGTGTGTGGACACTTGTGTAACAAAAGTTTTAGCAAAGAAATAATTTTCATAAAAACCGACTAGAAGTTGTGAAACTTCATATTCTTTAAAAATAAAGTTTTTAAGAAATTAAACTTATTTTTAAAGATAACAAGACTTACTAAATGTGCTAGTAAGTTACTACACATTTTTGTAAATATTCAAGTTCATGAAATGGAGAAACTAGTGATTATTGTTGATGAGTATTGTTGATAATTGTTGTTGATGATTGATAATGATTTAAAAGAAAATAAACACACGTTTTGAAAACGTGGGAAACCTCCATTTTTAGGGGAAACTCTGTCCAAATTTTTATAAATTTTGACACTTAGAAAAATATAAGTTTTTGAGAAACTTATCCCCTAAAAATATACCTCAAAACATTACCAAGGTTTCCCTAATTTTTGATGATAAGAAATGGTGATTTCTTGAAGAATAAAAATGGATATTATGTATATATATTTTTGAGAGAAAAATATATATTATTTTATCACCAATTTTTGTGCTAAGTGTATATAGTATGTGTTATACGTGCTAGTGTATTAAGACTTAAAAATACACTAAATGCTCGTGAGGAGTATAAACATAAAAAAATACACATACAACCTACAAAATACATAATTCGGGTGCAAAGTGCAAAACACAAAAGACTTATATTTATTTTTGGAGAAAATAATATAAGTAAGATATGTAGTTAAAAATATAGAATATTTTTAACACAAGAATATATACAGAAGAGAGTGACTGTACTTGTGCGACGCAAGTCTAGTGACTAACGTTAAGAAAACGCGTATAGGTTACGACGTTAATTAAGCAAATCCGGTGGAGTTTACGACGCTAGGAACGCAAAGTTGTGAGTTCATGCTCCCCCTTTTCTCTTTAACTGTTTTCAGTTTTTATAACTTCGGGGGTGAAATACATGTACAAATGTACAAAAATTTATAATTGGTATGATATAAATACAAGAAGTACACTTGGTGAGAACGAGAACCAAGTGTGACGAAATATAAATACAAGAAGTACACTTGGTGAGAACGAGAACCAAGTGTGACGAAATATAAGAATATGAGAAGCGCACTTGGTGAGAACGAGAACCAAGTAAGAGGCGCTATGAGAAATGATGACAAGAAACGCGCTTGGTGAGAACGAGAACCAAGTAGGATGCGTTATGAGAAATAGTGTCACGAATAGGGTACAGAAGCACCATTAATCGTGTACATACTTAGACCGCAGAACAAAAGGTTAGATCTAACGGGTGCCTGGCAGCCACACACTCGGTCGGGGCGAGAATCGAGTAGTGCTTTTGTGTCTCAGAATATACCAATTAAATGCCTTAGGTTTGGTGACTTCCTATGTCGTGCCACATGTTAATGGCTTTGCAACCCATTAACAATCTGATAATTACAGAAATACTGTATTTACATAAAATTCATACCATACAAAAATTGATATATAACTTGAAGTACGTGGGGTACTCAAGAGAATTGATATATAACTTGAAGTACGTGGGGTACTCAAGAGGATTGATATATAACTTGAAGTACGTGGGGTACTCAAGAGGATTGATATATAACTTGAAGTACGTGGGGTACTCAAGAGGATTGATATATAACTTGAAGTACGTGGGGTACCCAAGAAAAACTTGATTTATTCACAACTATGTTTTTATACAAAGTATACAAACGTGAAATACAAAACCGCATGAATTCACACCAACATTATGTTGACGTTTTTTTTCCAAAACTCACATGTATTTCAGGTAACTAGGATGGATGTGCGCGTGGTCTTACTCATGCTCGTGGATGTCGCTTTGTTTATCTTTAAATAAAGTCGTGACATTTAAGACAATATGTTATCTAGTGTTGTAAACACTTGACATATGTTTTTGGTAATGTAATATTTGAAGTTATTTTTGAGCATGTAGTATGTTTACTCTTCGTATGCAATGAGAACCTTTCATGATCACACCTCGTGCTTCCGCCGTAGAAAGGGGTGTGACAGATTGGTATCAGAGCTGCGATTGTAGTGAACCAGGATTCCTTCTCGAGTCTAGTCTACAATCTCTAGGATCCTTTCACGAAAACAATTTTCAAAGAGTTTTCATTGCATAAAACGTCCCGCGACATCCACTACCTGAAACTGTCTACATGAGTCTAGAAAGGACACTACGAGACTTAGAGTGCACTTGAGTAGCACTTGTCGTTGACTAGAAATTACTTGCAATTATGTGTGATAATTAGCATGTACTAGAAGTGGAATGTCACAAGTATATGTGACTTTACCTGAAAGCAATGGCCTACCAGAAGGAAGAGACACGAGGATGAAACGAACTGTGCGGACTGTGCAAGGAGTTACGTAATTATGGATGCATACGTAATTATGGAATTCAGTGCACAGAAACCACAGCAAGTCTTGTCACGTGTGGATTCCCTCAGTGCAAGCCTACTAAGTACTCTGCTAGAGTAATAATTGTTTGATGTCACTTATGTGATATATACCTGTGAATATATATATACTACTACTGCCTAGTAGGACGATATCAAACAAATGCCTAACCCTGTTGTGTTATGTTCTGTCAGAACATGGCACCCAGGAAAGCTGCGAATGCTCGCACTGACGATCAACCTCCTCCTCCCCCACTGCCAAGAACTGCTGATGAGCTGAACGCCCTACTAGAAGAAAGGATCTCCGCTGCTATCGCCCAGTACGAGGCGAACCGAACTCAAGACAGTGGAGGACCAAGCAACGCTAGGCGTAATGGGAATGGAGATTCGTCTGGAGGCAATGCAGCTCAAGGCTGCACTTTCAAGCAGTTCCTCGACTGCAAACCGATGAACTATGATGGCACAGGAGGTGCAGTAGCATTTGTGCGCTGGACGGAGAAGACTGAAGCTACTTTCCGCATGAGCAAGTGTACCGCGGATCAACAAGTCACTTTTGCTACTGGGTTATTCGTCGATGAAGCTCTGACTTGGTGGAACCTACAAGCCCAAACTTTGGGTGATGATGCCGCTTATGGCCTAACTTGGGAGGAACTGAAGGAAAGAATGAGAGAGAAGTACTGCTCTCGTGCGGAACTCCAAAGGCTGGAAACTGAGTTCTGGCACTTGACTATGGAAGGTGCTGATATAAATGGTTACACTCGAAGGTTCCACGATCTGTCCAGAGTGCTTCCCTACATGGTGACTCCCGAATTCAAGCGCGTTGAACGCTACATTTGGGGACTGGCCTCAGAGTTTCGTGGCATGGTGACGTCAGCCAAACCTCAAACGATCACCGAGGCTGTAACTCTGGCTGTCAGCCTTACTGAAGATTGTGTTCGTATGAAGAAGCTATCGTTGAACCCAACAGAAAAGACCGAGACACATGCTGAGTCGTCCGGTGACAAAAAGAGAAAGCATACAAGTTTGAACCAAGCTACTCGCAACAACAAGGGTTTCAACAAGAAGCGCGACACTAATCCGCCTCAGGAGACGAAAACCCATGCAACCAAAGCATACCAAGGCTCCATGCCTAGATGCCAAAAATGTAAGTATCATCATGATGGAGCTTGTCGCATTCCAAGGTGCGACAAATGTGGTAAATTGGGTCATCAAACAGAAGACTGTTGGGGAAAAGGAAAGAACCGAAATGGGAACGGTACTGGTAACAAGAATGGTAACGGGAAAGGGCAAGGATGCTTCAAGTGTGGAAGCAATGATCATTTCATGAAGAACTGCCCAGAGAGAAACAACGCTCCGGCTCGAGCATTTGTGATTGGAGCAAGAGACGCACGCGAGGACCCTAACGTGGTCACCGGTACGTTTCTCATTAACAATCACTTTGCATCCATATTATTCGACACTGGCGCCGATTATAGCTTCATGTCTGTGGAATTTAAACGCATACTCAGAATAGAATCTAGTAGATTAGAAATTCCTTATTCCATAGAACTAGCCAATGGTAAACTTGTTGAATCGGGCGAAGTTGTTAGAGGCTGCACACTAGAACTTGGTGAACGAAGATTTAGCATCGACCTCCTACCTATTCAATTGGGTAGCTTCGATGTAGTAGTCAGGATGGACTGGTTATCCAAGAACAAAGCTGAAGTTATTTGCCATGAGAAAATCATTCGCATCCCTTTAGCGAATGGTGAAACTCTCATCGTGCATGGAGAAAAACGATACGCGCCTCTTAGAATCATCAGTTGTATGAAGGCACAGAAGTGCCTAAGGAAAGGATGTGTTGCTTTCCTAGCACACGTTATAGACAAGAAGGCTGAGGAGCCGAAACTCGAAGACATTCCTGTGGTGAAGGAATTTCCTGATGTGTTCCCTGAAGATCTGCCAGGACTACCTCCGCAACGACAAGTCGAATTCCATATAGACTTGGTTCCAGGAGCTGCTCCTGTAGCCAAGGCACCCTATCGACTTGCGCCATCCGAGATGCAAGAATTATCTACACAACTCCAGGAGTTGTTGGATAAAGGATTCATAAGGCCAAGCTTCTCACCCTGGGGAGCTCCAGTATTATTCGTGAAGAAGAAGGATGGATCACTGCGGATGTGTATCGATTACAGGGAACTGAACAAGCTCAATATCAAGAATCGGTATCCGCTACCAAGGATTGATGACTTATTTGATCAATTGCAAGGATCAAGCTACTATTCCAAGATCGACCTTCGATCTGGATACCATCAGCTGAGAATCCAAGATGAAAGCGTGCCAAAGACTGCATTCAGAACACGCTATGGGCACTACGAATTTCTTGTGATGCCGTTTGGATTAACGAACGCGCCAGCGGTCTTTATGGACCTAATGAACCGCGTATGCAAACCATATTTCGATAAATTCGTGATTGTATTTATCGATGATATCCTGATTCACTCGCGAACGAAAGAAGAGCACGAGCAACATCTCAGAACCGTCTTGGAACTACTGAAGAAAGAGAAACTTTATGCAAAGTTCTCGAAATGCGAATTCTGGATTCGCGAAGTACAATTTCTTGGTCACGTGGTGAATGAGAAGGGCATTCATGTAGACCCGTCCAAGATAGAAGCAATAAAGAATTGGGAAGCTCCCAAGACCCCAACTGAAGTTCGACAATTTTTGGGCTTAGCGGGCTACTATCGGCGATTCATTGAGAATTTCTCGAAGATAGCTCAACCGCTAACGACCCTTACTCAGAAAGACAAGAAGTACTACTGGGGTCACAAACAAGAAGAAGCCTTCCAGTTACTTAAGAGCAAGCTATGCGATGCACCAATACTATCATTACCCGAAGGCACTGAAGACTTCGTGGTATACTGCGACGCCTCACGACAAGGCTTGGGTTGCGTGCTCATGCAACGCCAAAAAGTCATCGCTTACGCTTCAAGACAACTGAAGGTTCACGAGAGAAATTATACCACTCACGACCTGGAGCTGGGTGCAGTGGTATTCGCCTTGAAGATTTGGCGACATTATCTATATGGTACTCGATGTACAATCTTCACATATCACAAAAGCTTACAACACATATTTGATCAGAAGGAATTGAATATGCGCCAGCGACGTTAGGTCGAGCTGCTGAATGATTATGACTGTGAGATTAAGTACCATCCTGGAAAGGCAAACGTTGTAGCAGACGCGTTGAGCCGAAAAGAAAGGATTAAGACCCTAAGGGTTCGAGCATTGGAAATGACGATTCGAACGAACCTCACTGCGCGCATTCGAGATGCACAACAAGAAGCTCTTAAAGAAGAGAATCGTAAAGCTGAATACCTCCGGGGTGCATTGAAGTACATGGCGCCAAATGAAGAGGGAGCCTTATACTTTAAAAAGCGCATTTGGGTTCCGCTCTATGGTGGCCTACGAGAAGTCATCCTTAATGAAGCGCATAAATCGAGATACTCGATCCATCCAGGATCAGACAAAATGTATCAAGACTTGAAAGAATACTATTGGTGGCCGAGACTCAAAAGCGACGTTGTTGTTTATGTTAGAAAATGCCTAACCTGTGCTAAGGTTAAGGCAGAATATCAGAAACCGTCCGGCCTACTACAACAACCAGAAATTCCCGTGTGGAAGTGGGAACAAATCTCGATGGACTTCATAACGAAATTACCCAGGACCCCGAGAGGGCACGATATGATATGGGTAATAGTTGATCGATTGACGAAGTCTGCGCATTTCCTACCAATCCGAGAGAAGGATAGCACTGGAAAACTTGCAGAGATATACTTAAGAGAAATTGTGGCACGTCATGGAGTGCCAATCTCAATCATTTCAGACAGAGATGGACGCTTTGTCTCAAGAATCTGGCAATCATTTCAGGAAGCCTTTGGATCTCAGTTAGATCTAAGCACGGCATTCCATCCACAAACAGACGGCCAGAGCGAACGGACTATACAAACACTAGAAGATATGCTCCGCGCATGTGTCATGGATCTAGGCGGCAGCTGGGATACTCATCTACCATTAGTTGAGTTTTCCTACAATAACAGCTATCATACGAGCATAAAAGCCGCGCCGTTCGAAGCTCTGTATGGCCGCAAATGCCGATCGCCCTTATGTTGGGCAGATGCCGGAGATAAACGTATGGTTGGTCCTGAACTTGTACAAGAGACAACCGACAAGATTGCGCAGATCCGAGAGCGCATTAGGGCGGCTCAAGAGCGACAAAAGAGCTACGCTGATCCGAATAGAAAATCGGTAGATTTCAAGGTGGGAGACAAAGTGTTGTTAAAAGTCTCACCATGGAAGGGCGTAGTCAGATTTGGAAAGCGTGGAAAGCTGAATCCACGATACATCGGACCATTCAGAATATTGAAAAGAATTGGTACCGTGGCATACAAGTTGGAGTTACCGGAAGAACTTAACGGAGTACATGATACGTTTCATGTATCCAACCTGAAGAAGAGTCCAACGCAAGAAAACGTGATCATCCCGATGGATGAAGTGCATATTGACGAAGCCCTCCGATTTACAGAGCAACCCGTTGAGGTTACTGACTGGAAAGTCAACAAGACCAGGAGGAGCAGTGTGAAGCTTGTCAAAGTACGTTGGAGCTCTAAGCACGGACCCGAGTACACATGGGAACGTGAAGACCAGTTCAAGAAAAAGTATCCCCACCTATTCAAAAAGACTCCAGCGAGAGTGAGTTCAGTCTGAATTTCGGGACGAAATTCTTTTAACGGGGGGAGACTGTGACAACTGGCACAAACCGGTAATTTCCGTACACCTTAATCATTATTTAATGATTGCAAATATGTGCTTAATTGTCAGCAATGTCTGAACACATGACTAAACAAGTGAATTCATGCATGTTGTATACTACAAAATATTGCTTTATGCATAAACGAGAGCGTTGCGTCAGAAATAATAGTAAACTCACCGGTAAGACACACTGTGTCGACTGAACTGCAGAAAGCAGTCAGACATAAGAATTGAGGCCTAGGTGTAGGTCCGACAACAAGAATGCATTAAAACCCAAGAGTACATACAAGGGTTTAATATATATGCAATACGAAAGCAAAAATAAGCACTAAAAAGCACCCGAAACGCACTTTAAGTGCAGAATTTATACAATTCAGCAATAATTCAGCATTTAGACATATAAATATTATGCAGAAATGTCGTTTTATTATCCAGAATATTTCCCTAGGTGTTGGGAATCGATAATGTTACAAAAAGGTACTTAAACGACATTAAAAAGTGTAATTTAGCACTTTAACGAATCGGTATGTAACCGAACGACCGGACTATACCCGGAACATGAAAATATTGTTATTTTCATTATTTATCTTTTTCTGAGCCAGTTAGGGTCCCTGATTACCCTAACACCCGTTGTAACACACTACACTTTGGTAACTAAGTTAAACACTTAACTAACTTGGTTTAAGCTAACTATATCCTAATTATCTAGTTGAGATCGAACTAGGGACCCCCCCCCCCCCCCCTTTACGAATTCGGTCCTCATTAGGGGACACATTTTGTACTTGCAAGATTATAAAAATCCCATATGCTTAATATCTCAAGGACATAATATACAATGGTTAATAGAACATGTTGGGTTTATAAATTAACCTTAAGATCATGAGATTCATTTCCACCAAACACTTAACAAAGTTTACCCTCTTTCTCTCCCTTGATACCTTCGTCCGACCACACAAGCATCACCACCACCACTTTTCGATCTTATTCAAGCCATACCAAACATATACAAGTGAGAAGGATCACATACGAGGAAGCTTGGTGCAATCGGAAGGCGAAGGACCTCTCTACTTTGCTTTTATCCACCCTATTTGCGCATAGATTCTTCCCTAGCCTCGAGCTATAGGTATAATGCTTAAAACTCATATTTGAACTAATCTAAAGTGGTTAAAAGGATTTTTATCGGATAAAACTCGTTAACATACAAGATGATGCTTTAAAGTCTACTTAAAACACTAAAAATGGTGGTTAATAACACATAAGTTGTGTAAATGATGTAGTATTCGAAATGTATGATTATTGAGACCCGATCTATGATTGTGGTAGCTCGGATCACCATTTAACCCGATGTAGTCATGTTCTTGGATCATGACATAAGGTTATGTTAGAAGATATAAGGGTTAAAAGGTGAAACTCTACCACACATGAAACATGAACTTGTGTAAAAGTATTTTTATTTGCAAAATAGTGTTTAAAACTAGCAGATCTACGTATCTGCAAGTGGTATTTTCAAAGGACCAAGCGTTAAAGAAATCATGTTTTAAAACCGGATCTTTCATGAAGTAGAGTGTTTTTATGAACAAAAAAGTGTGTGGACACTTGTGTAACAAAAGTTTTAGCAAAGAAATAATTTTCATAAAAACCGACTAGAAGTTGTGAAACCTCATATTCTTTAAAAATAAAGTTTTTAAGAAATTAAACTTATTTTTAAAGATTACAAGACTTACTAAATGTGCTAGTAAGTTACTACACATTTTTGTAAATATTCAAGTTCATGAAATGGAGAAACTAGTGATTATTGTTGATGAGTATTGTTGATAATTGTTGTTGATGATTGATAATGATTTAAAAGAAAATAAACACACGTTTTCAAAACGTGGGAAACCTCCATTTTTAGGGGAAACTCTGTCAAAATTTTTATAAATTTTGACACTTAGAAAAATATAAGTTTTTGAGAAACTTATCCCCTAAAAATATACCTCAAAACATTACCAAGGTTTCCCTAATTTTTGATGATAAGAAATGGTGATTTCTTGAAGAATAAAAATGGATATTATGTATATATATTTTTGAGAGAAAAATATATATTATTTTATCACCAATTTTTGTGCTAAGTGTATATAGTATGTGTTATACGTGCTAGTGTATTAAGACTTAAAAATACACTAAATGCTCGTGAGGAGTATAAACATAAAAAAATACACATACAACATACAAAATACATAATTCGGGTGCAAAGTGCAAAACACAAAAGACTTATATTTATTTTTGGAGAAAATAATATAAGTAAGATATGTAGTTAAAAATATAGAATATTTTTAACACAAGAATATATACAGAAGAGAGTGACTGTACTTGTGCGACGCAAGTCTAGTGACTAACGTTAAGAAAACGCGTATAGGTTACGACGTTAATTAAGCAAATCCGGTGGAGTTTACGACGCTAGGAACACAAAGTTGTGAGTTCATGCTCCCCCTTTTCTCTTTAACTGTTTTCAGTTTTTATAACTTCGGGGGGTGAAATACATGTACAAATGTACAAAAATTTATAATTGGTATGATATAAATACAAGAAGTACACTTGGTGAGAACGAGAACCAAGTGTGACGAAATATAAATACAAGAAGTACACTTGGTGAGAACGAGAACCAAGTGTGACGAAATATAAGAATATGAGAAGCGCACTTGGTGAGAACGAGAACCAAGTAAGAGGCGCTATGAGAAATGATGACAAGAAACGCGCTTGGTGAGAACGAGAACCAAGTAGGATGCGTTATGAGAAATAGTGTCACGAATAGGGTACAGAAGCACCATTAATCGTGTACATACTTAGACCGCAGAACAAAAGGTTAGATCTAACGGGTGCCTGGCAGCCACACACTCGGTCGGGGCGAGAATCGAGTAGTGCTTTTGTGTCTCAGAATATACCAATTAAATGCCTTAGGTTTGGTGACTTCCTATGTCGTGCCACATGTTAATGGCTTTGCAACCCATTAACATTCTGATAATTACAGAAATACTGTATTTACATAAAATTCATACCATACAAAAATTGATATATAACTTGAAGTACGTGGGGTACTCAAGAGAATTGATATATAACTTGAAGTACGTGGGGTACTCAAGAGGATTGATATATAACTTGAAGTACGTGGGGTACTCAAGAGGATTGATATATAACTTGAAGTACGTGGGGTACTCAAGAAAAACTTGATTTATTCACAACTATGTTTTTATACAAAGTATACAAACGTGAAATACAAAACCGCATGAATTCACACCAACATTATGTTGACGTTTTTTTTTCCAAAACTCACATGTATTTCAGGTAACTAGGATGGATGTGCGCGTGGTCTTACTCATGCTCGTGGATGTCGCTTTGTTTATCTTTAAATAAAGTCATGACTTTTAAGACAATATGTTATCTAGTGTTGTAAACACTTGACATATGTTTTTGGTAATGTAATATTTGAAGTTACTTTTGAGCATGTAGTATGTTTACTCTTCGTATGCAATGAGAACCTTTCATGATCACACCTCGTGCTTCCGCCGTAGAAAGGGGTGTGACACGGGTCTGGGTTGGTCTGCGTACGTAAAACGAGGCAACCCAGTGAGTTCATGATCCCCCTTTTTCTCTTAACTGTTTTTGGTTTTATAAGTCTCGGGGGTGGAATACATGTTACGAACGCTTAAACGGTATGAAATGCCTATGAAATGCAATACTAGATCATGTGAGCATAGACTTAATATTGAAATGCCATTAATAATTAATTAGGGACGAAGGTTAGATCTAACGGGTACGGCTGAGCCCCACTCATGGTCCTTATGTGACCACTTGAATGCTTCGGTGTCCCAGTCGAGGTGAATCGACATAGTCGAGGTGAATCGACATAGTCGAGATGAATCGACATAGTCAAGGTAAATCGACATAGTCGAAGGGGAATTCAACATAGTCGAGGGAAATCGACGAGGGTATAAGCTTACTCATTTTGAGTGCTCCCTATGCCTTCACATGTTTTAATGTCCTTGCAAAACTTTAATTTAATTTGTTCATAAATGCTTTCATACCGGGGTTTTACAAATTACATACCAGGTTTTATACAAATTCAAAGCATAGGATTATGCGGGCATGGAGTCAAAGTCAGGGTGGGCATTACCGGTTATAACTTGACAAGAAAATGATTTCTAAATTCGTTTTCTCAATAATATTTCACAAACCGGTTATTCAAAAGATTATTTCAAATCTTTTACAAACAAACTATGAACTCGCTCAACTTTATGTTGATTTTTCGCATGTTTCTTTCTCAGGTTGCATTTTCAAAACTATGGCACGGTTGGAATAGGAGGACCATTAGAGATACGAGTACTTAGTCGGCGCTCGTTTTCCCAAAGTCTTATCTTATTTGCTTCCGCTGTGCAATGAAGATACCAGTCCAGTCACGCCAGCTCTGATAATTTCGGGGTCTGACAAGTTGATGATTGATCAAACACTTGTGTCTTTTCTGAACTATCATCTGAAGAAACAGACTCTACATCTTGATTTTTATCATCATTAGCAAACACATCCATCCATTCTTTCATCAACTCTGGCCCTTGAATGATCTGTGCAATAAATACTCTAAACTTTGAATCAGCCGGAATGTATTTGTCCCAGCTAAATCCCTCTTGCAATCTTTCATCTTCTTGATTGACTAGACAAGCTTTCTTCTTTCCTTCTTCAATCGAATTAGCACTGGATGATGATGGTTGTTGAGCTATCTGATGATAAATTGCTTTTCGATGATAATCATTGTTCCCGAAAGGATTCTAAGCTCCTCCTGCTTCACGGTTGGTACATTCCCTCTTGAAATGTCCTTTTTCCCTGGATAAAAAAAAAGTAACTTTAGACTTATCAAAACCTAAAGTAGTAGAAACATTAGCATACGAAAGTCATCTCTTCCTGTAATCTGCTTAAATTTCTCAGCTCTTCTCAACACACTCGCTAGCACCACTTAATAACCATTAGCTCCAATTCCTCAGCATCAATTTGATCGTAGTCTTCTTTTGTTAACATAGGATTTCCGATCCTTCCCGCAACTAAACCCTCATAAGATTCTAACACTGTAGCTAGTAATGCCATATGACCTTTAACGACTTCTTCAGATAAATTTTGACCGTTCTGAAGATGCAACGCGATATTCCTTTGTAACACATGATCATTACTGTTGTTTGAACTTTGGAACTGATGATTTGAAATTGAAACATTCGGATTAACACTTGGATATGAAGAAAATCCACTATTGTTGTTTGAGCTTTGATTGAGTGATCCGGATGAGTTCTCTGCGCTAAAAGCGGTTTGGATCTTTGGACTTGCTTCAACATTCTGAACATTCCCTTTGTAATACATCTTGATGTCTTGTTGACCACTTGGATTGTTCATTCTAGCAATCTTTTGTTGTTCAACATCTTGTCCTTCAAGTTTTTCAATGAACTGAGCAATTGTCAAACCATCATACTCTCCGGTATTCTTCAAGATCATAAGATATGTACCCCATTCTTTTTTAGGTAAAGCATCGGCTAATTTTTCAACCCATTCCTCACGATCCTTTTTGATATCCAACCGGGTCATTGAACGTACTAAATGACAGTATCTTTCAATAAGAACCTTTGTACTTTCACCTCGCAAACTTGAGAACAAATCAAATTCTTTCTTTAATAGAGACTTCTTACTCTTGATCATTTCTGTACTTCCTTCGAATTTTGTACGAAGTGCTATCCAAATCGAATATGCACTATCATCATGTTGAAGTAATATGAAAATATCTTCTCTCACAGCTTGTTAAAGTAAACTGATCATCATTTTTTCTGCTTTGTACATGTCTCTTTCTTTGTCTGTAAATTCAGAAATAGTCTTTACAACTCCCATGTTATTTCGAGGACGAACATACTTTTTCTCAATACATTCCCAAGATCTTAGATGATTTGCTTGTACCCAGTTTTCAAAATACTCTTCAACGCACATCAGTTTCGGAGGTTTCTGCAACGTTCCTGTTTCATTTTCCATATTCACACTCTGAGCAATGGTAACAGGAGTACCCGGGGCAGTAGCAAACGCATTGTAGAATTCGTTATCCATGATTCGGTATCAAAAGTTCACAAACTAGACACCTTTAAACGAACTGGAGAAGTTCAAACGACCTAGACAAGGTTCAATTCACGCGAACTGGGTCACTAATGTTCAATACGTGAGAACTGGGCTATTTTCCAAACGACCTGACACAATTCAAGCGAGCTGGGATCACTTTGATGCAACCTGGGATGATTTGGTGCGATCTGGACAACTTGGTGCGAATTAATGATCTTTCATACGCTTCCTACGCTCGTGTGCCCCTCAACTGAACCATCCCCTCTTTTTCTGAGGAAATGGCTCTTCTGACTGAGCCTTAAACACAAAGATTCCTTCTTCCGTATCAGCAGAGTACCCTGAGAGGGCAGGCTGAGAAGAGGAGGTGCCTTCGCTTCTAGGCGAACCAGACAATTGACGGTACGCGTCAGATGGTCCTTGGTCGCTCATACTGTAAACTAACAAATAGTCAAATAACACATAGCAATAAAATACAGTTATGTACGTATTTCCGTAATTTATTTCCTAACACTTTACATTTTGATGTCAGCAGAACACCTCTGTGGCTGAATCAATGGCTTAGCTCTGATACCACCTCCTGTCGCAACCCCCGATCCCACTTCCCCGGGAACGGGCGGCCGCGAGACAGTTTCGGTGGTATCTCGTATTGTCTAATTTGGCAGCGGAATTTTCATCAGGACCATAGTTAGGAAATATTTTATCAGAGTAAAATACCACATTTTTATAGTATTAAACAAATGGGTTAAAACCCAAGTTCATAGTACACACGTTTTCATAGGAATAAATCCTATTTATTTAATAAAAACATCAATTTTATTTTTAGGTAACTTTATTGCCACTTTTCCAAGCCTTCAGTGCTATCCAGTTTGCTTCTATTTGGCTTTTACATTTTCTTACCTGAAACGCGTTTTAAAAACATTTGTCAGTGGGAAATACTGGTGAGTGAATCCCAGTTTAATCAAGTTTAAGTTAAACAAATCCCAGTGTACAGTATTGAGGGCGATCCCGCAATTATATTTGTTTCCAAGACATATCAATTAACATCCATGGTACTGTTGAACCCAACTTGTGGAAATGTTACTCCTTGACCAGGTGGTAACAAATTTTGTATACAAAACCCCAACATACTCATCATAATTGTATTCTTAAAAATACTCAATAACTGTTATTTGCATGGAAAAGTATTTAAGGTTTTGTAAAACAGTTAACAAAAAGGTTTACAAAAAGTGGATCAACTCACATTGCTGTCTTAGATTTTCCGTAAGGATTTCCTGGTGATAATCTAAAATTTACACAAATGCACACGCGTTAGTATAATAACCCATTTTAACATTAGTAATACCCTCCCCGAGATGGCATTCCAACGACTACGTCGGGCAGAACCACGATAGCCGTTACGGAACCTTAGATCAATCGGGCAACGTATCTAATACGTATCTAGGGGTTATAATACGTACAACGGAGCAGAACTTCACTATTTAGGGGGGTATAATACCCGAGTATAAAGCCTACTATCAGAAATTTAGAGAAAGAAATCGAATTTGAACGATCAGACTGAAGATCCGAGGCCATCTATTTATAGTTGCTGAGTTTGGGTTCTACGCGGCCTGCGTAAATGTAGCCAAAGGGCTATGCGGCCCACGTCAAAGCTGGTCAACAGACTAGCTGGGCTGGGTCATCGACTAGACCTGCCGGGTGTTGGGCAACGTGGCCGCACCGGGCTGCGCCACCCTTTAAGTTCACGCGGCCCGCGTGAAGGTTGGGTGGGGTTACGCGGCCCGCCTCAACTTAAATTTCATATTTTTAATTATTTTAAATACTATTTAATGTATTTGAGGCCCGTTTTAGCGTATGGGGTGTATTTTGGGACATAATTGAATATTTTAAAATATACTAGGGTGTTGGAAATATTATGAGGGTGTCGGTTTTATTGAGGATTGTTACATCCTCCCCACCTTGTTTTAGAGCTCGTCCTCGAGATCTACTGGAACAAGTGTGGATATTTCCTTTGCATTTCAGATTCAAGCTCCCATGTATACTCAGGTCCTCTTTTGGAGTCCCACTTCACTTTGACCAGAACTAGTCTCTTATGTTTGAGATTCTTGACTTTCCTTTCTTCGATCTGTAGAGGCCTTTCTACAAACTTGAGTTGTCCATTTACCTCTATGTCCTTAAGAGGTACCAAGTGATTCATCAGCTAAGAATTTCTTGAGATTAGATACATGAAACACATCATGTATCCCTACCATTTCCTCTAGCAGTTGTAGCTGATAGGCTACAGGTCCTATTCTTATAATAATCTCAAAAGGTCCAATATACCTGGGATTTAGCTTTCCCCGTTTGATGAATCTTACCACTCCTTTCCAAGGAGAGACTTTTAACTATACTTTATCTCCTACTTGAAAATCCAAGGGTTTGCGTCGGTTGTCAGCATAGCTTTTCTGTCGATCACGTGCTGCTTTTAGTCGTTCTTTGACTTGAATAATTTTGTCGGTGGTTTCCCGCACTATCTCAGGTCCAGATAGTTGCATTTCCCCAATTTTGTCCGTCTGTTTGAGGATGATAAGCTGTGCTTAGATTTAACTTGGTTCCCATTGCCTTTTGGAAACTTGACAAAAAATGAGAGGTAAATCGGCTATACCTGTCAGAAACAATTGATAAAGGTATTCCATGTAAAGAAACTATTTCATTTACATATAATTTAGCTAACTGTTCCATACTGAAGGTTTCCTTCATTGGTAGGAAATAAGCTGACTTGGTTAGCCTCTCTACAATCACCCAGATTGTACCATTACCTTTCTTTGTTTTGGGTAATTTAGTAACAAAATCCATGGTTATTAATTCCCATTTCCACACTGGCATTTCTAACTGTTGCAATAGACCTGAGGGTTTCTGATGTTCAGCTTTAACTTGTGAACAAGTTAAACATTTAGAAACATAGGCTGCTATGTCCTTTTTCATTCCTATCCACCAGAAATTTTTCCTTAAATCCTGGTACATTTTATCACTTCCTGGATGCATCGTATATTTAGACTTATGGGCTTCTTCTAATATACGATGACGTAGGTTTCCTAATTTAGGTATCCACATTCTCTTTTTATGGAATCTCCATATTCCATCTGTTCCTTGTTCTAATTCTTTTAGCATACCTTTTAATTTTTCAGTATGTTAGTGCATTTATGTCTATCGCCTTCGTCAATCCGAGCTGTAGTGAGAAACTGAAGAAAACAAAGCTTTATAGTGTTATATCTAGTCAAAAGGCAAGGTGACAATATTGTAATAATGAGAAATCTCATTAAAAGCCAAGGACCATAAATAGGAGCTTTATGTTTAGATTAGAGACTTTTGGCTCATTTGTGTTTAGGAGAGCTCTAGATCTAGAGAGAGAATCTAGAGAGAGAAAGTGATTCAAGGTGCTTGTTCTTGTTAGATTTCTAATAGAATCACGTTTATATTACATCGTGTGTGTTAGGTCGCGTTCGTGTACGGATTCCGCACGTCATACGTTCGTTTCGCAATCGTTTCGGAGTCAAAACCGGTCCTACAAGTGGTATCAGAGCAGGAGCTCGATTGCACTGATCCAACACACAATTCCGCTCGTGATTTCATCGATTTCAGATCCGGATTTCATCTATTTCTTCATCTTTTTCATATTTTTTACGTTTTTAACTGATTTTCGTCAAATTGAATGGGTTTTTACGGTCCAAATCGGCTGATTTTTGGATATGTTGTGCGAAAACACCTGATCTACAACCCTACAAAGTTTCAGATCCTAATTCCAAGCAATTTGGGAGAAATCTGAATTTTTCGGTCCGATATCGAGTGACATCAGGTTGGTTTCGCTTGAAACAGCATAATTTCGTTTGAAAAATCCTAATTCCATTTGAAAAACACATTAATTTCGCTTGAAAACATCTATTTCTGTTTGAAAATGACATATTCCGTTTGAAGTGTGCTTATTTCGTTTGAAGATCCCATTTGAAGTCATTATTCCGTTTGAAATAGTTTGTCGAGATGCTCACGTGAAAGTGTCAGCTCACTCTTGTTCCAATCAGTCCATCACGTGAATCTAAGGGTTGTTCGGTCCAATAGAATTAATTGCATAACCTGTATTGCATGTGAAACAAATCGGTGTACATGTGAATTGAATTGTTAGATCCATTAATCGGTCCAATTATAATTAAAGAAGTTGTCGGCTTGTTACATTTCTAGGTTCTATAACAGTATTAAAGAGTTTGCAGCCTATTAAAGCAATTAATGAGATAAATCGGCCCAATCAGATTTCGAGTAGTGTTTGTTGCATGTGATTACTTGAATTGATATAAACATATTAATCGGCCCAATCTAAACTTCAATCTGTAAATTTAAAAAAAATAGGCCCAATCAGCATTTAATCAAAAGATGGACGACCCATTTACAAATTGACATTAATTCGTGTTGGCCCTTGTGACTTATCAGCTTGATAATAGACCCACTTTGTAACATCATTACAATCGGCCCAATTTATTTGCATGTGATACAGTGATATGTGTGTAAGCATTTAAAAATTGTCAGAGATTTGATTCATCAGTTTGTATATTTGAAAAATTTTTGTCGTATAGTGCTCACAATCAAGTGGACCAGGTCATTTGGACTTAAGTTCAATTCGCACAGTTTGATCATTCAAAGGTCCAGTTCGTTTGAACCTTGTCAGATTGTTGGGAGTAGAGTCAGGTCATTTGATTTTGATCCAGGTCATAGCAGTCCGCACAGTCTGTCAACCTTCAGTCCGCACAGTTTGTCAACCTTTAGTCCGCACAGAATATTCACCAGTTCGAGTATTATTTTGATTCAGTTATTTGATAGTGATTGAACTGATTTTGTTGTCTGTTCGTTTCAGGTGATTCAAGGAGATAGTATCATGGCTGAATTCAAAGAGAAAACCAGAGAAGAGATTTTGAAAGAGAAAACTCAAAGAGAAAGATTCATTGTGGGGTGCAGAATGGAGAAAATGCAGGAAGAATATGAGAATGTTGTTGCGAACAAAAGATGGGATAAGAAACAAGAATGTTATGTCAACAAACAAGGTGAACCGGTTGTTCCAAGAAGTGACATAGTTCATGATGATGTTCTCCTTGTTATTCCTCGATCCGGCGAATATTATTCTAATGTTGTAAAAGACAAGACATATGTGAAAAGGCTGGTTAAAATCATCAGGGATGCTATGACAACAAAACTGAGGAAGAGGAATGAAGAAAGAATGAAGAAGAACATTGAGAATTTAGTTGATGATTTGAAGAAGGTTGTTGAGGAGGTCAAGGTTGAAGAAAAAATGAAAGATGGAGTTGAGAAAGTTGAAGAGAAAGTAGTTGAGAAAGAAAAGGTTGTTACTGAAGAACAGCAAGTTGAAGACGCCAAGAAGAAGAAGGAAAGTTCGATAGAGGTGAAGATTGAGAGTTCAACAGTTGTTGTTGGTGATGCTGGTGCTAGTGAAGATAAGAAGAATGATGCTGACCAGAATCAGACTGAAGTTGAAGCAAACACCAAGGTGCCAATCACTAAGGTAAATTCTGATTCTAACATCTTGACTGAAACTGTTGAACAATGCAAGAAATGCATGGAAACGTGCAGTGCTTGTACTGAAAAAAGATGAAAGGTTCAGAACAAGAGATCTTGAGTTTACTAAAATCGAAGAATTTTTTAAAAGTAAATACAAAGAAATGTTTGAAAATGAAAAACTTTTGAAAGATGATAATGAAAATGTTTTGGAAAAATGTAAAAAGTTAGAAAAAGAAAATGAAGGTTTGAAAGAAAATGTTTTGAAAATGAAAGAAGAATGTTCTCAAAAAGAAAATGATTGTCAAGAAATGAAAAAGGAATATGATTTAATAAAATTGGCTTATCACATTACAAAAGAATCATATGAAAAAGTAAAAAGTGAAATGAAACTTATTTAATCAAGATTGAAATATTGTTCTGAAACAACTAATGAGTATAAGCGAAATTATGAAATAAAGCAACAAGTTGTTAATTCCTACATTGAGGATGTTGCTAAGCTAAAGCGTCAGATTGCTGATTTAGAACAGGATAACAACAAATTAAAAAGTTATCACGCGTCGTCATATGTGCTTGAACGTATTTTCAACATAAAACCGGATGGGAAAGATTCTGAGCAAAACACGAAAGGAATTGTCTCAGAGTTTCATCAAGTTCCACCACCGGAAAAGTTTGTGTTATACGATGATGAAAAGGTCGAAAAAGCTTTCAACATGGTAGATCAATTGCCAGACAACATTGACGTAACCTATTTCAAATCTGATGATTTTAGTGATTCAGAGGTGGTAGGTAAGGTCGTTGAAAGTGTGTTGAAAGAAGAGTCGGTTGAATCAGGTAATTCTGAATCACAGGATGAAAATGAAGGTAATTTTCATGATGGATATCTGAAAAACACAAAATCCGAGAAGAATTTGAATGATGATTCAAAGGGATTCGTTTATACCATGATTGGATCGAACAAATTATTCTTAGATGTTGTATTCCCGATTCAGAATGTGATTTCAGAAAAGGTTGACAAAGTTTTCAAGATGGTTGAAATTGAAAAGTCTGATATTTCAAAGTTTGGTGGTAAAGGTCATAAAACTTTTTATAACAAACCTGGTTATAAAAAGAAAAACATGAAGGCTGGGTTGGGTTATAAGAAGAAACAAAATCGAAATAAAAATGAGACACAAAATTTTCAGGCTAAAATGAGTTTTGTTGAAGGAATAAGTTTAGCAGAAGAAAAAGAACTCAAATTGAGACAGTCTAATGATGAGTTCTTAGCTCAAAAAAAAATCAACAACCACAGGTCAAAGATGTGTCCAAAAGAACATGTTTCAAATGTGATCAAATAGGACATCTTGCACGAAAGTGTCCAAATCTGAAACCCGTGGATGTTGACAAAAAGAAGTCTGAAAATGTTGAGAAACAGAAATATGAGGATGTGAAACACAGGTCAACCAGATTTGATTCAAAACAAACTTGGAGGTATAACACAAACAAGTTTTTTTCGAACCAAACTTGGAAATCAAACCTAAACAGGTTCGATTCAACATAGACATGGAATTCTCACACACCTAGAGTTAGAACAACTCAAAGTTGGAGAACAAATGTTGATATGTCAAAACCCCAAGAGTTTTGGAAACCAAAAGTTGTTGATCAAAAACAAAATGTTCAAAAAGATTCACATTTTTACAAAATAGGTTCTCCGAAAGGTCAAACATGGAGTGCTAAGAAACCGATGACTTTTGTAAAAGATGAAAAAGTTGAAGTCAAAGTTGATAAGGTCTTTGTGAAAGATGACAAAGAATTTCCGGCATTGAATGAAGTTTATTGGGTTGAAATGCCTAAGGTTAAGCAGGCTTGGGCTAAATTGTTCAAGTAATTGAATTAGTTGAATGTGCAGGTGCTCAAGAAAAATGAAAACTGGAGCAGCCTAGCACATGGAAACGAGGAAGAGGCTGCTGGACCCTGTGTTGGTTGAAATCGGGAGTTTATTTGTTTTTCTGTACATAAATAAACAATATTTTCAAAAACCCTAAAAATTTGAAAAATTTAAAAACCAAAAATATGTTTTAGTTTGTTAAAAAACTTGAAAAACCAAAAATATGTTTGTTTTTAATTTTTGTCAAAAATAGAAAATTACAAAAATATGTGTTGATTGAATATGCTGAAACCCTCACGGCTGAACAAACATGATTATTTTCACAAGATTGAAAAACGGTTTTCAAACTGTCGAAAATCAATGGGTTGTAAATCATGGGGGTAATTGTTGGTACTTTATATTAGATTTTCTGCAAAATAGAGCACATTAAGCAGAAAATGGATGGCGAGACAAAGCTATCAGTATTGGTTGTCAAATTTTCTTTAAATGATTTTGCATTTTAGGGGGAGAAAAATTGTCAGAAAATCCAAAAACATTAGAAAATTTGAAAAAGCCAAAAACATGATAAAATTCAAAAATTGAGTTTTTGTGTAAAAAGAGGAAATGATAGTACATCAGTAGACAGTTACAGTACGCTAAAGGATTGGTAAGTCAAAATGTGTTAAACGATTTCATCGTGGATGTGTCGGTAGATTTGTATACATTTAGTAAACTTTTTCGGGATATAAACCTAAATTCAAACTTGCTTATTTCGTGGGGAATACTACTTGGATATATAGGTAACCCCTGAAATCTCGTTTGAAGGACCCCTCTTTCTGAGATACAAGGTCTTTATGCTTAGTGATATCTAGGGTATTATTCCGGGACTTCTGCTGAATGGAAGTTCTGACCTAGTCCCCGAATAATACTTTTCGCATTGCTTGAAATACAGCGTCGCCCTCAGCAAAAATGATGAAACAATAAAATTGATAATCATTGTTGTTGAAGAAAAGATCCTCTAAAGGGGACACACCTAAAGTCGAACCGCCATCTCTCTGCTGAACGGAAGTTCTGACCTGAGCTCTCACGGTTTCGCAATTTAACCCCTTACAAATATCATCTAGGTATACTCACCTGTAAGACTGAATATTGGGATCTGGATACGGGAGTATATTCAAGAGGTGGGACACATGAATGAGTTTAAGTTCTTAATACACCTAATTCGTATCCTGAATCAGTTGAAATTTGTGTGAAAATTTAAGTGGACCAGTATATCGACAATCTAAGTGAATTGTTTAATTCTTAATGCGTAACTAAGCTCAACGATACTTGTGACTTGTCAGAAACTGATATGATCCTCTGACGCGAACTCAAACAAAAATATTGTCTGTAAATATGTTTGTACATATTTCTTTACTGCTTTATATTTTCAGAAAATACAAAAAGGTTTTGATCCTGCTTTATTTTCGACAACCGATGTCTGAGTGCTGAGTTTCAAAATCTGAGTATGCTGATTGTGTTTCTGAAAATAAAACAAGTTCAGTAATTTGAAACTTGAATTAAAAATCAAAAACAGTTTGTGATATCTCCAAGGTCATTAGTTTGGACTTGGATGATTAACTGTGAGGGATTTGGATTCCTAGACTGTTAAAATTTGTTGAAAAGAGTCAGTTTTTCGATGTTGGATTCTTAAATACTGCCAAATCTATGAAGATTGTTGATAGGGGGAGTGATTTAGAAAGTTGAATAGAGCCAGATTACGATTTCTGAAGAGTTCAAAATGTTGTTACTTATAAATGTCTGAGTGTTGCAGATGTTATACCAGACTACGATCCCGAAAACCGAGTCTAAGGGGGAGTTTGAAGACGAGCTCAACGCAAAAGGAAGCGTGGATTCAAGGAGTCATGTAACTATCCTGAAAGAGCTTGTATACGAAAAGCAAGGTGTCGATCCCAAAAGCACAGAAGCTTGACGAAAGGGGGAGCCTGATGAAGAAAAAAGTCTACAGAAAGGAGAAGCTGAAGCTGAAGACAGATCCACGGGGATTTTGTTCAAGCAAGAGAGAGTCTACATTGATGAAAACGTGTTAAAGTTTCAAGAAAACTCAAAGAGGGAGAGAAAGACAAGACGCTACGAGATTGACTGCGGCAATATCCAAGGGGGAGTCTGTTAGTGCATTTATGTCTATCGCCTTCGTCAATCCGAGCTGAAGCGAGAAACTGAAGAAAACAAAGCTTTATAGCGTTATATCTAGTCAAAAGGCAAGGTGGCAATATTGTAATAATGAGAAATCTCATTAAAAGCCAAGGACTATAAATAGGAGCTTTATGTTTAGATTAGAGACTTTTGGCTCATTTGTGTTTAGGAGAGCTCTAGATCTAGAGAGAAAATCTAGAGAGAGAAAGTGATTCAAGGTGCTTGTTCTTGTTAGATTTCTAATAGAATCACGTTTATATTACATCGTGTGTGTTAGGTCGCGTTCGTGTACGGATTCCGCACGTCATACGTTCGTTTCGCAATCGTTTCGGAGTCAAAACCGGTCCTACACAATATCATCCTTGATTACTGATTCTTGTGCTTTTCTGATTTGTTCATTTAAATCTACTTGCAGATTTAATTTAAGAGAACGTACCCTTTTTGGCTTTTCATGATACTTTCGGCTTAAAGCATCTGCCACTACATTTGCTTTTCCTTCATGATACTGGATATCATAATCATAATCACTAAGCATCTCCATCCAGTGTCTTTGTCTCATATTCAACTCCTTTTGCCCGAAAACATACCTTAAACTCTTATGATCAGTGAATATGGTAAACTTACTACCATAAAGGTAATGTCTCCAAATCTTAAGGGCAAACATTATAGCTCCTAATTCCAAGTCATGGGTTGAATAATTCTCTTCATGATTCTTAAGTTGCCTAGATGCATAAGCAATAACCTTTTGGCGTTGCATCAATACACATCCATAACCTAATTTAGAAGCGTCACAATAGACTACAAAGTCTTCAGTTCCTTCTGGTAACGCTAATATGGGTGTATGGGTTAATTTATGCTTAAGAATTCTAAATGCTTCTTCTTGTTTTGGTCCCCATTCAAACTTAATGGAGTTACAGGTTAACTTTGTTAAAGGAATGTCTATTATAGAAAAATCTCGAATAAATCTCCTATAATAACCGGCCAATCCTAAGAAACTTCTAACCTCAGTTGGTGACTCAGGGGTTTTCCATTTAATAATCGCCTCGATCTTTATTGGATCCACATGAATTCCTTCATGGTTTACTAAGTGTCCAAGAAATTGTACCTGTTCTAGCCAAAACTTAGCATAAAGCTTTTCATTTCTTAATAGACTTAAAAGTGCGTGCAAATGCTTTGCATGATCTTCCCTATTTTTAGAATAAATGAGAATATCATCTATGAAGACGATTATGAATTTATCCAAATATGGCTTACATATTCGGTTCATCATGTCCATAAATGCGGCTGGGGGCATTGGTTAAACCAAATGGGATGACAGTAAATTCATAATGGCCATACCTTGTTCTGAATGCGGTCTTAGGAATGTCCTCTTCCTGTACCTTTAATTGATGATATCCTGACCTTAAATCGATTTTAGAGAAAAATCGAGCTCCTTGCAGTTGATCGAACAGGTCATCGATTCTTGGTAATAGATACCGATTCTTAATCGTGACTTTGTTCAATTCACGGTAGTCAATGCACATACGCATTGATCCGTCCTTCTTTTTAACGAACAATATCGGCGCTCCCCATGGTGACGAACTTGGATGTATGAATCCTTTTTCCAGCAATTCGTCTAATTGTTTCTTCAATTTCTGCATTTCTGCGGGTGCCAAACGGTAGGGTGCTTTGGCAATATGGGTTGTTCCTGGTAGTAAATGAATTCTGAATTCCACTTCTCAATCTGGCGGTAGTCCTAGTAATTCTTCTGGAAATACATCTGAAAACTGAGATACTACTGGAATGTCTTTTAATTCTTTTCCTTTAGTGTTAGTGATTATAGAAATCAAATACACTATAGATCCTTTTCTTATATAACTTGCCGTTTTCATCATAGAGATGAATTTTGTAGATCTAGATGGTTTATCTTCTTTAATTGTGATCGTTTTACCTTTTGGTGAATTTACTTGGATTGACTTTTGATCACATAAAATACTAGCTTTATTGGCTATTAACCAATCCATTCCTAAAACAATATCAAATCATGTCAGATTCATGGGATAAGGGTTTGCCATAAACTTTTGATTTAAAATTTCTATTCTTGCTCCCTGCAAGATTTCAGAAATCCTAACAGTTCCTCCATTAGCTGTCTCTATTAGGCATTCTTGTGGTAGTTTAGTTAATGACTGATTTAAAAGTTTGTAAAACGAAGTATTAATGAAACTTTGGTTTGCACCAGAGTCAAATAATACCTTAGCAAAAACATCATTAACTAAAAACGTACCAGCTATCACGTCTGGAATCATCTTGGCTTCATCTGTAGTCAGAACGAATGCTCTAGCATTTTTAGTGTTCCTGTTGTTCACAACTGGAGCCAATTTTGGATAATTCAGCTTGATGTGACCTTTTTCTCCACAGTTGTAGGATAGTCCGTTACTGGATTTACTCCTGCAATCTTCTTCCTTGTGTCCAGGCATCTTGCAGAAATTGCAAAGAGTAGAGCATTTTCCCGAATGCTTTTTCTTACAGACGTTGCAGAAAGGTGCAGAGGTAGAACCCATATTCCTACGATTGTAATTCCCAGAACGGAATTCTTGAGTAAGCATTTGGGTTAGGTTTCTCCTCTGGTCTTCTTCTCTAGTACGGATTAACTCATCTGTCAAGGTATTCGCTAGTTCTACAGCTTCTTCTATAGTTTGTGGTCTAGCTGCCTTGACTACATGTCTAATCTCTCCGATTAATCCCCAGATGTAACGGGAGATTAATAATGGTTCAGGTGATGCAAGGGTTGGTACTATTCTAGCATATTCAAAGAATGTGGTAGTATAACCCTTACTATCTACCCCGGTCATTCTTAAGTTTAGGAACTTATTAGCTATCTGTTCCTATTCATTAGGAGGGCAGAATTTCCTCTCTACCGTATTTTTAAATTCCTCCCATTCTATGTTGTATACCTTATCACTTCCTCTTGACTGAAGGATAGTGTTCCACCATTCTAAGGCTGAGTTCTTAAACATATTAGAAGCAAACATTATTTTGTCTTCTTCAGCACATTTGCTTATTTTTAAAACAGCTTCAGTTTTCTCTATCCAGCGTAGGGCTGCAATGGGTCCTTCATTGCCCAAGAATTCTATTGGTTTACAGGACCATAATTCTTTATAAGAACAACCATAAAGCATGGTTCTTCTTCTTTTGGGAATGAGCGCTTGAAGTACAGGTCCATTGTTCACGTTGTTTTCAGGTTCGATAGGTCGCTTATTGCTATGCTTACTTTTATTATTCGCTTCTTGAATCGTTTGAATAATAAATGCCATTCCATCTATAATTCCTTGTGTCACTATGTTTAGAACAGCACTATTATCCATTTGGTTTCCATTGTTATTGATGCTCGGATTCTCTTTAACCACGTTAATGTTACTCTGATTATCGTTATTCAGATTTCCTTGATTTCCTTCGTGGCCATCTGAATTTTAAACATTTACCCCGTATTAATATCACAAAATAATATTTAATATAGTCAATCACGTGACACGCAATTTAGCCAAAAGCGTCGATCATTGCGACTTTTACTCTATTCATCTACTATATATCTATTACACACCAGTACAGAAATAAAAATTACAATACCAACTGAAATAAATAATAGTAGGCATCCGTACACACATATTTTATTTTATTTTTATTATTTTATTATTATTACTATTACCGTCTCCTACCATCACATTCACCGATATGGATTCATCAAAAAATCCATATTGCGCTCGTCGTACTTCCAGACGAGTCGCTCTCCCACTTGTCTCATTCTCTCACTGCTTTCTAAAATTTCCTCACCAAATGTCCTAAGTTCTTGTACGTTTTCTGCACTCATTGAGGGTGCAGGTTCTAGGACTGGGTTCGGAATCTGGGGTGCGGGTTCCTGGTATGGGGGTGTAGGTGACTGAAATCGGTAAGGATCTTCTAAAATCTCCCTAACGTATTCATCGTGGTAATAGGGATCTAAAGGGTCCATACCTGGATAGGCTCCTATGTTTTGCATGGGTGTGTCTTCATGTATCGGGTAACGTTGCACATAGTCCCTAACTTCATCCCACCAGCGATCGTAGTTTGGGTCTCGGGGGTTTGGTGTTGGTACCCTAGGGATTTCTTCCGGATTGAAGTCATGCATCTCTACTTGGTTTTCAGGGTTTTCTATCTCCATTGGTTGGTCAGGGATTGGTGGCTGTGGTTGGGGTGCTATTATTTGCTCCAAATTAGGGTCAGCTGCAGTGGTTGCTAGGATGTGAATATTGGCTATACCCCTATTTATCATATCCTGGGCATAGGCATCTGTCTCTCTTTTGGCTGCGGCTAGTACCCTCTGTGTGACAACTGGCACTAAACCGGTAATTTCCGTACACTTTAATTATTATTTATTGACTGCAATTATGTGCTTAATTGTTAGCAATGTCTGAACACGTGATTAAACAAGTGAATTCATGCACGTTGTATACTACAAAATATTGCTTTATGCATAAACGAGAGCGTTGCGTCAGAAATAATAGTAAACTCACCGGTAAGACACACTGTGTCAACGGAACTGCAGAAAGCAGTTAGACAATAAAATTGTAACCTAGGTGTAGGTCCGACATCAAGAATGCATTAAAACCCAAGAATACATACAAGGGTTAATATATATACATTATGGAAGCAAAAATAAGCACTAAAAAGCACCCGAAACGCACTTTAAGTGCAGAATTTATATAATTCAGCATTTAAACATATGAATATTTTGCAGAAATGTCATTTTATCATCCAGAATATTTCCCTAAGTGTTGGGAATTGAAAGGGTACAAGAAAGATACTTAAAAGACACTAAAAAGTGTAATTTAGCACTTTAACGAACCAATGTCTAACCGAACAACCGGATAATACCCGGAACACCAAAATAATGCTAGAAGCATTGTTTTTATTTTTCTAAGCTAGTTAGGGTTCCCGAATACCCTAACACACTATATATTACTTAACATACTTAAACACTAAATCTAATATGTAACTAGATTTTGTAAGTAACATTTAGGATGGAACTAGGACCCCCCCCCCCCCATAACCGGTTGTGTGAAAGTGGGGACACCCCATGATTTCTTCCATTTATTTATTGGATCATGTTGGATGAAAGAGGAACACATTAACCTAAAGGTAAACACTTGTTGGAAAATCTTCTTATAAACCACAAGACCTTACCACTTCTCATCTTCACTTAGAACCAACACCAAAACTCCCTCCTTCCTTCTCCCTTGGCTACGGCCTCACCCACACACCACCACACTTTCATTTTCAATCATCATTCAAGCATTCCAAGGTGATATTGAGGTGTAAGAAGGTCACTAACGAAGCTCGGTGCAAGCGGATCTTAAAGGACCTTCACCATTTGCTTTTATCCACCTCATTTGCACTCTTGAACTTCCCTAGCCTTGAGCTAGTAGTAAGTGTTCTAAAACATCCTCTTGATCTTGTTTAAAGTGGTTAATAGGTGATTTAACGGTTAAAACTCAAGAACACACTAGATCACCAACTAAAAGTCTTGTAAAATGATGAACTTGATGGATAAAAGGAAAGTGATGGTGTAAAACTTGTTAAACTTGTTTTGTTATGATTATTTAGTGTTGTTTTATGCTAGTAGTAGTTCGGATCGTCATCTAACCCGGCTAGGTCATGTTCATAGAACATGAACTAGTGTATGTTAAAATATGAAAAGGACTAGATGATGAACACTACTACATAATAACATGAACTTGTGTAAAAGTAAATTTTCTTGTAAAATGAAGTTCTAAACTAGTAGATCTAAAGATCTACAAGTGGTTTTTTGGAAGAACCAAGTAAAATATATACAAGTCTCATTTTAAGTCGGGTCTTTCATGAACTAGAGGTGTTTTTGTGAACAAACAAGTGTGTGGACACTTGTGTAACAAAAGTTTTAACAAAGAAATAATTTTCGTAAAAACCGACTAGAAGTTGTGAAAGTTCATATTCTTTAAAAATAAAGTTTTTAAGAAATTAAACTTATTTTTAAAGATAACAAGACTTACTAAATGTGCTAGTAAGTTACTACACATTTTTGTAAATATTCAAGTTCATGAAAAGGAGAAATTAGTGATTATTGTTGATGATTATTGTTAATAATTGTTATTGATAAATGTTGACGATTTAAAAGAAAATAAACACATGTTTTGAAAACATGGGAAACCTCCATTTTTAGGGGAAACTCTGTCAAAATTTTTATAAATTTTGACACTTAGAAAAATATAAGTTTTTGAGAAACTTATTCCCTAAAAATGTATTTAAAAGTATTACCAAGGTTTCCCTAATTTTTGGTGATAGGAAATGAGGATTTCTTCAAGAATAAAAATGGATATAAGTATGTATATTTTTGAGAGAAAAATATATATTATTTGATCACCAACTTTTGTGCTAAGTGTATAAAGTATGTGTTATACGTGCTAGTGTATTAAGACTTAAAAATACACTAAATACTTATGAGGAGTATAAACATAAAAATACACATACAACATACAAGATACATAATTCGGGTGCAAAGTGCAAAATACAAAAAGCTTATATTTATTTTTGAGAAAATAATATAAGTAAGACACTTAGTTAAAAATATAAAATATTTTTAACACAAGAAAATATACACAAAAGAGAGTGACTGTACTTGTGCGACGCAAGTCTAGTGACTAACGTTAAGAAAACGCGTATAGGTTACGACGTTAATTAAGCAAATCCGGTGAAGTTTACGACGCACAGGAACGCAAAGTTGTGAGTTCATGCTCCCCCTTTTCTCTTTAACTGTTTTCAGTTTTTATAACTTCGGGGGTGAAATACATGTACAAATGTACAATATTTATAATTGGTATGATATAAATACAAGAAGTACACTTGGTGAGAACAAGAACCAAGTGTGACGAAATATAAGAATACAAGAAGTACACTTGGTGAGAACGAGAACCAAGTGTGACGAAATAAAAGAATATGACAAGCGCACTTGGTGAGAACGAGAACCAAGTATGAGGCGCTATGAGAAATGATAACAAGAAACGCGCTTGGTGAGGACGAGAACCAAGTAGGATGCGTTATGAGAAATAGTGTCACGAATAGGGTACAGAAGCACCATTAATCAACAATATACTTAGACCGCAGAACAAAAGGTTAGATCTAACGGGTGCCTGGCAGCCACACTCTCGGTGAGGGCGAGAATCGAGTAGTGCTTTTGTGTCTCAGAATATACCAATTAAATGCCTTAGGTTTGGTGACTTCCTATGTCGTGTCACATGTTAATGGCTTTGCAACCCATTAACAATCCTGATACTTACAGGAATACTTTATTTACATAAAAGTCATACCATACTAAAAATTGATGAATACTTGAGTACGTGGGGTACTCAAGAAAAGATTGAATTATACTTGAGTACGTGGGGTACTCAAGAAGAAATTGAATTATACTTGAAGTACGTGGGGTACTCAAGAGAATGGGAATTATACTTGAGTACGTGGGGTACTCAAGAAGAAATTGAATTATAAATGAGTACGTGGTGTACATATGAAACTGAATTAATATATGATAACTTGATTTATTCACAAACTATGTTTTCATACAAAGTATACAAACGTGAAATACAAAACTGCATGAATTCACACCAACATTATGTTGACGTTTTTCCAAAACTCACATGTATTTCAGGTAACTAGGATGGATGTGTGCACGGTCTTGCTTATGCTCTTGGATGTCGCTTATGTTTATCTTTAAATAAAGTTGTAGACTTTTAAGACAATGTTTTATGCGACTTAGTGATGTAAACGCTAAACTTATGTTTTCAAATTATGGTATTTGATGTTTTTACGAGCATATAGCATGTTTACCTTTGGTATGCAATGAGAACCTTTCATGATCACACCTCGTGCTTCCGCCGCAGAAAGGGGTGTGACAGATTGGTATCAGAGCTGCGATTGTAGTGAACCAGGATTCCTTCTAGAGTCTAGTCTACAATCTCTAGGATCCTTTCATGAAAACAATTTTCAAAGAGTTTTCATTGCATAAAACGTCCCGCGACATCCACTACCTGAAACTGTTTACATGAGTCTAGAAAAGGCACTACGAGACTTAGAGTGCACTTGAGTAGCACTTGTCGTTGAGTATAAATTACTTGCAATTATGTGTGATAATTAGCATGTACTAGAAGTAGAATGTCACAAGTATACGTGACTTTACCTGAAAGCGATGGCCTATCTGGAGGAAGAAATACGAGGATGAAACGAACTGTGCGGACTGTGCAAGGAGTTACGTAATTATGGATGCATACATAATTATGGAATTCAGTGCACAGAAACCACAGCAAGTCTTGTCACGTATAGATTCCCTCAGTGCAAGCCTACTAAGTACTCTGCTAGAGTAATAATTGTTTGATGTCACTTATGTGGTATTTACCTATGAATATATATACTACTACGGTCTAGTAGGACGATATCAAACAAATGTCTAAACCTGTTGTGTTATGTTCTGTCAGAACATGGCACCCAGGAAAGTTGTGAATGCTCGCAATGACGATCAACCTCCTCCTCCCCCACTGCCAAGAACTGCTGAAGAGCTGAACGCTCTACTGGAGGAAAGGATCTCCGCTGCTATCGCCCAATACGAAGCGAACCGTACTCAAGACAGTGGTGGACCAAGCAACGCTAGACGTAATGGGAACGAAGATTCATCTGGAGGCAACGCAGCTCAAGGCTGTACTTTCAAGCAGTTCCTCAACTGCAAGCCGATGAACTATGACGGCACAGGAGGTGCAGTAGCATTTGTGCACTGGACGGAGAAGACTGAAGCTACTATCCGCATGAGCAAGTGTACCACGGATGAACAAGTCACCTTTGCTACTGGGTTGTTTGTCGATGAAGCTCTGACTTGGTGGAACCTGCAAGCCCGAACTTTGGGTGATGATGCCGCTTATGGCTTAACTTGGGAGGAACTGAAGGAAAGAATGAGAGATAAGTATTGCTCTCGCGCTGAACTGCAAAGGCTGGAAACGGAGTTCTGGCACTTGACCATGGTAGGTGCTGACATTAATGGTTATACTCGAAGGTTCCACGACCTGTCAAGAGTGCTTCCCTACATGGTGACTCCCGAATTCAAGCGCGTGGAACGCTACATTTGGGGACTGGCCCCAGAGTTTCATGGCATGGTGACGTCGGCCAAACTACAAACAATCACTGAGGCTGTAACTCTGGCTGTCAGTCTGACTGAAGATTGTGTTCGTATGAAGAAGTTATCACTAAACCCAACAGAGAAGACCGAGACACATGCTGAGTCGTCCGGCGACAAAAAGAGAAAGCATACCAGTTTGAACCAAGCAACTCGTAACAACAAGGGTTTCAGCAAGAAGCGTGACGCTAACCCGTCCCAGGAGGTGAAAACCCATGCAACCAAAGCATACCAAGGCTCCATACCTAGATGTCAAAAATGTAAGTATCATCATGAAGGAGCTTGTCGCATTCCAAGGTGCGACAAATGTGGTAAATTGGGTCATTAAACAGAAGATTGTTGGGGAAAAGGAAAGAACCGAAATAGAAACGGTGCTAGTAACAAGAATGGTAACGGGAAAGGGAAGAACCAAGGATGCTTCAAGTGTGGAAGCAATGATCATTTCATGAAGAACTGCCCAGAGAGAAACAATGCTCAGGCTAGAGCATTTGTGATTGGAGCAAAGAACGCACGCGAGGACCCTAACGTGGTCACCGGTACGTTTCTCATTAACAATCACTTTGCATCCATATTATTTGACACTGGCGCCGATTATAGCTTCATGTATGTGGAATTTAAACGCATACTCGGAATAGAATCTAGTAGATTAGAAATTCCTTATTCCATAGAACTAGCCAATGGTAAACTTGTTGAATCGGGCGAAGTTGTTAGAGGCTGCACACTAGAACTTGGTGAAAGAAGATTTAGCATCGACCTCCTACCTATTCAATTGGGTAGCTTCGATGTAGTAGTCGGGATGGACTGGTTGTCCAAGAGCAAAGCTGAAGTTATTTGTCATGAGAAAATCATTCGCATCCCTTTAGCGAATGGTGAAACTCTCATCGTGCATGGAGTAAAACGAGACGCGCCTCTTTGAATCATCAGTTGTATGAAGGCACAGAAGTGCTTGAGGAAAGGATGTGTCACTTTCCTAGCACACGTTATAGACAAGAAGGCTGTGGAGCCAAAACTTGAAGACATTCCTGTGGTGAAGGAATTTCCTGATGTGTTCCCTGAAGATCTGCTAGGACTACCTCCGCAACGACAAGTCGAATTCCGTATAGACTTGGTTCCGGGAGCTGCTCCTGTAGCCAAAGCACCCTATTGACTTGCACCATCCGAAATGCAAGAATTATCGACACAACTCCAGTAGTTGTTGGATAAAGGATTCATAAGGCCAAGCTTCTCACCCTGGGGAGCTCCAGTATTGTTCGTGAAGAAGAAGGATGGAACACTGCGGATGTGTATCAATTACAGGGAACTGAACAAGCTCACTATCAAGAATCGGTACCCGCTACCAAGGATTGATGACTTATTTGATCAACTGCAAGGATCAAGCAACTATTCCAAGATCGACCTTCGATCTGGATACCATCAGCTGAGAATCCAAGAGGAAAGCGTACCAAAGACTGCATTCAGAACGCGATATGGGCACTACGAATTTCTTGTGTTGCCGTTTGGGCTGGCGAATGCACCAGCAGTCTTTATGGATCTGATGAACTGCGTATGCAAACCATATCTCGATAAATTCGTGATTGTATTTATCGACGATATCCTGATTTACTCGCGAACGAAAGAAGAGCACGAGCAACACCTCAGGACTATCTTGGAACTACTGAAGAAAGAGAAGCTTTATGCAAAGTTCTTGAAATGCGAATTCTGGATTCGCGAAGTACAATTTCTTGGTCACGTGTGAATGAGAAGGGCATTCATGTAGACCCGTCCAAGATAGAAGCAATAAAGAATTCGGAAGCCCCCAAAACCCCAACTGAAGTTCGTCAATTTTTGGGCTTAGCGGGCTATTATGGACGGTTTATTGAGAATTTCTCAAAAATAGCTCAACCGCTAACGACCCTTACACAGAAAGACAAGAAATACGATTGGGGTCACAAATAAGAAGAAGCCTTCCAGTTGCTTAAAAACAAGCTCTGCGATGCACCAATACTGTCATTACCCGAAGGCACTGAAGACTTCGTGGTATACTGCGATGCCTCACGACAAGGCTTGGGTTGCGTGCTCATGCAACGTCAAAAAGTCATCGCTTACGCTTCCAGACAACTGAAGGTACATGAAAGAAATTATACCACTCACGACCTGGAGCTGGGCGCAGTGGTTTTCGCCTTGAAGATTTGGCAACATTATTTATATGGTACTCGATGTACAATTTTCACAGAAAACAAAAGCTTACAACACATATTTGATCAGAAGGAATTGAATATGCGCCAGCGACGTTGGGTCGAGCTGCTAAATGATTATGACTGTGAGATTAAGTACCATCCTGGAAAGGCGAACGTTGTAGCGGACACGTTGAGCCGAAAAGAAAGGGTTAAGACCCTAAGGGTTCGAGCATTGGAAATGACGATTCGAACGAACCTCACTACACGCATTCGTGATGCACAACAAGAAGCTCTTAAGGAAGAGAACCATAAGGCTGAATACCTACGGGGTATGCTGAAATACATGGTGCCAAACGAAGAGGGAGCCTTATACTTCTAGAAGCGTATTTGGGTTCCATTCTATGGTGGCATACGAGAATTCATCCTTAATGAAGCCCACAAATCGAGATATTCGATCCATCCAGGATCGGACAAAATGTATCAAGACTTGAAAGAATACTATTGGTGGCCGAGACTCAAGAGTGACGTTGCTGTCTATGTTGGAAAATGCCTAACATGTGCTAAGGTTAAGGCCGAATATTAGAAACCGTCCGGCCTACTACAACAACCAGAGATTCTTGTGTGGAAGTGGGAACAAATCTCGATGGACTTCATAACGAAATTACCCAGGACCCCGAGAGGGCACGATATGATATGGGTAATAGTTGATCGATTAACGAAATCTGCGCATTTCCTACCAATCCGAGAGAAGGATAGCACTGGAAAGCTGGCAGAGATATACTTAAGAGAAATTGTGGCACGACATGGAGTGCCAATCTCAATTATTTCAGACAGAGATGGACGCTTTGTCTCAAGAATCTGGCAATCATTTCAGGAAGCCTTTGGATCTCAGTTAGATCTAAGCACGGCATTCCATCCACAAACTGACGGCCAGAGCGAACGGTCTATACAAACATTGGTAGATATGCTTCGCGCATGTGTCATGGACCTTGGCGGCAGCTGGGATACTCATCTACCTTTAGTTGAGTTTTCCTACAATAACAGTTATCATACGAGCATAAAAGCCGCACCGTTCGAAGCTCTGTATGGCCGCAAATGTCGATCGCCCTTATGTTGGGTAGACGCTGGAGATAAACGTATGGTTGGTCCTGAACTTGTACAAGAGACAACCGACAAGATTGCGCAGATCCGAGAGCGCATTAAGGCGGCTCGAGATCGACAAAAGAGCTACGTCGATCCGAAAAGGAAATCAGTAGAATTCAAGGTGGGAGACAAAGTGTTGTTAAGAGTCTCACCTTGGAAGGGCGTAGTCAGATTTGGAAAGCGTGGAAAGCTGAATCCACGATATATCGGACCATTCAGAATATTGAAGAGAATTGGTACCGTGGCATAAAAGTTGGAGTTACCGGAAGAACTTAATGGAGTACATGATACGTTTCATGTATCCAACCTGAAGAAGAGTCCAACACAAGAAAACGTGATCATCCCGATGGATGAAGTGCATATTGATGAAGCCCTCCGATTTACAGAACAACCCGTTGAGGTTACCGACTGGAAAGTCAACAAGACCAGGAGGAGCAGCGTAAAACTTGTCAAAGTACGTTGGAGCTCTAAGCACGGACCCGAGTACACATGGGAACGTGAAGACCAGTTCAAGGAAAAGTATCCCCACCTATTCAAGAAGACTCCAGCGAGAGTTAGTTCAGCCTGAATTTCAGGACGAAATTCTTTTAACGGGGGGAGACTGTGACAACTGGCACCAAACCGGTAATTTCCGTACACTTTAATTATTATTTATTGACTGCAATTATGTGCTTAATTGTCAGCAATGTCTGAACACGTGATTAAACAAATGAATTCATGCACGTTGTATACTACAAAATATTGCTTTATGCATAAACGAGAGCGTTGCGTCAGAAATAATAGTAAACTCACCGGTAAGACACACTGTCAACGGAACTGCAGAAAGCAGTCAGACAATAAAATTGGAACCTAGGTGTAGGTCCGACAGCAAGAATGCATTAAAACCCAAGAATACATACAAGGGTTAATATATATACATTATGGAAGCAAAAATAAGCACTAAAAAGCACCCGAAACGCACTTTAAGTGCAGAATTTATATAATTCAACATTTAAACATATGAATATTTTGCAGAAATGTCGTTTTATCATCCAGAATATTTCCCTAAGTGTTGGGAATTGAAAGGGTACAAGAAAGATACTTAAAAGACACTAAAAAGTGTAATTTAGCACTTTAACGAACCAGTGTCTAACTGAACAACCGGATAATACCCGGAACACCAAAATAATGCTAGAAGCATTGTTTTTATTTTTCTAAGCTAGTTAGGGTTCCCGAATACCCTAACACACTATATATTACTTAACATACTTAAACACTAAATCTAATACTTAACATGTAACTAGATTTTGTAAGTAACATTTAGGATGGAACTAGGACCCCCCCCCCCATAACCGGTTGTGTGAAAGTGGGGACACCCCATGATTTCTTCCATTTATTTATTGGATCACGTTGGATGAAAGAGGAACACATTAACCTAAAGGTAAACACTTGTTGGAAAATCTTCTTATAAACCACAAGACCTTACCACTTCTCATCTTCACTTAGAACCAACACCAAAACTCCCTCCTTCCTTCTCCCTTGGCTACGGCCTCACCCACACACCACCACACTTTCATTTTCAATCATCATTTAAGCATTCCAAGGTGATATTGAGGTGTAAGAAGGTCACTAACGAAGCTCGGTGCAAGCGGATCTTAAAGGACCTTCACCATTTGCTTTTATCCACCTCATTTGCACTCTTGAACTTCCCTAGCCTTGAGCTAGTAGTAAGTGTTCTAAAACATCCTCTTGATCTTGTTTAAAGTGGTTAATAGGTGATTTAACGGTTAAAATTCAAGAACACACTAGATCACTAACTAAAAGTCTTGTAAAATGATGAACTTGATGGATAAAAGGAAAGTGATGGTGTAAAACTTGTTAAACTTGTTTTGTTATGATTATTTAGTGTTGTTTTATGCTAGTAGTAGTTCGGATCGTCATCTAACCCGGCTAGGTCATGTTCATAGAACATGAACTAGTGTATGTTAAAATATGAAAAGGACTAGATGATGAACACTACTACATAATAACATGAACTTGTGTAAAAGTAATTTTTCTTGTAAAATGAAGTTCTAAACTAGTAGATCTAAAGATCTACAAGTGGTTTTTCGGAAGAACCAAGTAAAATATATACAAGTCTCATTTTAAGTCGGGTCTTTCATGAACTAGAGGTGTTTTTGTGAACAAACAAGTGTGTGGACACTTGTGTAACAAAAGTTTTAACAAAGAAATAATTTTCGTAAAAACCGACTAGAAGTTGTGAAAGTTCATATTCTTTAAAAATAAAGTTTTTAAGAAATTAAACTTATTTTTAAAGATAACAAGACTTACTAAATGTGCTAGTAAGTTACTACACATTTTTGTAAATATTCAAGTTCATGAAAAGGAGAAATTAGTGATTATTGTTGATGATTATTGTTAATAATTGTTATTGATAAATGTTGACGATTTAAAAGAAAATAAACACATGTTTTGAAAACATGGGAAACCTCCATTTTTAGGGGAAACTCTGTCAAAATTTTTATAAATTTTGACACTTAGAAAAATATAAGTTTTTGAGAAACTTATTCCCTAAAAATGTATTTAAAAGTATTACCAAGGTTTCCCTAATTTTTGGTGATAGGAAATGAGGATTTCTTCAAGAATAAAAATGGATATATGTATGTATATTTTTGAGAGAAAAATATATATTATTTGATCACCAACTTTTGTGCTAAGTGTATAAAGTATGTGTTATACGTGCTAGTGTATTAAGACTTAAAAATACACTAAATACTTATGAGGAGTATAAACATAAAAATACACATACAACATACAAGATACATAATTCGGGTGCAAAGTGCAAAATACAAAAAGCTTATATTTATTTTTGAGAAAATAATATAAGTAAGACACTTAGTTAAAAATATAAAATATTTTTAACACAAGAAAATATACACAAAAGAGAGTGACTGTACTTGTGCGACGCAAGTCTAGTGACTAACGTTAAGAAAACGCGTATAGGTTACGACGTTAATTAAGCAAATCCGGTGAAGTTTACGACGCACAGGAACGCAAAGTTGTGAGTTCATGCTCCCCCTTTTCTCTTTAACTGTTTTCAGTTTTTATAACTTCGGGGGTGAAATACATGTACAAATGTACAATATTTATAATTGGTATGATATAAATACAAGAAGTACACTTGGTGAGAACAAGAACCAAGTGTGACGAAATATAAGAATACAAGAAGTACACTTGGTGAGAACGAGAACCAAGTGTGACGAAATAAAAGAATATGACAAGCGCACTTGGTGAGAACGAGAACCAAGTATGAGGCGCTATGAGAAATGATAACAAGAAACGCGCTTGGTGAGGACGAGAACCAAGTAGGATGCGTTATGAGAAATAGTGTCACGAATAGGGTACAGAAGCACCATTAATCAACAATATACTTAGACCGCAGAACAAAAGGTTAGATCTAACGGGTGCCTGGCAGCCACACTCTCGGTGAGGGCGAGAATCGAGTAGTGCTTTTGTGTCTCAGAATATACCAATTAAATGCCGTAGGTTTGGTGACTTCCTATGTCGTGTCACATGTTAATGGCTTTGCAACCCATTAACAATCCTGATACTTACAGGAATACTTTATTTACATAAAAGTCATACCATACTAAAAATTGATGAATACTTGAGTACGTGGGGTACTCAAGAAAAGATTGAATTATACTTGAGTACGTGGGGTACTCAAGAAGAAATTGAATTATACTTGAAGTACGTGGGGTACTCAAGAGAATGGGAATTATACTTGAGTACGTGGGGTACTCAAGAAGAAATTGAATTATAAATGAGTACATGGTGTACATATGAAACTGAATTAATATATGATAACTTGATTTATTCACAAACTATGTTTTCATACAAAGTATACAAAGTATACAAACGTGAAATACAAAACTGCATGAATTCACACCAACATTATGTTGACGTTTTTCCAAAACTCACATGTATTTCAGGTAACTAGGATGGATGTGTGCACGGTCTTGCTTATGCTCTTGGATGTCGCTTATGTTTATCTTTAAATAAAGTTGTAGACTTTTAAGACAATGTTTTATGCGACTTAGTGATGTAAACGCTAAACTTATGTTTTCAAATTATGGTATTTGATGTTTTTACGAGCATATAGCATGTTTACCTTTGGTATGCAATGAGAACCTTTCATGATCACACCTCGTGCTTCCGCCGCAGAAAGGGGTGTGACAGATTGGTATCAGAGCTGCGATTGTAGTGAACCAGGATTCCTTCTAGAGTCTAGTCTACAATCTCTAGGATCCTTTCATGAAAACAATTTTCAAAGAGTTTTCATTGCATAAAACGTCCCGCGACATCCACTACCTGAAACTGTTTACATGAGTCTAGAAAAGGCACTACGAGACTTAGAGTGCACTTGAGTAGCACTTGTCGTTGACTAGAGTGCACTTGAGTAGCACTTGTCGTTGACTATAAATTACTTACATTTTGTTACCTGAAATGCGTTTTAAAAACATTTGTCAGTGGGAAATACTGGTGAGTGAATCCTGGTTTAATCAAGTTGAAGTAAAACAAATCCCAGTGTACAGTATTGGGGGCGATCCCGCAATTATATTTGTTTCCAAGACATATCAATTAACATCCATGGTACTGTCGAACCCGACTTGTGGAAATGTTACTCCTTGACCAGGTGGTAACAAATTTTGTATACAAAACCCCAACATACTCATCATAATTGTATTCTTACAAATACTCAATAACTGTTATTCGCATGGAAAAGTATTTAAGGTTTTGTAAAACAGTTAACAAAAAGGTTTACAAAAAGTGGATCAACTCACATTGATGTCTTAGATTTTTCGTAAGGATTTCCTGGTGATAATCTAAAATTTACACAAATGCACACGCGTTAGTATAATAACCCATTTTAACATTAGTAATACCCTCCCCGAGACGGCATTCCAACGACTACGTCGGGCAGAACCACGACAGTCGTTACGGAACCCTAGATCAATCGGGCAGCGTATCTAATACGTATCTAGGGGTTATAATACTTACAACGGAGCAGAACTTCGCTATTTAGGAGGGTATAATACCTGAGTATAAAGCCTACTATCAGAAATTTAGAGAAAGAAATCGAATTTGAACGATCAGACTAAAGATCCGAGGCCATCTATTTATAGTTTCTAAGTTTGGGTTCTACGCGGCCCGCGTAAATGTAGCCAAAGGGCTACGCGGCCCGCGTCAAAGCTGGTCAACAGACTAGCTGGGCTGGGTCATCGACTAGACCTGCCGGGTATTGGGCCACGTGGCCACACCGGGCTGCGCCATCCTTTAAGTTCAAGCGGCCCGCGTGAAGGTTGGGGTGGGGTTACGCGACCCGCCTCAACTAAAATTTCAGATTTTTAATTATTTTTAATACTATTTAATGTATTTGAGGTCCGTTTTCGCGTATGGGTGTATTTTGGGACATAATGGAATATTTTAAAATATACTAGGGTGTCGGAAATATTATGAGGGTGTCGGTTTTATTGAGGATTGTTACACAACCCACTATCAATCATCATGTTTAGCACTCGGAATTTTGAAAATTAGCTTTTCAACATTAATTGTCGAAAATAATATGAAACAAAATCTTTTTGGATTTTCAAAATATTATGCTAAAACACTATCTTTTTGGATTTTTGTTTTTAATGAAAAGCAGTAAAAAAAATATTTACAAACAATATTTTTGTGAGTTTGTGTAAGAGGATCATATCAGTTTATGAGACAAATGACCAACACCGTTAAGCTATAAACATTTTAAGTTCTAAACGATTCACGTAGATTGTCAGTATACTGATCCACTTAAATTTTCACACAAAGTTCAATTGTTACGAGATACGAGATTAGTGTTTTAATTGACTTAAACTTATTCGCGTGTCCCACCTCAGAATATACTCCCGTATCCAGACTTCTATATTCAGTCTTATAGGTGAATGTACACTAATGATATCTGTAAACGGGTAATGCGAGACCATGAGAGCTCAGGTTAGAACTTCCGTTCAGACAAAGAGATGATGGCTCGTCTTTAGGTATGTCCCATTTGGGGATCTTTTCTTCAACAGCACATGATTAGCATTTTTCAATGTTTCATCATTTTTTATGCTGAGGGTAGGCTTTAAGATTAAAGCAGTGCAGAGCATTATATGAGGACTAGGCTATTGCTTCCGCAAAATCAGAAGTCCAGGTATAATACCCCAGATATCATCACGCACAAAGACCTAGTATGTCAGAAATAGAAAGTCCTTCAAACAAGATTTCAGGGGTTACCTATATATCCGAGAGATGTTCCCCACGAGATAAGTAAATCTTGATTTTTTGGTTTATATCTCGAACACAATCTACTAAACGTGTAAAAACCTACTGGCATATCATCAGTGAGACTGTTTATCACATTTGACTTTTCAATTCTTTAGCATGCTGTGATAGTCCACTGATGTACTATCATTTCCTCGTTTTGACAACAAAACTCATTTTTGATTTTATCATGTTTTTGGCTTTTTCAAATTTTCAAATGTTTTTGGATTTTCTGAAATTTCTTACTCCCCCTAAAATTCAAAACCATTTAAAGAAAATTTGACAAACTGATTTGAATTGCTTCAATTCGCCATCCATTTGGCATAAACAATCAGAACTCCCCCTGACAACAAACTATTTTCCCATTATGATTTCAAAACACTTAAGTTTGTTTTAATCAAAATGGTTTTTCTAGAAAATTAGTTTTGTTGATTTCACCACTTGTAGGATTGGGGATTCATTCATCACTTTGTTCTTTCAACCACTTGTAAGAACACTTCTCCTTTTCTTGAACCACTTGTATGAAAGTTAACTCAAGTTCAATTTAATGACCTTGATTAATCACTTGTAGGTTCATATCAACCATACCACTTGTAAGTCGAAATATGACAATATTAAATAATCAAGAAGGATGTCGATTCCTGCTCCACGATTACCAACTTGGGAGCTCCGGCAAGTCAGGATTCTCAAGCAAAGAATACAGACACCCAAGCCTAACCAGCTTTGGGTGTGACCTTCTCAGTTTCACTCGGGGTTTGAACATTCCTTTTTTCTTCATAAAAATCTTTTACCCCTTTGGCCTTACTGTTAGTGCATTCATCTGTCAACTACGTCTTAAGTCGTGTCTCAGTTAGTTGCGAAGATTGGTCAAACATGATGTCATTATGACATCATCCAAGTGATGTCACAATGACATCATCACACATAAGACAAAAGATGATAAGAGTTAGATTTCATTCATTTTGACAAAACCGATTCCGCTCATGTGTCAGATTATAATTTCGCTTATGTGGTTAATTGTAATTTCGCTTTTATGTCAAGATAGGGTATCGCTTATGTGTCAGTGTACCCATAAGCGAAATCAACATCACTATAAATAGTCATTAAAGCGAAATCACATAGTGAGTTCTAGGTGTTGTCTTCCGGTGAGCCACGAAGTGCTGCCGAAGTGTCGACAGGTTGTAAACATTGTCCAGATCAATAATATCGACAGTTTAGTATGTATACTTGCTGAATTGTACTCGTTTTGCATGTTTCCGCCATTCAAAATGAGATAGACTCTTCTACGCGACTCGTTTAGGTCCGAATTCGATCCTACAAGTGGTATCAGAGCCAGTGGAGAAGAGTTTTCTACAATTCAGCTGGAAAATCTGTTTCTACACCTTTCTTTTTCGAAAAACAAAAAAAAATTCGGTCGAAATTGCTTTAAATTCACACAGTATGTTCGTAATCATATACAAGTAAATCCTTGAAAGTTTCAAAGCTTGAATCGACCTAAAACATCAAATTTTTGAGGTTTCGCTTTTACGGTCTCGTTCAAAAAATGACATCAGCAGTAAGGTTCGCTTATGTGAACAGTTAATTCCGCTTTTGTGACCACTAGTGATTTCGCTTTTAGTGACATTTAGGTTTCGCTTTTGTGACACTATAGGGACTTGATTTCGCTCTTGTGACCATCAAAGTCTTTGTCAGTCATCGAACAGGATAATCATGTGTTTTTAAATCAGATTGCATGTGATTGTTGTTACTTCAAGACTTATCGGTTCATTCACGTGATAATCATTCCCAAAGTGATATTATCTTTTATCTTTGATTTGTGTGAAACATTAAAAGAGATCATGTGAAAATTCATTATTATTGAGAATGTCAGAAGTTGGAAAAGGATATCATGTGTGTTGTGCAAGAGGTGATCAGATTTATTTGATTTACATGTGATTTTAGAAAGACCACTATAAACATTGGCCCAATGAGATCAATCTGTTCTAAAAATCACGGTTCATTATAATAAAAAAAGGGTTTTGTGTGTGATTTCAATATAAAGATGTTGTCCACTATATTTTTGAGGTCCAATGAAAGTTGAGGAGTGATTATTGATGTCAGCTTATGTTTAGAATTGCATGTGATACTTATAATTGTTCTCTCAAATTGTCAGATGTCAACTTGCATAAGTATTCTTTCAAGGTTGTTTCTCTGATGCATAATATCTGATTCAATGTTCTCGGGCTATGTGATTTTGAAGTGCATTTAAAACTAGTTGACCGGTCAAATAAAATTGATACCTATAAGGCTCAATCGGGTTTGTTTGAGAATTTGAGTTTATATGTGTTAGTTGATCGAGTCGTGTGTGATTTTAGTTCAAATTGTTTGAATAGAATCTACAGGTTGTGTGGTTTGACATTAAAATCCGTTCGCACCAAATATGTTCACTTCGCACGGTGTGTACTCAGGTCGCATGGTTTGAGTCGTGGTTTCTGTCAGTTCGTACAATCTGAAGTTCAAAAGTTTCAAAGGGTCAAGTCATTTGAATTCGATTCGGGTCAAAGCAGTCAACACAGTGTGTCAAAGCTGTCCGCACAGTGTGTCTATCTTCAATCCGCTCAAAATAGTCACCAGTTCGAGTATCAGTCTTATTCAGTTAATTGATGAGTGTTTAAACTGATTGTGTTTTGTTTGTTTTTTTGACAGGTTTGCATCATGGCTGAGGAATTTTACAACACGTTTTTCAATGCGTTCGCAACCGAATCGTCTGAGGCTACAAATATTACACCAAAAACCATTTCTAAGGTGCTAAATGAGAACATCAAGCATGATAGCTTTTATGGAACTCACTCAAAGCCACCAACTCTTGATAGCATTGAGGATTATACCTGGTGGAAAGAACGTTTTATCAACTGGGCGAAAGCGTATGCTCATGAAAGCTGGTTTTGCTTGGAGTATGGGTATGAAAAACCAAAAGACGAGAAAGGCGAAGATCTAGTATTCAAGAAGTTTTCCAGAGAAGATAAAGCTGAATACGGAGCTGAACAGAGAATGATAGCATTGATTCAGTCAGCAATCAGAAATGACATTTTTGCTTTACTAACTCATGATGGGTCATCTAAGTCTGTCTGGGAAGCTTTACGTGTTAAAGCTGAAGGGGGTAAACAGATTAAAAAGAACAAAATCGCTTTAATAAAGAAAGAATTTGATCTGTTTGATAACATAAAAGGAGAGTCGGTGAGGCAAATGATTGAGAGATTCTGTCATCTTAAAATTGAATTGGAAAGATTAGAGATAAATAAAACAAGAGAGGAATTGATAGACAAAGTGATTGAAGCGTTACCACGAGCTGATCAGTGGCAAACGTTTGTTTTTATTTTGAAAAATGATGCTTCATATGATAATATTGCTCTTGATGTTTTGTTTGAAAAGATTGAAAGTCATGATCTGGAGCTACAAAAGCAAAACAAGATGACTGATTCTTCACATCAACAGAACATTGGCTTGTACTACAAAAGCAATGTGCTTTCTGATAAAGGCGTTGGTTCACCAAAAACAGCATTTAGTGGTGAAAAGATGAAAGAACCACCAACAACGTCAACAAATCATCATTCTGGATATCATTCATCTTCAAAGACAAATTATGATGATTCTGAAGAAATTCTGTGCAACATTGCTCTTAAACTGAAGAATTATCCTGCAATGAGCATAAATGCAGCGAAGCAGCAAATGAGTTTCCTTGCATCTGTTCTGGAGTCATATGAAGGTCTTGTAGCTGGCAAAATTGGAAACTCCGAATTGACCAAAGAAGATTACGACCAGATTGATCCGGAAGAGATGGAGCTCATTGACATCCGTTGGTGTTTAGCTAGTTGTATTCGCAGAGGTACATGGAGATTACCGGGAAACAATCACTTGGAGGTGCTTCAACAAAGCTTGGATTCGACAAATCCAAAGTGAACTGCTTCAAATGCAAGCAAAAGGGTCATTTTAAAAGAGAATGCAGAAACTCTGAAGTTGCTGAAGGAAGTGAACGTCCTTTTAACGATGATTATTATCGAAAGGCGATTTACCATCGAAGCAGAGAAGAGCCAAAGTTGATTGAAGATAAGCCGAGAGAAAAATCAAGAGAATATGCAGTAATCTATCCTGATGAAGGATTTGACTGGAGCATAGTTTGTCCAGAAGAAGATCATTTAGAGAATGTTCGTAAAACAGCTCAAGGGAGAGCTATGACAGAAGAAAGAAAGTTTGTTTTTGTTGCTAAGATTCAAGATGAAGACAAAGACAAAGACATTGCTGAAGTCAGTGAAGAAAAAGTTGAGATCAAAGAGAAAACTCGAGAAGAGATCTTGAGTGAGAAGACTTACAGAGAAAGAAATGTGGTCTACAACAGAATGGATGATATGCAGGAGGAGTATGAGATGGCTGTCGGTAGCAAAAGATGGGATAAAAAGAGAGAATGCTATTATAACAGAGAAGGAGAACCGGTTGTTCCCAAGAAAGATATATTCTTCGATGATGTTCTTCTCAAAGTCCCGTTGAGAGCTGAATACTATAGAAATGTGATGAAAGATGACACATACGTTAAGAGATATGAAAAAGAGATCAGATATGCTATGTTATCGTGTCTGAGAAAAAGGGATGAGGAGAGGATGAATAAGAATGTTGAAGAAATGGTGAACAATCTGAAGAAAGATGCTGAAGAAGTTGAAGCTGTGAAGGAAATCAAAAGTGAAGAAGTTGTTGTGAATGAAGAGGTTGAGAAAGCTGTTACTGAAGAACAGCAGATTGAAGAAGAGGTGAAGAAAGAAGAGATAGAAGAAAAGAATGAGAAGGAGGAAGCTGATAAGGTTGGTAATGAAGTTGGTGTTGAAGAAAAGCAGAATGTTGCTGAGCAGACAAAGGTTGCTGAAAACACCGAAGTGCCAATCACTGAGGTAAATTCTGATTCTGAAAACTTGAAACTGATTGATCAGTGCAAGAAATGCATGGAACCGTGCAGAGCTTGTACTGAAAAAGATGAGCAATTTAGAACAAGAGATCTTGAGTTCACAAAAATAGAAAACATTTTCAAAGAAAAATGCAAAGAAATGCTAGAAAAAGAAAACGTTTTTAAAGAAAATGATGAAAAACTTTCAGAAAAATGTAACAAATTAAAGAAAGAAAATGAAGTTTTAAAAGAGAATGTTTTGAAAATGACAAATGAATGTGAACAAAAAGAAATTGCTTGTCAAGAAATGAAAAAGGAATATGACTCAATGAAATTATCATATCACGTTACAAAAGAGTCATATGAGAAAGTGAAAGCCGAAATGAAATATGCTCAATCTAGAATGAATTATATGTCTGAAACAACCAAAGAACTTAAACGAATGTATGCTATAAAACAAGATGTTGTTAATTCCTATATTGAGGATGTTGCTAAGTTGAAGCGACAGATTGCTGATTTAGAACAAGATAACAACAAGTTAAAGAGTTATCATGTGTCGTCATATGTGCTTGAACGAATTTTCAATATAAAACCGGGTGATGGTGCGTCTGAGTAGAATAAGAAAGGCATTGGCTCAGAGTTTCATCAAGTTCCACCACCGGAAAAATTTGCATTTTATGATGAGGAAAAGGTCGAAAAAGCTTTCAACATGGTAGATCAATTGCCAGACAACATTGACATAACCTATTCCAAATCTGATGATTCTCATGATTCAGAGGTGGTAGGTAAAGTCGTTGAAAGTGTGTTGAGAGAAGAGTCGGTTGATACAGGTAAATCTGAATCACAGGATGAAGATGAAGGAAATCTTCATGATGGATATCTGAAAAACACAAAATCCAAGTAAAGTTTGAATGATGATTCAAAAGGATTGGTTTATACCATGATTGGATCGGACAAATTGTTCTTAGATGTTGTATTCCCGATTCAGAATGTGATTTCAGAAAAGGTTGATAAAGTTTTCAAAATGGTTGAGATTGAGAAGTCTGAGATTTCAAAGTTTGTTGGTAAGAGTCATAGAGGTTCGTATAACAAACCTGGTTTCAAAAAGAAGAACATGAAGGCTGGATTGGGTTATAAGAAGAAACAACATTGGAACAAAAATGAGACGCCGAATTTTCAGACAAAAATGACTTTTGTACAAGGAGGCAGTTTAGAAAAAGAAAAAGAACTCAAAATGAGACAGTCTAATGATGAATTCTTTGCTAAAAAGAAAAAGCAACAACCACAGGTCAAAGATGTGTCCATGAGAACATGTTTCAAATGTGATAAAAAAGGACATCTTGCACGTAAGTGTCCTAATCTAAAACCTGTAGATGTTGACAAAAAGAAGTTTGATGCTGAGAAACAAAAATCTGAGAATGTGAGACAAAGGTCAACCAAATTTGATTCGAAACAAACTTGGAGGTTCAATACAAATAAGTTTGCTTCAAATCAAAATTGGAAATCAAACCAGAATAGGTTCGATTCAAGACAGACCTGGAATTCTCACACACCCAGATTCAGAACAACACAGAGTTGGAAAACCACAGTTGATATGACAAAACCTCAAGAGTTTTGGAAACCAAGAGTTGTTGTTCAAAATCAAAATGTTCAAAAAGTTTCACATTTTTACAAACGAGGAACACCAAAAGGTCAAACATGGAGTGTTAAGAAACATGTTGATTTGGTAAAAGATGAGAAAGTTGAAGTTAAAATTGAGAAAGTTTTTGAGAAAAATGACAAAGAATTTCCAGCATTGAATGAAAATTATTGTGTTGAAATGCCTAAGGTTCAACAGACCTGGGCTAAATTGTTCAAGTAATTGAGTAGTTTGTTTGTGCAGGTGCTCATGGAATTCAAAGATTGTGAGAATGGAGGTTGGAGCAGCCTGGCACAACGACAAGGAGAGGAGGCTGCTGGATCCTGTGTTGGTTGAAACAGGAAGTTTATATGTTTTTTTTTGTAAATAAATAAACAATATTTCAAAAACCCTAAAAATTGAAAAATTTGAAAAACCAAAAATATGTTTGTTTTTAATTTTTGTCAAATATTCAAAAATACAAAAATATGTGTTGATTGAATACGCCGAAACCCTCACGGCTGAACAAACATGATTACTTTCACCAGATTGAAAAATGGTTTTCAAACTGTTAAGATCAATGGGTTGTAAATCATGGGGGTACTTTATGTTAGATTTTCTGCAAATCAGTACACTTTTAAGCAGAAAATGGATGGCGAGACAAAGCTATCAGTATTGGTTGTCAAATTTTCTTTAAATGATTTTGCATTTTAGGGGGAGAAAAATTGTCAGAAAATCCAAAAACATTTGAAAATTTGAAAAAGTCAAAAACATGATAAAATTGAAATTTGAGTTTTGCGTAAAAAGAGGAAATGATAGTACATCAGTAGACAGTTACAATACGCTAAAGAAATGGAAAGTTTAAATGTGTTAAACGATCTCACCGTGGATGTGTCGGTAGGTTTTTATACACTTAGTAAACTTTTTCGGGATATAAACCTAAATTCAAACTTGCTTATTTTGTGGGGAACACTACTTGGATATATAGGTAACCCCTGAAATCTCGTTTGAAAGGTCTCATAATCTGATATACTAGGTCTTTATACTCAATGATGTCTGGGGTATTATTCCGGGACTTCTGCTGAATGGAAGTTCTGACCTAGTCCTCGAATAATACTTTATGCAAATGCTTGAAACATAGCATTAAACCCTCAGCATGCCGATGAAACAATAAAATTGATAGTCGCTGCTGTTGTAAGCAAAAAGATCCTCTAAAGGGGACATACCGTAAAGTCGAAGCTGATATCTCTCTGCGTATACAGAAGTATCGACCTGAGATCCCTCGGCCCTCGCATACCTAATTTATATACAGATATCATTGTAGTATACTCACCTGTAAGACTGATTATTGGGATTCTGGATACGGGAGTATATTCAAGAGGTGGGACACATGAATGAGTTTAAGTTCCTAAAATACCTAATTTGTATCCTGAATCAGTTGAAATTTGTGTGAAAATTTAAGTGGATCAGTATATCGACAATCTAAGTGAATTGTTTAATACTTAATGTGAAAACTAAGCTCAACGGTACTTGTGACTTGTCAAAAACTGATATGATCCTCTGACGCATACTCAAACAAAAATATTGTCTGTAAATATGTTTGTACATATTTCTTTACTACTTTATATTTTCAGAAAATACAAAAAGATTTTGATTTCTGCTTTATTTTCGACAACCGATATCTGAATTGCTGAGTTTCAAAATCTAAGTAAGCTGATTGTGTTTCTGAAAATAAAACAAGTTCATTAATTTGAAACTTGATTTAAAATCAAAAATTAAAAAAAAAAACAGTTTGTGATATCTCCAAGGTCATTAACTTGAACTTGGATGATAAACTGTGAGGGAATTGGATTCTTTAATGCTGCCAAATCTATACAGTTTGTTGATAGGGGGAGTGAATTAGAGAATTTGATTGATAATACGAAAACATTGTATTTATGAATGTTTGAGTGTTGCAGATAGTCCAGACTACGATCCCGAGAGCAGAGTCTAAGGGGGAGTCTGAAGACAAGCTTAAAGCAAAGAGAAGCTTGTAGATGGAAAGCTAGGTGTCGATCCTAAAGCACGGAAGCTTGATGAAAGGGGGAGCCTGAAGCTGATAAGGACTGAAGACTGAGAAGACTCGACCCTTAAGACTCGTCAACATCTGAGGGGGAGTCTGTTAGTGCATTCATCTGTCAACTACGTCTTAAGTCGTGTCTCAGTTAGTTGCGAAGATTGGTCAAACATGATGTCATTATGACATCATCCAAGTGATGTCACAATGACATCATCACACATAAGACAAAAGATGATAAGAGTTAGATTTCATTCATTTTGACAAAACCGATTCCGCTCATGTGTCAGATTATAATTTCGCTTATGTGGTTAATTGTAATTTCGCTTTTATGTCAAGATAGGGTATCGCTTATGTGTCAGTGTACACATAAGCGAAATCAACATCACTATAAATAGTCATTAGAGCGAAATCACATAGTGAGTTCTAGGTGTTGTCTTCCGGTGAGCCACGAAGTGCTGCCGAAGTGTCGACAGGTTGTAAACATTGTCCAGATCAATAATATCGACAGTTTAGTGTGTATACTTGCTGAATTGTACTCGTTTTGCATGTTTCCGCCATTCAAAATGAGATAGACTCTTCTACGCGACTCGTTTAGGTCCGAATTTGATCCTACACTTACCCTCGACCATTTTTCCAAAGTTACCTATTTATAGTGTTGCCAATCCCCATGAAACTGACATGTCCAATTCGTATGAAATGGTCCAGTTCGCATGAACTGGCCATTTCGTGTGAACTGGCTTGTTCAGCTCTGTTTCCTATTTATCTCGAACTACGTAACTTGATCTATCAAACCTGTTACAAGACTCGATACAAGACGAAGGCGACAAACATATGCACTAACATCACATGTTGAGGATGAATTCATCCTCTCTTGCATTTTCTTGTCATCTTCCAGCCTGATATATCTCAAAGCCCTGTTTCGAGCTTCATCCAGGTTCCTGCAAGGATTCATTACAAGATCCTGATAAAATTGAGAATCCTTTTGCAACCCCATTTTGAATTCCTGTACGACTGTAGCAACATCAAGATGTGGGATATCTAAGGATTCCCTGCTAAACTTGTTCAAATAATGCCTTAAGGATTCTTGAGGGCCTTGAGTTATCATGTGGAGATCACTGGTTAGTTTCTCAAAAATTCTACTACAAGAAAATTGAATATTAAACAAATTAACTAAATGAGCAAATGATGTAATTGAATGAGGTAGAACATTTAAGAGCCATTTTAAGGCTGATCTGTGACACCCGACTTTTCAGGCCGTACCGTACACCTGTAACACGTGTTGTGAATAGGTAACAGGGCTGTATTTGACTGGTTATGATGTTTATATGTGAAATTTAATGAGTTGGTAAAATTAAACTTTGATAAAAATTATGTTGGCAACGGTAAGATAAACGCTTATCGCGTAACGGTTAAAATGCGAAACGAACGTCGGTGACCACCCGACCAGTGTTAAAATCCTAAAAATAGTCTTTTATGATTAGAATAAATATTTTAATCATATTCGTGAGGGAAAAATAAATTAAAACGCTAAGAAACTCTATTTTTCGAGTTTAAGCGCGTACTGCGCAATGCAGCGCGTATACCGACAAAATACTGTCAACACAGCCTGTCAAGGCAACTGATAATCATTTTAATAATAATTTGATGAGTTTATTACCATAGAATGATAAAAATAAATAAAAACGCTTAAATTCCTAATTTTGCGATTTTAAGCGCGTACCGCGCAGCACATCGCGCATACTGCCAAATACCGGCAACCTAGCCAGTCCAGGCAAACAAAATATTGTCCAATAATATTTTGGTGAGTTTATTTTTATAGAATATTAAAAATAATTTAAAACGCACTAAAACGGGATTAAAACGCTAGATAAAATACCCGATATCGAGTAAAATATCAGTTTTTGGTCTAGATTATATATATATATATATATATATATATACGTTATGTGTGTGTGTTTATGAGAGAGAGAGTGAAATGTGGAAGCCATGCATAATGGTATCTCTCCTCTCTCATGTTTTTATTGGATATAAAGGAGGTGCACATTTATCCATCTTCCATAATCATTTCTAAACTTGTTAAAAACCAAGAACATGTCTCAAAAATAACTTCATCTCTCTCTATACAAAATTTCAGCCGAACACCCCCTTATCACATCCATATTTTTCAAATTTCTGATGTTCTTGCAAGAACTAAATTAAATCCAAGGTGTTTCCAAGCTATTTTGATGATCCAAAGGTGCTTTCTTGGTGAAATAAGCTTTAAAACATCAAAAATCATGTCAAAACCCACTTGAATTTTGAAGGTATAAAATTTATTTTAGAAACCTTGTTTTTGATTCTTGATGTTCTTGATGTTGATGGAAGTTTCTCTTATTCTTGAGTTTACTCACAAACTTGAAAATAAAAACAAATGGGTTTTTGGATAAAATAAAAATGAAGATGTATATGAGAGTGCATGAGGCCGTGTGTGTGTATACATGTGTATGAGGATTGAGTTTTGATTTTTGATTGATATATGTTTGATTGATCCTTGGAAGTTAAAGCTTGAATGATTTGAAAAAAAAGGGGTTTTGTGATTGGAAATGAGTTTATGTGAAAAATGAATTTTTGAAATTATATACATATATATGTATGGCCGTATATGTATGTATATGTATTGCATGCAATTGAAATTTTGTTGTTAGTTCATAACTATGTAGGAACATGATTCTTGCGTTTATAATAAATAATGAAAAATAATCATATGAATATGATGAGGTTCTTGAATGTTTGAACATGAGTTAAATACATGATAGATATAATTTAGTTCATGCATGTTGATGATGATGTGATTTGAATGCATTAGATGCTTGTACTTAAGCGTGCATGTGGATGAATGTTCATGAAATGATGATTTGTGTATGGTATGATGAAGATAATATTTAATCAGGTTCTAACCACTAAAAATATAATTATTTGAAGTGTTAAAATGGTATAAAACTTTGTCATAAGGTTTATTAGCTTTGCATGTTATACATTAGGATTAGAATCTTGTAAAATAGGTGAAATAATGTGTTTTGTGTATGATTTAGTAAAAATCAGTTTTGAGCAGATTATAAACACTAAAATAAAGTTATTTTAAAGTGTTTAGTGACTTATAACTTTGTCATTATATATGCTAGCTTTGCATTTTGTACTTGGTGCATTAAAAGTTGTAAAATACGTGAAATCGCATGATTTATGTGACTTACACAAAAACTGCACTAATCTGATTATAACCACTATTTTAATCAGTAAATAACATGTATTTTGTTAAAATATCAAATCGTTTCGAGTTGGGATGGTTATAGTAACGTTTAACGCAAAACTATGCGTTAAAACGGTCAAAAATCGGCTTTTCGGGTGATTTTTGTAAAACTGATTTAGATCAGTAAATAAACTGACGTTTTAAGTTTAAAAACAAATATTTTAACTAATTTTAAGTTTACATGGTGTTTGGTTGGTCATACATGACTTCCGACACCCGAAAACGTTCCCGAATCTCTAAAATACGCATTTTTCGATGAACACTAGTATGGGTAAACCTTATGTGTTAAAATATGTTATGTGATTTAAACATGAGAATGTGAAAATATGTTAAGTTTTAACATGATTTTAAAGATTGGATTATGCATGTATATATTTGTACGTTTTGTGCGGTAGAAACGGTAAATATTGCGTTAAATGTGTAACTTGTTTGTCGAGCATGAAATTTGATACTTTTGAGATGTTTTATATTTGCTTTAAAAATGACAAAATAGATATGTTAACAAGATTCCGCGTGTATCGGTGTTAAATTATATGAACGTTTATGTATATATATTACGACGCGCAAATCATAGATATATTGCGTATAAACGGAGAGTTAACGGATTTACACAATAATTGTGACAACCGGTAATTTACGGCTCTTAATTACGCGACTAACAGGAGATTAACGCAATAATAAATAGTGATTACAGCATAAATCAACTTAATTAGGCCTTTGGAGTGCCTAGGAATGCTTATCCGACTCTACAGTACGCGTATGAAGATTCGTGTGGAATCTGCGGAACATCAAATGACAACGGACTGATACCGTACGAAATACTGACGACGCCGACAAAAACGGATTTTCTAAGAATATTTTATGCTTACGGAGTATGGGTTGCGATAGCGGGTCCCGTAGGAATTACGGACCACTTACACATGAGACGGGCTTGTGGGCCCTGGGCCCAAGCCCGAAACCCACAAGCCTAAACCTACACATAATAGGCAAAATCTTTTCAAATCTTGCCCAAAATCCTAGTAAAATCAACTAAATCTACAATAAATCTTTACAAAAGATTTTGACCCTAAAAATATAACATATGACCTGAATGTTATTTATTTGTACAACAGACATAAGGAACCCTGTGATCTATAAATAAGACCCATCCATTCTCTACATACACACAAAACACAACACAGAGATTCCACTTCTCTATTTGTGATAAAACCCATACATCTCTCGATCCATACATCTGATGTGTACATCAGACTACATCACAAACAACACACACCTCACACTTTCACTCTCTCTCTCTCTCGGCGACACCAACCGGCTGAGCCGGTGGCGGTTCACGGCAACGGCGCCGCCTAAACGGCGGAGGAGGTGATTTCCTGGCGAGCCCTTCATCTTTCATACCCCCCCCCTCTGCCTCATCTACAACCGACACCCAGCCCCACTTTCTTTTCTGTTTCGATAGTAAATCGGAGCACCACCACCATTAACCGGTGGTGGTGCGGCAGCGGCTTCAGAGAGGAGAGAGAGGCCAGAAACGAGACGGGGAGAGGGAGAGTCGGGACAGAGAGAGAGATAATCCGGTAATGGTGGTGATCGGCGGTTGCATCTCGGACCGGTGGTCCTTTACTCGGACCGGTGGTCTTTGTTTTTAACCGGCGGTCCCTGGCTCGATTCAGGCGGTCCATATCTTTACCCGACGAGTTATTCCGACGACTTGGGTATTTGGTTCGGCTCGGGGTCGCGTACAGTTTGGGTATTCGGGTCAGCCGCGATCTGGGTTTCGGGTCAGTGGGTTCAAGGTTGGTTCAAACCGGTTCAGAATCGGGTCAAGAGATGTCAAGGTGGTTCGAGTTCTCGGTACGGGTTTCGGTTTGGTTCGGGTCTCAGTCAACCCGAGTCAACTCGGGTCAACAGCAGGTCAACCATGGTCAACGGTCAACGATTCGGTTCGGGTTAGCTTCGGTTCAGCCTTGGTTCGGTCAAACCCAGTCAAATCAGCAGTTCGTGACGGTTCGGGTATCGACTCAGTCCAACTCGGCTCGACTCGGTGTAGTTCGGCTCAACTCGGCTCAACTCAGTCAACTCGGTCAAACCCGGTCAACTCAGTTGACCCGGTCAACTCAGTCAGGCGGTTCAACGACTCAACGCGAAAGACTCGGTAAAAGTTTAGAACGAATATTATTTGCACTAATTTTAAGATTTTTATTGGTGTCGTGAACGAGCTCGAACTGATTCGTATTGATTATGGTTTACATTTTATACATAAGATGAATATTAACATATTGATATTGATATCGAGTATATTGTTGATTGAATCTTCATAAAACTACGACAACTTGGTTGTCCGGGGCGTCCAAAAACAGAGGAAACTCTGCCCGTTTTTCTAAAGAAAAAAAATCCGTAAAACGAAACACGTTTTTAATATAAAGACACTTTATATACAAGTGTATAATATTTTCGACGACACTTTACAAACATACGAAAACGGCCATTCTTTATAAAATAAATATGTTTTACATATTTATTTCAAACGTCAAACGAAAACAACGATTCGGAAAATATTTACAACGACAAACATAGTTGTTTTGAACTTCGGAATTTGACAAATTCGTTTTTTTTATAAAAATAAATATAGTTTTATATTTATTTCAAATTTCAAACAACTCGATTCCTTTTATGAATAAATATAGTTATATATTTATTTTCCAATACAAGTCGACGATTTCTTTTACAAAATAAATATAACCGTTATATTTATTTTAAACGCCTAGACGGCACATATGTATATTTTTGACAAATATAAACAAGACGCAATATATATATAATACAAGTTTATTATATATTACTTTCATACGAATATTCCTACATTCACAAACGACTTCTCGGAACTTAACAAGTCTAACTTAATCATTTTTATTAAGTTAACAATTTACCGTCAAATCGTTCGACTAACGATTCGGTAGAGCTCGGTAACACGTAGATTAGTTACCGCATGATTTAGAAACTTATGAGAAATTCCGTGTTAGGAATATTGTAGAATGCACGCTAGCAAGTCAAGTCTTGGAAACGACATCGCAAAGTCGTAATTAGCTAGCTTTGCACAGGAATATTCAGGTGAGTTCATAACCCCAACCTTTTTACGGTTTTACATTTTTCTAAATGTTTTCGGGGTGGAAAGACATGCACTTTTTGCAAAGCATACAAGAATTACATATTTCTAAACCATTTTACAAGCAAGTTTTAACTCACACAAATGGTTTACAGAAAAGTGAGTTCATGTCCCCCTTTTCTCTTAACTGTTTTCAGTTTTATAACTTCGGGGGTGAAATACATGTTACGTGATATAATAAACGAGAATTGATACTGGATATAATAAACGAGAATTGATACTTGATATAATAAACGAGAATTGATACTTGATGTAATAAACGAGAATTGGTACTTGGTATCATAAACGAGAAATAGTGTCACGAATAGGGTACCATAAGCACCATTAATCGTGTACATACTTAGACCGCAGAACAAAAGGTTAGATCTAACGGGTACTCGGGCAGCCCCACTCTTGGTGACCACTAGTACCGAGGAGTGTTTTTGTGTCTCCGTCGTGAATCGACAACTAGAAAAATGCCTATGGTTTGGTGACTTCCTATGTCGTGTCACATGTTAATGGCCTTGCAACCCATTAACTACACAAGAATACTTTATTTGTACGAAGTTCGTACACAAGAATACTTTATTCGGTTCATACCACAAGAATACGTTATTTACACAAGAATACTTTATTTTACAAGAATACGTTATTTCACGAGAATACTTGATTTATACAAGAAAACATGATACATACAAGAATACGTGATTTATACAAGAATACATGATACATACAGAAATACTCGAATTATACAAGATACATACCATGTTTTCATACAAAGTTTCTGTATAACATGATACGAAAATGATTTCAAATTCGTTTTCTCAACAATACTTCAAAAACCGGTTATTCAAAAGATTTATTTCAAATCTTTTACAAACAAACTATGAACTCGCTCAACTTTATGTTGATTTTTCGCATGTTTCTTTCTCAGGTTGCATAACAGAAATTATGGCACGGTTGGAATAGGAGAACCATCTGGAGTCGAGTACTTAGTGGGCGTTCAATTACTAAAAGTCTTAGATTACTTGCTTCCGCTGTGCAATGAAGATACCAGTCCAGTCACGCCAATGCTCTGATATTTCGGGGTGTGACAGATTGGTATCAGAGCTATAGGTTACAGCGAATAGGGTTCTCTGTAGAGATACCTAGGCTCTAACCTCATATTTCTCTGGGGACTTAGAATATTAAAACCTGAATACATACAGAACGCAAAGTACTCGAATATGGTCTCCAACCGTTGCCGAAAAACAAACAGTCGAGATTTTGATTTCAAACATACGCTATAGTGGTGTTTTATACACGGTACACAAAACAGTCGCATACAATACACAAAACCCTGAGAGCTTAGGAAACATGCATTTAAGACCTTTGGAAACTTATGTTAAAGTTCATTAAAGGTCATCACGTAGGAACTGCAAATATTAATTCGGGCACACACAATTATACATATTGTCTATGATGTTTTAACTTCCCGAGCAGGCAGCCTACGCATAACTAAACGCTAGCGCACAGGCATACGTGAGACTTAAGCTATACATCAACGGAGGTTGAAGTACGTCACATGCGACTATCGATCAGGAAGCGGCAGTGGGCACGCGGTCCTGCAAACGACACGAGTCATGCTAAGGAAAAGACGCAAGTCACCGTATTCCCCCTATTTCAGCTAACGACGAGTACGCTATATTCGACATTCTATGGTAATGTCACCTAACAACTAGTTATCACATGCAACCCCAGGTAAAGTCCTTAAATTTCTTTTATTGAAATTTCGACTTTCACATTTACAGAGTAGATTTTCGTATCTCTACTCCTCTTAATGGTCATTGTATCATGATCATTTCTTTCATTACAACGAATACTCATTGCTTTATTTCTTGAAAATTCATATGTCACGCATGCATCGTTCGTTACGCATGTGGTTTTGTTTCGAATAAAGCGTTTCATTAAAGTTCAAATATTGTTTCGCTAAATCTAAGTATTGATTCGTGATTCGAACGACTCGCATTATTAAAATTGTTGGCTTCTTTGTTATCAAGTCAACACACATTCTTGAAATTTCTTTTCTTTTCAAGTTACACACATGGTTTTTCGTTGTGACCATGCCAAAAGTTTTCTTGTCGATACATGCATTTACTGTCGGCTTGCGCCGAAATCAAATTCAATTGTTTGAACTTGTTCATTACACATATTCAATTCAAAACACCATATGATGTATTGGAAACATCATATTCAAATTCATTTTAACAAGCGTTTCATTGTTCCGAGTCGTGGTAGATTTGTTTGGTCTACGACTCCATTAAGTCGTTTGTTGATTTCGACACCTTGTGGTGTCAGTACAAACTTGTAGCTTGGGCTAATTTATGCAAAACACAGGTGATACTTGTTCGATCACCGCTATACTTGAATTGTTTCATTCACTACGACACCTTGTGGCGTCGGTAGAACTTGCAGCTTTGGCTGATCATGATCGAGCGTTTCATGCAAACGATTACATTTGAGCTTGTTGAAATCTAAATTCATTTATTGGATGCAATCATTTCTAGAATTCATTTGCATATTGTGATACGTCCTTGAATTCACATCATTCGAATAAGTCTTGATTCGATTTCATGATCGTTCACTTGGTACTATTCGCATTTACTTATACATAACGTAACTCTGAGGAGTTAACGTAGTCTAAATTTCGAGGACGAAATTTTATTAACAGGGGGAGAATGTGACAACCGGTAATTTACGGCTCTTAATTACGCGACTAACAGGAGATTAACGCAATAATAAATAGTGATTACAGCATAAATCAACTTAATTAGGCCTTTGGAGTGCCTAGGAATGCTTATCCGACTCTACAGTACGCGTATGAAGATTCGTGTGGAATCTGCGGAACATCAAATGACAACGGACTGATACCGTACGAAATACTGACGACGCCGACAAAAACGGATTTTCTAAGAATATTTTATGCTTACGGAGTATGGGTTGCGATAGCGGGTCCCGTAGGAATTACGGACCACTTACACATGAGACGGGCTTGTGGGCCCTGGGCCCAAGCCCGAAACCCACAAGCCTAAACCTACACATAATAGGCAAAATCTTTTCAAATCTTGCCCAAAATCCTAGTAAAATCAACTAAATCTACAATAAATCTTTACAAAAGATTTTGACCCTAAAAATATAACATATGACCTGAATGTTATTTATTTGTACAACAGACATAAGGAACCCTGTGATCTATAAATAAGACCCATCCATTCTCTACATACACACAAAACACAACACAGAGATTCCACTTCTCTATTTGTGATAAAACCCATACATCTCTCGATCCATACATCTGATGTGTACATCAGACTACATCACAAACAACACACACCTCACACTTTCACTCTCTCTCTCTCGGCGACACCAACCGGCTGAGCCGGTGGCGGTTCACGGCAACGGCGCCGCCTAGACGGCGGAGGAGGTGATTTCCTGGCGAGCCCTTCATCTTTCATACCCCCCCCCCCTCTGCCTCATCTACAACCGACACCCAGCCCCACTTTCTTTTCTGTTTCGATAGTAAATCGGAGCACCACCACCATTAACCGGTGGTGGTGCGGCAGCGGCTTCAGAGAGGAGAGAGAGGCCAGAAACGAGACGGGGAGAGGGAGAGTCGGGACAGAGAGAGAGATAATCCGGTAATGGTGGTGATCGGCGGTTGCATCTCGGACCGGTGGTCCTTTACTCGGACCGGTGGTCTTTGTTTTTAACCGGCGGTCCCTGGCTCGATTCAGGCGGTCCATATCTTTACCCGACGAGTTATTCCGACGACTTGGGTATTTGGTTCGGCTCGGGGTCGCGTACAGTTTGGGTATTCGGGTCAGCCGCGATCTGGGTTTCGGGTCAGTGGGTTCAAGGTTGGTTCAAACCGGTTCAGAATCGGGTCAAGAGATGTCAAGGTGGTTCGAGTTCTCGGTACGGGTTTCGGTTTGGTTCGGGTCTCAGTCAACCCGAGTCAACTCGGGTCAACAGCAGGTCAACCATGGTCAACGGTCAACGATTCGGTTCGGGTTAGCTTCGGTTCAGCCTTGGTTCGGTCAAACCCAGTCAAATCAGCAGTTCGTGACGGTTCGGGTATCGACTCAGTCCAACTCGGCTCGACTCGGTGTAGTTCGGCTCAACTCAGTCAACTCAGTCAAACCCGGTCAACTCAGTTGACCCCGTCAACTCAGTCAGGCGGTTCAACGACTCAACGCGAAAGACTCGGTAAAAGTTTAGAACGAATATTATTTGCACTAATTTTAAGATTTTTATTGGTGTCGTGAACGAGCTCGAACTGATTCGTATTGATTATGGTTTACATTTTATACATAAGATGAATATTAACATATTGATATTGATATCGAGTATATTGTTGATTGAATCTTCATAAAACTACGACAACTTGGTTGTCCGGGGCGTCCAAAAACAGAGGAAACTCTGCCCGTTTTTCTAAAGAAAAAAAATCCGTAAAACGAAACACGTTTTTAATATAAAGACACTTTATATACAAGTGTATAATATTTTCGACGACACTTTACAAACATACGAAAACGGCCATTCTTTATAAAATAAATATGTTTTACATATTTATTTCAAACGTCAAACGAAAACAACGATTCGGAAAATATTTACAACGACAAACATAGTTGTTTTGAACTTCGGAAATTTGACAAATTCGTTTTTTTTATAAAAATAAATATAGTTTTATATTTATTTCAAATTTCAAACAACTCGATTCCTTTTATGAATAAATATAGTTATATATTTATTTTCCAATACAAGTCGACGATTTCTTTTACAAAATAAATATAACCGTTATATTTATTTTAAACGCCTAGACGGCACATATGTATATTTTTGACAAATATAAACAAGACGCAATATATATATAATACAAGTTTATTATATATTACTTTCATACGAATATTCCTACATACACAAACGACTTCTCGGAACTTAACAAGTCTAACTTAATCATTTTTATTAAGTTAACAATTTACCGTCAAATCGTTCGACTAACGATTCGGTAGAGCTCGGTAACACGTAGATTAGTTACCGCATGATTTAGAAACTTATGAGAAATTCCGTGTTAGGAATATTGTAGAATGCACGCTAGCGAGTCAAGTCTTGGAAACGACATCGCAAAGTCGTAATTAGCTAGCTTTGCACAGGAATATTCAGGTGAGTTCATAACCCCAACCTTTTTACGGTTTTACATTTTTCTAAATGTTTTCGGGGTGGAAAGACATGCACTTTTTGCAAAGCATACAAGAATTACATATTTCTAAACCATTTTACAAGCAAGTTTTAACTCACACAAATGGTTTACAGAAAAGTGAGTTCATGTCCCCCTTTTCTCTTAACTGTTTTCAGTTTTATAACTTCGGGGGTGAAATACATGTTACGTGATATAATAAACGAGAATTGATACTGGATATAATAAACGAGAATTGATACTTGATATAATAAACGAGAATTGATACTTGATGTAATAAACGAGAATTGGTACTTGGTATCATAAACGAGAAATAGTGTCACGAATAGGGTACCATAAGCACCATTAATCGTGTACATACTTAGACCGCAGAACAAAAGGTTAGATCTAACGGGTACTCGGGCAGCCCCACTCTTGGTGACCACTAGTACCGAGGAGTGTTTTTGTGTCTCCGTCGTGAATCGACAACTAGAAAAATGCCTATGGTTTGGTGACTTCCTATGTCGTGTCACATGTTAATGGCCTTGCAACCCATTAACTACACAAGAATACTTTATTTGTACGAAGTTCGTACACAAGAATACTTTATTCGGTTCATACCACAAGAATACGTTATTTACACAAGAATACTTTATTTTACAAGAATACGTTATTTCACGAGAATACTTGATTTATACAAGAAAACATGATACATACAAGAATACGTGATTTATACAAGAATACATGATACATACAGAAATACTCGAATTATACAAGATACATACCATGTTTTCATACAAAGTTTCTGTATAACATGATACGAAAATGATTTCAAATTCGTTTTCTCAACAATACTTCAAAAACCGGTTATTCAAAAGATTTATTTCAAATCTTTTACAAACAAACTATGAACTCGCTCAACTTTATGTTGATTTTTCGCATGTTTCTTTCTCAGGTTGCATAACAGAAATTATGGCACGGTTGGAATAGGAGAACCATCTGGAGTCGAGTACTTAGTGGGCGTTCAATTACTAAAAGTCTTAGATTACTTGCTTCCGCTGTGCAATGAAGATACCGGTCCAGTCACGCCAATGCTCTGATATTTCGGGGTGTGACAATAATGGTCACCAATAAAATCGTTCAAGTCGCAAAAAAAATCATAAATAAATATATATAAACTCATATACATATATATATATACATATATATATATTAACGTGCCAACATAATCAAAAATGACAACTTTTCGAGAAAATCTCAAAGTTATGTGATAATTCTAAGAAACGGAGAAACTTAGGATTTTTGTGTTATATATATATATATATTGATTTAAGATCATTCCTATATTAGGACGTGTAGAAAATCAATCTCTGGGATTGCGATATTAAAATACGCACCCAAAGGTGAGTGTCACTAAACCCCTCTTTTTACTGCTTTGTATATATTTTGGGGGTAGAACACGTCGTTAAAAGGATTTAATAATGTTTTTGAAATAAAACATATCTTTTAATATAAAATATATATTTTCGCTGAAAATATATGAAATTTGATAAGTCATACGTTTCGAAATAATGTAGGACCGATTTGACCGATCAAATGAGTCAGTTTGAGCTAAGATACACTATTTAAGTGGCGGAAACACTTAACAGATTAGAATCAAAGAGAACGGAGTAGAAAACAGAAGAATATCACTTTAAACGTTGTTTCTCATTAATATTTCTCAGAAAAATCCGGCAGCAGTTCGGTTACAACTTGAAGGATCGATTACAAAATGAGAAACAAACACTACCTATATATAGGCTGTCTTGTTAGCTTGAAATGGACATGACATGTTCAAGCTACCAGGCCTGTTCAAGCTACCAGGCCTGTTCAAGCTACCAGGTATGTTCAAGCTACCAGGCAACTTACTTGTCATTTCAAGCTACCAGACATGAAACATAAAATAAACTTACAATTCAGCCCCCTAATCTATACAAACTTGACATAACAGACACCTAGACTTAAGACAAAGGCTTTAGACATTATGCACTAACAAACTCCCCCTTGGATACAGCCGGAGTCTTTAGTCTTGGTCTTCATAGGGACTTGAATGTATCCGAGACTCGATATAAGACGAAATCAACAGACATATGCACCAACAAGTAAAAACGTTTTTGATGAATAAATGTTGGAAGTTGGGATGATACGGTATTTCCTAGGTGAAACATGACCGTATAGTTGGGACAGATGCCGGCCTGGGTCTCGAATGATGGAGATTCAAGGGATTCGTTCAACATCGTGTATTAAATTGTCTTATTAGTAGGATATATATATTGTACATGAGGCAGACATCATATTGTTCTCGGAGAGAGAATCCTTTGCCCATGATGTCGTTTAAGCAGTTAAGTATTGCACGCGATGAATTGTTGGTAGATCTATCGGGTTGACAACCCCGTCGTGACCGGTCGCCCCGTGTCAATGTCAAACGACGAATTAATATTCTGTTTATTGTCTAGCTTTGAATAATATATAGTTCGTATCGTCTAGCTAACATACGAGTCTGAAAGTTGACGCAATTAATAATTTAATATACAAAACCTGGGCAATATATATTATAGTTGTCGGATCGATGAACCGGCGGAAGGCCCGTGGATTTTTAATAAGGTAGTAAAATGGACTTTCTAAAATCTGTATGGATGTTTTCAAATAAACACCTAATCAGAAAGTTTTTCTTGGATTAAAATTGGTTGTAAGTGAATACGTGAACTCACCTTCCTTTGTGCTGACACTTGATTTTAACGTGTTCTACAGGTACTTGAGTTCGGCTTCGGGAAATTATGGCGTATCTTGTGGTTGTTGATGCATGTTTTATCACTTAAAATGTTGGACTGACTTTTAAATATTATGGGACAATGTAATAAGATCCATGAGGATCATAAACAACTTAACTATGTCATGGTTGTGTCGTGTCTAAAAACGTAATGTTTAAATAACTTACATTTAAAACATACTTAAATATCCAACAGTTAAATGCATTGATCGACAAGATATAAATGGGCACCAACTTCCATCTCCACTACGTTATATATATTCTGTTGCGACGTTTTTGGGGTGTGACATGATCCTATCAAAGTAGAGCCAAAACCCTTGCAGAGGCATGCTTCCTTGACTTCCGGCGGAATAGGTTTAATCTCCATCCTTTCTCTATACTGAGCAATATGCTCCTCAAGATCCGTGGTCCCGTCATAGAGCTTCAAGTTGGGAGTTTGAAATCTTTTAGGGATTTCAACATCACAAATAGGTTGTGCAAACCGGGATATCCTGTGGCTATCCTAGGATATTTCTGGAATCGGCTGGACTACCCCAGGTACACTGAATATCATATCCTTCAACTTCTGAAACTCCCTAGAGAGTGCCAAGGTTACACATGTATGCTGCAAAGATCCAAAACTATTAGTAGCAAGAGTATTAAGGTTATTAGACACGTTACCAGCCTGAGGATTCTGGCCATATCCTGGAGCATATCCTGAACTCCTCACAGTTGATACCCTGACCGATGAAGGTATCTCAGGAGTATGACTCTGGGAGTGGCTTGGTACAATATTGCCCCGGTTATCCTCAGTATATAATGCTGAGCTGAAGTTCAATGCTCTGGGTTACAAGGGAGTAACAGTATCCTCAGCAGGCATGTTTGAACTGGATTTCAAGAGTTGTATTTCTCTTATCAGCATTTGGTTGGTCCCCTACTGTTGCTTCATCTGATCTTGTATACTACCAAATAAAGTTAGAATTTCATCATTAGAAGCCATAATAGGGGTTCACCCTGAAGCAGCAGATCCTTGAACATTCTGAGTAGGAACAATATCCCGAGTTGTGTGAGTTTCAGTCCTCCTTGGAGGGGCTTGAGGCTGTGTAGAAGCTTGTGTCCTTGGAGGTGGTGGAAGCACCGAGCCAATTGTTGCAGAGGTTGTAGCAGACATGGTATAAGAGCTCATGTTTGATTTTGAAGCCACTGAAAATAGTGTAGCAAATGTTGGTGCACAAAATGTCTGTTGACTTCGTCTGCATTAAGTCTTAGGTCAAGTTAGGTCAAGATTGGAGCTTGAGAGTCAAATTAGGAGGTTTAGCTTATGTGTACATAGGTTTAGAGGAGGTTTCGCTTTTATGTACATAGGTTAGAAGTGGTTCCGCTTATATGTCACAGGGGGTTTAGCTTATTTGTCACATGGGGTTTCGCTTATATGTCATGAAATATAAGCGAAATCAGCCACTCTATAAATATCCTCATGTGTGATCATTCATGGGACGTTGGAGCGGAACCTTGTCACGCTTGTGGTGTCGAAACTCTGTCAAAGTGTAATAAAAAAAGCATCAATAGAGAAGAAATTGAAAGGAAAAGTTGTTGTCACTTTGTATACACTGATTCCGCCTTTGTACACAAAGATGAACTGCCTTGACTGACTTTTCAGGGTCACAAACCGGTCCTACAAGTGGTAATAGAGCTTCAGGACGAGGAGTTCATACTACTACAGCTGATTCAACCAAATTCTCTAATTTCTACTCACTTTCTCTCATACTTTTTCGATTTAAACTGATTCCTACGATTAAAAAGGCCTGAAATTCGAGTATAACGTGTAAAACATACAATTAACAAACCCTAGAAAGAATTAGTTTAAAACACGACTTAAAAATGGTAAAAATCAGTTGAAAACCATATTTCGCACATATGAACATAGGTATTTCGCTCATAGACACACCTGATAGTTTCGCTTATACGGACAAGTGATAGTTTCGCTCATAGTAACATCCTATTTCGCTCATACGGACATAAGCCTGATTTCGCTTATCTGAACAATATAGTTTCGCTTATTCGGTATTTCGCTTATAGGGACATCACCTTATTTCGCTCATACGAACATACCTAGTTTCGCTTATACGGACATAACTAGGGTTTCGCTTTTAGGAACATATATCTGATTTCGCTTATCAGTCAATATCTTATTTCGCTTATTGTGACATACTGATTTCGCTTATCTGTCACATTGCTATTTCAGTTATCTGTCACATTGCTATTTCGCTTATCTGTCACTTACAACTGATTTCGCTTATCAGTCATTGACTGATTTTGCTTTTTGTGACAAGTTGTTGATTTTACTTTTGAGTCACAAAAGTCAACCTGATTTCGATCTAAAGACATAAAGTCTAATTTCGCTCATAGTGTTATTCTTGATTTCGCTTATAAGGAAATACTTGGTTAAAATCTGATTTCGTTTGAGAGTCATATTTCACTCGAAAGTGAACTTTTTCGCGTCAAGATCATTTCAAGACAACCAAGTGTCAGTGTATATCAGATTATTAGATATTGTTTAAACTGATTAAATTTGTTTGCTTGTTCTCAGGTGTTTGAAGATGTCAAGCAGTGAGGTTGATCCTGATAGATGGTGGAGAGTAGACTATGCAAGATGGGAAATTGGAAAATTAAACGAACCATTCAAAGAAGCCCAGAGAGCCAAACGATGGAATGAAGAGTTGGAATGTTACATGGATCCACGGGGTAATCCAGTTGCTGACCCATCAAAAATGGATTTCGAAGCTGTAACAAATTTGATTCCAAGGCAGGCTACTTTCAACACACGAAGGTTATCTGATAAAACATATCTGCCTAATTTGGAGAAAAAGATAAGAGAGGTTTGTGAAGCAAGTCTACCGAAGGTGGTAGAAATGAAGAAGCGAAAAGAAGAAGAATTGAAAAAGATGGTTGAAGATTTGAAGAAGAAAGCTTTAGAGGAAGTCAAAGTGGAAGCAGTAAAAACTAAGAAAGAAGCTGTTACTGAAAAACAGCAGGTTTTTGAAGAAGTAATTTCAAAGAAAGAAGAATCTGAAAAGTCTGTATTTGTGAAATCTAAACCAGTTATTAAGAAAGAGATTGCAGAAGACACATCAGTCTTTGAGACTGTTCAAAAGGAGAAGAAACAGACTGAAGATATTCAAACTTTGAAAGATGAAAAGAAAGCTGATGATGAACAGATTTTGGATTTGCGCTTGAAATGCGAAAAACAAAAATCTGAAAATGACAAACTTTTGAAGAATATTGAGAGTTTGTCATTAGAAAACAAAAATTTTAAAGAAAAAGAAAATGTTTTTGAAAATGAAAAATTAAAAATTGAAAAAGTTTTTCAAAGTCAAATGAAGGTTTTAGAAGATGAAAAATCTGTTATTTTTAAAAATAATCTTGAAAAACAGATTGAAATAAATTCTCATCTTCAGAAAATCATTCGGCTTGAAAATGAAGCTGAAATTGCTCGAAATAAAATTACCGAGCTTGAGAATAAATTGAAAGGTTTTGTGACTTCTGCACCATATGTGTGTCCAAAACCAATCAATGTTGTTCCAATAAGTGACAATGTCACAAATTTTGACAAAGTCAAAATTGAAAATTGTGATGAAATATCTGATGATGAAAAAGAAAAAGAAAAGAAAAATATTTTTAGATTTACAAGAAAAATTTCAAAATACTGTTTTGCAATCTACTCAAATAGGTGAATGCTCAAAGCAAAAACCTGTTAAGAAGAATGCAGAACAGAAACAAAAAGATAAAAATTTGAAAGACTTCAAAATTGAAAATAAAAGCTCATCAGATAAGTCATCCAATCATTATCAAAAATCACAAAAATTTAAAAATGAAAACTCACAATGTTGGGATTGAACCCTATCAGAGGAACAGATAATTAAAGCCAAAACTGGATCAGAGCAGTGGATCCAGAATAAGCAGATGTTTACATACAAATCTCTCCCCTTGAAAGTGGTTTCATATATGCTGACCTCCTATCTGCTGATCTTACTAAGTGCTGACCTACAACTGCTGCCTTGCATCTACTGCCCAATGACAAAGACTGATGGAAGACCAAAGCTCTGCTGATTCAATCTACTGCCTTGAGTCTAGTACTGTTGATCCGGACAAGCACTGCCGGGTTCACAGCAGTGGAAGGATGCAGCAGCTGTTTAAGTGTCTTTTATGTAATGAAATGTAATAGCAGTAGTTAGTACATCAGTGTTTGTATAGATCAGAGGTTAGAGTTTGTTAGGAGGTTAGATGTCACTTTCATGGTGACGTCAGCTAAGATGCTCAATGGTTTGCAAGTGCCTATAAATAGTTCAGTACTTTGTACTGTTCTATTAGCTCTTTTGCATTATCGTCTTCTTTGCACGAACAAACTGCTGAGCTCTGGCTGAGGGGGAGTTTGCATTCATTCATCAATCATTGTAATCGTTATTAAAATAAATTCAATCTTTCGATTCATTGTGAAAAGATGTTTGATCAAAGTATTACTCTCGTTTGATTGTATGCAAAGTTTGTTTTCATCATAATTCCGCTGCACACTCATCCATTTTCATCTTAATTACAAACATAAAATACAATCAGAATCAAACTCAGATCCAACAATTGGTATCAGAGCTTGGACAGTCAAATTTGATTTAACAATCATTTTGACGTAAATAGTTCAGCTCATAACAGTTGATACTGATCGTTTGTTCGTTTGTTGAAAAACAGAGCAAGGATTAATCACCATTAAAGTTGATTTTTCAGTGTCTGTAAAACAACAAGAATGACGTCACAATCTCAGGATGATAAAAACAACATCGGCTCGCTTTTTAAACCACCTATGCTAAAAAGAAATGAGTACAACATCTGGCAGAGGAGGATGGGTCACATCCTCGCTCAACAAAGCACAGGTTGTTGGGGGTCTGTCACCTTTGGTCCCCATGTTCCTTCAGTGCCAAGCGCTGAAGATGCTAAAAAGTTTGTTCCAAAACCAGTTGAAAATTATATCAAAACAGACTTTCAAAAGATCGAACTAGATGCTAAAGCGTTTAGCATCATAGCATCAGCGCTGCCCTATGAGATATATGCTGGACTGTTACACTGTAACAGTGCCAAAGAGTTATGGGACGCACTTAAGGAAGAATTTGGGGGAACCGAAGAAGTCATAGAAAACAATAGGGAAATCCTGAACCAACAGTATGAAACATTTTGTCATGTTAGAGGTGAATCACTGACGCAACAATTTGAGCGTTTCAGTTGTCTCATCAGTGAACTGAGGCTTGTTAACACCACTTTTACAAACTCAACTCAAAATAGCAGGTTCCTCAGGTCACTGCCAGAAAAATGGGACACCATAGCTTTTGTCACCCGAAATTCACCTGAGTTCAAGGATCTGACCTTGACCCAACTCCATGGTCGACTCCTAGCCTACGAAAGGGAGTTGAACCAGAAAAGGAAGTTACAAGAGTCAGGAAAAGCCGTTGATGATTATACATTCGGTAACACTGCTCTTCTAGGTCAAGAAGAATCTGGGAGCAGTGGTAAGAATCAGGGTTATGATCATTTCATTGACATAACTGCTGGGGAAAATTTTAACAACCCTGATCCTCACTCTGCTAGTTATGCATTCACTGCAAACGAAAACCAGATGTCAGACAATTTATGCTTTGAACTAAATGATTTGAAACATTTTGATCCCACTGACTTAGAGGAAATGGACATCCTGCACCAACTGGCTTTGCTAAGTGTTAGAACTAGCAAATTTTACAAAAGAACAGGGCGAAAATTCCCAGGTTTGCATGGGAATCTAAGGGTTGGGTTGGATAAATCGAAAATCAAGTGCTACAAGTGTAATAGGTTGGGACATTTTGCTAGGGAATGTAGGAGTCAAACTACTGGTCCCATAATTACTCATCCTAGCTCAAATCCTAGACCTCAAAACCAAAGCACTGTGCACTATGCCCGGTATGCCCCAGCAGCTCAAGTGAACACTGCTCACTATGCTGCTGCCCCTGTGCCAGTGCACTATGTCCAAACTACTGTTCCACAGATACAATATGTTCAAACCCCTGCTCCACAGGTACAAGTGCAACCTGCTACACCTCAAACCACTGCTCCAGCAGTACAACCACATCAACAAAGCTTTTTCACTCAAGGGTTTGTTGACTGGAGCAGTATGCCTGAAGACCTTAGTGATGAAAATTTTGCACTCTATGCTTCTAATGAATCTTCTCATAATGAGTTTTGTTTGATGACATTAAAGTCAATACAGGAGGGGGTTGAAACTGAAGAGGAACAGCTGAGTATTGAAATAGTGGATGAGGTGACTGAAGCAGTTGTTACTGCTGTGGCTGGTGAACTACTGTTGGGAGAAAGTTCAGGTACCCTGATTGAACCACTGACAGACCCATGGTCCGAAGAGGACAAAGAAGAAAAGAAGGAAGAAAAGGCTGGTGAAAAGAAGGTAAGAGCTGATGATGAAGAGGATCATCAATGTGATTGTGCAATGATGGCTGCTGCCAAGGTATCTCCTCAAGTTCTAGAAAAACTGTGTTCTGACAATTGCATTATTGCTTTTGCTAACATCAAAGAGGTGAATGAAAACCTTCGGGATAAATTCTTAACTGATGAAGTCAAATTTGAAAGATCTTTAAAAGAACTTAAAAACAAATTGACTGAAAAGGAAAAAGAGATCAGCAGCTTGAAAGAAGAACAAAGCATAACCAAAACTCAACTCCAAACTATGGTAGAAAAATACCAAGTTTGCAAAAAGGAGGTAGAGTCCACCCAGATCACATGTGAGAGATGGGTGGAATCATGCAAAGGGTATGAGGTTATGCTTGAAAAACAGATAAAAATCAATGTGAAATTTGGTGTTGGTTGTAGAAAACATGATGATGAAACCACTGCTTTTTCAAAATCTGTTCAAACCACTGATGCAACCACTGAGTTCATACCCACAAACAAGAATGGCCAGGAAGTGAAAATCATTGACAAACTTGGTAACAAAATCACACTTGACAGACCAATGGGATCCTCTACTTTTGAGGAACTTGAAGACTATCAGTTTAAACCAAAATGGTCTGATGAGTGTGATATTCTTGAAAATTTCAAGCCAATGGACTTTACATCAACTGATGGTGTTAAAGCTCCAAAAGCTAAAGTCATACCTCTCAAGGACATCCCAGCAGTGGTTAAAACCTCTGCTGCAAAGGAGTCTGAAAAGAGAAAGAAGAAAGAAAAAATTGATAACTTGTTTTGTGAATTCTGTGAAAAAAGGAATCATCTAACAAAAGATTGTTTCCACTTAAAAGCTTATGATTTAAACAGAACAAGTGTCATTGTTTCAGCTGAAAGTTGCATTATTTGTGGTAAAACTAACCACAAAACTCAAGCATGTGTGTATCTCAAAAACTTTGATGTGAAAAAGAATGAGTACATTGCTAAAACATCCTTGAGTCCATCATCATCAACATTTGTCAAATTCACCAAGAAACAACCACTGTTTGTGCCAGTTCAAATAGCTGTCACAAAACAGCTGAACCAAACATCTGTCAAAAGAGATGTTCAGGTTACTGATGCACCCCCTGCCAATCAGTTCAGAAAAGGCAAGGAAAAACAGTCTTACCAAAGGATTCCACACGTTTATGAAGCCTACACAAGGCCCTCTAAACCTAAAGTGAATAGGCATCCTTTTGGTTATCAACAGATGATTGGTCAAGACCCACAACAGTGGTTAGAGAAACACTGTCCTAAAACAGTCCAAACCCCTGACCTAACCACTGTCCATCATCCTACATCCATCCCAGACACTGTTGAGACCCCATCCAAAGCCCTGCTGGCTTTGGAGACCTTAATGAACTAATCCTTTTACTTCATGTGCAGGGAGCTTCTGCATGCTTTGATAGTCTTTGGTATGCAGATAGTGGAGGCTCTAGGCACATGACAGGATGTAAAGCCCTCCTCAAAGACTTTAAAATCCATGGAGGGGGTGATATATCCTTTGGGAATAATAGTAAAGGGAAAGTTCTAGGGTCTGGTACAGTGCAGTCTGGAAATGTAAAATTTGAAAATGTCAATCTGATAGACAATCTAAAATTCAACCTTCTGAGTGTATCACAAATGAGTGACAAAGGGTTTGGGTCATTCTTCACAAAAGATTGTTGTAGGATTGTTGGACCAGAAATGGTCAAAAAGATTAAAGCAATAATCAAAACTGGTCAAACTAAACTTGTTGCTCAAAGAAGTGGCAATGTTTATGTTGTTGATATGTCAAAAGAGTGTCCCAGAGCTGATGCACGTCTGTTCTCAGCTGCCTCTAACAAAGAGACAGAACTTTGGCACAGAAGGCTGGGGTACACAAATCTTAAGACAATCACTGAAATTTCAAAAATTGGTTTGGTGAGAGGCCTACCACAAAAATTGTTTTCATGTCCTGAACATTGCATTTCCTATTTAAAAGGAAAACATCATAAAAGTTCTTACAAGTCCATTGAAGAGTCCAAAACAACCCAGTGTTTGCAAATGCTACGCATGGATTTGTTTGGCCTAGTTCAAGTCATGAGCCTCAAGAAGAAAAGATATTGTTTGGTTATAGTTGATGACTTTTCTAGGTTTACATGGACTTTCTTTTTACACTCAAAAGATGAGACTGCAGGCATTTTGCAAGACTTTGTGACACAGGTTGAAAAGCAATTTGACCTTCCAGTAAAAAACTTCAGGAGTGACAATGGCACAGAATTCAAAAATAAGGAGTTGGATGCCTTCTGTGTGAAGAAAGGGATTGTAAGGCAGTACAACATCCCTAGAACACCAGAGAAAAATGGGGTTGTTGAAAGGAAAAACAGAACTTTGATTGAGGCTGCCAGAACTATGCTTGCAGATTCAGGTTTGCCATTAACTTTCTGGGCAGAGGCAGTAAACACTGCTTGCTATGTCCAGAACAGAGTTTTAATAAACCCCAGGCACAAAAAGACTGTTTATGAAATTCTGTATAAAATCAAACCACTGATCTCATATTTCAAGGTGTTTGGCTGCCCATGCTTTATTTTGAACTTAAAAGATTCCATTTCAAAATTTGCAGCCAAAATTGATTGTGGTTATCATCTGGGATACTCAACCACTGCCAAGGCCTACAAAGTGTTCAATACACGGACCAAGGAAGTGGAGGAGACTTTGAATGTTAAGTTCAATGAACTTTCATCAATGAAAATCCCAGCAAACCCTGCAGATCTGTTTGATCTTGAAAAATTTACTTAAGAAAATACTGCTGTCAAGATTTACAGTGCAGGTCCATCAGAGGATACAACACCAGACTATGGGTATGAAATCATCATCCCTCAAAGGTCTGCCACAAAGGGAAAAGCACCAGCTGTTCAAAGCAGTTGTCAAAGCTCAACCACTGCTACCTCAACAGTTGTTGATCAAAGTAACCCATCCACCACTGCTTCCACATCCTCAAACACTGCTGACAAAAGTCCTCAAACAGTGGATAAAATTCAACAGATGTCCACTTCATTACCTCCTATTCCACCACCTTTTGAAGCCACTGCTGGATCATCAAAGTCCCCCGCAGTGGTTAGCTCAAATGATACACATTTGCAGCCTTCACCCACAAATGCCATCATACCATACCAAGGAGATTTAATCCTCTTAAGATCTCATCCACCTGATCAAATCATTGGCAACATAAATGAAGGGGTGCTCACAAGAAGCCAAACCCAAAACATTTGTCTTTTGCTGGTTTTCTATCACTCCATCAGCCAGTCAAGTACCAAGAGGCACTGAAAGACAACAGCTGGGTAGAAGCCATGCAAGAGGAACTCCAACAGTTTAAAAGACAACAAGTATGGGAGCTTGTACCACTGCCAGAAGAGGTTAGTCCCATTGGCACAAAGTGGGTCTTCAAGAACAAAACTGATGAAAGGGGTATTGTTGTCAAGAATAAAGGCAGGCTTGTGGTTCAAGGTTACAGACAGGAAGAGGGGATTGATTATGATGAAACATTTGCCCCTGTTGCAAGATTGGAAGCCATTAGACTGTTCCTGGCCTTTCCTGTCAACCACAATATGAAGGTGTTTCAAATGGATATCAAAAGTGCTTTCCTCTATGGTACAATTCAAGAAGAGGTGTATGTTTGTCAGCCTCCAGGTTTTGAGGATCCATTTTATCCAGATCATGTCTACATGCTAAACAAAGCCTTGTATGGCTTGAAACAAGCACCAAGGGCCTGGTATGAAACTCTTTCCAACTTCCTACTCTCAAATGGTTTCAAAAGAGGTACCATTGATAAAACACTGTTTTTAAAATGAAGAGGGAAAGATTTAATGATTGTCCAGATTTATGTGGATGACATTATTTTTGGAAGCACATGTAACTCAATGTGTGAAGAGTTTAGAGAACTCATGACAGCTGAGTTTGAAATGAGTGCAATGGGTGAGCTGCAATGCTTTCTTGGTCTCCAAGTTCAGCAAATTCACAATGGAACTTTCATTCATCAAAGCAAATATGCTAAAGAACTTTTGACCAAATTTTATATGAATGATTGTAAACCATGCAGCACACCCATGGCAACAAATAAGCTGGTCATGTCTGATGAAAAAGATGAGCTGATTGACCAAACACTTTATAGAAGCATGATTGGGTCTTTATTGTACCTAACTGCATCTAGACCAGACATCATGTTTGCAACATGTGTCTGTGCAAGAAGTCAATTAGCTCCCAGAAAATCAAATCTCATTGCTGTATAAAGGATCTTCTGATACATAAAAGGTGCTCCCACACTTGGTATCTGGTATCCAGCTAATGGGAATATCAAGCTTTCAGGCTTTTCAGACAGTGACTTTGCTGGATGTAACACCACAAGGAAGTCCACATCAGGAGGGTGCCAGTTTCTAGGTGATTGCTTGGTTTCTTGGCAAAGCAAAAAGCAAGCAGCAGTTTCAACATCCACTGTTGAGGCTGAATACATTGCTGCTGCAAGCTGTACAGCCCAACTCATGTGGCTTCAAAATCAGTTGCTGGATTTTGGTACCACTGCCTTAAAGACGCCACTCATGTTGGACAGCCAGGCAGCAGAAAATATCATCAAAAATCCATTTTCCCATTCAACCACCAAACACATCGACATCAGACATCACTTTGTGAGGGATTGCTATGAAAAGGTTTGATTTCTCTGCATCATGTCCCAACTAAAGACCAGCTGGCAGATGTGCTCACAAAAGCACTTGATACAGCCAATTTTGAAAACTTGGTCTCTAGAATTGGGATGCTAAACATGGAATAACAAGCAAAATCTTGTTTTTCTATGCATAAAAGCATCAAAATGTTTTCAGAAAATCAAAATTCCATCCTTAAAAATAGCTAAAAATGAAATTTTCATTAAAAATCCTTAAAGTCTGCCATTAACCACTGATTGTTCAAAAGTCTGCTCTATTTCAAAAGCATGTCCATTGCTGAAAGTCAACCCCTGTTCTCTCATTCCTTTGATAAACTCTGCTGTTCAAAAGCAGTGTCTTATCCACTGATATGCTATCCACTGTGTTGGTGCAGTCATCTGTCGTCTTCGTCTTAATATCGAGTCTCTGTTCGGTGCGGATCTAAGCGAGTGTGATGTCATCATCTTTGATGATGATATCATCAATTTACATCACTAGTGACATCATTCTCTAAAAGACAAAACAGAATTGATATTTCTCAAAAGTCTCGCTTGAAATCAGAATGATATTATCTTTGTCGGTTTCGCTTGAAGACAATTATGTCAACATATCAATTTCGCTTCAAAGCAATATGTAGATTTCGCTTGAAGCTTCAAGCGAAATCATGCTTCTTATATATAGGCTAGTTGTGTTTCAGTTGTAAGAGTTCGATTGATTCTTCCGGTTAGCCACGAAGTGCTGCCGAAGTGTTGTTAGGTCTGTAATCGCATTCATTATCAATACAACAACAGTTTAAAGTGAAATCTCGCTGAATTGAACTCGGTTTGTTCGTTTCCGCCGCTCAAACTGAGATAAACTCTTCTGAACGACTCGTTCGGGTCCACAAACGATCCTACAATTGGTATCAGAGCTCAGGAGGAAGAGTTCATACCAATTCAGCCGTGTTTTCTGTTTCTACACCTTTCTTTTTCAAAAGTTAAAATTTTTTACGGTTAAAATCGACTTAAATTCTCATATAATGTGCGTAATCATGATTTAACAATTCCTGGAAAGTTTCAGAACCTAAATCCAATTAAAAACTGATTAAAATCATGAGATCGCTTGAAAGATGTTCGACATATGCTGATGTCATCTGTGATTTCGCTTGAATATTGTGTGATAATTGTCAATTTCGCTTGAAGAACTAAGGTGTGGCTTGAAATATTATGTTTTAGCTTGAATTGTTGTTGAAGCGAAATAGATATATTAAGAATTCACTTGAATATTATATCATTTAGTTTGCTTGAAATCATTTTCACCGATTGTTTCTGACACACCGCTTGAACATATTTTGAGAAATGAAATCATGAGGATGTATCAGATTGTCATGTGATCACATTTAAAGTGTCAGCCATGTGATGTAAACATATGATGATATCGGAATTTCATGAAATTCATATTTGATAAATGTGTAATTTGTCAGTCTTTGCATGTGATGAGATAATTGTTGTCGACTGTTTTGTTTAGTCAGAATCTATGTGCTGTGTCTGAACCATTTAATGTTTGCATGTGATGATGGTTATCGAGTAGAGAGTTAATCCTTTCAATATTATGCCATCACGTGAATACATTGATTCAATTTAGAATATGATAAGTCAAAAGGGAGGTACAATCAAAATGAAATGAATGTTGTCAGTTTACTGTTATTGTTTCATGACATACATGTGATAAAGCTTGTTGTTGTCAGCCATTGTTCAAATTGTGATTTGTGTTGGATTGTATCATTATCGCATGTGATTTAGTGGATTTAGTGGCCTAATCAATTTTAATTTGTTTCATAAGTGTTGGACTAGTGATTGTGTCAGCCAACTTTATCGATAATATCAGTAAGTAGGTATGTGTTGTGATGTTGATTACATGTGATATAATGTCTCGATTCTCTTAAATTGAAAAGAAATCACATGTTTTTTGTCGGATTATTGAATATATCAGTTTAGTGAGTATTGAGTTCAATTGATTTAAATCAAGTGTGTCAGTCTATTTAGCCCCATCCACTAGTTTGTTAAAGCCCATAATACCGAGCCCAAATTTTGGGTCAATCCACACCAAATTCAATCCATATCAATTCAGGTGACTTGAAGTTTGAGGTTCTTAGATCACTTGAAAGTTGGTCAAAATATTTGAATTTTTTTTTTATCACACAAGGTTAAACTCCTGTTCACAAGGTTTGGAGTTTAGTCGGTTTGCTCGGTTTGATCAGTAAGTGTGTCAGTCAGGTTGTTTTGCGTGGTCGAGTCGCGTGATAAAGTCCAGTTCATACGATTTGGAGTTCAAAGATTTCGAAGGGTCAAGTCGATCGAATTCAATCCAGGTCACATCAGTCCGTACAGTTGGTCAACAGTCAGTCTGCACAGTTGGTCAACATTCAGTCCACACAGAAATTTATCAGTTCGAGTACCAGTTTTATTCAGTTAATTGATAAACGGTTAAACTGATTGTGGTTTGTTTGTTTTGTTGTTAGGTAATCGACAGGAATTTTTACATGGCGATACAGCTCATTTGAAAATCCGAAACATGGAGAACGAGTTCTACAATGCTTTTGCTAGTCCAGTAACAGTCACTCAGAGTGCTTTGCATGAAAATGAATCCGGGACGTCTCAAAAACCACCAAAACTCATGGATATTGATGATTACAATGGATGGTTTGAAAGGTTTGGAAATTGGGTTGAGGCATATCATTTGGATGCGTGGGAACACACTGAAGAGCGGTATGTTAAGCCCACAAAGAACGATGTTGTGAATGGAACTCCGTTAACACTTAGAGAAATGAGTACTGTAGATAAAAAGAAATATCGAGATGAGAAATTGATGGTGAGTCTGCTTCAGCAAGCGATAAAAGAAGATATTTTGATATTGCTTCAACATGATGGAACTGCATATTCGATATGGACAGAGTTGGAAGCAAAGTTTACTGGAAGTGATGATATGCTCAGGAATAAGATGTCTCTCATGAAAAAGGAATTTGACTTATTTCGGGGATTGAAAAATGAGAGTGTCAAGCAATTAATTGATAGATATTGTAACTTGGTGAGAAATATGACAAAACTTGGTGTTAAGAAAGATACTGATGAATTGGTTGAGAAACTTGCAGATGCGCTACCATATGAAACATGGGGAACATTTCTGATGATGCTGCGGTCAAACAAAACAGATTATAAAAAAATGACACTGGGAGATTTTATCAAGCATCTGGAAGCTCAGGAGATGGAACAGAGAAAGATTGCTAGGATGAAGAATTATGATGGAGAACAAGATATCAGTTTGTATTACAAAGGTGGTGTCAACGAAAAATCAAATTTTTCTCCGAAAATAGAAACTGCTTACAGTGTGAATGATTCTTCTGAAAAGAAATCATCCCAGGGATCAAGCAGCACAAGATTTTCATCATTCGATCCAAACATTTCAGCAACAAAGAACGGAAGAAAACTTCAGTGCAATATTGTTCTAAGTCTTGAAAATGATCAAGATTATACTGAAGAGGTTGCTAAAAATCAAATGTCTTTGTTGGGAATGGTGTTGGAATCATATAGTAGTTTTGTGGCCAGAAAGATCGGTAATCCAATGCTCACGAAAGAGGATTACGATCAAATTGATGCTGAGGAAATGGAATTAATGGATATTAAATGGTGCATGGCCAGTGTAATGAGAAGAGCTGAGAAGTTTAAACAAATCACGGGGAGAAATGACTTTCTTGATGCAAGTGTTTCAAACTTAGGATTTGATAAGTCCAAAGTTACATGTTTTCGTTGCAGGGAAAAGGGGCATTTCAAGAGAGAATGCAAAAATCGTGAAGCTACTGGAGCTCAGAATCCTTTTGGAAACAACGATTATCACAAAAAGGCGATTTATCATCAAATCACACCACCAGCACTGCATCAGGCACAAACTGCACATGGAATGATGCAGATTAAAGATTCAAAGAAAGCTTGTCTGGGAAATGATGGTGGATTTAGTTGGGATAAATATGATCCAACAAACAGCAAAGTGTGTTTGACAGAACAAGATGATGAAAAACTGGCTGATGGTTTCAATTGGAACAATTTTTGTCCAGATCAAGAATTTATGGCCAAAGAGATGTCTAAAGACACTTCAAATGTTAATGTTTTCTTTGCTAATGCTTATGATTTGAAATGCGCAAAAAGATGCAGAAAAGTCATGGAAGCAGCTGAAGAAAGACGAAGGAAGAACAAAGAAGAGGAAGAAGAAGAAGAAGAGAGATTGAAGAATGAAGCGAAAGCTGAGAAAAGAAGAAGAGCTGAGTTTTTACAATCAAGCACAAGTGTCAAAGAAGTTCCAGAATATGAAGTGAAGATTGATGCAGAAAGAGTTGAAGTTTCTGAAAAGTGCATGAACTGTGATTCGTTAATCAAACAAAACAATGAGTTATTGCACAATATTCACAAGTTGAAAGAATCGTATGACACAATGAACAGAGAAATTAACAAATATACTGATTCGAGTGGTGAACAAGCAATGGCAATGAATACTTTGAAAGTAGCATATCTTAGACAGCTGGATGATGCTAACTTTTATATAAAGAAATGTGCTGATTTAGAGTTGGAGCTGGCAACACAGAAGATAGAGACTGAGAAAGTTAAAAGGTTATTAAACAGTTACTCATGTTCTTCTTTTGTTGTTGACAGGATTTATCCAGTAGTGGAGAATTTGAAGACATTTGAAGAAATGAAAATGTCTGAAGAAAAGAAATCTGTGACAAAAGATGAAGTGAAGACTTCTGGTAAGAAACCAAGTGTGGTCTACACTAGATGTCCGCCCCCGGTCGAAAATGGATTTTTACCTCGAAATCCAAATTCAGAAAGAGTCGAAAAGGCAATGAACTTACAATGGGAGTCTGGGCCGTCGGATAACTTGCCAGAAAATATTGATGTCACGTACACGTCGTCCGATACTGATCATGAGTCAAAATTGATAAAAAGTGTGGTCGATCAGGTGTTAGACAAAGATGACATAGAGGAGTCAAAACCAGAGTCCAAATCCAAGTCAAAGTCTGAGTCCGATACATCAAAATCAACAGTCAGAAAGGACAAACGGCTTTATGATAAAAAGTTTTTGATATCAAAATCTAATTTGAATGATGAATCATTTAAAGTGGCATATACTTTGAAAGATTCTGACAAATTATATTCTGATGAAGATTTTCCAATAAGAGGTGTTAAAACTGAAATGATTAAAAAGGTTTTCAAACTAACAGAAATCAATATTTCTGAAATAAAAGATGAAAATCTTCATGTAAAACCTAATCCTTACACCTCAAGAGTTCAACAACGTTTAAACAAGAAAATGGGTTACAATTGTGGTTATAGTTTCCAAAAGAAACCAAACCATAATCGTAATTTCAAAAAGAAAGGTCTTGGTTTTATACCACCGAAAAATTATAAAAATGAGGAAATCTATAAACCAAAAACTGATTTTGTTTCAGGAACAAGTCAAGAGAAAGAACAAAAGAGTTCATTCTGGAAGGAGACAAATCAAGAATTCCTTGCCAAGAAGCAAGTAGAGCTGAAGAAAAATGTTGTTCCAAAGAAGATTGAAAAGAGAACCTGTTTTCAGTGTAAAATTGTTGGTCATGTTGCTAGGGACTGTCCGAAGACATTCAAACCAAAACAAGAAATTTCTGGTAAACTAAAAGAGAAAGTGATTGAGAAAACTGAACTAACAACCAAAAAGTTCACAGGCTTTGAAAATTCGACCTTTGAGATTGGTGAATGTTCAAAGAATGTGGTTAAAAGAAAAGAAAATCTGATAAATCAAAAATGGGTTGTTAAGGGTTCAAGAAACAGTTCTGGTGATGAATCTGATTCCACAAAATCAGAGGAGCCACATGTTGAGAAAAAGGTTGAGAAATCAGTTTTAACTATGAACAATGAAAATTTTCCATCTTTGAAAGCTGAAAATTACATGAAGAAAGTTGGAAAAGTCGAAATTTCAAATCAATTTTATTCTGATAAAAAGAAGTTTGATGTTGATAAAGCTTTCAACGGAACTGTGAAACACATTTTTGGCAAAATGATCAATGGTAAGGCCAAAGGTGTTAAAGAATTTTACGCTGCCAAAAGAGGAGGTCACAGGATAGTTGAAAGAAAAGATGATGAAGAGGTTGTTACACCCAAGGAAGGTCAGGCTTGGGTGGATATATTTTTCAAAGAGTAAAAACCTGACTTGCCGGAGATCCCAAGTTGGTAATCGTGGATCATGAATCGGCATCTTTCATTGTTTTTATCATGTTTGTATAATGTGTTTTTGATAAGTTTTGCAGGACTTGCCGGAACTCCCAGGTTTGTAAGCGAGGAGTAGGAATCGGCACCTTGAGAATTCAACTAACAGATGATGTTTGGTTGAAAATGTTTGATTGGATTGATCTTAAAAGTGGTAAATCAGGGACATTAAGTTGTATCTGATTTTCTACAAATGGTTGATAGACTATGTGATAAACCAAATCCCAATTTTACAAGTGATAAAATCAACAAAACTTATTTTCCGGAAAAACCATTTGATTAAAACAAACTTAAGTGTTTTGAAATCGATGGGAAAATAGTTTGTTGTGAGGGGGAGTTCTGATTGTTTATGCAAAGTGGATGGCGAATTGAGGCAATTCGATATCAGTTGTCATGTTCTTGTACAGTTTGTTTTCAAATTTCCTAAAATGTGTTTGTATTTTAGGGGGAGTAAAATTTAGAAAATCCAAAAACATTTGAAAATTTGAAAAAGTCAAAAACATGATAAAATGAAAAATGAGTTTTTGTTGCATAAAAGAGGAAATGATAGTACATCAGTGGACAATCACAGCATGCTAAAGATTTGGTAAGATAAAAAAGTGATAAACGGTCTCACTGATGATATGCCAGTAGGTTTTTGCACATTTAGTAGACTGTGACGAGATATAAACCTAAATTTTAAACTTGCTTATTCTGTGGGTAACAAAACTGCTTGGATATATAGGTAACCCCTGAAATCTTGTTTGAAAGGTCCCTTATTCTGAGATACTAGGTCTTTATACTCAGTGATATCTGGGGTATTATCCCGGGACTTCTGATTTTGCGGAAGCAATGGCCTAGTCCCCGGAGAATACTTTCTGCTTGCTTGAAATATAGCACCACCCTCAGCTAAAAATGATGAAACATTGAATAATGCTAATCATGGCTGTTGTAATACAAAAGATCCTCTAAAGGGGACACACCTAAAAGTCAACTAGGCTCTCTGCTGAACGGAAGTTCTGACCTGAGCTATCACGGTTGCATAATTTATTCCCCTTACAGATATCATCTGTGGTATACTCACCTGTAAGACTGAATATTGGGATCTGGATACGGGAGTATATTCAAGTAGTGGGACACACGGATAAGTTCAAGTGCTTAAAACATTAATCTCGTATCTCGGATCAATTGAACTTTGTGTGAAAATTTAAGTGGACAAACATACTGACAATCTAAGTGAATCGTTTAGAACTTAAAATGAAATGAAGCTTAATGGTGTTGGTGATTTGTCTCAAAAACTGATATGATCCTCTTGCATGAACTCACAAAAAATATTGTTTGTAAATATTTCATTTTCTGCATTTCTATTTCAGTCAAAAATCCAAAAAGATTTTAGTGTGTTTTAGCATAAATTTTGAAAAATACAAAAAGATTTTTGACAACTGGTGTTGGAGAGCTGATTTTCAAAATTCTGAGTGCTAGACATGATGAACAAATGGTTTGGGTGAAAGTGTTTGAAGAATGTTGAATTGAAATGAAAAAAAATGTTTTGAAATATAAATGTTATTCTTGCAAGTGGTAAATTAGTCTTGAAAATCTTATCTACAAAATGATTATCAGAAAATTTATTTTTGGGTAGAGTTTTTGCAGGTTAGCCAGGTTCCGAAACCTGAGTTTGATAGAGTGCCAGATTACGATCTAAGAACCTGTGGAAAGTGAATTCCAGACTACGATCCCAGCAGATTGAGAGGGGGAGTCTGAAGACACCATGATATTCAACATTTGAGAGAGAGAAGGTTGTTGATGATGAAGATGGAGAATGAGGATTCTTGCAATGACAAATTCTTAAGAGAAAGATCAAAGACTGATAAAGACTGAAGATTGAGAAGACTCGACACTTAAGACTCGTCAACATCTGAGGAGGAGTCTGTTGGTGCAGTCATCTGTCGTCTTCGTCTTAATATCGAGTCTCTGTTCGGTGCGGATCTAAGCGAGTGTGATGTCATCATCTTTGATGATGATATCATCAATTTACATCACTAGTGACATCATTCTCTAAAAGACAAAACAGAATTGATATTTCTCAAAAGTCTCGCTTGAAATCAGAATGATATTATCTTTGTCGGTTTCGCTTGAAGACAATTATGTCAACATATCAATTTCGCTTCAAAGCAATATGTAGATTTCGCTTGAAGCTTCAAGCGAAATCATGCTTCTTATATATAGGCTAGTTGTGTTTCAGTTGTAAGAGTTCGATTGATTCTTCCGGTTAGCCACGAAGTGCTGCCGAAGTGTTGTTAGGTCTGTAATCGCATTCATTATCAATACAACAACAGTTTAAAGTGAAATCTCGCTGAATTGAACTCGGTTTGTTCGTTTCCGCCGCTCAAACTGAGATAAACTCTTCTGAACGACTCGTTCGGGTCCACAAACGATCCTACACACTGATAGTAAAAATCATCCACTGCTTTACTACCACTGCTTTCATCAGTCAGTTTCATAAAAGTACTGTCCTTCACTTTCACCAGGGGTTGTCACCTGGGCAGTACATATTGGTCAGACTTTTTGTAACGGCTGCCACATCAGCATTCACTTTCTTCTCTATAAAATCCCCCACTCACCACTAAAACAGGGTTTTACTGTCGAATTGAATTCTTAAAAATTCTCTTCTCAAAGCAGTTTTTCATCTCATTTCTTCACGAATTTCTTCGATCATCATCTTCAAAATGACAAAATCGAAGTCATCTTCAAAACCCTCATCCAAATCTTCATCGAAAACAACCTCTCAAAAGGCAATTTCCACTGAAATTCCATATAAACCATCCCACAATCTCCTGGGTCTCCTCACAAAAGCAGGAACCACCAATGTTTTCAATTCCATCATTGACACCATGGCAAAATCAAAGTACAAAACTTTGTTCACCGTCGATGCACCAATCTATTTGGCGACCCAAAGGGAGTTTTGGAAGAATGCAACCCTTGAAAAACAAGGAGACATTGCAACCACCATACACTCTTCTATAAAGGGTAAAGCTGTCCAAATTACACCACAATCCATTTCAGAGGTCTTTCAACTCGATGATCAAGAAGGTAAAATTTCTTTCACTAAAAATGAGTTGCAAACTGACTTCATTGAAAGAGGGTATGAAGCCACAATGATGAAGAAACTTACCTTAGAAAAAGGTTATTTTCCTTCTGCAACCAGATTTTTATTTCATACCCTCCTACTATGTGTTTCAAATAAAACCACTTCTTTCAATGAAATCCCTTTAAAGATTCAAAATCTGGGATATGCAATTCTTCAAGAAGAAAATCTTAACTATTCTCGGGAAATTTTTAAAGATTTGGTTAATAACGTTGAAACAAAATCATTCTTACTGTTTCCAAGGTTTTTAAGTTACTATTTTGAAAAGAAATTCAGTAAGAATGATTTAGCTACAATAAACCAAGGTGATTTTACTAAAATAAACAGTTTAACAACTGAAACTTTTTCAAGAATGTTAGCACCTTGCAAAACACAAGCAGAGGTGCCTGAGCAGGTTTTAGCAGTTACAACTGCTCCACAGGTATCTGCTGCTGAGCCCACTGCTCAAGGTGATCAAAGCAGCAGACCAACTGTTTTGAAACCCACACCTACAATCCACAAAAAGCCACACAAAAAGAAAACTCAAAAACCCCCCAAACCAATCAAAAGGGCAACTCTGGAGGATGAGATACCAGAGCAAATGCCTGTGACAACACAACAGTCACAAGAAACCACTGCTGCTTCTTCCTCACAGAAGTTGGTACAAATATCTCAACCCATAACCGAAACTCCTCCTGCTTCTTCACAAAAAGAACAGGTTGTACAAATAGGGTCTCCACATCATGATGCTCTGGAAACACTTGTTTCTATCATCCACAGTTCAATACTCGGGGCAAATCCACTTTCTACACCACCCATCACATCCACAATTCCCCCACCAACTAAACTGCTGTTGGATGCAATTGATTTGAACCAGGCACTAACCAGTCCTTCTCACTCACCTATCAATGAGACTATACCTCAACAACTGACTGGGTCTGATGTATCAATCTTTGCTAACCCACCAACACAACCTGAGGAGGTTACACCCCTTGAGTTACAAGTAACTCTTGGTGGTAGTCCAAGTGAAGCAGCCACTACAACTGTTGAACCAACTGGTTTACAGTTGGACAGTGGTTACATTAATAAGACTTCCTTGGAGGCAATTCCTTACATAGCACCTCTGCCAACCACCAGTGGATTTATTTATCCTACTGGCAACATCAAAAGGTTGTCAAGTGTTGAAGGAAGAAGACCCCAGTACCAAGAAAAAAGGGCGTCAGTGGTTAATGTTTGGAGTACACTCCCTACATCAACTACTGATAAAACCACTGCTAGTGGGAAATCAGATGATCCCATTAACTTGGGTGATGGTTTAAAGTACCAGAAATTGACGGATAGTATTGAAAAGCTTGATAACTCTGTTGCAGAACTCAAAGATATGCTACAACAGGTGTTACAAGTACAAAAGGTACACTCAACTGCTGTTCCACCTCAAGCACCTGCTCCACAATACGCACCTGCTACAAATGAGCTCTGGAATTTGTTTCAACCTTTTCTCCATCAACAAGCACAATTAGCAGATCAGCAACATGAAAAACATGTCCAACAGCTGAGAAATGCAATGGAGTCAAGGTTCAAGAACACTCAGGCTGATCTAAAGGCTCTCAAAACTCAGATCCTGCACACCACTGGCACTGCTCCTCCAAAAGTTCGCTTCATTTATCAACTCCCAGAAGATAATGCAAAAAAGGGGGAGAACATTCAGGAGTGGAAAAAGAAGGGAATAGAGGATGGTCTATACATTGAACCAGAAAATGCAAACATGACCAAACAGATCCCTTTGCCAGATGGAAGCAAGAAAATTGATGTGACCACAAATGCACTGGCAGAAGCAATTGCAAGTGTAAAAAGGGATAGAGAGGCCAAAAGGAAAGCCAGGGTGGATTATCCGGATCAGGGTACTTCAGGGTCACAAGATGATGAAAATCTTGTTGATGAAAAGAAGAAGCCTACAAGAAGAGTAAGGCTACCCAAATCCATTCCAACCAGACGTTCAAAGTCTGCTCCAAAACCACCACCTAAAACAGCTGTTGTAACTCATGTTGTATCAAATACAGTCGGTACTTCAGTAGTTTCAACATCTGCTCCCACTTCAACACACACCAAATCCACTGCTTTACCACCATTACCACCAAAAACAAAATCACCTCCTGCCAAAAAGCAGAAGACAGTAGTTGTTAAAACATCTGCTGTAATGACAACAGTGGTTGGAACACCAGTTGTTTCAACAACTGTTAGTCAATCACAAACCACTGCCACTACATCCACCACCACTGTTCCATCCAAAACATCATCAGCCCATCCTCAAACAAAGGGGAGAAGGCTAATTCTCAAAGATGATGACACTTCACCACCACAAACATCTTCAAAATCTTCAGCTCTTGTTACAATACCAAAACCTGTTCCTCTCTCTTCAGTTCCAATGTACAAGCCCTTACCTCCTGCAGGTGTTCAATTTCCTGTTGAACTAGCAGCTGTTAGAGAAGAAATAAAATCTTTTTACTATGAGGATGACCCTGCCAAAAGGAGTTTGCCATCAATAAAAGGATATCCCTGGCCTAAAAATGTTGATGAATATTTGAAAATCAAGGCCAGGCAAGCAGAGGATATCTCAAAAAGAAACACACAAGGGAAATCTGACAAAGAAATTTCAAGAAACTATCAATATCTGCTCACACAAGTCAGATCCCTAGAACAATTTGCAAAAAATGTCAGTCAACAAATTTCAGAAAGAGCAGCTGAAACTTTGAAGAAAGACTACATTGAAAGCATCATGGCTCACAAGAAGTACAAAGGAGAGAAATACATGTACAAAGAGTGGACTGTTCCTGAGCTTGAAGATGAAGCTGCAAGAATTCAAGACATGATCAAAAGGAAGGTCAGTCACACTCCTCCTGACTGGTCAAAGTTTAGAAAGAATATACCTGACAAACAGGTAGAACTGAAAAGAATGAAAGAGGAACTGGTTGTTGCTGAATATGGAAACAAAAGACAAGTTGCTAGATGGAAAGAAGATGTGGTCAGGGCCACCTACAAAAGGTTGGAGGAATTAAGAAAGAAAGATCCAAATGTTCCTCAAAGGCCTGACTATCCTGAAGCAGAGGTTTCAAAAAGACCAACAAAGCTGCAAATCAGGAGAGCCACTGCTCCAACTAGTGCTGCCATCTATAAAAGAAGGGCACACAAACAGTTGAGAGGTGAAACCATTCAAGAGATGATAAGAGGAGATGACCTTGTAAAAGAAGGCATAAAGAAAATGATCATAGAAACTCTTGGTTTGGATCAAACTGCAAGTACTGCTCAGCCAGTTATGAATAGGCCAGCCTCACCAAATACTTCTGCAAATAAACATCTCCCAAGAAACCCACCAGGCTCAAAAATACAAAAGTGGGAAATTGACAAACAGACCTGCGTATTGACTTTGCTCAGGTCTGGTGGAGAAGTGGAGAAAATATCAAGGGAACAAGCTCTTGGCCTGAGTCTTGAAGATTTGTAGGATCTCCTTGATCTTCCACTTAGCAGGGATGATGAAGACACAGATGCCCTAGACTTTGAACTACAATTCAAAGGTCAGATAAGGGAACTGTTAATGAGGCAATAAAGATTTCCACAATAATGAAGAGTTTTGACATTATCTGTTCCAGGGGGAGATTGTTGGGATTGAACCCTATCAGAGAAACAGATCATTAAAGCCAAAACTGGATCAGAGCAGTGGATCTAGAATAAGCAGATGTTTACATACAAATCTCTCCCCTTGAAAGTGGTTTCATATCTGCTGACCTCATATCTGCTGATCTTACTAAGTGCTGACCTACAACTGCTGCCTTGCATCTACTGCCCAATGACAAAGACTGATGGAAGACCAAAGCTCTGCTGATTCAATCTATTGCCTTGAGTCTAGTACTGCTGATCCGGACAAGCACTGCCGGGTTCACAGCAGTGGAAGGATGCAGCAGCTGTTTAAGTGTCTTTTATGTAATGAAATGTAATAGCAGTAGTTAGTACATCAGTGTTTGTATAGATCAGAGGTTAGAGTTTGTTATGAGGTTAGATGTCACTTTCATGGTGACGTCAGCTAAGATGCTCAGTGGTTTGCAAGTGCCTATAAATAGTTCAGTACTTTGTACTGTTCTATTAGCTCTTTTGCATTATCGTCTTCTTTGCACGAACAAACTGCTGAGCTCTGGCTGAGGGGGAGTTTGCATTCATTCATCAATCATTGTAATCGTTATTGAAATAAATTCAATCTTTCGATTCATTTTGAAAAGATGTTTGATCAAAGTATTACTCTCGTTTGATTGTATGCAAAGTTTGTTTTCATCATAATTCCGCTGCACACTCATCCATTTTCATCTTAATTACAAACATAAAATACAATCAGAATCAAACTCAGATCGAACACACAAAATGTTGGTAATAAGAGGTGCAGGTTTGACCACAGTGCTCAAAAGCCAAATCCAGCATTGAAGAGGAGAAATGACTATAACCAAGCCAAACAATGTTATGATCTGAAGGTTTGGAGTGACAGAGGTGGATGGTACGATAACAGAGTGTGTTACAACTGTGGTGTGAGAGGACGCATTGCTGTTAACTGCCAGAATTGGAATTATGAAACAAGAAGATGCTATAATTGTCATATCAGAGGACATATTGCCAGAGATTGCCCAAGGAGATCAATGGGAAGATCGAGGGTTGAATCTCAAAGAATGGCAAAGAAACCAGTCAACGTCAAGCCCAAAGAACAGAAGGTTCAAGAACCTAAAGTTCAAGAAAAGAAAGTGAAGCTTTCTCAGGGGCAGAAAGACAGACTGAGGAAGAAGAGGAAGAAGGCAAGAGAATATCTGGAGAAAATTTTGTCTTCTTGTTCATCGGACAGATTAAATAAGAGTTCTGATGAATCAACTAACTCGATTGCAAAATCAAGAAAGATGAATTCATCGAATACAAATATGAGGACGAAAGAAGAAAAGAAGAAGAAGAAAATGGTCGGCGATGAATCTGATGTGTCAAAGTCAAACAAGCCATGTGCAGGCAATGATTCTGGTTCATCAAAGCCAGAGGAGCCTAGTGTTGAGGTAAAATCTGAGAATTCGGGTTTAACAATGGATGATGCAAATTTTCCATCATTGTTGAACAAGAATTCAACATCACCCAAGGCTGGTCAGGTTTGGGTGAATCTTTTCAAATAGAAAAACCTGACTTGCCGGAGTTCCCAGGTTGGTAAGCGTGGAACATGAATCGGCATCTTTCTTGAGAAATTTCACTCTAGTGATTTTTCGCCTTACATGTGGTAAATCAGGGACATTAAGTTGTACTTGATTTTCTACAAGTGTTTGTGTTGATAGAATCTTGAACTGTTAAATCTTTCAAAATGGTTAAAGGATAACAAAGTGATGAAGTAATCCCCTAACCAACAAGTGATTTGTGAATTCAACAAAACTAATTTTCCGAAAGAAACATTTGATTAAAACAAACTTAAGTGTTTTGAAATCACAATGGGAAAATAGTTTGTTGTTAGGGGGAGTTCTGATTGTTTATGCCAAGTGGATGGCGAATTGAAGTCATTCGATATCGGTTGTCAGTTTGTTTTCAAATTTTCCTTGAAAATCAAAATTGAAACATATTTTTATTTTAGGGGGAGAAAATTTTTGAAAAAAAATAGAAAATTTGAAAATGCCAAAAACATTGAAAAAGCAAAAATGAGTTTTGGTGTATAAAAGAGGAAATGATAGTACATAAGTAGACGATCACAGCATGCTAAATATATGGAAAGTTAAAAAGTGATAAACGGTCTCACTAATGATATGCCAGTAGGTTTTTGCACATTCAGTAGATTGTGACTAGATATAAACCTAAATTCAAACTTGCTTATATCGTGGGTAACATCTCTCGGATATATGGGTAACCCCCGAAATCTCGTTTGAAAGATTCCTTTTTTCTGATATACTAGGTCTTTATACTCAGTGATATCTTGGGTATTATTCCAGGACTTCTGCTGAACGGTAGTTCTGACCTAGTCCTCGAATAATACTTTCTGCAAATGCTTGAAACATAGCATAAACCCTTAGCATGCAGATGAAACAATAAAATTGATAGTCGCTGCTGTTGTAGCTAAAAGATCCTCTAAAGGGGACACACCCTAAAGTTGAGTCATGATCTCTCTGCTGAACGGTAGTTCTGACCTGAGCTCTCATGATTCTTCATAATTTATTAACCCCTTACAGATATCATTTGTGTTATAATTGCCTGTAAGACTGAATATTGGGATCTGGATACGGGAGTATATTCTGAGGTGGGAAACACGATTAAGTTTAAGTATCTATGACATTAAACTCGTATCTCGAAGTAGTTGAACTTTGTGTGAAAATTTAAGTGCACCAGTATACTGACAATCTAAGTGAATCGTTTAGAACTTAAAATGTCTAAAGCTTAACGGTGCTAGTGATTTGTCTCGTGAACTGATATGATCCTCTTACACAAACTCACAAAAATATTGTTTGTAGATATTTCCTTACTGCATTTCTTTAAAATTAAAAACCCAAAAATATTGTGTTTTAGCTTAAATTTTGTAAAATACAAAAAGATTTTCGACAACTGATGTTGAAGAGTTGATTTTCAAAATTCCAAGTGCTAAACTTGATGAACTAGAGGGTTGGGAGAATATGTTGAAAACTTTGAATGTCATATACAAATGTTTTAAAAGATTGTGTGGTTAGTTAATCAAGGTCATTAATTTGAACTTGATGTAACTAGTATGATTGATTGAATAAATGATGTCTACCAGTAAGTTTATTAAATTCAACTGTTATAAATTTGTGAAACTTATGTTGAGGTAGAGGAAGTGCAGGTTAATCAGGATGTAAACTTCATCATTCCCACGGAAGCTAAATGTTAAAGCTTGAACCAGATCAAGACCTCAGATTCTAGCATATTAAGAGGGGGAGTCTGTGAAAGGGGGAGTCTGGATCAACAGTTAAAGGGGAAGACTGAAGATGAAGCCAGGACAAGATCCTGAACCTGTGAAGATAGAATGCTTATGATGAGAAGACAGAGAGTTGGAGAAAAGACCAAGACTGAAGACTCGGAGCTGAAGACTTCGTCAACATCCAAGGGGGAGTCTGTTGGTGCACAAAATGTCTGTTGACTTCGTCTGCATTAAATCTTAGGTCAAGTTAGGTCAAGATTGGAGCTTGAGAGTCAAATTAGGAGGTTTAGCTTATGTGTACATAGGTTTAGAGGAGGTTTGGCTTTTATGTACATAGGTTAGAAGTGGTTCCGCTTATATGTCACAGGGGTTTTAGCTTATTTGTCACATGGGGATTCGTTTATATGTCATGACATATAAGCGAAATCAGCCACTCTATAAATACCCTCATCTGTCAAAGTGTAATAAAAAAAAGCATCAATAGAGAAGAAATTGAAAGGAAAAGCTGTTGTTAATTTGTATACACTGATTCCGCCTTTGTACACAAAGATGAACTGCCTTGACTGACTTTTCAGGGTCGCAAACCGGTCCTACAGCAAAAAGTTTTGAAAATAGAAAGCCAAGTAGTGATTTTAAGAAAGCTTTTAGTAGAAATAGCACCACTTCTGTCACACCCCGACCACGTAGAACATACAAAACGTGGCGGAAACGTCGGGGAGTGTTGTAACAGAATTATTGTTTCACAACCATGGCATACAAAGTTATATTTTATTTATTAAAAAAGAGTGTTATATTGTCTTAAACAGGAAACAAAGAGTTCATAACATAATTAAACTAGTCTATCTTCATTTTTAGTCTCTAAGGCACAGGTCCGCCCTAGTGTCACGATCATCATCCTACGCAAAAGCTCCTGAAAACACATGTGAAAATAGGTACGTCAGCATAAAAATGCATGTGAGATACATAGGATTTGTGAAAAGAGGATTCATGACTTATTAGTTTAGAAAAATTTGTTTAACAAAAGTCAGTCATGAACCTTGTAAATGGTTTTGTTTTGTAAATCATTCAAAAAGCGATGATATGTATAAATAAGAAAATAATGTTGGGTTAAATGAATAACCAAGTAAAATGAGTTTGTATAAGATAAGTTGTTTTGTAAATCAATGTCTTGTGAAAATAAGTTGTTTATGTAAAACGTAATATGTCAAATATTGAAATGATTTAAGTAACGCTACGACATGTAATGTCATACAAACAGTTATATAGAGGAAGTACCAGGGGCGTATCCACCATGCTTGTATCATATTACACACGCCTCGTTACTCAAATCACTTACTCAAACCAACCACCAATGTAAATTGTTTATGTATAAATGAATTGTCATGTGTTAATGTGTAAACCATATCGAAATGTCTATGTCCAATGTAAACCACTAAATGTGTATATCAATGTCAAAATGTTTATGTTTAATGTTTATCATGTAATGTGTACCCAAAAATATCATGTATGGTAAGTGAAATATATCAACTAAACCATATGTAAAATGCACAAAAACAAGGTATTGAAGTAAAACATGGTTTAAATCAAAGTTATGTTTTGTGGAACAAATGCATGCTATACTGATACAAACATTTATGCGGTATTGTGAAAATGCATACATCCAAGCCTTGAGACTGTGGCGATAAACCCTTAAACAAATTAAAATTTTATCTAAGTTATGTGTATCGAATTCGGTCATTCCTTTCATCCAAACCTACCCAGGATGTCCGGAACGGGAGTTGTCAATTCCTATGGTACCACTACCTACTAACGAACGGCGTAGCTAATGTTAATGAATGTATTGTTCCATTTTAAACAACCCAAATGTCATACCAAAATGTAAGCATGTGATGGAAACAAATGTACTAAGTATGCACACAATGGGCATACATAGCATGAAATGTAATGTGAAACAATGTACTAAGTATGCACACAATGGACATACATAGCATGAAATGTAATGTAAAACAATGTACTAAGTATGCACACAATGGACATACATAGCATGAAATGTAATGTAAAACAATGTACTAAGTATGCACACAATGGACATACATAGCATGAACACAATGAAATCATGTACTATAAATGTACTAATGAACATAGCAAGTATATGATGTGAGAGCAGGAAAGCACGAAAGTAACAAGTAGGCACATGTGTTTCACCCCAAAATAGTTTGGAAAACAGTAAAAGAGGGGTCTATGTACTCACTTGAGATTTCTCAGTAGTCCTTGAGTGACAACCAAACAATGCTAGAGGTCATGGATATCAAACGGCACCTAATATAGGTAACTATGTTAATAAACCGGACCTAAATCGGAGGATCGGATAGAATGAGGGTTCGTATACCAAACGAGTATGGAGACTCATGTACTATGGTTTAACAAAGCCCACATACTAAATGAAACATAACATAAGTGCTTACGACCCATTACGACCCGTTTAGGTAGCTTATGCTACTTTAACGCGTCGTTCGCGTGAAACGCGTTCAGACCGCCTAACTAGTCCTATGACAAGTAGAATATGCCTTAACATACCTAATATTGTCGCCAAATCAGTTTAGATGTCAAAATTTATGTCACATATGTTTATAATGAATTTTGGTATCAAAGAGGTATTTTGGTAATTTACCTAAGGCATATAAACTACCTATCATACAACTACTTAAACGTCGTGACCATAAGGTATAACCTCGGAAGGTTATTCCCTACCTACTATGGTCACCTAATGTATTTGGTCGGATCCTAACGATCGACCAAATGGGTCGGGTTCGAAGGTATAAGCGATTTATTAGATCGCTTACCCTTACGACCCTAGACAACGTGGTAATTAGTAGGCATAGTCCCAAGGGACTACAACCATCGTGATTACAATCACGTTACGAAGTTCAAACGAACTTCGCATTGACCATAAACTGCTCAATGCTGAAAGTCAAACAAAGTTTGACATTCGGACTCGAAAAGCAATAAAAGAACGAAGGAACACTTACAAAGGGTCCCCGAATGCTAATCTCGATCCAAGTAGCTCAGGTATGAAACAATGGTTTCAACTTAGAGCTTCTCAAATCAAAATTCTTGTGGGTTTTGCAATGAAGTGGGTTGGGTATTTATAGGATTCGTAGAGCCGTTAAGATCGTTTCTTGGAAACCGTGCTTTGATCTTGTCCATACATGTGGACACATGGTTTTGTAATACCATGTGCACTCAATACCAGCCCATAGATTTCCCAAAACCATGTGCAACAAGTGGAACGGACCAGATTCGATGTTTCTGCCATTCTGCTATCTGAAGACCCCTTACGGACCGTAAGGGTATGGCTTACGGTCCGTAAGCCAGTGACTTTGCAGAAATGGAAGTTTTGGTCCCTGTAGTGTCATAAGGCCATTTCCGACGCGTTTAAGGCCCGTTAACCCCATTTCAAAGCTCTAAAATGAAGTTAAAGTATAGGGAACTTAAAATGTGCTCAAAATTATCTCGGATGTTGGTTCGTTTGGTCATATGATCGCGATGTTCGGTTAATTACGACGGAATGCGCATAAGCGCGAAAAACGATCCAAATGACGCGACGAATGGATTTTTGACAAGCCAAACACTAAAGCATAATATTATAATGCTTACATAAATTTTTGGATGTCCGGATGTTTTCAGAACGTAAGTTATGCGCGAAAGTGCAAACTTATGCACTTTTTGGCACTTTTAGTCCCTCAATGACCCAAAAGTTTGTTTTAGCACACCGAACCCCTCAAAGCCTATTTCTAAGCTAGGTAAAGGATATTTATGGTATGTTTAACTTATGGTCATGTTCCGGAATGTCTGTTACAGTTCAAATTGGCATACTTTCACAGTTTGTCAAATTTAGTCCCTGTAAGCTAATTAACTTGTTTTTGCCATACCAAAGCCTTCAAAACTTATTTCTAAGTTATGTAAAGGTTATTTAAGGTATGTTAAGTATATGTTGATGTTCCGGAGTATTTGTAGCGTTAAGTTAAGTACGTTTACGCACCAGTTTGCGTATAACTCTCCAGAAAGTGATATCGAGTTTGAAATTGAATAAAAGTCAAAACATGGAAAATGTAAAACACAACCAAACAAACATTGAGATCAAATAAAATTGTTTTATTGATAATTATACTGTATACAATGATTACAAGCACAGATGTTACAGTCTCCCCTACTTGTGGAAATTTCGTCCCGAAATTTATTTAGAGGAAACTCGTGGGAAAAGATGCGGATATTTCGCCTTCATTTGATCTTCGCGTTCCCAAGTAAACTCGGGTCCATGTTTAGCTTCCTAGCAAACCTTGACCAAAGGAATGCGCTTGCGTTTAAGCCACTTGACTTCACGTTCCATGATTTCCACTGGCTTCTCAACAAATTTCAGTGTTTTGTCAACACGAATTTCGTCAAGCGGTATGTGGAGGTTCTCATCAGCTAAACACCTTTTGAGATTTGACACGTGAAAAGTTGGATGCACATTTCCAAGTTCAGGAGGTAACTCAAGTCTGTAGGCTACTTTACCGATTCTTTCGACGATCTTGAATGGTCCAACGTATCTAGGTGCAAGTTTTCCTTTCTTTCCAAATCTGATCACACCTTTCCAAGGTGAGACCTTAAGTAATACTCGATCACCGACTTGAAATTCCAAGGGCTTGCGTTTTGGGTCCGCGTAACTCTTATGACGGCTTCTAGTTGTCTGAAGATTATCACGAACTTTCTTAATCTTGTCAGTTGTCTCTAAAATGAGGGCAGGTCCAGTAAGCTGAGCCTCGCCGATCTCATTCCAGCAGACTGGTGAACGACATTTTCGACCATAGAGAGCCTCGAAAGGAGCCATGGTGATGCTGGAGTGATAACTATTGTTGTAGGAGAATTCAATCAACTGAAGATGTGAATCCCAACTACCACCAAAATCGATCACAAAAGCTCTAAGCATATCCTCCAGAGTCTGGATTGTTCTCTCAGATTGACCATCCGTTTGCGGATGATAAGCAGTGCTCAGATTAAGTTGGGTCCCCATAGCAGAATGCATGGTTCTCCAAAAATAAGAAGTGAAACGAGCATCTCTGTCAGAAATGATGTTCAAAGGAACACCATGTCGAGCTACAATTTCATCCACATAGATTTTAGCAAGTTTGTCAGCAGAAAAATCCTCACGGATTGGCAAGAAATGCGCTGACTTAGTATGACGATCAACGACTACCCAGATGGCATCATGACCTTTCTTTTGGCGCGGAAGTTTAGTAATGAGATCCATAGTAATGTTTTCCCATTTCCAAACTGGGATCTCTGGTTGCACCAATAAACTAGAAGGACGCTGATGTTCAGCCTTAACCTTAAGATAAGTAAGGCATTTTGTTACATATAAGGCAATGTCTTTCTTCATACCAGGCCACCAATAGTGAATACGAAGATCCTTATACATCTTATCTGAGCCAGGATGAACAGAATAACGCGACTTATGGGCTTCATCCATAAGCAAGGTGCGAAGGTTATCTTGGCTTGGGACCCACAAACGGTCCATGAAGTAATACGATCCATTGTCCTTCAGTTCCAGAGCAGGTGTTATGTGATAGGGAAATTCCTTATCCATTAAACCTTGTGAAACACAAGATTGTTGAGCCTGAGAAATGCGGGCTTGGATATCGGATCGAGCTTGAATAACAGATTGAACACGAACACAATGAAGCTTAGTACGTTCCTTACGACTCAATGCATCGGCTACGACATTCGCCTTACCAGGATGGTAACGAATTTCGCAGTCATAGTCGTTTAGAAGCTCGACCCAACGTCGTTCCTCATGTTGAGTTCTTTCTGATTGAAGATATGTTGAAGACTTTTGTGGTCCGTGAAAACCACACATTTTGTACCGTACAAATACTGTCTCCAGATCATTGCCCTCAGGCAAAGTCAGAACAGGCGTGTCGCAAAGCTTCTGCTTCAAGTTTTGAAAAGCTTCCTCTTGCTTGAATCCCCAATCAAAGGGCTTGTTCTTCTGAGTTAGAGCAGTTAGAGGAACTGCAATCTTTGAGAAGTTCTCAATGAAGCGGCGTTAATAACCCGCTAGACCAAGAAAAGAACGAACTTCAGTAGGAGTAGTAGGCGTATCCCAATCCTTGATCGCACTGATCTTGGAGGGATCTACATGAATACCTCGTTCGTTGACAATATGTCCTAAGAATTGAACTTCTTTAAGCCAGAATTCACACTTGGAGAATTTGGCGAAAATTTGCTCTTTCTTTAGGAGTTCCAGAGTAAGACGAAGATGTTGCTCGTGATCAGCTCGCGTCTTAGAGTATATCAAGATGTCATCAATAAAAACAATGACGAACTGATCCAAATAAGGTTTGCAGACCCTATTCATTAAGTCAATGAAAACAGCAGGAGCATTAGTCAAACCAAATGGCATGACTGTGAACTCATAATGCCCATAACGAGTGCAGAACGCTGTCTTGGGAATATCTTCTTCATGCACACGAAGTTGATGATATCCAGATCGCAGATCGATCTTCGAAAAATAAGAAGCGCCTTGTAACTGATCAAAGAGATCGTCTATGCGCGGTAGGGGGTATCAATTCTTGATGGTAAGCTTGTTAAGCTCACGATAATCGATACACATCCTAAAGGATCCATCATTCTTCTTCACAAAAAGAACGGGAGCACCACAAGGTGAAAAGCTAGGACGGATAAAACCTTTGTCAGAGAGTTCCTGCAGCTGCTTAGACAACTCTTGCATCTCAGACGGTGCAAGACGATATGGAGCTCTGGCAATGGGATTTGCACCAGGTACGAGATCAATGCGGAACTCGACTTGGCGTGCCGGGGGTAGACCAGGTAAATCTTCAGGGAAAACTTCAGAATAATCCCGAATGACAGGAATATCTGAAATAGACTTACCCTTACCTTTATCTGCTGTAACATGTGCTAAGAAGGCCACATAGTTCTTCCGCAGATATTTTCGAGCTTTAAAACAAGACATGAACTTGAGACCACTAGATGGTTTCTCACCTTGAACCTGTAGGATCTCGCCTGTCGAAAGCGGCACACGAACGATCTTCTCGAAACAAACTACCTCTGCGTGATGCTTGGATAACCAATCCATACCCACAATGACGTCGAAGCTTCCAAGTTGCATAGGCGTGAGGTTGATAGGAAAAAGATGGTCGTTAAGGTTCAACTGGCAGTTGTGTAGAACAGAATCAAGAACAATGGGTTCACCACTAGCAACTTCTACTGTCAAGGGTTTTCCTAGTTTCATTCTAGAAACGCGAAGCATTGGCTCAAAAGACAATGACACAAAACTCTTGTCGGCACCAGAATCAAAAAGAACAGATGCAGGCTAATTATTATTAAGGAACGTACCGTTCACCACATTATCGTCCGCCTGCGCCTCTTGGGCATTCATGTTGAAGACTCGACCTCGAGTAGGAGCCTGAGCTGGATTCGCATTCACCAATCTTGGACATTGATTACGGTAGTGGGTCAGATCCCCACAGTTATAACAAGCACCTGGTGGGTAGTGTGGTCGTGCAACTTGACCCTGTTGCAGAGCAGGAGGCTGAGCAACTTGTTGAGCCGGGTTCTGAACTGCCTGATTCTGAGCAAACCGACAAACATTGGCAAGATGACCCGACTTCCCACAGTTATTACAGAAACGGCACTGATGTTGCGGCTGATGGTGACTGTTGCATCTATTGCACAAAGGTGCATTCCCTGCCTTGTTAGCTTGGGCAGTGACAGCATAGTTTTGGGAAGCCTTACGCTTCCTTGCCCTTTTCGATGAACCATAATCCTTTCCATTCTTGTTTTGACCTTTCTTGCTATCTTCCTTGTCAGACGACTGTTTCTTGCCCTTGTCACCCTTCCTATGTAACTTATTCTTCTGAATCTGTGACTCAGTCAATGTCGCTGCTAACTCGATAGCCTGACGGAGTGTGGCAGGGTTACTACCAGTAATGATGTCTTGCACTGAGTCAGGTAGGCCGTCGATGTATCTTTCGATAGCCTTGTCGAGTGGGGTAACCATAGTCGGGGAAAGCAGACTCAACTCCTCAAATCTATCAGTATACGCCCTGTGCTCGCCACTATCTTGTTTCAAGTCATCGAACTCTCTCTCCAAAGCTCGCTGTTCATGACGAGGACAGAACTCCCTCATCATAAGGGCCCTAAGTTCGGCCCAAGTTTGTGCTAGAGAAACTTCTGTACCACGGTCTCTCATAACCCCGTTCCACCATGTGAGAGCCCTCTTCTGAAACACACTCGAAGAAAACTCGACCTTGCGATTATCAGGACACTGCACGTGGCGAAAAGTATTCTCAATGCTCTCGAACCATTGAAGAAGCCTAGTCGCTCCTTCAGAACCACTAAACTTGAGTGGTTTAGCCGAGTTAAAATCCTTGTATTTGCATGGAGCATTGTCGTTGTTGTTGGCTTGGTTCCATTGAGCGAAGAGGTTTGGGAATTGAGCAGCCATTTGCTGCACAATTATTTCTGCCAGTTCGGCAGTCGCTATCTGGTTTTCGCATCGAGTAGGCATTCTAAAAGAGGAAAACATGAAAGGAAATGAGTGAGATGATTGGATGAAAAGAATGAGATGAAACAAAAATTGACAACAACAAAGATGGTGGTCATTTGTTCGCATCACAAAGCAACCAAGCGACACACAGTGACTAATCAAAGTAAATGGGTCAGAATAATGTATCACGAAGACATGCTCGCCTATAAGTGAACACTCACCCCAAGAGTTCCCAGGTAAGAGTGACTGGTCCGATTATGTGGACTTGTACGAACACTCTAGCCTTAGACAGAAAACCCAGGGTACAGGCATTCACCCTTCCAGTTTGCATGTGTTCACATTATTTAAAACCCAAAACCTTGACGAGATTTTGAAAACTCAAAGGGGTTCAAAACCATATAACAGAGGGTTCAAAACCTTATAATAGAGGGTTCAAAACCTTGTAATAAATCATTCAAAAACAGAAGATTGTTTTTCAAAAATAGTTTCGGAAAAAATTGGGTTCTTGTTTTGCTAATCACCTAAGGGTAGGTGATGTACATGTTTTAAGATCTAAACACAAGATAACTTGTGTTATGGTCCTAGAAAAGTTATAGTCTAGGTCAAAGAATTACTAATAACCTAATTCCGTATAACCATTGGCTCGGATACCAACTCTTCTTTCACACCCCGACCACGTAGAACATATAAAACGTGGCGGAAACGTCGGGGAGTGTTGTAACAGAATTATTGTTTCACAACCATGGCATACAAAGTTATATTTTATTTATTAAACAAGAGTGTTATATTGTCTTAAACAGGAAACAAAGAGTTCATAACATAATTAAACTAGTCTGTCTTCATTTTTAGTCTCTAAGGCACAGGTCCGCCCTAGTGTCACGATCATCATCCTACGCAAATGCTCCTGAAAACACATGTGAAAATAGGTACGTCAGCATAAAAATGCCTGTGAGATACATAGGATTTGCGAAAAGAGGATTCATGACTTATTAGTTTAGAAAAAGTTGTTTAACAAAAGTCAGTCATGAACCTTGTAAATGGTTTTGTTTTGTAAATCATTCAAAAAGCGATGATATGTATAAATAAGAGAATAATGTAAGGTTAAATGAATAACCAAGTAAAATGAGTTTGTATAAGATAAGTTGTTTTGTAAATCAATGTCTTGTGAAAATAAGTTGTTTATGTAAAACCTAATATGTCAAATATTGAAATGATTTAAGTAACGCTACGACATGTAATGTCATACAAACACTTATATATAGGAAGTACCAGCGGCGTATCCACCATGCTTGTATCATATTACACACGCCTCGTTACTCAAATCACTTACTCAAACCAACCACCAATGTAAATTGTTTATGTATAAATGAATTGTCATGTGTTAATGTGTAAACCATATCGAAATGTCTATTTCCAATGTAAACCACTAAATGTGTATATCAATGTCAAAATGTTTATGTTTAATGTAGATCATTTAATGTGTACCCAAAAATATCATGTATGGTAAGTGAAATATATTGTTCCATTTTAAACAACCCAAATGTCATACCAAAATGTAAGCATGTGATGGAAACAAATGTACTAAGTATGCACACAATGGGCATACATAGCATGAAATGTAATGTGAAACAATGTACTAAGTATGCACACAATGGACATACATAGCATGAAATGTAATGTAAAACAATGTACTAAGTATGCACAAAATGGACATACATAGCATGAAATGTAATGTAAAACAATGTACTAAGTATGCACACAATGGACATACATAGCATGAACACAATGAAATCATGTACTATAAATGTACTAATGAACATAGCAAGTATATGATGTGAAAGCAGGAAAGCACGAAAGTAACAAGTAGGCACATGTGTTTCACCCCAAAATAGTTTGGAAAACAGTAAAAGAGGGGTCTATGTACTCACTTGAGATTGCTCAGTAGTCCTTGAGTGACAACCAAACAATGCTAGAGATCACGGATATCAAACGGCACCTAATATAGGTAACTATGTTAATAAACCGGACCTAAATCGGAGGATCGGATAGAATGAGGGTTCGTAAACCAAACGAGTATGGAGACTCGTGTAATATGGTTTAACAAAGCCCACATACTAAATGAAACCTAACATAAGTGCTTACGACCCATTACGACCCGTTTAGGTAGCTTATGCTACTTTAACGCGTCGTTCGCGTGAAACGCATTCGGACCGCCTAACTATTCCTATGACAAGTAAAATATGCCTTAACATGCCTAATATTGTCGCCAAATCAATTTAGATGTCAAAAGTTATGTCACATATGTTTATAATGAATTTTGGCATCAAAGGGGTATTTTGGTAATTTACCTAAGGCATATAAACTACATATCATACAACTACTTAAACGTCGTGACCATAAGGGACTACAACCATCGTGATTACAATCACGTTGCGAAGTTCAAACGAACTTCGCATTGACCATAAACTGGTCAATGCAGAAAGTCAAACAAAGTTTGACTTTCGGACTCGAAAAGCAATAAAAGAACAAAGGAACACTTACAAAGGGTCCCCGAATGCTAATCTCGATCCAAGTAGCTCAGGTATGAAACAATGGTTTCAACTTAGCGTTTCTCAAATCAAAATTCTTGTGGGTTTTGCAATGAAGTGGGTTGGGTATTTATAGGATTTGTAGAGCCGTTAAGATCGTTTCTTGGAAACCGTGCTTTGATCTTGTCCATACATGTGCACACATGGTTTTGTAATACCATGTGCACTCAATACCAACCCATAGATTTCCCAAAACCATGTGCAACAAGTGGAACGGACCAGATTCGATGTTTCTGCCATTCTGCTGTCTGAAGACCCCTTACGGACCGTAAGGGTTTGGCTTACGGTCCGTAAGCCAGTGACTTTGCAGAAATGGCAGTTTTGGTCCCTGTAGTGTAATAATGCCATTTCCGACGCGTTTAAGGCCCGTTAACCCCATTTCAAAGCTCTAAAATGAAGTTAAAGTATAGAGAACTTAAAATGTGCTCAAAATTATCTCGGATGTCGGTTCTTTTGGTCGTATGATCGCGATGTTCGGTTAATTGCGACGAAATGCGCATAAGCGCGAAAAACGATCCAAATGACGCGACGAATGGATTTTTGACAAGCCAAACACTAAAGCATAATATTATAATGCTTACATAATTTTTTGGATTTCCGGATGTATTCAGAACGTAAGTTATGCACGAAAGTGCAAACTTATGCACTTTTTGGCACTTTTAGTCCTTGAATGACCCAAAAGTTTTTTTAGCACACCGAACCCCTCAAAGCCTATTTCTAAGCTAGGTAAAGGATATTTATGGTATGTTTAACTTATGGTCATGTTCTGGAATGTCTGTTACAATTCAAATTGGCATACTTTCGCAGTTTGTCAAATTTAGTCCCTGTAAGCTAATTAACTTGTTTTTACCAATATCCTGTTCCAGCATCCTGGTTGTGATCATTTATCATGTAATTAGAATATAATTCAAGATACTATCCAGGATATGGGCTGAGAATTTCACCCATAACAATTCCAACATGTATGGTAAGGATATCTGTTTTCAACATTCCAGTATATGTTTGGTTAATCAGCACATAATACGATAAGATTGAAACTACTCCCTTTTTCTGTAGACTCCGCTGCAATCTTCGATCTTGAGGAGCTTGACAGTTACTCCAAGCCTGACCTGGCCGGTTGATTCTTGGGTGGCGAAGCTGAAGGATCTTGGAGGAAATCCTGTGTCGCATCCTGCCAGGTCTGGATCCGGTGAGCCTTCAAAGGCGGTTGAGGTGGCGGTCGAAGCAGGAGAGAAGGTGGATGCTGGAGCGGATGCTGGCCAGGATGCTGGTCGTGATGAAGCCAAGAATGTTGCTGAAGGTGCTGCCACCTAAGAGCAGCGAAGTGGGCAATGATGGATAATGATGCCTAGGCCGGAGTCCACTTTTTCAAATGGTCTGTAACGCTTAAACAATTAACATTTCCTGCAGTAGAACAATTTTAATTTCTTGCAAGTAGAATAGTATAACAGTTAAAGGTGGAGGGATCCCGTTGTTTCAGGATGAAGCCTTTATATGTTTTTTGAACAATTTACATTCTTGGTGGATGGGTCTCGGTTTGAGATAAAGCCAAGAATGTAAAATTTTGAATCGTTAATATTAGACTAATCTTACGACCTTATCTCTGTGTTATATGTTGCTTCAGAAAATTTATTCAAAGTATCTTGATCAAGATATTAGCATGATTTTGACTTTTCTACCATTCTTGTTTCAAAATGTTTTATAAAAACTTAGTAAAACGTAACTTTTCATAAAAAATCTCACTTATTTAGATAAGGCCTTCAAACTTAGGAGAATTAAGAATCCATACCATAAACACTTAGGTAGTAACCTTCATTCTTAACCTTAGGACCATTCGCAATGTCCCCAGCATATATGTCCCATGTCTGTGCAGGATGTTGCATCAGCATATAACATGCCTATGTTTTTCTTGACTTAGCGATTGAGCTTTGCAACTTTTCATCGACAAAGAAATGTGTAGGAACACGATTGTGATTTAACACAACTTTGGGAATCATCCAAAATTCCATGTTTCACTGGGGATAAACCCATAATTTACTAGGGATAAACCCATAATTTACCGGGGATAAACCCTTAATATCCTAGGGATAAACCCTTAGTATCCTGGGGATAAACCCTTGTTTTCATGCGCTACAGACGGGAGTGTATAAACTCCAAGACTTAGAAAGGTGAAAACCCTTTAAACCTTAGAGAGTATGAAAATACCCTTTCGTGAGAGAGGGTGGTCAATCCTCATATACCTTAAGGATCCAGGATATAGCCAGTAATAACGAAATTGTCAGCCACTGTTACATGAACTAGTCCCGCTATCTTGAACTATTCCTGGATAACTTGCACTCCAGGCGGGGTGTTTAAACCCAATTCGAGAGAAAGGTGAATACCTTTAAACCTTTGAAGGGATAAGGATCCCTTAAACGTGAGAGAGGGGGCCAATCCTCTATTCTTTCGATTCATCTTGAGTATATATCCAGGAGTAACATCCTGAAGCGTATCCTACAAAACACCTTTAAACTAAGGTGGGTGTTAGCTTGGCTAACACCCCTCCGATGCTTAAGTTAGTATTGGGTGTTAAAGAATAAATTAAATCAAACATATTAAAAAGAGATAGAATTCATACCATCCTGAGTTAGAAATTAAATTCTAAACTTACTTGAAATAAAGCTTAAGGTGTATAGCATTCTAGGATCTTGGCAACATATCCCCTTCCATATTCTTGAGTCGGTATGCTCCTTTCCCAGATTCTGATTCAATTTCATAGGGTCCTTCCCATTTTGGAGCCAATTTTCCATCAGCAGGGTTGGTTGTATTCTGGAAAGCTTTCCTCAACACCCAATCTCCAACTTGAAATCTTCTAGTCCTTAAATTCTTGTTATATGACTTGGCTATCCTCTACTTGTATGCTGCCATCCTCAGCTTTGTTGCATCTCTAGTTTCATCAACAGTATCCAGCTCTTGACATAAGACTTCAGGATTTGATTCAGGATCTCGTAGGCTTGATCTTGCTGTCAGTATCACCATTTCCGTCGGGATCACTGCTTCTTCCCCGAACACCAAAGAAAATGGGGTTTGCCCAGTAGCATTCTTCACAGTTGTTCTATCAGCCCATAGAACAAATGGTAGTTCTTCTGCCACTTTCCTTTTTTGGCACCTAACCTCTTTTTCAAGTTATTGACAATTATCTTGTTCGAGGATTCTGCCTGTCCGTTTGCTTGAGGATGTACTGGAGTTGATGTGATCATCTTGATTCCCCAACTTTTGCAAAAATGAGTAGCTCTTTTCCTGATGAATTAAGAGTCGTTATCACAAATTACCTCAGCTGGCACTCCAAACCTTTTCAGGATATTCCTCTTTATGAAGGATACCACTTCTTGATCTCTGACTTGAACAAAGGCTTCGGCTTCGACCCACTTGGAGAAATAATCCGTCATTGCTAGCATAACAACTTAACCTCCTGGAGCTTTTGGGAGTTTCCCCACTATATCCATACCCCATTTCATGAATGGCCAAGGGGAAACAATAGGATATAATGGCTCAACAGGCTGATGTAGTATATTGATGTGCCTCTGACATGCATCACATCTTCGAGCATATTCTGCATCATCCTTTCTCATAGTTGGCCAATAGTATCCCGTTCTTAGCACCTTCGAGAACAATGATCTGCCCCCAGTATGATTGCCACAGTCTCCTTCATGTACATCCTGAAGTACCTCCTTGATCTCAGGATCCTCCAAGCATCTTAGGTATGGACCTGCAAGAGACTTCTTATACAAAACATTGTTTATAATAGTGAAACGAGATACCTTCATTCTGATAGCCTTAGGTGTCACAACCCCCGATCCCTTATCTGTTTCGGGAACGGGCGGACGCGAACTCAGAGTTTCGGTGGTATCAGTTTGTTAATTTGGCAGCGGAAATTACATCAGGACCGTAGTTAGGAAATATTTATCAGAGTAAAACCACCATATTTAATATTAATAATCACATGGGCAAAACCCAAGTTTCTTATTACAATACGTTTATAGGGATAAACCCTATTTTATTGAATTTAAAACATCGTTTATTAGATAACTTTTATAGCCACATTTTTCCCAAGCCTTCAGTGCTCTCCAGCTGGCTTTTTACTAATTGGCTGTCACATTGTGTTACCTGAAACGCGTTTTAAAAACATTTGTCAGTGGGAAATACTGGTGAGTGAATCCCAGTTTAATCAAGAAACATTTTATCAATTAAAACAGTATTGAGAGCGATCACATTGTTTATTTCTACACAATTACTCATTCAGTACTGTCAATCCTGACTTGCGGGTCATATTACACATTGGCTAACTCATTGTCCAATGGTAACGTACTGTCATCCTGACTTACTACTCGCAGTAGTAAATTTTGTATACAAAACCCCAACATACCGGCAGTAATTGAAGAACTACAAAGACTCAATCACCTCTTAATCATTTTGTAAAGCATTTAAGGTTTTGTAAAGTATTACAAAAAGGTTAACAAAAAGAGGATAAACTCACATTGCTATCTTAGACTTCGCGTAAGGGTTTCCTGGGAATAATCTATAATTTATACAAAAGTACATAGGTTAGTATCATAACCCTTTGAAAATATTAATGATACCTTCCCCGAGACGGTATTCCAACAACTTCGTCGGGCAGAACCACGACAGTTGTTACGGAACCCTAAATCAATCGGGCAGCGTATCTATTACGAAACTGGGGTTATAATACTTACAATGGGGCAGAACCTCGCTAATTAGGGGGTATAATACTTGAATATTATGCCTATATCTTCAGAAATTCGCTTAAGAAAGAAAAGAAATGAACGAGGAATACTGAAACCCGATGCCTGCTTATATAGTTGCTGAAACTCGGTCTCACGCGGCCCGCGTAGAAGATAAGCGGGGCTTACGCGGCCCGTGTCATAGCCCGGGTAGGGTTTAGGTGATCCGGGTCATCGCCTAGACTCGCCACGATGTCGACACATGTCGGCTTCTGGTGTCTCTGCGTTGTTGATCTCACGCGGCCCGCGTAAGTGTTAAGGTGAGCTTACGCGGCCCGCCTTAACTTAAAATTCCACCGAAATCAAGTTTCAGCCTTGATACCGCCCGTGTGAGTGTTGGGGTGGGTCTACGCGGCCCGCCTCAACTCAAAATTTCAATTTTATTTATTTTAAATACCATTTAATGTATTTCAGACTCAGTTTTCACATACGGGGTGTATTTAAAGACATAATGGGACATTTTTTTAAAAATATACTGAGGTGTCGGAAATATTATGAGGGTGTCGGTTTTATTGAGGGTTGTTACATTCTCCCCACCTTGTTTTAGAGCTCGTCCTCGAGATCTACTGGAACAAGTGCGGATATCTCTTTTGCATTTCAGATTCAAGCTCCCATGTGTACTCAGGTCCTGTTTTGGAGTCCTACTTTACTTTGACCAGAACTAGTCTCTTATGCTTGAGATTCTTGACTTTCTTGTCTTCAATCTGTAGAGGTCTTTCTATAAACTTGAGTTGTTCATTTACCTCTATATCCTTAAGAGGTACTATTAGCGATTCATTAGCTAAGCATTTCTTGAGATTAGATACATGAAACACATCATGTATTCCTGCCATTTCCTCTGGCAGTTGTAGCTGATAGGCTATTGGTCCTATTCTTCTAATAATCTCAAAAGGTCTAATATGCCTGGGACTTAGCTTTCCCCGTTTGATGAATCTTACAACTCCTTTCCAAGGAGAGACTTTCAACAATACTTTATCTCCGACTTGAAATTCCAAGGGTTTGCGTCGGTTATCAGCATAGCTCTTCTGTCGATCACGTGCTGCTTTCAGTCGTTCCTTGACTTGAATGATCTTGTCGGTTTTTTCTTGCACTATCTCAGGTCCAGATAGTTGCTTTTCCCCAATTTCTGCCCAACAGACAGGGGTTCGACACTTTCGTCCATAAAGTGCTTCGAATGGTGCAGCATTGATACTTGTGTGATAACTGTTATTATAAGAAAATTCTATTAAAGGTAAGTGATCGTCCCAATTACCTCCGAAATCAATTACACAAGCTCTAAGCATGTACTCCATTATTTGAATTGTCCTTTCGCTTTGTCCATCTGTTTGAGGATGATAAGTTGTGCTCAATTTTAACTTGGTTCCCATTGCCTTTTGGAAACTTGACCCAAAATGAGAGGTAAATCGGCTATCTCTATCAGAAACAATTGATAAAGGAATGCCATGTAAAGAAACAATTTCATTTACATACAATTTAGCTAACTGTTCCATACTGAAAGTTTCTTTCATTGGTAGGAAATGAGCTGACTTCGTTAGCCTATCTACAATTAACCAGATTGTATCATTGCCTTTCTTTGTTTTGGGTAATTTAGTTACAAAATCCATTGTTATTAATTCCCATTTCCATACCGGCATTTATAATTGTTGTAATAGACCTGAGGGTTTCTGGTGTTCAGCTTTGACTTGTGAACAAGTTAAACATTTAGAAACATAGGCTGCTATGTCTTTCTTCATTCCTATCCACGAAATTTTTCCTTAAATCCTGGTACATTTTATCATTTCCTGGGTGCATTGTATATTTGGACTTATGGGCTTCTTCTAATATATGATGATGTAGGTTTCCTAATTTAGGTATCCATATTCTCTTTTTATGGAATCTCCAAATTCCATTTGTTCCTTGTTCTAACTCTTTAATCATACCTTTCAATTTTTCAGCATCATCCTTGATTACTGATTCTTGTGCTTCTCTTATTTGGTCATTTAAATCTACTTGTAGATTTAATTTAAGAGAACATACTCTTTTTGGCTTTTCATGATACTTTCGGCTTAAAGCATCTGCCACTACATTTGCTTTTCCTTCATGATACTGGATATCACAATCACAATCACTAAGCATCTCCATCCAGCGTCTTTGTCTCATATTCAAGTCTTTTTGCTTGAAAACATACCTTAAACTCTTATGATCAGTAAATACGGTAAACTTACTACCATAAAGATAATGTCTCCAAATCTTAAGGGCAAAAATTATTGCTCCTAACTCTAGATCATGGGTTGAGTAATTCTCTTCATGATTCTTAAGTTGTCTAGATGCATAAGCTATAACCTTTTGTCGTTGCATTAATACACATCCATAACCTAATTTAGAAGCGTCACAATAGACTACAAAGTTTTCAGTTCCTTCTGGTAACGCTAGTATGGGTGTATGGGTTAATCTTTGCTTAAGGATTCTAAAGGCTTTTTCTTGTTTTAATCCCCATTCAAACTTAGCAGATTTACAGGTTAGCTTAGTTAAGTGAATGGCTATTCTAGAAAAATCTTGAATAAATCTTCTATAATAACCGGCCAATCCTAAGAAACTTCTAACCTCGGTTGGTGATTCACGGGTCTTCCATTTAGTAATCGCCTCGATCTTTGTGGGATCCACATGAATTCCTTCATGATTAACTAAACGTCCAAGAAACTGTACCTGTTCTAACCAAAATTCGCACTTAGAAAATTTAGCATAAAGCTTTTCCTTTCTTAATAAACTTAAGAGTGCGTGTTAATGCTTTGCATGATCCTCTTTATACTTAGAGTAAATGAGAATATCATCTATGAAGACGATTATGAATTTATCCAAATATGGCTTACATATTCGGTTCATCATGTCCATAAATGCGGCCGGGGCATTGGTTAAACCAAATGGCATGACAGTAAATTCATAATGGCCGTACCTTGTTCTGAATGCAGTCTTAGGTATGTCTTCTTCCTGTACCTTTAATTGATGATATCCTGACCTTAAATCGATTTTAGAGAAAAATCGAGCTCCTTGTAGTTGATCAAACAGATCATCGATTCTTGGTAATGGGTACCGGTTTTTAATCGTAACCTTGTTTAATTCACGGTAGTCAATGCACATACGCATTGATCCGTCCTTCTTTTTAACAAACAATATCGGCGCTCCCCATGGCGACGAACTAGGTTGTATAAATCCTTTCTCTAACAATTCGTCTAATTGTTTCTTCAATTCTTGCATTTCTGCAGGTGCCAAACGATAAGGTGCTTTGGCAATTGGTGTTGTTCCTGGTATTAAATGGATTCTGAATTCAACTTCCCTATCTGGAGGTTGCCCTGGCAATTCTTCTGGAAATATATCTGAAAACTGAGACACTACTGGGATGTCTTTTCGTTCTTTTCCTTTAGCATTAGTGATTATGGAAATCAAACACACTATAGAACCTTTTCTTATATAACTTGCAGTTTTCATCACAGAGATGAATTTTGTGGATCTAGATGGTTTATCTCCTTTAATTGTGATCATTTTACCTTTTGGTGAATTTACTTGAATTGACTTTTGATCACATAAAATAATGGCTTTATTGGCTATTAACCAATCCATTCCTAAAACAACATCGAATCCTGCCAGATTCATGGGATAAAGGTTTGCAATAAATTTCTGATTTAAAATTTCTATGCTTGTTCCTTGCAAGATTTCAGAAATACTAACAGTTTCTCCATTAGCTGTCTCTACTAAGCATTCTTGTGGTAGTTTAGTTAATGACTGATTTAGAAATTTGCAAAATGATGTATTAATAAAACTTTGGTTTGCACCAGAGTCAAATAATACTTTAGCAGAAACATCATTAACTAAAAACGTACCAGCTATGATATCTGGAATCATCTTGGCTTCATCTGCAGTCAGAACAAATGCTCTAGCATTTTGAGTATTTTTGTTGTTTGTAGCTGGAGCTAATTTTGGGCAATTAGACTTGATATGACCTTGTTCTCCGCAGTTGTAACATATCTTGTTGTTAGTTTTCTTCCTTGTGTCCCGATATTTTGCAAAAGTTACAGTATATGGAGCATCTTCCTAAATGCTTTCTTTTGCAATTCTTACAGTAAGGTGTAGAGGTAGAACATATATTTTTCCCATGATTAAAATCTCCAGAACGAAATTCTTGTGTGAGCTTCTAGGTTAGGTTCCTCCTTTGATCCTCCTCTCGGGTACGGATTAATTCATCTGTCAAGGTATTTTCTAGTTCTACAGCTTCTTCTATGGTTTGAGGTCTATCTGCCTTGACTACGTGTCTTATCTCTCCAATTAATCCCCAGATATAACAGGAGATTAACACTGGTTCTGGTGAAGCAAGAGTTGGCACTATTCTAGCATATTCGAAGAATATTTTAGTATATCCCTTACTATCCACACCAGTCATCCTAAGGTTTAGGAATTTGTTTGCTATCTGTTCCTTCTCATTGGGTGGGCAGAATTTCCTTTCTACCTTATTCTTAAATTCTTCCCATCCCATATTGTAGGTTCTATCACTTCCTCTTGATTTGAGGATAATGTTCCACCATTCTAGTGCTGAATTCTTAAACAGATTCGAGGCAAACAATATCTTATCTTCTTCAGCAAACTTGCTTATTCTTAAGACTGCCTCAGTCTTCTCTATCCAGCGTAGAGTTGCAATGGCCCCTTCCTTGCCCGAGAATTCCATGGTTTACAAGACCATAATTCTTTATAAGAACAACCGTAAGATACGGTTCTTCTCCTTTTGGGAATGGACATTTGAAGTACGGGTCCATTGTTCACGCTGTGTTCTGGTTCAATTGGTCGCTTACTGCTATGCTTACTTTTATTATTCGCTTCTTGAATCGTTTGAATAATAAATGGCATTGCATCTATGATTCCTTGTGCCACTATATGTTGAACAGCACTATTATCCATTTGGTTTCCATTGTTATTGATGCTTGGATTCTCATTAACCACGTTAATTTTACTCTGGTTATCATTATTCAGATTTTCTTGATTTCCTTCATCGGCCATCTGAATTTTAAACATTTACCTCATATTAATATCACAAGATAATATAGTTAATCACATGAGACGCAATCTAGCCAAAAACGTCGATCATTGTTACTTTTACTTTATTTCCATATACTATTATGCATCTATTACATACTAGTACTGAAATACAAATTTCAATACCAACAAAAATAGAATCACAGTAATAGTAATATGTATCCGTACACACATATTTTATTTTATTTTTATTATACTATACTATATTATATTATATTATATTATATTATATTATATTATATTATATTATATTATATTATATTATATTATATTATATTATATTATATTATATTATATTATATTATATTATATTATATTATATTATATTATATTATATTATATTATATTATATTATATTATATTATATTATATTATATTATTACTATCTTCTCCATCACATCACGGATATCGATTTATCCAAAAATCCATATTGCGCTCATCGTATTTCCATACGAGACGCTCTCCCACCTGACGCATTCTCTCACTGCTTTCTAAAATTTCCTCACCAAATGTCCTAAGTTCTTGTACGTTTTCTGCACTCATTGGGGGTGCAGGTTCTAGGACTGGGTTCGGAATCTGGGGTGCGGGTTCCTGATATGGGGGTGAAAGTGCCTGAAATCGGTAAGGATCTTCTAAGATCTCCCTAATGTAGTTGTCATGGTAATAGGGATCTAAATGGCCCATACCTGGATAGGCTTCTTTGTTCTGTATGGGTGTGTCTTCATGTATCAGGTAACGTTGCACAAAGTCCCTATTGTCGTCCCACCAGGGGTCGTAATTTGGGTCTAGGGTGTTTGGTGCTTGTACCCTAGGGATTTCCTCTGGGTTGAAGTCATGCATCTCCACTTGGTTTTCAGGGTTTTCTATCTCCATGGGTTGGTCTGGGATTAGTGGTTGGGATATGGAAATTGGCTAGGCTTCTATTAAGCATATCCTGTGTATGGGCATCTGTCTTTCGCTTAGCGGCTACTATAACTCTTTGTTGTTGCAACTTTCGCATTCTTTTCCTACGCGCAAAGGCTTCCTTACTGAACCATCCTCGTTTCTTATGAGGGAATGGCTCTTCTGACTGAGCTTTAAAGGCAAACATTCGTTCTTCCTGATCAGCAGAATACCCAGAAAGGGCAGGCTGTGAAGAGGTACCTTCACTCCTAGGTGAATCAGACAAATGATGACACATGTCTGAGGGTCCTTGATCACTCATACTGTAAACTAACAAATAGTCAAATAATACATAACAAATAATTACAGTTATGGACGTATTTCCGTAATTCATTTCCTGACACAAAATTTAGAATTTAAGTGTTAGCAGAACACTTCTTTGGCTCAGACTAGTGGCTAGGCTCTGATACCACCTTCTGTCGTAACCCCCGATCCCTTATCTGTCCCGGGAATGGGCGGACGCGAACTCAGAGTTTCGGTGGTATCAGTTGGTTAATTTGGCAGCGGAAATTACATCAGGACCGTAGTTAGGAAATATTTATTAGAGTAAAACCACCATATTCAATATTGATAATAACATGGGCAAAACCCAAGTTTCTTATTACAATACGTTTATAGGGATAAACCCTATTATATTGAATTTAAAACATCGTTTATTAGATAACTTTTATAGCCACATTTTTCACTAGCCTTCAGTGCTCTCCAGCTGGCTTTTTACTAATTGGCTGTCACATTGTGTTACCTGAAACGCGTTTTAAAAACATTTGTCAGTGGGAAACACTGGTGAGTGAATCCTAGTTTAATCAAGAAACATTTTATCAATTAAAACAGTATTGAGAGCGATCACATTGTTTATTTCTACACAATTACTCATTCAGTACTGTCAATCCTGACTTGCAGGTCATATTTCACATTGGCTAACTCATTGTCCAATGGTAACGTACTGTCATCCTGACTTACTACTCGCATTAGTAAATTTTGTATACAAAACCCCAACATACCGGCAGTAATTGAAGAACTACAAAGACTCAATCACCGCTTAATCATTTTGTAAAGCATTTAAGGTTTTGTAAAGTATTACAAAAAGGTTAACAAAAAGAGGATAAACTCACATTGTTATCTTAGACTTCGCGTAAGGGTTTCCTGGGAATAATCTATAATTTATACAAATCTACATAGGTTAGTATCATAACCCTTTGAAAATATTAATGATACCCTCCCCGAGACGGTATTCCAACAACTACGTCGGGCAGAACCACGACAGTTGTTACGGAACCCTAAATCAATCGGGCAGCGTATCTATTACGAAACTGGGGTTATAATACTTACAACGGGGCAGAACCTCGCTAATTAGGGGGTATAATAATTGAATATTATGCCTATATCTTCAGAAATTCGCTTAAGAAAGAAAAGAAATGAACGAGGAATACTGAAACCCGATGCCTGCTTATATAGTTGCTAAAACTAGGTCTCACGCGGCCCGCGTAGAAGATAAGCGGGGCTTACGCAGCCCGCGTCGTAGCCCGGGTAGGTTTTAGGTGATCCGGGTCATCGCCTAGACTCGCCACGATGTTGACACGTGTCGGCCTCTGGTGTCTCTGCGTTGTTGATCTCACGCGGCCCGCGTAAGTGTTAAGGTGAGCTTACGCGGCCCTCCTTAACTTAAAATTCCACCGGAATCAAGTTTCAGCCTTGATTCCTATCCACGAAATTTTTCCTTAAATCCTGGTACATTTTATCATTTCCTGGGTGCATTGTATATTTGGACTTATGGGCTTCTTCTAATATATGATGATGTAGGTTTCCTAATTTAGGTATCCATATTCTCTTTTTATGGAATCTCCAAATTCCATTTGTTCCTTGTTCTAACTCTTTAATCATACCTTTCAATTTTTCAGCATCATCCTTGATTACTGATTCTTGTGCTTCTCTTATTTGGTCATTTAAATCTACTTGCAGATTTAATTTAAGAGAACGTACCCTTTTTGGCTTTTCATGATACTTTCGGCTTAAAGCATCTGCCACTACATTTGCTTTTCCTTCATGATACTGGATATCACAATCACAATCACTAAGCATCTCCATCCAGCGTCTTTGTCTCATATTCAAGTCTTTTTGCTTGAAAACATACCTTAAACTCTTATGATCAGTAAATACGGTAAACTTACTACCATAAAGATAATGTCTCCAAATCTTAAGGGCAAAAATTATTGCTCCTAACTCTAGATCATGGGTTGAGTAATTCTCTTCATGATTCTTAAGTTGTCTAGATGCATAAGCTATAACCTTTTGTCGTTGCATTAATACACATCCATAACCTAATTTAGAAGCGTCACAATAGACTACAAAGTTTTCAGTTCCTTCTGGTAACGCTAGTATGGGTGTATGGGTTAATCTTTGCTTAAGGATTCTAAAGGCTTTTTCTTGTTTTAATCCCCATTCAAACTTAGCAGATTTACAGGTTAGCTTAGTTAAGTGAATGGCTATTCTAGAAAAATCTTGAATAAATCTTCTATAATAACCGGCCAATCCTAAGAAACTTCTAACCTCGGTTGGTGATTCACGGGTCTTCCATTTAGTAATCGCCTCGATCTTTGTGGGATCCACATGAATTCCTTCATGATTAACTAAACGTCCAAGAAACTGTACCTGTTCTAACCAAAATTCGCACCTAGAAAATTTAGCATAAAGCTTTTACTTTCTTAATAAACTTAAGAGTGCGTGTTAATGCTTTGCATGATCCTCTTTATACTTAGAGTAAATGAGAATATCATCTATGAAGACGATTATGAATTTATCCAAATATGGCTTACATATTCGGTTCATCATGTCCATAAATGCGGCTGGGGCATTGGTTAAACCAAATGGCATGACAGTAAATTCATAATGGCCATACCTTGTTCTGAATGCGGTCTTAGGTATGTCTTCTTCCTGTACCTTTAATTGATGATATCCTGACCTTAAATCGATTTTAGAGAAAAATCGAGCTCCTTGTAGTTGATCAAACAGATCATCGATTCTTGGTAATGGGTACCGGTTTTTAATCGTAACCTTGTTTAATTCACAGTAGTCAATGCACATACGCATTGATCCGTCCTTCTTTTTAACAAACAATATCGGCGCTCCCCATGGCGACGAACTAGGTTGTATAAATCCTTTCTCTAACAATTCGTCTAATTGTTTCTTCAATTCTTGCATTTCTGCAGGTGCCAAACGATAAGGTGCTTTGGCAATTGGTGTTGTTCCTGGTATTAAATGGATTCTGAATTCAACTTCCCTATCTAGAGGTTGCCCTGGCAATTCTTCTGGAAATATATCTGAAAACTGAGACACTACTGGGATGTCTTTTAGTTCTTTTCCTTTAGCATTAGTGATTATGGAAATCAAACACACTATAGAACCTTTTCTTATATAACTTGCAGTTTTCATCACAGAGATGAATTTTGTGGATCTAGATGGTTTATCTCCTTTAATTGTGATCATTTTACCTTTTGGTGAATTTACTTGAATTGACTTTTGATCACATAAAATAATGGCTTTATTGGCTATTAACCAATCCATTCCTAAAACAACATCGAATCCTGCCAGATTCATGGGATAAAGGTTTGCAATAAATTTCTGATTTAAAATTTCTATGCTTGTTCCTTGCAAGATTTCAGAAATACTAACAGTTTCTCCATTAGCTGTCTCTACTAAGCATTCTTGTGGTAGTTTAGTTAATGACTGATTTAGAAATTTGCAAAATGATGTATTAATAAAACTTTGGTTTGCACCAGAGTCAAATAATACTTTAGCAGAAACATCATTAACTAAAAACGTACCAGCTATGACATCTGGAATCATCTTGGCTTCATCTGCAGTCAGAACAAATGCTCTAGCATTTTGAGTATTTTTGTTGTTTGTAGCTGGAGCTAATTTTGGGCAATTAGACTTGATATGACCTTGTTCTCCGCAGTTGTAACATATCTTGTTGTTAGTTTTCTTCCTTGTGTCCCGATATTTTGCAAAAGTTACAGTATATGGAGCATCTTCCTAAATGCTTTCTTTTGCAATTCTTACAGTAAGGTGTAGAGGTAGAACATATATTTTTCCCATGATTAAAATCTCCAGAACGAAATTCTTGTGTGAGCTTCTAGGTTAGGTTCCTCCTTTGATCCTCCTCTCGGGTACGGATTAATTCATCTGTCAAGGTATTTTCTAGTTATACAGCTTCTTCTATGGTTTGAGGTCTAGCTGCCTTGACTACGTGTCTTATCTCTCCAATTAATCCCCAGATATAACAGGAGATTAATACTGGTTCTGGTGAAGCAAGAGTTGGCACTATTCTAGCATATTCGAAGAATATTTTAGTATATCCCTTACTATCCACACCAGTCATCCTAAGGTTTAGGAATTTGTTTGCTATCTATTCCTTCTCATTGGGTGGGCAGAATTTCCTTTCTACCTTATTCTTAAATTCTTCCCATCCCATATTGTAGGTTCTATCACTTCCTCTTGATTTGAGGATAATGTTCCACCATTCTAGTGCTGAATTCTTAAACAGATTCGAGGCAAACAATATCTTATCTTCTTCAGCACACTTGCTTATTCTTAAGACTGCCTCAGTCTTCTCTATCTAGCGTAGAGTTGCAATGGCCCCTTCCTTGCCCGAGAATTCCATGGTTTACAAGACCATAATTCTTTATAAGAACAACCGTAAGATACGGTTCTTCTCCTTTTGGGAATGGACATTTGAAGTACGGGTCCATTGTTCACGCTGTGTTCTGGTTCAATTGGTCGCTTACTGCTATGCTTACTTTTATTATTCGCTTCTTGAATCGTTTGAATAATAAATGGCATTGCATCTATGATTCCTTGTGCCACTATATGTTGAACAGCACTATTATCCATTTGGTTTCCATTGTTATTGATGCTTGGATTCTCATTAACCACGTTAATTTTACTCTGGTTATCATTATTCAGATTTTCTTGATTTCCTTCATCGGCCATCTGAATTTTAAACATTTACCTCATATTAATATCATAAGATAATATAGTTAATCACATGAGACGCAATCTAGCCAAAAATGTCGATCATTGCGACTTTTACTTTATTTCCATATACTATTATGCATCTATTACACACTAGTACTGAAATACAAATTTCAATACCAACAAAAATAGAATCACACTAATAGTAATATGTATCCGTACACACATATTTTATTTTATTTTTATTATATTATATTATATTATATTATATTATATTATATTATATTATATTATATTATATTATATTATATTATATTATATTATATTATATTATATTATATTATATTATATTATATTATATTATATTATATTATATTATATTATATTATATTATATTATATTATATTCTCCATCTCATCACGGATATCGATTTATCCAAAAATCCATATTGCGCTCATCGTATTTCCATACGAGACGCTCTCCCACCTGACGCATTCTCTCACTGCTTTCTAAAATTTCCTCACCAAATCTCCTAAGTTCTTGTACGTTTTCTGCACTCATTGGCGGTGCAGGTTCTCGGACTGGGTTCGGAATCTGGGGTGCGGGTTCCTGATATGGGGGTGAAAGTGCCTGAAATCGGTAAGGATCTTCTAAGATATCCCTAATGTAGTTGTCATGGTAATAGGGATCTAAATGGCCCATACCTGGATAGGCTTCTATGTTCTGTATGGGTGTGTCTTCATGTATCAGGTAACGTTGCACAAAGTCCCTATTATCGTCCCACCAGGGGTCGTAATTTGGGTCTAGGGGGTTTGGTGCTTGTACCCTAGGGATTTCCTCTGGGTTGAAGTCATGCATCTCCACTTGGTTTTCAGGGTTTTCTATCTCCATGGGTTGGTCTGGGATTAGTGGTTGGGATATGGAAATTGGCTAGGCTTCTATTAAGCATATCCTGTGTATGGGCATCTGTCTTTCGCTTAGCGGCTGCTAGAACTCTTTGTTGTTGCAACTTTCGCATTCTTTTCCTACGCGCAAAGGCTTCCTTACTGAACCATCCTCGTTTCTTATGAGTGAATGGCTCTTCTGACTGAGCTTTAAAGGCAAAGATTCGTTCTTCCTGATCAGCAGAATACCCAGAAAGGGCAGGCTGTGAAGAGGTACCTTCACTCCTAGGTGAATCAGACAAATGATGACACATGTCTGAGGGTCCTTGATCACTCATACTGTAAACTAACAAATAGTCAAATAATACATAACAAATAATTACAGTTATGCACGTATTTCCGTAATTCATTTCCTGACACAAAATTTAGAATTTAACTGTTAGCAGAACACTTCTTTGGCTCAGACTAGTGGCTAGGCTCTGATACCACCTTCTGTCGTAACCCCCGATCCCTTATCTGTCCCGGGAATGGGCGGACGCGAACTCAGAGTTTCGGTGGTATCAGTTGGTTAATTTGGCAGCGGAAATTACATCAGGACCGTAGTTAGGAAATATTTATTAGAGTAAAACCACCATATTTAATATTAATAATAACATGGGCAAAACCCAAGTTTCTTATTACAATACGTTTATAGGGATAAACCCTATTATATTGAATTTAAAACATCGTTTATTAGATAACTTTTATAGCCACATTTTTCACTAGCCTTCAGTGCTCTCCAGCTGGCTTTTTACTAATTGGCTGTCACATTGTGTTACCTGAAACGCGTTTTAAAAACATTTGTCAGTGGGAAACACTGGTGAGTGAATCCTAGTTTAATCAAGAAACATTTTATCAATTAAAACAGTATTGAGAGCGATCACATTGTTTATTTCTACACAATTACTCATTCAGTACTGTCAATCCTGACTTGCAGGTCATATTTCACATTGGCTAACTCATTGTCCAATGGTAACGTACTGTCATCCTGACTTACTACTCGCATTAGTAAATTTTGTATACAAAACCCCAATATACCGGCAGTAATTGAAGAACTACAAAGACTCAATCACCGCTTAATCATTTTGTAAAGCATTTAAGGTTTTGTAAAGTATTACAAAAAGGTTAACAAAAAGAGGATAAACTCACATTGTTATCTTAGACTTCGCGTAAGGGTTTCCTGGGAATAATCTATAATTTATACAAATCTACATAGGTTAGTATCATAACCCTTTGAAAATATTAATGATACCCTCCCCGAGACGGTATTCCAACAACTACGTCGGGCAGAACCACGACAGTTGTTACGGAACCCTAAATCAATCGGGCAGCGTATCTATTACGAAACTGGGGTTATAATACTTACAACGGGGCAGAACCTCGCTAATTAGGGGGTATAATAATTGAATATTATGCCTATATCTTCAGAAATTCGCTTAAGAAAGAAAAGAAATGAACGAGGAATACTGAAACCCGATGCCTGCTTATATAGTTGCTGAAACTAGGTCTCACGCGGCCCGCGTAGAAGATAAGCGGGGCTTACGCAGCCCGCGTCGTAGCCCGGGTAGGTTTTAGGTGATCCGGGTCATCGCCTAGACTCGCCACGATGTTGACACGTGTCGGCCTCAGGTGTCTCTGCGTTGTTGATCTCACGCGGCCCGCATAAGTGTTAAGGTGAGCTTACGCGGCCCTCCTTAACTTAAAATTCCACCGGAATCAAGTTTCAGCCTTGATACCGCCCGCATGAGTGTTCGGGTGGGTCTACGCGGCCTGCCTCAAATTAAAATTTCAATTTTATTTATTTTAAATACTATTTAATGTATTTCGGACTCGGTTTTCACATACGGGGTGTATTTAAAGACATAATGGGACATTTTTTTAAATATACTGAGGTGTCGGAAATATTATGAGGGTGTCGGTTTTATTGAGGGTTGTTACATTAGGATTCTCATCCTTTGGGATGTCTCCTTCTTTGGGGTATTTTATAATTGGAGCCATCCAGGATCTAGGATTCTTCTCAGGATATTCCTCACCGGGATCCTGGATACTTGCTACTTCCTTATCCTGAGATTTGAAGTGTTCCATTGCAGTATACAGGATATGTAGTATCGGTATCTGAGTTCCTTCTGGCACCCTGACTGAAGATCTCAAATTTGCCAAAGCATCTGCCTCGGCATTATCCTCTCTTGGTACCTGTTCAAGTGTAAAAACCTCGAAATATCCAGCTAATTTTTTGACAATTTCAAGATATTCGATTAACCTTTCACCTTTGACTGCATAGGATCCATTGAAATGGTTAGTAATCAACAAGGATCAACATATGCTTGCAAACATTTAACATTCATATTTTTAGCCAATTCTAATCATGCTATCAGTGCCTCATACTCAGCTTCATTATTAGTAGCAGGAAATTCACATCTAATAGCCTGGGGTAATATGTCCCCTTGTGGCGATTTTAGTAGTATACCAAATCCTACACCTCTCACATTAGATGCACCATCAGTATATAATGTCCATGATTCTAAGGTTTCTCCTAGTTGTTGTACTTCTAGGTCTACTTCACTTTGAACGTCACTTCTGAAATCAGCCACAAAGTCTGTTAAAGCCTGAGACTTTATAGCATTTCTAGGTTTATATACTAGATCATAGGCGCTTAACTTTACTGACCATTTAGCCATCCTACCCGACATCTCACGTTTCTTAAGCACATTTTTAACAGGATAATTAGTTTTAACATGAATCCTATGTGTCTCGAAATAATGTCTAAGCTTAGTTGAATATCTAGTTTCAGCATCTAATAAATTTTTACTAACAAAATAGACAGGATACTGCTGACCTTCATGATCCTATACTAGAACAGCAATTACGGCTTTCCCTGATACTGCAAGATATAGGGATAATGGTTCACCATCCTCGGGCTTCATCAACAAAGGTGCAAGATAAAGATATTGCATTAATTCTTATAGGGCTGCTTCATGCTTTTCTCCCTGTTATGGGTGAAATTCTGAGCCCATATCCTGGGAAATATCTTGAGTTATATCTTAGTTTCATAATATATGTTCCTACCCGGGATACTCATTCAAGATATTGGTAACATCCTAGATGGTATCCTGAGGATTACTAATGGATTGTGTGCAGGAGTACGAGTCTAGGTTCCCAACGTTCATAAAGACTGCTTCTCCGGTAGACTCGGTCGAAGTCGTTCGAATGAAGACGTTGAAGCCGCTTTACTCGGTCCACAACGTTAATAATGGAATATTCGGGAGCATCCCACATTTGTAGGAGTTTTAGTTTGTATTTCGTAACTATAAATAGATGGATAGATCAGATCAATAGGACACAACAACTACACTCGCTACTCTCTCACACTCACTCTCTCGCAACTTTCACTTTCACTGAAAGCATTGTAACACTTAGCGATCTGATCAATATCCTGCACGGTATCCTGACGTTTAGAGCAATAAGAAGAACAAGGCAGCTGTGATTGTCAGCTCCCGAGGTTTTATGCCGGCGATCTAGATTGATCAAGGGCTTTCCTCGTACACCTCGTGTCAACCCCTTTACTTTTTGCTCATAGTTTGATCGCAGATACAGCTCAATATCCTGAGCCGTATCCTGAAAATTGTTTTCAAAACAACTTAACCAGCATATTTCCAACACACTTTTTAGCACACTACCTCACTTAACTAATTTGATCACTTAATTGCATCGGTAATTTTTGACCAAAACAATTTGGCGCCCACCGTGGGGCAAGTGGTGCTATCTTTACTAAAAATATTTGTGAAATCGTTAATTGGTTTCCTATTTTCAAAACTTTTTGCCACATTATTTACAATGGCCTCAAGATCAAACATGAGCTCCTCCACCGTGTCTGCTGCAACTTCTGCTACTACTGGTTCGGTGCTTCCACCACCTCCTCCGAGGATGCCAGGTTCTTCACAACCTCAGGATATTATCCCTACTCGGAGTATTCAAGGATCTGCTCCCGTTTTGGCTTCTAATGATGAAATTCTAACCTTATTTGGAAGTGTGCAGGAACAAATGCGGCAGCAACAAGAAACAAACCAAATGCTGATGAGAGAAATACAACTCTTGAAATCTAGCTCAAGCAGACCCGTTGAGGATATCGTCACTCCTTTACAACCCAGAGCTTTGAACTTTAGTTCGGCTGTGATTACTGAGGATAACAGGGGAAATATTGTGCCTAGCCATCCTCAGAATCATACTCCTGAAATACCCTCCTCGGTCACCATGTCAACTGTGAGGAGCTTAGGATATGCTTCAGGATATGGCCGGAATCCTCAGACTGGTAGCGTGTCAAATAATAATATTCTTGCTACTAACACTAATGGATCTTTGCAGGATGCAGGTATGACGTCAACATTTACTAGGAAGCTTCAGAAATTGAAGGACATGATATCCAGTGTACCTGGGGTGGTCCAGCCAATTCCAGAAGTGTCCTAAGACAGCCACAGGATATCCCGTTTTGCATATCCTATCTGTGATGCTGAAATCCCAAAGAGATTTCAAATTCCCAACATGAAACTGTATGATGGAACTACGGATCCTGAAGAGCATATTGCCCAGTATAGGGAGTGAATGGAGATTAATCATATCCCTCCGGAGCTCAAGGAAGCGTGCCTATGCAAGGGTTTTGGTTCGACCTTAACAGGATCGGCCTTGAAATGGCTCTTGAATATTCCTCCTTATTTGATTACATCATTTGCTCACCTAGTGAATTTATTTAATAGTCAATTTTCTTGTAGTCGGAGTTTTGAAAAACTAACAAGTGATCTTTACAGGATAACTCAAGGACCTCAGGAGTCCTTAAGAGATTATGTGAAATGGTTTAGCCGGGAATCCTTAGACATTCCACATATTGATGTTGCAACAGCTGTGCAAGCTTTCAAGATGGGGCTGCAAAAAGACTCTCAATTTTACCAAGATCTTGAAATGAACCCATGCAGGAACTTGGATGAAGCTCGAAACAGGGCACTAAGATATATTCGACTGGAGGATGACAAGAAGATGCAAGAGAGGATGAACTCGTCCACCACTTATGAGTCAACCAATAGGAAGTCAGAATCCTCATTTAAACCATATCGCTCTAAGCCGTATGGCAGAAATGACAACAAGAGAGTGAATCTTATTGAAGATGAGGATCCTGAAGAATATCCTGAATTATCTGAATATTTCTTTTCTGTTAACATACCTGAATTAATGTATGCTATGCAGGGTTTAAGAGACAAAGCTAGGTGGCCTCGAAAGAATCAACAAAAAGCTGATTGGAAGGATAAATCCAAATGGTGTGCCTTCCATGAAGATTTCGGACATGTAACTGAGGATTGCATTGCACTAAGAAAAGAAATAAGTTATCTTCTAAGCAAAGGATATCTGAAGGATCTCCTAGGAAGAAAGAAGAATAAGGGTCAGGATACTGAGAAGGATCCTGAACGAGCAGCATCACCTCCTGCGGATGCCAAGATAATCAACTTTATCTCAGGAGGATCCGACATTTGTGGGACTTCATATTCTGCGGCCAAGAGGCATGCAAAGGAAGCTAAGGCCGAAAGGGGAGACAAACTAGCCAGGATGACTACCCTCATGACTGATAAAGTGATCCCTTTCGACAGTGATGATAGGGATACCGTCCAGGATCCTCACCATGATGCTCTGGTAATAACATTATATGTGGCTAACCATTTTGTGCACAGGATATTGGTGGATAATGGAAGCTCCGTCAACATAATCCAACTAGAAACTTTGAAGAGACTGAATGTATCTCCGATGGATATCACTTCGAAATCCACCGTGCTTGTTGGGTTCAGCGGAGAGGCTAGGAACACAGTGGGAGAGATAAAGTTACCAGTATATGTTGAGGGGGTCAACTCAATACATCGTTTCTGTGTGATGGACTCCCTATCCTGCTATAACATCATACTGGGCAGGCCATGGATCCATGATATGAAGGTCGTGCCATCAACTTATCATCAATGCATCAAGATTCCTACCCCTTGGGGGGTTATCAAGGTTGATAGTGATCAGCAGGAGGCGAAAGAATGTTACTCATCCTCAATGAAATCCTCAACCAAGCCTAATACATCATAGCAATTAAAGATGCGGGCCCAGGATATCGTGGAGGCTTCAGAGCAGGATATGAAGAAAATTATCCTGGATCAGGATAATCCTGATATCTCGGTGCTCGTAGGAGTCAATATTCCTCAAGATATTGAAGAACAGTTAACTAACTTTTTGAAGTGCTGGATGTCAACATTTGCATGGAAGCATGAGGATATGACAGGCATATCCAAAGACATTATCACTCACAAGCTTGGAATTGACAGGTCGTTTAAGCTTGTTCAGCAAAAGAGAAGGAAGTTTGCTCCTGAATGAAATACAATTATCCAAGAGGAAGTTGAAAGATTGTTGAAGTCCAAAATGATCAGAGAAGTCAAGTTTCCAAGATGGCTAGCAAATGTAGTCGTGGTACAGAAGAAAAATGGGAAATGGAGAGTCTGTGTAGATTACACAGACTTGAATAAGGCTTGTCCAAAAGACCCATTTCCTCTTCCTCATATTGATGCGATGGTGGATGCTACTGCTGGCCATGAGATGTTAACCTTCATGGATGCATCCTCAGGATTTCAGCAGATTCAAATGGAGCCTTCGGACCAGGAGGATACTGCCTTTATGACACCAACAAGTATTTATTGTTATACGGCTATGCCTTTTGGTTTGAAAAATGCAGGTGCAACATACCGGAGATTGGTAAACATGATGCTCAAAGTTAAGCTGGGGGACACAATGGAGGTATACATCGACGATATGGTGGTAAAATCTAAAAAGGCTGAGGATCATCTCCATGATATTAAGGGAGCATTTGATATCCTGGATCAGTATAACATGAAACTAAATCCTGCTAAGTTCCATTTCGGAGTGGGGGTAGGAAAGTTTCTAGGGTATATGGTGACCAAAAGAGGAATAGAGGCAAGCCCGGAGCAGATTAAAGCCATCTTGGATATCAAATCACCTTCAAATATGAAGGATGTTCAACGGTTAACAGGGCGAGTTGCAGCATTAAACAGATTTATCTCAAGATCCTCCAAGAAATGCAAGGAATTTTATGATATCCTGAAGAAAAACAAGAAGTTTGAATGGGGAGAGAAGCATGAAGCAGCCCTGCAGGATTTAAAGCAGTATCTTTCAACTGCACCTCTATTGAGGAAGCCTGAGAATGGTGAACCACTGTCCCTATACCTCGCAGTATCAGGGAATGATGTAAGTGCCATACTTGTAAAGGATCATGAAGGTCAGCAATATCCTGTCTATTATATTAGTAAAAGTTTGTTAGATACTGAAACTAGATATTCTCATTTAGAAAAGTTAATACTAGCACTAGTTATGGCATCAACGAAGCTTAGACATTACTTTGAGACACATATAATTCATGTTAAAACCAATTATCCTATTAAAAATGTGCTTAGGAAACCAGAGATGTCAGGCAGGATGGCTAAGTGGTCAGTAAAGTTAAGTGCTTATGACTTAGTGTATGAACCTAGGAATGCCATAAAATCGCAGGCTCTAGCTGATTTCAATAGTGACATTCAGGATGAAGTAGACCTAGAAGTCCAGCAGTTAGGAGAATCCTCAGGATCTTGGACATTATATACTGATGGAGCATCTAATGTTAGAGGAATAGGATTGGGAATACTACTCAAATCACCACAGGGGGACATATTACCCCAGGCTATTAGGTGTGAATTTCCTGCTACTAATAATGAAGCAGAATATGAGGCTTTAATTGCAGGATTAGAGTTGGCTAAGAATATGAATATCAAGAATTTGCAAGTATATGTTGACTCCTTGTTAATCACTAATCATTTTAATGGATCCTATGCAGTTAAAGGTGAGAAGTTAGTCGAGTACCTCAATATTCTCAAAAAATTAGCAGGATATTTCGATGTTTTTACACTTGAACAGGTACCAAGAGAAGATAATGCTGAAGCGGATGCCTTGGCAAACTTAGGATCATCAGTCAGGATACCAGAGGGAACCCAGATACCGATACTTCATATTTTGTATCCTGCTGTAAACCCCTTTAAAGCTCAGGATAAGGAAGTGACAAGCATCCAGGATCCTGGTCATGATCCTGATAAGGATGATGAACCCTGGATGACTCCGATCATAAAATATCTCAAGGAAGGATACATCCCTAAAGACGAGAATCCTAAGGCATTTAGGATGAAGGTACCGTGATTTACCATTATAAATAATGTTTTATATAAGAAATCTCTTGCAGGTCCGTACCTGAGATGCCTGAAGAGTCCTGAAACCGAAGAAGTGCTCCAAGATATACATGAAGGGGATTGTGGCAACCACACTGGGGGCAGGTCATTATTCTCAAAAGTATTAAGAAAAGGATATTATTGGCCGACAATGAAGAAAGATACTGCAGAATATGCCCGAAGATGTGATGCGTGTCAAAGGCATAGTAATATACTGCATCAACCAGCTGAACCACTATATCCTATAGCTTCCCCTTGGCCATTTATGAAATGGGGGATGGACATAGTAGGGAAATTACCAAAACTCCGGGAGGAAAAGTTTTTATGTTGACAATGACTGATTATTTCTCTAAGTGGGTTGAAGCTGAAGCATTTGTTCAATTTAGAGACCAAGAAGTAGTATCCTTCATAAAGAGGAATATCCTGACCAGGTTTGGAGTAACAGCTGAAATCATTTGTGACAATGGATCCTAATTTATAAGCAAAAGTGTCACACCCCGAAATATCAGAGCATTGGCGTGACTGGACTGGTATCTTCATTGCACAGCGGAAGCAAATAAGCTAAGTCTTTTAGAAATTGAACGCCCACTAAGTACTCGACTCTTCATGGTTCTCCTATTCCAACCGTTCCATTGTTTCTGTAAAGTAACCTGAGAAAGAAACATGCGAAAAATCAACATAAAGTTGAGCGAGTTCATAGTTTGTTTGTAAAAGATTTGAAATAAATCTTTTGAATAACCGGTTTTTGAAGTATTGTTGAGAAAACGAATTTAAAATCATTTTCTTGTCATGTTATACAGAAACTTTGTATGAAAACATGGTATGTATCTTGTATAATTCGAGTATTTCTGTATGTATCATGTATTCTTGTATAAATCACGTATTCTTGTATGTATCATGTTTTCTTGTATAAATCAAGTATTCTGTATGTATCTTGTTGTTAATGGGTTGCAAGGCCATTAACATGTGGCACGACATAGGAAGTCACCAAACCATAGGCATTTTTCTGTAGTCGATTCACGACTGAGACACAAAAACACTACCTGGTAAAAGAGTGGCCAAGAGTGGGGCTGCCCGGAACCCGTTAGATCTAACCTTTTGTTCTGCGGTCTAAGTATGTACACGATTAATGGTGCTTATGGTACCCTATTCGTGACACTATTTCTCGTATCATTCCTCAAACGCATCATATCAAGTATCAATTTTCAGTTCTTGTATTCTTTATGTCAAGTATCAATTCTCATGTGTTTGTATACTCTTGTATTTTCTCGTAGTTTAGAAAACTAGAATTCGTGTGTAAACGCTTGTTTGAAAAACCGGTATAAAACATAAGCTTTTCGTAAACCATTTGTGTCAGATAAATCTTGCTTGTAAAATGGTTTATAAATATGTAATTCTTGTATACTTTGCAAAAAGTGCATGTCTTTCCACCCCGAAAACATTTAGAAAAATGTAAATCCATAAAAGGTGGGGTTATGAACTCACCTGAATATTCCTGTGCAAAGCTAGCTAATTTACGACTTCGTGGTGTCGTTTCCAAGACTTGACTTGCTAGCTTGCATTCTACAATATTCCTAACACGGAATATCTTATAAGTTTCTAAATAAACGCAGTAACTAAACTACGTGTCTTCGAGCTCTACCGAATCGTTGACGAAGCGATTTGACGGTAAATTGTTAACTTAATGAAAATGATTAAGTTATATTCGTATGAAAGTAACATAAACTTGTATTATATATGTTGCGTCTTGTATATGTTTGCCAAAACATACGTATATGCCGCTTCGGCATTTGAAATAAATATAAAAAGTTATATTTATTTTATATAAGAATCCTCGAGTTGTTGTGTTTGAAATAAATATAAAACTATATTTATTTTTATAAAAGAATTCGTGTCGATGTTTGAAATAAATATATATAATATATTTATTTATAAAAAGGATTCGAGTTTACGTTTGAAATAAATATATAAATTATATTTATTTTTATAAAAGGATTCGTCGAATTTCCGAAGTTTAAAACAACTATGTTTGTTGTGGAAAATAGTTTCCGAATCGTTGTTTTCGTAAGTTGTAAGTTGTTATCGAAGGAAACTTTATATTTGTATATTGTAAATGTCGCTTATAACAATAGTTGTCGTTTTACAAGAAAAGCACGTTTTTATAATAAAACTCGTTTTGTTTTAAGGGTTTTCTCGAAAAACGGGCAGAGTTTCCTCTGTTTTTGGACGCCCCGACAACACAAGTTGTCATTATCTTTCAAAACCAATCAATATTCAAACAACGAAATCAATATTTATGTAAACCTTGTCGAATATTTTGAGATGTGCACTATATATAATCGATTCGAGCTCGTTTTTCACGTAATGTTAATATTATGAAAAATAACAAAATAAATGTGCCGCTAATATTTACCAAGTCTTCGCGTCGGGTTGTTGACCGAGTCAATTGAGTTGACCAGGTTTGACCGAGTTGACTCGGTTTAACCGAGTTGAACCAAACTTTGACCTGGACACCGAACCCGAACCGAGCATCGCACCAGATCTGACCGTTTTGACCGCTTGTGACCCGAATCTCTGAACCAAAAACTCACTTGCTGAATCGAAACCTGGACAGAAGCGAGTTTAACCCGAAACCCGAACCAAGCTTAACCCGTATCTTGAACCCGGAATAAAACCCAAAACGACCCGGCTCCCAAAACCGAAATCTAAATATTTGAACCCAACTGACCTTAATCTGAATCAGATCTCAACCCAGCTCGAACCAACTCAGGATCTGCTGCTGAATCATCGTCTTTGCAGCCCCATCATCAGCGGCTTCAACCTTCGCCACCCTCAACTTCGACATCAGTCTGCGTCTTCATCGGTCGGACCTTGTAGCCGAGGGGGGGTGTAGGTGTTCCACCGAGCAAACACATCGACCGGAGGAGAAGCTCACCGGATAACATGTCGGACCGGTCTTCTCCGTCATCCTCTCTCTCTCCTCGATCCGTATATCTCTCTCTCTCTCTCTATCCTCGATTCTGGCATGTGGGTGTCAGATATAAGAAGAAGATGAGGTTGTGAGGCGTTTGGCGGAGAACGGGGCGTCGATGGACGGCCGGTAACCGGTTCCGGTCGCCGGTGATCGGGCAGAGAAGACAAGGGGTATCTGAGGTTGTGCGGTTGTGGTTTATTGTGAGTGGGTGTGCTTGTTTAGGGGAGATGAGAGTTATCTTTGTGTTTGTTATGTGTGTGTATTTGGTTCCTGTGTATCATCGTGGGAGGGAGGGGTTTTATCCCCATTGGTGTGGGTAATAACTAATGTTATTTAGTTTTGTTTAGTGATTCTTATAACAATTTATTACCCACAAGTCTCTATGTTTCAATCTTTAGAGACAAAATCTTTTGGAAAGATTTGTAGGGATTTTGGGGATCTTGTAAAGATTTGATAATCTTTTATAAGATTCTATGGAGATTGTACAGATTTTGTATGAAGATCTCTAATATATTGTGTGCAGGTTTAGGCTTATGGGTTTTGGGCTTGGGCCCTGGGCCTACAAGCCCATCGCATGTGTAAGTGGCTCGTAATTTCTACGAGACCCGATATCGCGAGCCAAACTCTCTAAGCATAAAATATTCGTGTAACATCCATATTTGTCGGTGTCGTCAGTATTTTGTACGGTATCGGTCCGTTGTCGCGTAATATTCAGCAGATTTTCCGTAAATCATCACACGCGCACTGTATAGCTGAACAAACGTTCATGGGCACTCCAAGGGCCTAATTAAGTTAATTAGCGTCGTAATCACTATTTATTATTGCGTTACTCACATGTTAATCGTGTAATTAAGGGCGTAAATTACCGGTTGTCACATTCTCCCCCTGTTAATAAAATTTCGTCCTCGAAATTTAGACTACGTCAACTCCTTAGAGTTACGTTATGCGTGAGTTGAATATGAATAATACCAAGCGAACGATCATGAAATTGAATCAAGACTTATTCAAATGATGTGAATTCAAGGACGTATCTCAAAACGCAAATGAATTCTAGAAATGATCGCATCAAATAAATGAACTTAGATTCAACAAGCTCAAATGTAATAGTTTGCATGAAACGCTCGATCGTGATCAGCGCAAGCTGCAAGTTCTACCGACGCCACAAGGTGTCGTAGTGAATGAGACAATTCAATAATAGCGGTGATCGAACAAGTATCACCTGTGTTTTGCATCGAATGCCTAATTGTAATTAGCCCAAGCTACAAGCTTATACTGACACCACAAGGTGTCGAATTCAACAAATGACTTAATGGAGTCGTAGACCAAACAAATCTACTACGACTCAGAACAATGAAACGCTTGTTAAAACGAATTCGAATATGATGTCTTCAATACATCATATGGTGTCTTGAATTGAATATGTGTAATGAATCAAGTTCAAACAATTGGATTTGATTTCGGCGCAAGCCGACAATAAATACATGTATCGACAAGAAAACTTTCGACATGGTCACAACGAAATACCATGTATTTAACTTGAAAAAGAAAGGAATTTTCAAGAAAATGTGTTGACTTGATAACAAGGAAGCCAACAATTTCAATAACGCGGGTTATTCGAATCACGAATCAAAAATTAGATTTAGCGAAATAATATTTGAACTTTGATGAAATGCTTATTCGAAACGAAACCACATGCGTAGCAAACGATGCATGTGTATCATATGAATTTCCAAGAAACGAAGCAAATGAGTATTCGCTATACTGACGGAAATGATTGTGATACAATGACCATTAAGAGGAGTAGAGATACGAAAATCTACTCAGTAAGTGTGAAAGTCGAAATTTCAATAAAAGAAATTTAAGGACTTTACCTGGGGTTGCATGTGACGACCAGTTGTTAGGTGACATTACCATAGAATGTCGAATATAGCGTACTCGTCGTTAGCTGAAATAGGGGGAATACGGTGACTTGCGTCTTTTCCTTAGCATGACTCGTGTCGTTTGCAGGACCGCGTGCCAACTGCCGCTTCCTGATCGATAGTCGCATGTGACGTACTTCAACCTCCGTTGATGTATAGCTTAAGTCTCAAGTATGCATGTGCGTTAGCGTTTCGTTTCGCGTAGAATGTGATGTACTCCGACATCTGTTGCCATAAAATTTGAGTTCTATGTATTCTCGTGCGCTAGCGTTTCGTTATGCGTAGGCTGCCTGCTCGGGAAGTTAAAACATCATAGACAATATGTATAATTGTGTGTGCCCGAATTAATATTTGCAGTACCTACGTGATGACCTTTAATGAACTTCAAAATAAGTTTCCGAAGGTCTTATATGCATGTTTCCTAAACTCCCAGGGTTTTGTGTACTGTATGCGACTGTTTTGTGTATCGTGTGCAAAACACAACTTTAGCGTATGTTGAAAAACAAAATCTTGACTGTTTGTCTTTCGGCAATGGTTGGAGACCATATTCGAGTACTATGCGTTCTGTATGTATTCAGGTTTTAATATTCTAAGTTCCCAGGGGAAAGTGAGGTTAGAGCCTAGGTATCTCTACAGAGAACCCTATTCGCTGTAACCTATAGCTCTGATACCAATCTGTCACACCCCGAAATATCAGAGCATTGGCGTGACTGGACTGGTATCTTCATTGCACAGCGGAAGCAAATAAGCTAAGTCTTTTAGAAATTGAACGCCCACTAAGTACTCGACTCTTTATGGTTCTCCTATTCCAACCGTTCCATTGTTTCTGTAAAGTAACCTGAGAAAGAAACATGCGAAAAATCAACATAAAGTTGAGCGAGTTCATAGTTTGTTTGTAAAAGATTTGAAATAAATCTTTTGAATAACCGGCTTTTGAAGTATTGTTGAGAAAACGAATTTAAAATCATTTTCTTGTCATGTTATACAGAAACTTTGTATGAAAACATGGTATGTATCTTGTATAATTCGAGTATTTCTGTATGTATCATGTATTCTTGTATAAATCACGTATTCTTGTATGTATCATGTTTTCTTGTATAAATCAAGTATTCTGTATGTATCTTGTTGTTAATGGGTTGCAAGGCCATTAACATGTGGCACGACATAGGAAGTCACCAAACCATAGGCATTTTTCTGTAGTCGATTCACGACTGAGACACAAAAACACTACCTGGTAAAAGAGTGGCCAAGAGTGGGGCTGCCCAGAACCCGTTAGATCTAACCTTTTGTTCTGCGGTCTAAGTATGTACACGATTAATGGTGCTTATGGTACCCTATTCGTGACACTATTTCTCGTATCATTCCTCAAACGCATCATATCAAGTATCAATTTTCAGTTCTTGTATTCTTTATGTCAAGTATCAATTCTCATGTGTTTGTATACTCTTGTATTTTCTCGTAGTTTAGAAAACTAGAATTCGTGTGTAAACGCTTATTTGAAAAACCGGTATAAAACATAAGCTTTTCGTAAACCATTTGTGTCAGATAAATCTTGCTTGTAAAATGGTTTATAAATATGTAATTCTTGTATACTTTGCAAAAAGTGCATGTCTTTCCACCCCGAAAACATTTAGAAAAATGTAAAACCATAAAAGGTGGGGTTATGAACTCACCTGAATATTCCTGTGCAAAGCTAGCTAATTTACGACTTCGTGGTGTCGTTTCCAAGACTTGACTTGCTAGCATGCATTCTACAATATTCCTAACACGGAATATCTTATAAGTTTCTAAATAAACGCAGTAACTAAACTACGTGTCTTCGAGCTCTACCGAATCGTTGACGAAGCGATTTGACGGTAAATTGTTAACTTAATGAAAATGATTAAGTTATATTCGTATGAAAGTAACATAAACTTGTATTATATATGTTGCGTCTTGTATATGTTTGCCAAAATATACGTATATGCCGCTTCGGCATTTGAAATAAATATAAAAAGTTATATTTATTTTATATAAGAATCCTCGAGTTGTTGTGTTTGAAATAAATATAAAACTATATTTATTTTTATAAAAGAATTCGTGTCGATGTTTGAAATAAATATATATAATATATTTATTTATAAAAAGGATTCGAGTTTACGTTTGAAATAAATATATAAATTATATTTATTTTTATAAAAGGATTCGTCGAATTTCCGAAGTTTAAAACAACTATGTTTGTTGTGGAAAATAGTTTCCGAATCGTTGTTTTCGTAAGTTGTAAGTTGTTATCGAAGGAAACTTTATATTTGTATATTGTAAATGTCGCTTATAACAATAGTTGTCGTTTTACAAGAAAAGCACGTTTTTATAATAAAACTCGTTTTGTTTTACGGGTTTTCTCGAAAAACGGGCAGAGTTTCCTCTGTTTTTGGACGCCCCGACAACACAAGTTGTCATTATCTTTCAAAACCAATCAATATTCAAACAACGAAATCAATATTTATGTAAACCTTGTCGAATATTTTGAGATGTGAACTATATATAATCGATTCGAGCTCGTTTTTCACGTAATGTTAATATTATGAAAAATAACAAAATAAATGTGCCGCTAATATTTACCAAGTCTTCGCGTCGGGTTGTTGACCGAGTCAACTGAGTTGACCAGGTTTGACCGAGTTGACTCGGTTTAACCGAGTTGAACCAAACTTTGACCTGGACACCGAACCCGAACCGAGCATCGCACCAGATCTGACCGTTTTGACCGCTTGTGACCCGAATCTCTGAACCAAAAACTCACTTGCTGAATCGAAACCTGGACAGGAGCGAGTTTAACCCGAAACCCGAACCAAGCTTAACCCGTATCTTGAACCCGGAATAAAACCCAAAACGACCCGGCTCCCAAAACCGAAATCTAAATATTTGAACCCAACTGACCTTAATCTGAATCAGATCACAACCCAGCTCGAACCAACTCAGGATCTGCTGCTGAATCATCGTCTTTGCAGCCCCATCATCAGCGGCTTCAACCTTCGCCACCCTCAACTTCGACATCAGTCTGCGTCTTCATCGGTCGGACCTTATAGCCGAGGGGGGGGGGTGTAGGTGTTCCACCGAGCAAACACATCGACCGGAGGAGAAGCTCGCCGGATAACATGTCGGACCGGTCTTCTCCGTCATCCTCTCTCTCTCCTCGATCCGTATATCTCTCTCTCTCTTTATCCTCGATTCTGGCATGTGGGTGTCAGATATAAGAAGAAGATGAGGTTGTGAGGCGTTTGGCGGAGAACGGGGCGTCGATGGACGGCCGGTAACCGGTTCCGGTCGCCGGTGATCGGGCAGAGAAGACAAGGGGTATCTGAGGTTGTGCGGTTGTGGTTTATTGTGAGTGGGTGTGCTTGTTTAGGGGAGATGAGAGTTATCTCTGTGTTTGTTATGTGTGTGTATTTGGTTCCTGTGTATCATCGTGGGAGGGAGGGGTTTTATCCCCATTGGTGTGGGTAATAACTAATGTTATTTAGTTTTGTTTAGTGGTTCTTATAACAATTTATTACCCACAAGTCTCTATGTTTCAATCTTTAGAGACAAAATCTTTTGGAAAGATTTGTAGGGATTTTGGGGATCTTGTAAAGATTTGATAATCTTTCATAAGATTCTATGGAGATTGTACAGATTTTGTATGAAGATCTCTAATATATTGTGTGCAGGTTTAGGCTTGTGGGTTTTGGGCTTGGGCCCAGGGCCTACAAGCCCATCTCATGTGTAAGTGGCTCGTAATTTCTACGAGACCCGATATCGCGAGCCAAACTCTCTAAGCATAAAATATTCGTGTAACATCCATATTTGTCGGTGTCGTCAGTATTTTGTACGGTATCGGTCCGTTGTCGCGTAATATTCAGCAGATTTTCCGTAAATCATCACACGCGCACTGTATAGCTGAACAAACGTTCATGGGCACTCCAAGGGCCTAATTAAGTTAATTAGCGTCGTAATCACTATTTATTATTGCGTTAATCACATGTTAATCGCGTAATTAAGGGCGTAAATTACCGGTTGTCACAAAAAGGACTACTGACTTTTGCAAGAGTTGGGGAATCAAAATGTTCACATCCACTCCAGTACATCCTCAAGCAAATGGACAAGCTGAATCCTCAAACAAGATAATTGTTAACAACTTGAAGAAGAGACTAGGAGCTAAGAAAGGAAGATGGGCAGAAGAATTACCCTTTGTTTTATGGGCTGATAGAACAATAATAAAAAATGCAACTGGCCAAACTCCATTTTCCTTGGTATTTGGGGAAGAAGCAGTGATCTTAACGGAAATGGTGATACCTACGGCGAGATCTATCCTCCGTGATCCTGAACAGAATCCTGAAGCTTTGTGTCAAGATTTGGACACTGTGGATGAGACAGGAGATGCAGCAAAGCTAAGGATGGCAGCATATCAACAGAGGATATCCAAAGCATACAACAAGAATATAAGGACTAGGAGGTTTCAAGTTGGGGATTGGTTATTAAGAAAGGCTTTTCAAAATACTACTAATCCTACCGATGGAAAGTTGGCTCCAAAGTGGGAAGGACCATATGAGGTTGAGTCAGAATCAGGAAAAGGAGCATACCGACTCAGAAGTATGGAGGGGGATATGCTACCAAGATCCTGGAATGCTATACACTTAAAGCTCTATTTCAGGTAAGAATAGAATTTAATTTCTATCTCAGAATGGTATGTATTTTATCTCTCTTAAATATATTTGAATTAGTTTGTTATCTTGAACCCAATACTGACTTAGGCATCGGAGGAGTGTTAGCCAAGCTAACACCCACCTTAGTTTAAGGTTGTTTTGCAGAATATGCCTCAGGATATAACTCCAGGATACAAGCTCAGGATATCTCGAAGGATTAGAGGATTGGCCCCCTCTCTCATGGTTAAGGGATCCTGATCCATTCAAAGGTTTAAAGGTATTCACATTTCTCTCGAATTGGGTTTGAACACCCCTCCTGGAGCGCAAGTTATCTAGGGATAGTTCAAGGTAGCGGGACCAGTTCATGTAAAAGTGGCTGACAATTTCGTTACTATTGGCTATATCCTGGATCCTAAAGGTATATGAGGATTGATCACCCTCTCTCACGAAAGGGTATTTTCATACTCTCTAAGGTTTAAAGGTTTTCACCTTTCTAAGTCTTAGAGTTTGTACACTCTCGCCTGTAGCGCAAGAAAATAAGGGTTTATCCCCAGGATATTAAGGGTTTATCCCCAGGATATTAAGGATTTATCCCCAGGATATTAAGGGTTTATCCCAGGGTATTCAGGATTTGTTCAGTAAAGTCGAAGTATAACTATGTTTACACTCCTATGTTAAACATAGGGGACATACATCATACAATTTAGTGGACGGATTCGAACTTATAAGTATGCACTGGGGACATTTCTATAATTGAAGATTGGAGTTGACTCTTTAAGAGTGTCTGGTATGATCTTTCCTTTTTATTTGGATAAATTGAATTTTACAGATTGTGTGTCAGTATCCTGAGTAGGATATCTTCCAGGATACACTTACAATGTGTTCCCAAGAATGTTCAAACAAAAATGTTTTCATAAGTAAAATTCATGTAGTAAAGGTATAACAATAGAAATAAAGCCAAAAGAAGTTTATATTATTAACATACCAAAAGATGTGCTCTTGGCTTCACCTAAAACCAAGGACCATCCACCAGGAGCACTAATAGTTCCTTACCATATTTACTTAACAGTTGAAGGTTTTGTCTCAAACCGAGACCCATCCACCTCCAACTGTTATATTGTTCAAAAGAAAAGACATATTAACGTTGATGACCAAGGGCTTCGTCCTGAAACTCAGGATCCCTCCACCTTTGGCCATCATATTGTTCAAATGCAGGAAAGTTAAAATGCAGGAATAGTAAATTGTTTTGAGGTTACAAACCAACGATCAAATTTAAAAAAGTGGGCTCCGGCCTTGGCACATACATCCATCATTGCCCACTTGAATGCTCTCACACAGCAGCATCTTCACCAGCCTTCTCCGCCTTCTCGGCCTCAGCATCGGTCCCAGCATCCTGAGCATCATCCTCGCCAGCATCCTTCTTGTCTCCAGCCTTGTCTGTCACCTCTGCCGACTTAGAGGACTCACCAGCTTCAGCAGGATATGGCACAGCCTTGCCTCTAAGCTCCTTCAGCTTTGCCACCCAGGATTCAACTGGCCAGGATAGGCTCTCAAGGCCAGTCTCCTTGGCCTCATAAACCATCTTGATACGAGCTTGCAGCAGAGAGACGACGACCGAGTTTTTGATCCCTTCCCGGAAGGAGACCATTGCCTGTTCATGCTCCATTTGGATGGTAGCCAGTTTAATCTCGGCATCCTGGGTGACATTCTTCAGCTTGTCCTCGTAATGCCGAGTCTTCGCTTCAGCAATGGCACCTTGGTCGGCAACGGTAGTTTCAAGCTGTTTAATCCTGGCCTCGTGGAGTGCAGTAGTACCACAGGCATCGCTGTAAAGGTGGAGCAGATGTTGGAGGCCCTGTAAGTCATAATTCAGGTGTAAGTCAATATTTACTAACCTGGATATCTTGTCAGGATATTCTATCAGGGTATATGTGCAGGATATAGTGCCAAAATATTACCTTGTTAAGGAAGGATGTCATCGGTTCCAAGGAATCAGTGAAGCTGAGCTCATCATAAGAGAACCCTTCAGAGCCTGGGGCACTAACTTCGGAGCTCTTCCTTTTTTTTCCGGTGGAAGCACGAGTCCTCGGGTTGCCCTTAGGAGCCGGGAGCGGCTTGGAGCTGGTGGCAGCACGGGTCTCTTTCTTGACCATGACTGGAGTGGGGTAACTATCAAGCTCGTCAAGATCAAGGAGGATTGGAACTTTGCTGGAGTCTGCATACAGGGAGTAAAATTCTTTCCTAAATATGCCAAATAAAAACATGTATGCAGGATATTGTGCAGGATCCTTACCAGACATGTTTGCACTGGAAAGAGGGCTTGGAGATGGTGGAGACGGATTAAAACTTCTTTCAGCCTCAGAGAGGAGTCTGATAGCGTCAATTCTCTTCTGTGAATTGGCTAAGGGAGGTGCAAGCTTCCTAAAATCAGCTGTGTACAAAACAATAAAAAGAAATTGATCAGCTCAGGATATGAAACAGGATATAAGGCAGGATCATCCTTAAACCCTAAATCCTACCCTTTCTCAACCACTTCACCGGATATTCCGTTCCACCAGGGATTGAGTCTCTTTTTACAAAGAAGAACTTGGATTGCCATTTCTCCTCATTCTTGGTGGCACGAAGTATCAGTGGATCGCCGGAGGTGGAATAAAACAAAAATATACAGGATCCGTAGCATCTAAGCCGATATGCTAGGGGGAGGTCATGAACGGAAAGGTCAGGAATGTGATTCTTCTTGATCTGATCAAGAACAGACAAGACTCGCCAGAGCGTCGGCATTGTTTGGCTAAAACAGATTTTTGTAATATTGAAAAACTCAGTGATAAAGTCTGGAAAGGGAAACCGTAATCCTAAGGTGAAGGGAAAGGCACTAAAGCACAACCACTCATCGGAAACCATGTCCGACCGGATTTCCCGGTCAAACGGCCGGAATACTGTCCATTCCGGAAAGATACCGGAGGATTTGAGAGCCGACAAGTGGGCACTGTCGAAGGTGCATATTTCTTTCTCCGGATCCTGGAGAAGTTTTTGTTGGATGAATGTGGGAGCTGAGTCGCCAGAACTGGATCTTGTCTGCCTCGCCATTTGACCACCTGTGTTTTTTATCGGAATGAGAAGATGAAGATGAAGGTCAGTGTTAGGGGAGGATTTTCTAACAATTAGTGATCCTTACACATTATCCTAATTAATGATCCTTTCTTCTGTGACAGATGGTGATCCTCAGAAGAGCTTCAGGATCAGGATCATGGATCACTTTAAGGATCCTCGTACTGACGATTGTTTATTTGTGTTTTGTATTACTTCGCAGGAGTTACGAGCTTGACTTGGTCTTGGCAACGTTACTATGGAATATTCCACGGGTATATCGCACACGTTTGACTGGAAATGGACGTTGTGGAGAACGTGGGAGCTTGGCACAAAAGTCGGATAGTTAGTTATTGTAGTTAACTTCTATTTTAAAAGGAGTAACGAGCTAGAATTAGAACACTTAGTCATTTTTACAGTTACACACACTCTTATACTCGCACACTTGAAGCTCTCGACGAAAATTCATTCATTTTCATTCACTTTTACACATTACACGATAGTGATCCTTGTACCTAGCTCGTTATTATCCGAAGTTGTAAACGTTTATTGATTTATTTGAGCTTGGTGATCGGTAGTTTCCATTACCCGGGGTTTTTTGTGCCGGAGATCAACTCTTGATCATAGGCTTTTTCCCCGTATAAATCCTTGTGTCGTTTGTGCAATTTACATTAAAGTGATCCTTGTCATTGTTCTACATTTCAAGCATCATACCCCATAACAGAGAGTTTGGTTGCAATATCCTCAACATATTTTTTGACCAAAACAGTTTGGCGCCCACCGTGGGGCAATTGGTGCTTCATCCTTAGAAGAAATTCGCATTTCTGTGCTCATTGCAGTTCACTACAACCAAGCAAATGGCTTCCTCAGCGAAGAATGCTTCAAACTTGATGCCCTCATTCACTTCTTCACAAGGCGTTCCCCCTTTGCCTCCACCACCTTCTGGATCCCAGAAGAACGCTGAGAATACTGCGAAGAAACCAACTCCCATTTTCTCAAAACCTCCAACTTCTTCTGCTTCTTACACTCCCACTACTAGTGACATGTTTACTTTGATTTTGCAGATGAAGGATCAGATACGGCAGCAGGATAAGACCAATGAGAGGATTCTCAAAGAAATTGGAGATCTCAAGAAACAAAAGACAACGGCAGAGGATCATTCCCCACTGGTGCCGAAATCCTTGAATTTTGATACTCCGGTGATTACTTCTCAGCCATCAGTGGCTCCAGACGTTCAATATGTGGGTGGACCGAAAGGAGTGCACTACGGAACAACAACAGTGACCTAGACATCAGGTTCATATTTCCAGCCAGCGGGATCCTATCTTCAGCATATGGGATCCCTCACGAATTCAGGAGGATATTCAGGAATGCAGCAGATTCAAGGATCCTCCTTTGTTCCAGGATCATCCCAGGTTCAAGGATCCTCCTTTGTTCCAGGATCATCCCAGGTTCATGGATCCTCCTTTGTTCCAGGATCATCCCAGGTTCAAGGATCCTCCTTTGTTCCAGAATCATCCCAGGTTCAAGGATCCTCCTTTGTTCCAGGATCATCCCAGGTTCAGGGATTCTCCTTTGTTCCAGGATCGTCCCAGTTTCAAGGATCCTTCCAGATGCCAGGATCCTTGAGGAGTTTGCAAACAGGAAGTTCAGATGTCCATCAGGGAGATTTTATTCCAATGCAGGCCAATGCTTCTACTGGTCCCTCGATCATTCCAGAGCCTCAACAATATGGATTAACATCCATCCTTCCTAACTTGAATCCAATGGGAGGTAACACTTTTAATAATTCTTGTGCTACTAACCATGGTCTTATGCAGGATCCAGGTATCAATCATGCCATGGCCAGAGAATTGCAAAAGCTAAAGGATATGATATCAAGTGTTCCGGGAGTGGTCAAACCTATCCCAGAGATTGCAGATGGGAGCCACAAGATATCTCGTTTTGCACCACCAATCTGTGATGCTGAGATACCCAAGAGGTTTCATGTGCCAACAATGAAGTTGTATGATGGTTCGACGGATCCTGAAGAACACATAGCACAATACAGGGAGAGGATGGAGATCAATCCAATCCCAGAAAGGTTAAAGGAAGCGTGCTTGTGCAAGGGATTCGGATCCACTCTTACTGGATCAGCTCTCAAATGGCTGCTAAGTCTTCCCCCCTACTCTATTACCTCATTTGCTAATCTAGTTAACTTGTTTAATAATCAGTTTTCTTGTAGTAGAAAATTTAAACGATTAACTAGTGATCTATATAGGATAACCCAGGGTCATAATGAATCATTAAGGGATTACATTACCAAATTCAGTAAAGAATCCTTAGACATTCCCAACTTAGATATAGCCATGGCTGTTGAGGCCTTTAAAATGGGATTGCTTAGGGATTCGTCGTTCTATGATGATCTTGTTATGACACCATGCAGGAACTTAGATGAGGTAAGAACCCGAGCACTTAGGTTCATTCGGCTAGAGGATCCAGGAGAGGTTAGCAGGATCCTCAAAGCAGGAAAAGCAAGGATCCTCATTCAGGAACAACAAGTTCAAATCCTACAACAGATCTGATAACCAGAACGTGCATTCTATTGATCAAGAGGAGGATGATGAGGATTATCCTCCAATTTCTGAGTATTGTTTTTCTATTGATAACAATGAACTAATCCTCGCGATGCAGAATCTAGGTGATAAAGCTAGATGGCCCAGAAAAAATGATAGGCCAGCTGCAACTAAGGATAAATCAAAGTGGTGTGCATACCATGAAGATTTTGGGCACATCACAGAAGAATGCATTGCACTAAGGAAGGAAATTGGATACTTGTTGAGCAAGGGGCATCTGAAAGAGTTGTTGGGTAGGAAAAAGTCAAGGACTCAGGATCCTGAAAGGATCCCTGAGAAGGCTCCAGCCCCTCCAGCAGATGCACAAGTGATAAACTTCATTTCTGGAGGATCAGACATTTGTGGCACATCCTTCTCAGCTGCTAAAAGGCATGCAAAGGAAACTAAAATGGATAATGGAGAACGACCAGTTCGAACATCAAGTGTCTCCGAAGGAAAAGTCATAACCTTTGATGAGGATGATCGTGTTGATATCCAGGATCCTCATCATGATGGTTTAGTTATTACTCTTTTCATATCTAACCATTTTGTCCGCAGGATCCTTATAGACGGAGGAAGTTCAGTGAACATTATCCAGCTTGATGTTCTAAAGAAGATGGGTATCCCTGAATCAGATATCATACCAAGATCCTCTGTGCTTGTGGGCTTTAGTGGCGAAACTAAGAATACCCTGGGGGACATTAAACTCCCAATATACATTGAAGGCCTACACTCTTATCAAAAATTTTGTGTTATTGACTGTTTATCTTGTTGTAATGTTATCCTTGGCAGGCCTTGGATACACGATATGAGAGCAGTCCCATCTACCTACCATCAATGTGTGAAGCTCCCTAGTCCTTGGGGAATAGTGAGGATTGATAGTGATCAGCAGGAGGCTAAGAATTGCTACACTTCATCGATGAAACCAGCCTCGAAGTCAAGGGAGCAATAGCAATCAAGGTATCCTCCAAGGGATGTCTTGGAGGCAAGAGAGCAGGATGTGGTAGAAATCCTCATGGATCCCGATGATCCTGAATCCAAAATCTATATCGGATCAGGGATCCTTGGCGAAATGAAAGAAGACCTCATATCCTTCCTCAAAAGGAGAAAGACTACCTTTGCATGGAAACACGAAGACATGACTGGTATATCCAAAGATGTAATCACTCACAAACTCGGCATTGACAGGACCTTCAAACCAATCCATCAAAGGAGAAGAAAGTTTGCACCGGAAAGGAATGCCATTATCCAAGAAGAGGTAGAGAAATTGCTCCGGGCAGGTATGATTAGAGAGGTCAAGTATCCAAGATGGTTGGCTAATGTGGTTGTTGTTCAAAAGAAAAACGGAAAGTGGAGGGTATGTGTCGATTTTACCGATTTAAATAAGGCATGTCCCAAGGATCCTTTCCCATTACCCCACATTGACTCCATGGTGGATGCAACTACGGGTCATGAACTGTTAACTTTTATGGATGCTTCATCTGGATTCCAACAAATCCAAATGGAACCATCCGATCAAGAGGATACAGCATTCATGACTCCAACTGGTATATACTGCTATATTGCTATGCCACTCGGACTAAGAAATGCAGGTGCAACATATCAAAGGCTGGTGAATATGATGTTCAAGGATCAGATTGGACAAACTATGGAGGTTTACATAGATGATATGGTGGTAAAATCCTTAAAAGCTGAGGATCACCTAAGAGACTTGGAGGAAGCATTCAATATCCTTGTTAAATATAATATGAAACTTAATCCTTCAAAATGTCACTTTGGTGTTAAAGCAGGTAAATTCTTAGGATATATGGTGACAAAGAGAGGCATTGAAGCTAGCCCGGAACAAATCAAAGCAATAGTGAACATCAAATCTCCGGCCAATGCTAAGGATGTTCAAAGACTAACAGGCAGGATAGCAGCTTTGAACAGATTCATATCCAAATCCTCAGAGAAGTGCAAAGAATTCTATGATATCCTAAGGAAGAACAAGAAATTTGAGTGGACTGAGAAGCATGAAAATGCTTTAAGAGCCCTCAAAGATTACCTATCCTCAGCCCCAGCCTTGATGAAACCAGAAAAAGGCGATGTGCTATCCTTATATCTTGCAGTATCCTCAAAAGCAGTAAGTGCGGTCCTTGTTAAGGATCATGAAGGTACACAACATCTTGTCTATTATGTAAGTAAAAGTTTACTTGATGCCGAATCCAGGTATTCACACCTTGAAAAGCTTATTCTAGCATTAATTATGGCGTCTACTAAGTTAAGACATTATTTTGAAACTCATGTTATCATTGTTAAAACTAATTTTCCAATTAAGAATGTCCTCAGGAAACCAGAGATGTCAGGAAGGATGGCTAAGTGGGCACTGAAGCTAAGTGCATATGATATAAAATATGAGCCTAGGACAGCCATCAAATCCCAAGCATTAGCTGACTTTGTGGCTGATTTCAGTAGTGATTTACAAAAAGAAGCTGAGTTAGAAGTCCAGCAGCTAGAAGAGACCAAGGATCCTTGGATACTCTATACTGATGGATCCTCAAATGTCAAAGGCACAGGGCTTGGAATACTACTAAAATCGCCACAGGGGGACATAATACCCCACTCTATAGCTTGTGAGTTCCGAACCACTAACAATGAGGCTGAATATGGAGCCTTAATTGCTGGTTTGCAAATTGCAAAGCATATGGGGATCAGGTATCTTGAGGTACATGTAGATTCATTGTTAATTACAAACCACTTTAATGGATCCTATGCTGTTAAAGGTGAAAAGCTAACCAAATATTTAGAGATAGTCAAAAGTTTGGCACTCTCTTTTGTTTCCTTTAGTTTGACACAGGTACCAAGGGAAGAGAATACAGAAGCTGATGCATTGGCTAACTTAGGATCATCCTTGAAGATCCCGGAGGATATCAAGATCCCTATTATCCATATCCTGACCCCGGCTATCGAGGATCATGTGGTTATGGAGATAGGGAATGATTCTGCAATTATCCCTAGTGAGGATACTCAATCCCATTCAGGATCAGGATCATGGATCTCACCAATTATGAGATACTTACAACATGGAGGGATTCCTACAGGAGAAAACCCTAGGGCTTTCAAAATTAAGGTATCTCAATTCACAATTTTAAATAATATGTTGTATAGACGATCTCTTGTAGGACCATACTTGAGATGCATTGAGGATCCTGAAATCCAAGAAGTTTTAAAAGACTTCCATGAAGGAGATTGTGGAAACCACACTAGGGGCAGGGCATTATTCTCAAGGATCCTGAGGACATGATACTACTGGCCAACCATGAAGAGGGATGCTGTGGAGTATGCTAAGAGATGTGATCCTTGTCAGAGGCACAGCAATATCCTTCATCAACCAGCTGAATTATTGCATCATATATCCTCCTCTTGGCCATTTATGAGATGGGGTATGGATATAGTTGGTAAGCTCCCTAAGGCACCTGGTGGAAAAGTATTCATGCTAGCTATGACTGATTACTTCTCCAAGTGGATAGAGGCTGAAGCTTTTGCCCAAGTCAGAGAAAAGGAAGTTATATCCTTCATTAAAAGAAATATTATAACTAGATTTGGAATTCCTTCTGAGATTATATGTGACAATGGTTCCCAATTTATTGGGGGCGGAACCACTAACTTTTGTGACAGCTGGGGGATTAAGATGATAACATCAACACCAGTCCACCCACAAGCTAATGGTCAAGCAGAATCATCCAACAAGATCATCATCAACAATTTGAAGAAGAAGCTTGGATCCAAGAAAGGGAAATGGGCAGAAGAACTACCCTATGTGCTTTGGGCTGATAGGACAACCCCTAAGAATGCTACTGGTCAAACACCATTCTCTTTGGTATTTGGGGCAGAGTCAGTGATCTCAACAGAAATGGTGGTTCCAACTGCTAGAACAAGTACCCGTGATCCTGAGGAGAATGGTGAGAACTTGGTCCAAGACCTGAATACTATTGAAGAAATCAGGGATATGGCTAGGATAAGGATGGCCAGTTATCAACAGAGAATGGCTGGTGCTTACAACAAAAATGTCAGGATCAGAAGGTTTCAAGTTAGAGATATGGTATTAAGGAAAGCATTTCAGAATACCACCAATCCTGCTGATGGAAAATTAGCTCCAAAATGGGAAGGTCCTTATTTGATTGAAGCTGAAGCAGGAAAGGGGGCATATAGATTGTTAACCATGGAAGGTGATTTGCTACCAAGAGCTTGGAATGCTGTCCACTTGAAGAAATATTTCATGTGAGAATGATCCTCATGGCGCAGATGATCCTCACGATAGGGGTATCTTTAAAGGATCCTTAAAGTATCAGTGATCCTTACTTAGGTAATATCCTAAACTTTAACTATTTTATTTCTTTATTTCCTCATATAAGGATAAGGATCATGTATCCTTTATCCATCTCTCACGTGAGTTTGAGTTTTGAAAGTTCAGGTATCCTTAGCATAACATTGGTTATCCGCAGAAGCAATCCGTTCCTTGGGTTTAACCCCAGTTATTTGGGCTTGACCCCAGTTTCGCCAGTAGCGCACGATGATCCTGGTGCACTTCAAGGCAGTGCGACCAGTACTCGTTTTAGGGGCTGACAATTTCATTGTACTGGCTGTACCCAGGATCCTACGTATAATGGTAGACGTACCATACATCCGTTCCTAAGGTTTCTAACGTTTTCACGTTAGCTAAGGTTTCTAACGTTTTCACGTTAGCTAAGGTTTTGGCATTTTCATGTCACTAAGCTTGGATAGTCGCCAGTTAGGGCCATACTCCAGTTTACATATGATCCTTGGGCTTGTACCCAGTTATCCTTGGGCTTGTCCCCAGTTATCCTTGGGCTTGTCCCAGTTATCTTTGGGCTTGTCCCCAGTTATCCTTGGGCTTGTCCCCAGTTGCTAACTCTTATCTTATATTGGCTTAGTCCCAAGTTATGCTCTATTTCAGGTTCTTGAAGATAAGCAACTAGGGATCCCTGATCCTTACTCCTTTCTAAGGTTTATTTTGTAGTTATCCTGATTATGGTTAGGATCCTAACTTGGATCATCAGGTATGATCCTTAACTATTTTTAATTCTATTCATTATTTATTTGAATAACCCTTAAAGTTTGACAACTAGACTTGTGATCCTTAAAATACATTGCTTTTTGGGATTCGTTAACTATAGGATATTTGATCGTGGATCATGCTCTAAACATTTTTAACCTGACTTATTCAATATTGTTTATTCAATAAATGTGCATCAAACAAAGGAGAATTTGAGAAATAAAGGGATAACAATACAAGATAAGCGACAAAAGGTTAAGATTTTATTTATTAACAAAAGACTAACCCTTAAAAGGTTGTCAAAATTACCTACCCGAGCATCTACCAGCAAAACGTGGCCCGTCCGCTGGGGTAGGTAAAGGGTGTCCATGATAATAAGTTCAAAAGTAGTGCAGGAATATAAAAGCGGCAGGATCACAATGGCTTCATCCCCCAAACAGAGGATCCCTCCACCAAATGCAATCCTGCCTATTGTCCAAAGGATCATACATGATCCTTAATCCTAAAACCTATTGTTCAAGTACCAACCATTAAATTGTTCAACATCACAACCACAAAAAGTTACTACCAAATTTAAATATTGGGCTCCGGCTGCGTCTAAGAATGTCCATCATCGCCCAATCATGCAGCCTAAACCTTCGCTGCATTATCACCTCCAGCTCCACTTGTTTCACCACCTTCACCTTTGCCTCCAGCTTCAATTGTCAGGATCTCTTCAACCTCCTCAGCCTCTTCATCGTCCAGTTCAGCTAGCCTTGCCTTCCAGCCTTCAACATCCCAGGTGCTCTTGTCAAAAGCAGGATCCTGAGCTTCCAAGGCCATTTGCAGCTTGGTCTTGTACATTGTTATGGCGGCAGAGACTTTGGCGTCTTCGGTGATCTCACGTTTCTCATAGTCAACATTGATCAGCACCTTGGCCGTCTCCTGTTTGGCATCCCGGACTTCCTTCTGAAGATCAGCAGTTGCAAGGTCTTTAAGCACTGCGACCTGCTGGAGGTCGGCAATTTTCTTATCCTGATCCTCAACGTGGCCAACATAATCCTCGATCTCAGAGAATTTCTGCAAAAAGGATAATGGATAAGGTCAGGATTAAGTGATCCTCAAATCAGCAGGATATGTCAACAGGATATACGAGCAGAGACAGTGATCCTTACCTCATTAAAGTACTCGAGGAATTGGTGGCGGATCAGAGGCAGACCCTGCAGATCCTCAACTTCAGAGGCTTTTCTCTTCTTGATTGCCTTTCCTTTGAGGGGTGCCTCGGGGACCGAAGCTGTCGGACTGGTAGGAGCTTTTCTCTTAGAGGATCTGACAGTGGTGAGATCAGCAACATTGAATTTGGAAGCAGACTTGGTGGATTTTCCAGCACCTACACAACCAAAACAAGATAAGTATCTTTTCTTGATTTACATTTCACTATTTATTTAAATTTTAAACAAGGATACTTACTTGACATTGTGACAGAGCCTGAGGATACCTCCTGTGAATCTTGGGTTGTTGTCTTGAAAGTTCTTGTTTCAGGATCAAGTTTCTTGAAAGCAAGGAGCCTCTCCTTAGCAGCAGGGGACAATCTGAGGCGTGAGACGGTGATAGCTGCATAACAAGAAAGCAAAAATATAAGTGATCCTTACATCAAAAGAAAGTTTCTGGTGATCCTTCTCAGGATCCTCCACCCTACCATGGGTAGCCCATTTCTTGGGTAGATCCTTTCCATCCTCAATAGAATCTCTCTTGATAAAAAAGAAACGCCGCTTCCAATTAGCATCGTTCTTGGTGGCTTTGAAGATCTGGTGTTCCTCACCGGGTTTACGTTTAAACAATTAGCGATGAGAACCAAAGGTAGTAAGATCATACAGCTCTCCCAGCTCTGACATTCCTAGGTCTATACCTTCCTGCTCGATGATCCTTTCAAGGGTGTACAGAACCCTCCAAATCATCGGCATGGCTTGAATATAAGAGATGCCGGTTAGGGAAAAGAAAGATTGGGTGAAGGTTGGAAAAGGATATGTATAGCCTATGGTGAACGGAGTGACGGGGAAAGCAACCCACTTGTCGGAGATATGATAGCTCAGGGCATTGGGGTCAAAAGGCCTAAATTCGGTGTTCGCCGGGAAGCAGTGGCGGATCCTATCGATCTGAGCATCATTGAAACAGCAGCGTTCTTTAATGGAGTCTTCAATGATCCCCTGGCTTTTTGGAGGGCTGTTCTTTGGGTGATCCTTGGCTGGGGAATTTCGGAGCAACATCTTTGATGGAAAGAGACGAAAACAGAGCAAGAAAGGGAAGAAGATAGAGAGAGAGAGTACCTGATCGTCTTCGGAATGCAGTTATAAAGGGAGTCTCTCTGAAAATTTAAATGCATTTGATCCTATCTCTATCTCCTATTTATAATCATGATCGTGCAGGGTTGTCACTTCTGTGACGTCACGATTGCAACAGATAGTTCAACAATAACGGCTATATTTACGATAGTTAGTTGCAGATAAGATCAAGAAAACATAACTCACTCATTTTACATATCACTCCTTATATTTTGGGGGCAATTGTTAGGGGATGATTTTCTAACAATTAGTGATCCTTACACATTATCCTAATTAATGATCCTTTCTTCTGTGACAGATGGTGATCCTCAGAAGAGCTTCAGGATCAGGATCATGGATCACTTTAAGGATCCTCGTACTGACGATTGTTTTTTTGTGTTTTGTATTACTTCGCAGGAGTTACGAGCTTGACTTGGTCTTGGCAACGTTACTATGGAATATTCCACGGGTATATCGCACACGTTTGACTGGAAATGGACGTTGTGGAGAACGTGGGAGCTTGGCACAAAAGTCGGATAGTTAGTTATTGTAGTTAACTTCTATTTTAAAAGGAGTAACGAGCTAGAATTAGAACACTTAGTCATTTTTACAGCTACACACACTCTTATACTCGCACACTTGAAGCTCTCGACGAACATTCATTCATTTTCATTCACTTTTACACATTACACGATAGTGATCCTTGTACCTAGCTCGTTACTATCCGAAGTTGTAAACGTTTATTGATTTATTTGAGCTTGGTGATCGGTAGTTTCCATCACCCGGGGTTTTTTGTGCCGGAGATCAACTCTTGATCAAGGGCTTTTTCCCCGTATAAATCCTTGTGTCGTTCGTGCAATTTACATTAAAATGATCCTTGTCATTGTTCTACATTTCAAGCATCATACCCCATAACAGAGAGTTTGGTTGCAATATCCTCAACAGATTTTTTGACCAAAACAGTCAGAGAGAAAGTGTTTACCTTTTTCCCTATCAGTAATAGTTAAAAAGGGATGAGGATGAGGAGTTATAGGGAGGTGATGAGTAAATATAGGTTGTGCAGTTACAAACGGTCACATCATGGGTCTAATCTCTTAATTGCCTCGTTATTCGTAAAAAAATATAACCGTTAGTGCCAGGATACTAAACGGTAACATTTTTTTGGGGACAATTGTTATGGGTGAAATTCTGAGCCCATATCCTGGGAAATATCTTGAGTTATATCTTAGTTTCATAATATATGTTCCTACCCGGGATACTCATTCAGGATATTGGTAACATCCTGTATGGTATCTTGAGGATTACTAATGGATTGTGTGCAGGAGTACGAGTCCAGGTTCCCAACGTTCATTAAGACTCCTTCTCCAGGAGACTCGGTCCAAGTCGTTCGAATGAAGACGTTGAAGCCGCTTTACTCGGTCCACAACGTTAATAATGGAATATTCAGGAGCATCCCACATTTGTAGGAGTTTTAGTTTGTATTTCGTAACTATAAATAGATGGATAGATCAGATCAATAGGACATAAAAACTACACTCGCTACTCTCTCACACTCACTCTCTCGCAACTTTCACTTTCACTGAAAGCATTGTAACACTTAGCGATCAGATCAATATCCTGCACTGTATCCTGACGTTTAGAGCAATAAGAAGAACAAGGCAGCTGCGATTGTCAGCTCCCGAGGTTTTATGTCGGCGATCTAGATTGATCAAGGGCTTTCCTCGTAAATCTCGTGTCAACCCCTTTACTTTTTGCTCATAGTTTGATCGTACATACAGCTCAATATCCTGAGCCGTATCCTGAAAATTGTTTTCAAAACAACTTAACCAGTATATTTCAAACACACTTTTTAGCACACTACCTCACTTAACTAATTTGATCACTTAATTGCTTCGGTAATTTTTAACCAAAACACTCCCCATTCAAATTTTTTTATTATTCTTCAGGATATCGTAGAATTCCTTGCATTTCTATGAGGATCTTGATATAAACATGTTCAATGCTGCTACTCGTCCTGTTAACCTTTGCACATCTTTCATGTTGGATGGTGATTTGATATCCAGGAGAACTTTAATCTGTTCTGGGCTTGCTTCTACTCCCCTCTTAGTCACCATGTATCCTAAAAACTTTCCTGCCCCCACTTCGAAATGGCACTTAGCAGGATTCAGCTTCATATTATATTGGTCCAGGATATCGAATGCACCTTCAAGATCCTGGAGATGATCCTCCGCCTTCTTAGACTTTACCACCATATCATCAATATACACCTCCATGGTGTCCCCTAGTTTGTCTTTAAACATCATATTCACCAATCTCCGGTACGTTGCACCTGCATTTTTCAAACCAAAAGGCATGGCAGTATAACAATAAATACTTGTTGGTGTCATGAAAGAAGTATCCTCCTGATCGGAGGGTTCCATTTGGATCTTCTAAAATCCTGAGGATACATCCATATAGGTTAGCATTTCATGACCGGCAGTTGCATCCACCTTCGAGTCTATATGAGGCAAAGGGAATGGGTCTTTAGGACATGCTTTGTTTAAGTCTGTGTAATCTACACAAACTCTCCATTTCCCATTCTTTTTTTGAACCACGACCACATTTGCTAGCCACTTGGGGAATTTGACTTCTCTAATCATCTTTGACTTCATTAACCTTTCAACCTCTTCCTGTATGATTGCATTTCGTTCAGGAGCAAACTTCCTTCTCTTTTGTTGGACGGGCCAGAAAGACCTGTCAATCCCAAGCTTATGAGTTATAATATATTTAGAGATACCTATCATATCCTCATGTTTCCATGCAAATGTGGACATCCTGTATTTTAAAAAAATTAGTTAACTGATTTTCAATATCCTAAGGGATATTAGCTCCTACGAGCACCAAGATATCTGGATTATCCTGATCCAGGATAATTTTCTTAACATCTTGCTCTGAGGCCTCCACGATATCCTGGGCTCGTATCTTTAATTGCTATCCTGCTTTAGGTTTCGTTGAAGACTTCATTGAGGAAGAATAACCTTCTTTTGCCTATTGTTGATCACTTTCCACCTTGACAACCCTCCAAGGGGTAGGAATCTTGATACACTGATGATAGGTTGATGGGACAGCCTTCAAATCATGGATCCGTGGTCTGCCCAATATAATATTGTAGCAGGATAATGAATCCATGACACAGAAACGTTGCATTGAATTCACTCCCTCAACATATACTGGTAGCTTTATTTCTACCACAGTATTCTTGGCCTCTCCACTGAACCCTACAAGTACAGTGGATTTTGAAGTGATCTCCATCTGGGGGATATTCATTCTCTTTAGTGTTTCAAGTTGAATAATGTTGACGGAGCTGCCATTATCTACCAGTATCTTGCGTACAAAATGATTAGCAATATATAAAGTAATTACCAAACCATCATGATGGGGATCCTGGACACTATCCCAGTCATCACTATAAAATGTTATCACTTTATCAGTTGTGAGGGTTGTCATCCTGGTCGGCTTGTCCCCCCGTTCTGCCTTTGCCTCCTTTGCATGTCTTTTTGCTGCAGAGTAAGAGGTTCCACAAATGTCGGATCCCCTTGAAATAAAGTTAATTATCTTGGCATCTGGAGGAGGTGATGCTGCTCGTTCAGAATCCTTCTCAATATCCTGACCCTTATTATTTTTCCTACCCAGAAGATCCTTCAGGTGTCCTTTGCTTAGCAGGTAGCTTATTTCCTTCCTCAGGGCTATGCAATCTTCCGTTACATGACCAAAATCCTCATGGAAAGCACACCACTTGGATTTATCTTTCCAGTCAGCCTTTTGCTGGTTCTTCCGGGGCCACCTTGCTTTATCTTCCAAACCCTGCATAGCAGGTATATTAACAGAAAATCAATATCCTGACAATTCAGGATACTCTTCAGGATCCTTATCTTCAACAGCATTCACTTTCTTTCTGTCATTCCTGCCATATGGCTTAGAGCGATATGGCTTGTATGAGGATTCTGACTTCCTGTTAGTTGATTCATATGTTGAGGATGAATTCATCCTCTCTTGCATTTTCTTGTCGTCTTCCAGTCTGATATATCTCAAAGCCCTGTTTCGAGCTACATCCAGGTTCCTGCAAGGATTCATTACAAGATCCTAATAAAATTGGGAATCCTTCTACAATCCCATTTTGAATGCCTATACAACCGTGGCAACATCAAGGTGAGGGATGTCCAAGGATTCCCTGCTAAACTTGTTCACATAATCCCTTAAGGATTCTTAAGGACCTTGAGTTATCCTATAAAGATCACTGGTTAGTTTCTCAAAACTTCAACTGCAAGAAAATTGACTATTAAATAAGTTAACTAAATGAGCAAATGATGTAATTGAATGAGGTGGAACTTTTAAGAGCCATTTTAAGGATGATCATGTTAGGGTAGAGCAAAAACCCTTGCAGAGACACACTTCCATGAGGTCTGGAGGAATAGGATTAATCTCCATCCTCTCCCTATACTGAGCAATATGTTCTTCAGGATCCGTAGTCCCATCATAAAGTTTCATGTTGGGAGTTTGAAATCTTTTTGGAATTTCAGCATCATATATAGGATGTGCAAACCGTGATATCCTGTGACTATCCAAGGATACTTCCGGGATTGGCTAGACTACCCCAGGTATACTGGATATCATATCCTTCAACTTCTGAAGCTCCCTAGAGAGTGCCGACGTCACACCTGTATCCTGCAAAGATCCTAAACTGTTAGTGGCAGGAGTAGTAATATTATTACACGTTACCAGCCTGAGGATTCTGGCCATATCCTGGAGCATATCCTGAGCTTCTCACAGTTGATACCCTGACTGTTGAAGGTATCTCAAGAGAATGACCCTAGGAGTGGCTAGGTACAACATTGCCCTGATTATCCACAGTATATACTGCCGAGCTGAAGTTCAATGCTCTAGGCTGCAAGGGAGTAACAATATCCACAGCAGGCCTCTTAGAGTTAGACTTCAGGAGTTGTATTTCTCTTATTAACATCTGATTAGTCTCCTGTTGTTGCTTCATCTGATCCTGTATGCTGCCAAACAAAGTTAGAATTTCATCATTAGAAGCCATAATAGGAGTTCTCCCTGAGGCAGCAGATCTGTGGACATTTTGAGCAGGAACAGTGTCTCGGGATGTGTGAGTCTCAACCCTCCTTGGAGGAGCTTGAGCCTACGAAGGAGCTTGCATCTGTGGAGGTGGTGGAAGCACCAAACCAGTTGTGGTAGAAGTTGTAGCAGACATGGTAGAAGAGCTCATGTTTGATTTTGAGGCCATTGAAAATAGTTGTGCAAAAAGTTTCGAAAAAAGAAAACCAAGTAAAGATTTTAGCAAGGTTTTTAGTAAGAATAGCACCACTTACCCCATGGTGGGCGCCAAATTGTTTTGGTCAAAAATTACCGAAGCAATTTAGTGATTAAATTAGCGTTGTGAGGTAGTGTGCTAGTAATACTCGTGGAAAATATTTTTGTTTGTTAGTTTGCAAAAACAGTTTCAAGATATAGCTCAGGATACCAAGCTATATCAATAATCAAACAATGAGCAGAAATGTAAAGGTTGACACGAGATATATGAGGAAAGCCCTTGATCAATCTAGATCTCCGGCATAAAACCTCAGGAGCTGACAATCGTCGGCTGCCTTGTTCTTCTTATTGCTTGAATAACCAGGATACAGTGCAGGATAATGCTCAGATCAGCTCTAAGTGTTACAATAATTATGTAATGTGAGTGAATATGAGTGAAGATTGCGAAAAAGGTAAGTCAGTAGTGAGAGTACGAGAATTGGTGTGTGTTTCTAGTGATCCGGCATCCCCTTTATATAGTTTCTAAGTTTAACTAACTATCCTATTATTCCAGGATACGGAGAATATTCCCTTCTGAACATTGGGAGGTTGTTTCAACTTGTTTCCACGTGCATATTAACTATAAATCCGGGTCTTCAGCTCACATAACCGTTACAACATTAATAGCATTAATTAGCATCCGAAATTCTCGCAGAATATGCCTTTCTTCAATGCTGACCGTTACAAGAGCTATTCTTCCGCCATCAACATCCTTATCCTAACCAATTTGAGCGAGTCTTCAGGGTGACTTGGTCCTCATAAACGTTAGTCCCTTGTAACCAACGTTTACAAGCAAATTGTTAGTAATAGTCAGGATACTGCCACAGGAATTTACCAATATCCTGGTCCGGTATCCTGATCGTAAACAGCTAATAAAAAATCAAGATACAAAGTCAGGATATGGGCTCAGAATTTCAGCCATGACAATATATATATATATATATATATATATATATATATATATATATATATATATATATATATATATATATATATATATATATAAGTTGATGATTAATTATACTCTCGTTATTAGTTGATTTAAAAAAATATGTATATATATTACTAATAACCAAATTGCTGCCACTCACCACTTTTGCGTTTGGATGGGAATAACCCACACCCAACCTCCAACCCATTTCTATTATTTATTTCTTTTGGGTTGTTTTCGGCCCATGTTGCATTCACACTCCAAATCTCCCTAACATGGAACCCTTGTTACTAATTACGTATATATGTGATTTTAGCATAACTTCCCTGCACAAACCCTAACCTACGAATTAAACTCCACTGCCTTTCCTCTTCCTCTCTTTCTCGCTACCGTGGGCAAAGGAAAGAAGCTTCAGGCTTCAAGTAATCTCAGTTCAAGGCTAACTCATGCACTCTTCATCGCTTGGTACCGTGCCTCGAGTTTTTATACTTAGTTCTCTAAAGTTTGTACATTTCGTTTATAGGCTGCGTTTTCTGTTGTGATGATGATCCTTACTGTTTTGACGATTACAATTGGTATAGGGGTATTAGAAATCACATGGTTGGTGTTATTTTTTATCATGAGTTTGTTTGGGTCACTAGGGTTTTAATCATTAGGTTGAATCTTGTTAGTTCTAATGCTTTAGTGATAAATAATATGAGTTTTGAATATAATCTATTGTATGTAATGTATATGTGTCGTTATTGTTTGCTAAACTTGTTAACGAAACTAATAGCACTCGCGTAAAACGTTACAAACTAAAAACAGAAAGGTATTCAACAGTTATAGCAGACTTCAATTGGCTGTTGTCGTGCCATAACCTAATGAAAACTAGATTTTCTTGACTCTAAAACATAGCATTTTGAAATATGCTTCTAATGGCACTTGAATCACAATTTTTAGAAGTCGTTTGATATTTGAAATGAATTATTTTGCTTTAGCGATCAAAGCTGCATTTTTTTGCAGACTTTGTGTGTTGTGTTTTATGTCATATCTCGGGGAACACTTGGTGTTACATCATGAAAGTTATACAATCGATGGTCTTATGTGTCTGTACGAATCTCCAAGTGGAATCGGGTCAACTGGGAAATTGAGAATTTTTAAATAAATTGTTCCGTAAGCTGTAGTCAGAAAGTGATGAATCTAGCCACTGCATAGTAAAGGATTTTTCTAAATTGTTCGATAAAGAGTTAGGCCTCAAAATTTTAACACAAGGATAACCCCACCGGGGGCTACGTTCCATAAAAGGATCATAATTTGTACAACATCGTAAGAATGGTAAACGAGCTTCCTAAAACAGCCTAATTTAAGTGAATTTGCTATGCATATTTGATAAACTTATAAGAGTCAAAATTGTTATTTTAAGTGCCCGCACTTAGTTAATGATTCTATAAATGATATATGACATGTCGTAGGTTATATTGTGAACATGCGCGTGAAAACCACACGATAAAATATTGTGTGTCAACGTTTTCGCATACTATTTGCTAGATACGTGTAGGACTTGCGTGAATTGCATAAACACCCACTAATATTCCTTGTAACCATAGTAGGATGTGGTTGACCATCCTAGCTCGTATACTCTTAATCTTGCCAAGCTAAACTAAGGTGAGTTCATATATTTACTAAAAGTATGCATTCCCGGGTTTGGGAACTACATTATCCCTGGATTTGGGACTGATACGTGGTTGAAAACCCGTGCTTTATTGTGTTTAAGTGTATGTTTTTACATAACTTTGAGTTTCGAATGGCCTACTTTTGATTAGAATTGCATTTTGAGTTTCGAATGGCCTACTTTTGAGTTTCGGGAGCTATTCGGAGCATCGTTAGCAAACGGGATCAACCGAGGACGCGAAACGGACAAAACAGGAAAAGGCACTCTACAAGGGGCGTCATCGACGCCACCAGGACCGTCAGCGACACACCCACGTAGATGGAAATGGTGTAGGCAGTAGGATAGAGTGTCAGTAGCTTTTTGAAGTTTCTGGGTGGCATCGGTGACACAGGGGGCGTCGATGATGCCTCTTCCTGCTAGCTGACTGGGATTTTTCTTGTTTTGCTTATTTGAACGACTTAAAACCCAATTTTTTGGGTCTTTTGAAGGGAGTTAAGCAATTATTGAAGTTTGAAACCTCTCTTGGAGCCAAGAACACCCCCCAACCTCAATTCCAATCCATCCGAATCATCCACCATCATCTGAATTATTCATTCATCATCATCACACTAAACCTAGTCATTATCATCCTCACCTCACCATCATCCATCCACTTCGATCATCCACCACAAACCTTAACTATCATCATCATCACCTTCAAGGCTTAAAGATGTTCGTTTTGGAGCTTCAGTCATCCGGTGATCGAGTTCTATCATCCATGAGCGGCTAATCCTCATAGGTTTCACTCTGGTGTAGGTTTTTGTAAGATTCTAGGGTTAAATATTGTTTTGAGATTTGATTTGTGACAAATTGTATTTTGATTTTGAAGCTTTTAATAATTGTCGTGTATTTGATTTGAATTTGGGAATTGTCGAATGATGATAAAATTTGACTTTACGAAATGAATTTGTGCACTTATGCTTTATAAATTGGTAGGATTTACATGTTCTTGGTAACGAAGTGCATTGCGGTCCTTCGTCTATGACGTTGACAGCTCCTGGCACCTACGCCACACAACACTAAATTCGTTAATCATATATGCAATTGAATTAAATCTAAAACGTTTATTAACCCTAGGTCTTCATTTACCGAATCGGGTGTGAACCTTATTCTCCAATTATTGTTTAAAACAATCAATCAAGTTTTCGCGTAATCATAAGTATTCTATTTTTCGTAATTAATCATTTTAATATTAAACTTGTCGGTTCAATCCGACACTCTTTTCAATCAAACAAACAAATTAACCAAATTGTAAGCTTCATAAAGTGTGACATCGTTCAAAATCACAAACTCTTCATGGATCGACCCCATACTACCGCTAACACATAGTTAAGGGTAATTCGGGTTTATAAATAAGATCTTTGACCGGAGCGCGACACTCGATCAAATTTGGGGGAAGATTTTCAATTTTTTTTTTGTGAAAATACGGGCGAAAATGAGCAAGTTTTACAACAGGACCCTATGCTAGAAAAATTCCTAAAAATTATTAAAAAAAATTTGTAAATTTTTATGGGTTTAATTATCAAAAACAAAAAAAAATCGCTTAATCATTCCTACCACCTCCCGAAAAGTCGTGTATTGTCCCCAATACACATAACAAATCTAAGACATACCTTACATCTTCATGACCTGTTCGTGATATCCGGAACTTCATACATCAAAGAGGTTAATACGAAAGAAAGAACGATGAAAATAAAGAGCAACAAACGACCAAACAATTGAAATGTACAAAACTCTGCAAAATGTTACCAATCCTTAGATGACCTCGTATGTCGGAATGCTTGCCAAGATGCTGACCGACTCTTTGTTGGTATCTTTTGCCTCGCTATCATCGAGAAACAGTTTTAACCTATGGTCCTTGACCGTTTGCTTCGACCCATCCTTCGGATCCTCAATGGTAATGTCTCCCAACTTCCCGACACGCGTAATCACATACGGGCTAATCCATTTGCTCTTGAGCTTTCCGGGAAAGAACTTGAGCCTTGAGTTGTAGAGCCAAACCTTTTGACCCACAACAAACTCCTTTGTCTTCAGTTTGGCATCGTGTGCTCTTTTCATGCCATCCTTGTATTTTGAAGCACACTCATATACCTCTTCCCGAAGCTCTTCCAACTCACATAGCTTTAACTTTCTCTCCTTACCTGCATCATCGTATTTAAAATTAACCTCTTTTATAGCCCAAAATTCACGATAAACAAGTTCAACCGACAAGTGACAATTTTTATCGTAAACTAAGCAGTAAGGTGTAGTGTCGACAAGTGTTTTATGTGCCGTTCGGCATAAGCCATGGTTCAACTTCATTGACCAGTCCTTACGGTCTAGTCGAACGGTCTTTTACAAAATTTCTTTGATTTGCCTATTCGACACTTCCACTTGACCACTCATTTGCGGGTAGTAGGGGGTAGCTATTCGATGGTCAACACCATACCATTTCAATAGTTTGCCAAAATTAAAATTCTTGAATTGAGATCCTCCATCATTGATGATAACCCGGAGAATCCCAAATCATGAAATAATATTAGTTTGAACAAAATTACAAACAATGGTATAATCGTTCGTTTTGGTGACAATCGCTTTGACCCATTTGGATACATAATCGACCGCCACCAAAATGTACACGTTCCCATGCAAATTCGGGAATGGGCCCTTGAAATCTATCCCCATCCCCTAAACATCAAAAAAGTTAACAATGAGGATCGGTTGCATGGGCATCTCATCCCGCTTGGATATACCCCCAACTTTTGACACTCAACACAATTTTTAGCAAAGTTAAAAGCATCTTTGAAATTAGTTGGCCAATAAAGCCCACTATTGAGTACTTTGTGCCCAGTTTTATGACCAATAAAATGGCCCCCACAAGAAAATGAATACAAGTGTAGCAAAACACTCGGGATCTCGTCATCCGGCACACATCTTCTCACAACTTGATCCGCACATGTCTTGAATAAATCCGGTTCTTCCAACGTGTAGTACTTGATTTATAAAAGGAAATGAAATCTCCTCCACCTATCTCAATGAGCCGGCAAATCACCTGTCACGATGTAATTAACAATGTTAGCAAACCAAGGCAATACCGAAATTTTTAGAATATGCTCATTTGGGAAAGTCTCATTGATTTCTACTCGTGAAGAACGCTCTTCTACCATCAAATGGGATAAGTGGTCAGCCACCACATTCTCACTACCCTTTGTGTCCCTTATTTCCAAATCAAATTCATGTAGTAAAAGAACCCATCGAATCAACCGCGGCTTAGCATCCTTCTTCTCCATGAGATACCTGACAGCAGTATGGTCAGAATAAATAATCACTTGTTACCCCATATGTAAGCCCAGAATTTATCTAATGCATAAACCACCGCGAGTAGCTCTTTCTCGGTTGTTATGTAATTTAACTATGCATACGAAAGAGTCTTACTCGCGTAGTATATAACAACCGGTTACTTTTCTACCCTTTGACCCAACACGGCCTCAACTGCATAGCCACTTGCATCACACATGATTTCGAATGGTAAAGACCAATTCGATGATTGCAAGATTGGGGCCTCGACCAACTTTTCTTTCAAAATGTTAAAGGCATTTTTTCAATCTTTATTAAAGTCAAACGGTTGAACTTTTAATAACACAATACTTAATGGTTTGGTGATGTCACTAAACCTGATGCGTGTGAAGTGTTATATATATTAGGTGTATATTTTAAGCCCCTTTAACACTTATTTTAGCCAAGTTTTAAATTTATAAAACACGATATTTTACTAACACTAAACACACATATGGGCAAGTGCACCCATAGTGAGCGTAGTATAGTGTTGGCAAGATACCGAGGTACTCCAAGGACACAAGAGCTTTTAGTACCGGTTTATCCTCAACGTCTAATCAAAAATAAAAAGTTTAGAAAAATGTTTTTAACTAAGAAAAATAAAAACTAACTAAAATGCTGAAAATAAAATAAAAAGAAAAACAGATAGACAAGATGAATCACTTGGTTCCGACTCGTATCTAGTGTAACCTTTGATTATTTCCGCACTTTTGCACATAATTAAGAGATTATCTTAGTTATTGTAGTAGGCCCCTCTTTTGAAGGTGACGTTACCCTCACCCCAGTAGTTTGAGTCAGCAAGGATACAATCCTAAAAGGGTGGATTATTGGAAGATAATTAATTAAGTTATTAATGCAAATTATGGTAGGCCCCTCTTTTGGAGGTGACGTTACCCTCGACTAAGTAGTCTGAGTCAGCAGGGATACAGTCCTAAATAGCCGGGTTATAGTATTAATAGTAGTTAACTTATGAGGGGATCAAAGAGTTTGGACCCCCGCCATCCAATACCGTTAAGTATTGAAGGAGGTCCTACTAAATTTGACCCAGGTCCATTGCAGGACCTCTAAACGCTGAACAATGGCAAGACCTTTACCAAACCGTTCCCTTAACCCCCGACCAGGTAGCCAACATACCTCCATATAGACCGTGGATATATGAATGGTGAAAATCTTTTATTTTATATAGACAGTAAAATAATGCCAAGACACCACGGACAAACGATAAGGAAAGATCACCTTCAACATAAGCAACTAGTTATTAAAGTCATTAATACAAAACCAAATAAAAAGTGCAAAAGATTAGAAATAAAAAGTATTAAACTAGACACTTTGTCTTCACCAAGTGATGTAAGAGACTTAGGCAAACATGGCCTTGATTGTCAAGAACTCTTACGATCAATCTTGGATCCCGAGACGACTCACACACTCTACGATGGACAATTGATGATGGTGGTGGATGATGGTTGTAACATCTGTGCTTGTAATCATTGTGAACAGTTCTATTATCAATAAAACAATGTTATTTGATCCCAATGTTTGTTTGGTTGTGTTTTACATTTTTCATGTTTTGACTTTTATTCAATTTCAAACTCTATACCACTTTCTGGAGAGTTATACGCAAACTGGTTCGTAAACGTAATCAGTATAATGCGACAAATACTCCAGAACATCAACATATACTTAACATACCTTAAATAACCTTTACATAACTTAGAAATAAGTTTTGAAGGCTTTGGTATGTCAAAAACAAGTTAATTCGCTTACAGGGACTAAACTTGACAAACTGGGAAAGTATGCCAATTTGAACTATAACGAACATTTCGGAACATGACCATAAGTTAAACATACCATAAATATCCTTTACATAGCTTAGAAATAGGCTTTGATGGGTTCGGTGTGCTAAAATAAACTTTTGGGTCATTCAGGGACTAAAAGCGTCAAAAAGTGCACAAGTTTGCATTTTCGCGCATAACTTACGTTCTGAATACATCCGGGCATCCAAAAATTTATGTAATCACTAAAATATTTTATTTTTGTGTTTGGCATAAGAAAAATCCATTCGTCGCGTCATTTGGATCATTTTCCGCGCTTATGCGCATTCCGTCGTAATTAAGCGAACAACGCAACCGTACGACCAAACGAACCGACATCCGAGATATTTTTGAGCATGTTTTGAGTTCCCTATACTTTAACTTCATTTTAGAGCCTTGAAATGAGGTTAACGGGGTTCAAACGCATCGAAAATAGCTTAAACGGACTGCAGGGACCATTTCTGCCACTTTTGAAACATTTCTGAAACTGATGCATGGTAGCGTAGCGCGAGCCCTAAGGGCCTTACCAGTCACGCTACGCGACTGCCTAACCTGAACAGATAAGACTGATTAGTCAGCAGATTTCAGCTGATTAAACCTCATCCACACACTCACACTTGCCCTTTCAGCTCATTAGGGGTCATTTTTAGTTACCACAACTTTCCAACAAGTGTACGCACGAGATTCGATCACGTTATTCAAGAAACGATCTTAACGGTTCGGGAAAAACTATAAATACCCCACCCCCATTTGCTTCAAACTCACTAGAATCTGGTCTAATGTGCTCTAAGTTGAAACCTTTGTTTCATACCTGAGCTATTTTGATCTAGATTAGCATTCGGGGACCCTTTGTAAGTGTTCCTTCGTTCTTTTATTGCTTTTCGAGTCCGAAAGTCAAACTTTGTTTGACTTTCTGCATTGACCAGTTTATGGTCAATGCGAAGTTCGTTTGAACTTCGCAACGTGATTGTAATCACGATGGTTATAGTCCCTTGTGACTATGCCTAATAATTACCACGTTGTCTAGGGTCGTAAGGGTAAGCGATCTAATAAATCGCTTATACCTTCGAACCCGACCCATTTGGTCGATCATTAGGATCCGACCAAATACATTAGGTGACCATAGTATATAGGGAATAACCTTCCGAGGTTATACCTTATGGTCGCTTCGTTTAAGTAGTTGTATGATAGGTAGTTTATATGCCTTGGGTAAATTACCAAAATACCCCTTTGATGCCAAAATTCATTTTAAACATATGTAACATAACTTTTGTCATCTAAACTGATTTGACAACCATATTAGACATGTTAAGGCATATTTTACTTGTCATAGGACTAGTTAGGCGTTCCGAACGCGTTTTACGCGAACGACGCGTTAAAGTAGCATAAGCTACATAAACGGGTCGTAATGGGTCACAAACACTTAGGTTAAGTTTCGTTTTAGTATATGGGCTTTGTTAAACCATATTACACGAGTCTCCATACTCGTTTGGTTTACGAACCCTCATTCTATCCGATCCTCCGATATTAGGTCCGGTTTATTAACATAGTTACCTATATTAGGTGCCGTTTGATTCCGTGATCTCTAGCATTGCTTGGTGGTTATCTTAGGACTTCTGAGCAATCTCAAGTGAGTACATAGACCCCTCTTTTACTGTTTTCCAAACTATTTTGGGGTGAAACACATGTGCCTACTTGTTACTTTCGTGCTTTCCTGCTTTCACATCATATACTTGCTATGTTCATTAGTACATTTATAGTACATGATTTCATTGTGTTCATGCTACGTATGTCCATTGTGTGCATACTTAGTACATTGCTTTACATTACATTTCATGCTATGTATGCCCATTGTGTGCGTACTTAGTACATTGCTTTACATTACATTTCATGCTATGTATGCCCATTGTGTGCGTACTTAGTACATTGCTTTACATTACATTTTATGCTATGTATGCCCATTGTGTGTGTACTTAGTACATTGTTTCACATTACATTCCATGCTATGTATGCCCATTGTGTGCATACTTAGTACATTTGTTTCACGTCACATGCTATGTATGTCCATTTGTTACATACTTAGTACAGTTGTTTTCATCACATGCTTACATTTTGGTATGACATTTGGTTTGTTTACATGGAACAATACATTCATTAACATTAGCTACGTCGTTCGTTAGTAGGTAGTGGTACCATAGGAATTGACAACTCCCGTTCCTGAAATCCTGGGTTTGTTTGGATTGGAAGGAATGACCGAATTCGATATACATAATTTAGATAAACCTTTAATTTGTTTAAGGGTTTATCGCCACAGTCTCAAGGCTTGCATGTATGCATTTTCACAATACCGCGTAAATGTTTATATCAGTAAAGCATGCATTTGTTACACAAAACATAACTTTGATTTAAACCATGTTTTACTTCGATACCTTGTTTTTGTGCATTTTACATATGGTTTAGTTGATATATTTCACTTACCATACATGATATTTTTGGGTAAACATTACATGATCTACATTAACATAAACATTTTGACATTGATATACACATTTAGTAGTTTACATTGGACATAGACATTTCAATATGGTTTACACATTAACACATGACAATTCATTTATACATGAACAATTTACATTGATGGTTTGTTTGGGTAAATGATTCGAGTAACGAGGCGTGTGTAATATAATACAGGCATGGTGGATACGCCGCTGGTACTTCCTATAAATTAGTGTTTGTATGATATTTCATGTCGTAGCGTTACTTAAATCATTTCAATATTTGACATATTACATTTTACATAAACAACTTATTTTCACAAGACATTGATTTACAAAACAACTTATCTTATACAAACTCATTTTTACTTGGTTATTCATTTAACCATACATTATTCTCTTGTTTATACATATCATTGCTTTTTAATGATTTACAAAACAAAACAACTTACAAGGTTCATGACTGACTGTTATTAAACAATTTTTCCTAAACTTATAAGTCATGAATCCTATTTTCACAAAACCTATGTATCTCACAGGCATTTTTATGCTGACGTACCTATTTTCACATGTGTTTTCAGGAACTTTTCCGTAGGATGATGATCGTGACACTAGGGTGGACATGTGCCTTAGAGACATAAAATGAAGATAGACTTACTTTAATTATGTTCTGAACTCTTAATTTCCTGTTTAAGACAATGTAACTCTTATGTTTATAAATAAAATTACAACTTTGAATGCCATGGTTATGAAACAATTAATTCTGTCTCAACACTCCCCGACGTTTCCGCCGCTGTTGCATGTTATACGCGGTCGGGGTGTGACAGAAGAGTTGGTATCAGAGCCAATGGTTATAGGGAATTAGGTTATTAGTAATGCTTTGACCTAGACTATAACCTTTCTAGGACCCTAACACAAGTTATCTTGTGTTTAGATCTTAAAACATGTACATCACCTATCCTTAGGTGATTATCAAAACAAAAACCAAATTTTCCAAAACGATTTTTGAAAAACAATCATCTGTTTTTGGATGATTTATTACAAGGTTTTGAACCCTCTTTTGTAAGGTTTTGAACCCTTCCAGTTTGACAAAATTTTTGGCCTTGTGCCTTCAAATTTTCAAAATCTCGTCAACGTCTTGGGTTTTAAATAATGTGAACACGTGCAAACTGGAAGAGTGAATGCCTGTATTCTGGGTTTTCTGTCTAGGCAAGCACTTCGTATATATCTCATCAGACGCGAGACCAGTTGTGCTTACCTGGGAATTCTTGGGATGAGTGTTCACTTATAGGCGAGCATGTCTTCGTGATACATTATTTTTGATCCATTTACTTTGATTAGTCACTGTGTGTCGTTTGTTTGCTTGGTAATGCGGACGAATAACCACCATCATTGCTTTTGTTGATTTTGTTTCATCTCATTCTCTTCATCCAATCATCTCACTCGTTTCCTTTCATGTTTTCCTCTTTTAGAATGCCTCCTCGACGCGAAAACCAGATAGCGACTGCCGAGCTGGCAGAAATCATTGCGCAGCAGATGGCTGCCCAATTCCCAAATCTCTTTGCTCAATGGCACCAAGCCAACAACAATAACAATGCTCCATACAAATACAAGGATTTTAACTCGGCTAAACCACTCAAGTTTAGTGGTTCGGAAGGAGCGACTGGGCTTCTTCAATGGTTCGAGAGCATTGAGAATACTTTTCGCCACGTGCAGTGTCCTGAAAATCGCAAGGTCGAGTTTTCTTCGATTGTGTTTCAGAAGAGGGCTCTCACATGGTGGAACGGGGTTATGAGAAACCGAGGTGCAGAAGTTGCTCTAGCACAAACCTGGACTGAACAAGGGCCCTTATGATGAGGGAATTCTGTCCTCGCCATGAACAGCGAGCGTTGGAGAAAGAGTTTGATGACTTGAAGCAAGATAGTGGCGAGCACAGGGCATACACTGATAGGTTTGAGGAGTTGAGTCTGCTATGCCCAACAATGGTTACCCCACTCGACAAGGATATCGAAAGTTACATCGACGGCCTACCTGACTCAGTGCAAGACATCATTACTGGTAGTAACCCTACCACACTTCGTCAGGCTATCGAGTTATCAGCGACATTGACTGAGTCGCAGATTCGGAAGAATAAGTTACACCGGAAGGGTGACAAGGGCAAGAAACAGACATCTGACAAAGAAGATAGCAAGAAAGGTCAAAACAAGAATGGAAAGGATTCTGGTTCATCGAAAAGGGAAAGGAAGCGTAAGGCTTCCCAAAACTATGATGTCACTGCCCAAGCTAACCAGGCAGCTCCCAACCAACCCGCACAGCCTCCAGCGAAGAAGCCGTATTCAGGGAATGCACCTTTGTTTAATAGATGCAACAGTCACCATCAGCCGCAACATCAGTTCCGCTTCTGTAATAACTGTGGGAAGTCGGGTCATCTTGCCAATGTTTGTCGGTTTGCTCAGAATCAGGCAGTCCAAAACCCGGCTCAACAAGTTGCTCAGCCTCCTGCTCAGCAACAGGGTCAAGCTGCACGACCACACTACCCACCAGGTGCTTGTTATAACTGTGGGGATCTGACCCACTATAGAAACTGGTGCCCAAGGCTAGCTAACCAGAATCAGAATCCAAATCAGAATCAGGCTCAGGCTCGAGGGCGAGTCTTCAACATGAATGCCCAAGAGGCGCAGGCGGACGATAATGTGGTGAACGGTACGTTCTTTATTAATAATCAGCCTGCATCTGTTCTTTTTGATTCGGGTGCCGACAAGAGTTTTGTGTCATTGTCTTTTGAGCCAATGCTTCGCGTGTCTAGAACGAAACTAGGAAAACCCTTGACAGTAGAAGTTGCTAGTGGTGAACCCATTGTTCTTGATTCTGTTCTACGCAACTGCCAGTTAAACCTTAACGACCATCTTTTTCCTATTGACCTCACGCCAATTCAACTTGGAAGCTTCGACGTTATAGTGGGTATGGATTGGTTATCTAAGCATCGCGCAGAGATAGTTTGTTCTGAGAAGATTGTTCGTGTGCCACTTTCGACAGGCGAGATCCTACAGGTTCAAGGTGAGAAACCGCCTGGTGGTCTCAAGCTCATGTCTTGTTTTAAAGCTCGAAAGTATCTGCGGAAGAACTATGTGGCTTTCTTAGCACATGTTACAGCAGATAAAGGCAAGGGTAAGTCTATTTCAGATATTCCTGTCGTTCGGGATTATTCTGAAGTATTCCCTGAAGAGTTACCTGGTCTACCCCCAGCACGCCAAGTCGAGTTCCGCATTGATCTCGTACCTAGTGCAAATCCCATTGCTAGAGCTCCATATCGTCTTGCACCGTCTGAGATGCAAGAGTTGTCTAAGCAGCTTCAGGAGCTCTCTGACAAAGGCTTTATCCGTCCCAGCTTTTCACCTTGGGGTGCTCCCGTCCTTTTTGTCAAGAAGAAGGATGGATCCTTTAGGATGTGTATCGATTATCATGAGCTTAACAAGCTTACCTTCAAGAATCGATATCCCCTACCTCGCATAGATGATCTCTTTGACCAGTTACAGGGCGCTTCTTATTTTTCGAAGATTGATCTACGTTCCGGATATCATCAACTTCGTGTGCATGAAGAAGATATTCCCAAGACGGCGTTCCGCACTCGGTATGGGAATTATGAGTTCACAGTCATGCCATTCGGTTTGACTAATGCTCCTGCTGTTTTCATGGACTTAATGAATAGGGTCTGCAAACCTTATTTGGATCAGTTCGTCATTGTTTTTATTGACGACGTCTTGATTTATTCTAAGACGCGAGCTGATCACGAGCAACATCTTCGTCTTACTCTGGAACTCCTAAATAAAGAGCAACTTTTCGCCAAATTCTCCAAGTGTGAATTCTGGCTTAAAGAAGTTCAATTCTTAGGACATATCATCAACGAACAAGGTATTCATGTAGATCCCTCCAAGATCAGTGCGATTAAGGATTGGGATACGCCTACTACTCCCACTGAGGTTCGTTCTTTTCTTGGTCTAGCGGGTTATTACTGCCGCTTCATTGAGAACTTCTCAAAGATTGCAGTTCCTCTAACTGCTCTAACTCAGAAGAACAAACCCTTTGACTGGGGATTCAAACAAGAGGAAGCTTTTCAACACTTGAAGCGGAAGCTTTGCGACGCGCCTGTTCTAACTTTGCCTAAGGGCAATGATGACTTCGTCGTTTATTGCGATGCATCTAAATTGGGTCTTGGCTGTGTCCTAATTCAAAGGAACAAAGCCATAGCATATGCATTGAGGCAGTTGAAGATACAAGAGAAAAACTACACCACTCATGATCTTGAGTTGGGTGCAGTTGTCTTCGCTCTTAAGATCTGGAGACACTATTTGTACGGTACAAAATGTGTGGTTTTCACGGACCACAAAAGTCTTCAGCATATCTTCAATCAGAAAGAACTCAACATGAGACAACAACGTTGGGTGGAGCTTTTAAACGACTATGACTGCGAAATTCGCTACCATCTTGGTAAGGCGAATGTCGTAGCTGATGCATTGAGTCGTAAGGAACGTACTAAGCTTCATTGTGTACGTGTTCAATCTGTTATTAAAGCTCGATCCGATATCCAAGCACGCATTTCTCAGGCTCAACAATCTTGTGTTTCACAAGGTTTGATGGATAAGGAATTTCCCTATCACATAACACCTGATCTGGAACTGAAGGACAATGGATCGTATTACTTCATGGACCGTTTGTGGGTCCCAAGCCAGGATGATCTTCGTACCTTGCTTATGGATGAAGCCCATAAGTCTTGTTATTCTATTCATCCGGGCTCAGATAAGATGTATAAGGATCTTCGTATTCACTATTGGTGGCCTGGTATGAAGAAAGACATTGCCTTATACGTATCAAAATGCCTTACTTGTCTTAAGGTTAAGGCTGAACATCAGCGTCCTTCGGGTTTATTGGTACAACCATAGATCCCAGTTTGGAAATGGGAAAACATTACTATGGATCTCATTACCAAACTTCCGCGCACTAAGAAAGGTCATGATGCCATCTGGGTAGTTGTTGATCGTCTTACTAAGTCAGCACATTTCTTGCCAATCCGTGAAGATTTTCCTGCTGACAGACTTGCTAAAATCTATGTGGATGAAATTGTGGCTCGACATGGTGTTCCTTTGAACATCATTTCTGACAGAGATGCTCGTTTCACTTCTCATTTTTGGAGAACCATGCAATCTGCTATAGGAACCCAACTTAATCTGAGCACAACTTATCATCCGCAAACGGATGGTCAATCTGAAAGAACAATCCAGACTCTGGAGGATATGCTTAGAGCTTGTGTGATCGATTTTGGTGGTAGTTGGGATTCACATCTTCCGTTAATTGAATTCTCCTACAACAACAGTTATCACACCAGCATCAAAATGGCTCCTTTCGAGGCTCTCTATGGTCGAAAATGTCGTTCACCAGTCTACTGGAATGAGATCGGCGAGGCTCAACTTACTGGACCTGCCCTCATTTTAGAGACAACTGACAAGATCAAGAAAGTTCGTGATAACCTTCAGACAGCTAGAAGCCGTCAAAAGAGTTACGCGGATCCAAAACACAAGCCCTTGGAATTTCAAGTCGGTGATCGAGTATTACTTAAGGTCTCACCTTGGAAAGGTGTGATCAGATTTGGAAAGAAAGGAAAACTTGCACCAAGATACGTTGGACCATTCAAGATCGTCGAAAGAAACGGAAAGGTAGCCTACAGACTTGAGTTACCTCCTGAACTTGGAAATGTTCATCCAACTTTTCACGTGTCCAATCTCAAGAGGTTTTTAGCTGATGAGAACCTCCACATACCGCTTGACGAAATTCGTGTTGGCAAAACACTGAAATTTGTTGAGAAACCTGTGGAAATCATGGAACGTGAAGTCAAGTGGCTCAAACGCAAGCGTATTCCGTTGGTCAAAGTTCGCTGGGAAGCTAAACGTGGACCCGAGTTTACTTGGGAACGCGAAGATCAAATGAAGGCGAGATATCCGCATCTTTTTCCACGAGTTTCCTCTAAATAAATTTCGGGACGAAATTTCCACAAGTAGGGGAGACTGTAACATCAGTGCTTGTAATCATTGTGAACAGTTCTATTGTCAATAAAACAATGTTATTTGATCCAAATGTTTGTTTGGTTGTGTTTTACATTTTTCATGTTTTGACTTTTATTCAATTTCAAACTCTATATCACTTTCGGGAGAGTTATACGCAAACTGGTGCGTAAACGTAATCAGTATAATGCGACAAATACTCCGGAACATCAACATATACTTAAAATACCTTAAATAACCTTTACATAACTTAGAAATAAGTTTTGAAGGCTTTGGTATGTCAAAAACAAGTTAATTCGCTTACAGGGACTAAACTTGACAAACTGCGAAAGTATGCAAATTTGAACTGTAACGAACATTACGGAACATGACCATAAGTTAAACATACCATAAATATCCTTTACATAGCTTAGAAATAGGCTTTGATGGGTTCGGTGTGCTAAAATAAACTTTTGGGTCATTCAGGGACTAAAAGCGTCAAAAAGTGCACAAGTTTGCATTTTCGCGCATAACTTACGTTCTGAATACATCCGGGCATCCAAAAATTTATGTAAGCACTAAAATATTTTATTTTAGTGTTTGGCATAAGAAAAATCCATTCGTCGCGTCATTTGGATCATTTTTCGCGCTTATGCGCATTCCGTCGTAATTAAGCGAACAACGCAACCGTACGACCAAACGAACCGACATCCGAGATATTTTTGAGCATTTTTTGAGTTCCCTATACTTTAAATTCATTTTAGAGCCTTGAAATGAGGTTAACGGGGTTCAAACACATCGAAAATAGCTTAAACGGACTGCAGGGACCATTTCTGCCACTTTTGAAACATTTCTGAAACTGATGCATGGTAGCGTAGCGCGAGCCCTAAGGGCCTTACCAGTCGCACTACGCGACTGCCTAACCTGAACAGATAAGACTGATTAGTCAGCAGATTTCAGCTGATTAAACCTCATCCACACACTCACACTTGCCCTTTCAGCTCATTAGGGGTCATTTTTAGTTACCACAACTTTCCAACAAGTGTACGCACAAGATTCGATCACGTTATTCAAGAAACGATCTTAACGGTTCGGGAAAAACTATAAATACCCCACCCCCATTTGCTTCAAACTCACTAGAATCTGATCTAATGTGCTCTAAGTTGAAACCTTTGTTTCATACTTGAGCTATTTTGATCTAGATTAGCATTCGGGGACCCTTTGTAAGTGTTCCTTCGTTCTTTTATTGCTTTTCGAGTCCGAAAGTCAAACTTTGTTTGACTTTCTGCATTGACCAGTTTATGGTCAATGCGAAGTTCGTTTGAACTTCGCAACGTGATTGTAATCACGATGGTTATAGTCCCTTGTGACTATGCCTAATAATTACCACGTTGTCTAGGGTCGTAAGGGTAAGCGATCTAATAAATCGCTTATACCTTCGAACCCGACCCATTTGGTCGATCATTAGGATCCGACCAAATACATTAGGTGACCATAGTATATAGGGAATAACCTTCCGAGGTTATACCTTATGGTCGCTTCGTTTAAGTAGTTGTATGATAGGTAGTTTATATGCCTTGGGTAAATTACCAAAATACCCCTTTGATGCCAAAATTCATTTTAAACATATGTAACATAACTTTTGTCATCTAAACTGATTTGACAACCATATTAGACATGTTAAGGCATATTTTACTTGTCATAGGACTAGTTAGGCGTTCCGAACGCGTTTTACGCGAACGACGCGTTAAAGTAGCATAAGCTACATAAACGGGTCGTAATGGGTCACAAACACTTAGGTTAAGTTTCGTTTTAGTATGTGGGCTTTGTTAAACCATATTACACGAGTCTCCATACTCGTTTGGTTTACGAACCCTCATTCTATCCGATCCTCCGATATTAGGTCCGGTTTATTAACATAGTTACCTATATTAGGTGCCGTTTGATTCCGTGATCTCTAGCATTGCTTGGTGGTTATCTTAGGACTTCTGAGCAATCTCAAGTGAGTACATAGACCCCTCTTTTACTGTTTTCCAAACTGTTTTGGGATGAAACACATGTGCCTACTTGTTACTTTCGTGCTTTCCTGCTTTCACATCATATACTTGCTATGTTCATTAGTACATGATTTCATTGTGTTCATGCTACGTATGTCCATTGTGAGCATACTTAGTACATTGCTTTACATTACATTTCATGCTATGTATGCCCATTGTGTGCGTACTTAGTACATTGCTTTACATTACATTTCATGCTATGTATGCCCATTGTGTGCGTACTTAGTACATTGCTTTACATTACATTTTATGCTATGTATGCCCATTGTGTGCGTACTTAGTACATTGTTTCACATTACATTTCATGCTATGTATGCCCATTGTGTGCATACTTATTACATTTGTTTCACGTCACATTCTATGTATGTCCATTTGTTACATACTTAGTACAGTTGTTTTCATCACATGCTTACATTTTGGTATGACATTTGGTTTGTTTACATGGAACAATACATTCATTAACATTAGCTACGTCGTTCGTTAGTAGGTAGTGGTACCATAGGAATTGATAACTCCCGTTCCTGAAATCCTGGGTTTGTTTGGATTGGAAGGAATGACCGAATTCGATATACATAATTTAGATAAAACTTTAATTTGTTTAAGGGTTTATCGCCACAGTCTCAAGGCTTGGATGTATGCATTTTCACAATACCGCGTAAATGTTTATATCAGTAAAGCATGCATTTGTTACACAAAACATAACTTTGATTTAAACCATGTTTTACTTCAATACCTTGTTTTTGTGCATTTTACATAAGGTTTAGTTGATATATTTCACTTACCATACATGATATTTTTGGGTAAACATTACATGATCTACATTAACATAAACATTTTTACATTGATGTACACATTTAGTGGTTTACATTGGACATAGACATTTCAATATGGTTTACACATTAACACATGACAATTCATTTATACATGAACAATTTACATTGATGGTTGGTTTGGGTAAATGATTCGAGTAACGAGGCGTGTGTAATATAATACAGGCATGGTGGATACGCCGCTGGTACTTCCTATAAATTAGTGTTTGTATGATATTTCATGTCGTAGCGTTACTTAAATCATTTCAATATTTGACATATTACATTTTACATAAACAACTTATTTTCACAAGACATTGATTTACAAAAAAACTTATCTTATACAAACTCATTTTTACTTTGTTATTCATTTAACCTTACATTATTCTCTTATTTATACATATCATTGCTTTTTAATGATTTACAAAACAAAACAACTTACAAGGTTCATGACTGACTGTTATTAAACAATTTTTCCTAAACTTATAAATCATGAATCCTATTTTCACAAAACCTATGTATCTCACAGGCATTTTTATGCTGACGTACCTATTTTCACATGTGTTTTCAGGAACTTTTCCGTAGGATGATTATCGTGACACTAGGGCGGACATGTGCCTTAGAGACATAAAATGAAGATAGACTTAGTTTAATTATGTTCTGAACTCTTTATTTCCTGTTTAAGACAATGTAACTCTTATGTTTATAAATAAAATTACAACTTTGAATGCCATGGTTATGAAACAATTAATTCTGTCTCAACACTCCCCGACGTTTCCGCCGCGGTTGCATGTTATATGCGGTCGGGGTGTGACAATGGTGTTATGGTGGTGGTGGGTGGTGGGTGAAGTGTGAGAAAGGTGGTGTGCCAAGGGATCGTTTGAGCTTGAGCCAAGCACTTCTATTTATAGGCTGAACAGAAGCTCGGGCACGGCCCCGTGTCCAGTGGGCACGGCCCCGTGTCCACATCCTCTCTTTCTTCATTAATTGCAGCTTTGTCTTATTAGTTGACCACGCCCCCGTATCCGCTGAGCACTACCCCGTGTGAAGAAGAATCTTTGTACTATGAAGATTTGCCTGGATTGTGCGAATCTTATAGTTGACCACGGCCCCGTGTCCGCTGAGCACGGCCCCGTGGTGGGCAATAGAAGCTTCTACCACTTTGTCTTTTCTGCTAACACTTGGGCACGCCCCCGTGCTGGCTGAGCACGGGGCGTGTTCAGGCTTCTGGTCTCTTGTTTTGCTTGGGAAGATGCTGTTGTGGGGTTGGGCATGCCACTTCTTGTTCCTTTTCTTGTATTTATGTTAGATTTTGATGTCTTTTTGCTTCTTTTGTTAATTTGAGCTCATTTAATCCTGAAAATACAAAAGGAAGACAAAAGCACATTTTTTCCAACATTAGTACTAAAAAAGGTTAGTTTTATGCCTCATTTGATGAAATTTATATGTTACATTTTGAACACATCAAATACCCCCACACTTGAATCTTTGCTTGTCCTCAAGCAAAACTCTTTAATATGTGGCTATTTACACTCCCAAATGGAATGGGTAGAAAAGAAGGTTTTTGGGCTTGTCGTAGAGTGTCGGGATTTCCAAGATTCTTTATTAAGTTTTATTTTTATTTATTTACAATCCTATTCGTCATGATTTATTTAAAACTTTTCATAAGATAAATTACTTATTATGGCATAACATGCCTTTGTAAAATTCTATCTATATACAAGTTCACATACCTCACGGGGATCACTCAACACTCGGCCGAAAATGTATTTTTGTGGATCACTCGAGAGCGGCATGGAACTTACTCCTACCATAGGCTTGCCAAGCAATCAATCCTCCTCCTTTTTAACTTATATACCTTTGTAAATATCAAGAGGACTTTTGTGGGTTAAGGGTTAGGCTTGGGTTAAAGGTAGGTGGCTGGGTTGGTGGTTAGTGGTTAGTAGAAAAAGGGCGAAAAGCGTAACAAGTGTCGGTTTTCGTATGACTTTCTATTTTTGTAACTTTTATTTTTGATGAAGCTATTTATTCAAACAAAGTTATTTTTGATGAACTTGTTTGTTTATTTTCTTTTGCTTCATCATCAACAACATTATTTTTTTTTTTTTTTTTTTTTGAAAAGTCATACGAAAAATCGGACTTGTTACTAAAACAAAGGGTTAAAAATGAAAAAGGTTTTGGTGGGTAAGAAGGGTGTTTGGTTTGGGTTATGAAATGAAAAGGTTTAGGCTCAAAGGGGCTAATTAGGGGGATTTTGGGTAGGTGGTAAAAAAAATAATGGTTTAGAAATAAAAAGGGTTAGTCCTAATGCCTCCATCATTTACTTACTCGGGTTTTAAGTTGGTAAGGATTGGGAATGTATCGTCATGGCAAGTTCTAGAGTCGTAAGAACCAAGCGGCTATTCACACAAGAAACGAAAAATGAGCATTTAGTAGAATGATATGTAAGTGTTTGCTCAATAAAGGCTCAAAACTCACTTTTGTGGGAATGGGTTTTTATGTGATCAAGTATATATATAATCAAATTTTAACTAAGCTTGTCATGCCTTTTCATAATTCTCTTATGTTGGTTCTTTTTATCACGACGCTATCGGTTGTAAATTTGTAAAAATATAACATTTTTAAGAACTTGAATTTCCCAAGTTAAACCTAGACAAGTAAAAAAAATGAAAATTTTTGAAAAAAAAAATTGGGGTGATTAGCAATTCCAATAGAGTTTTGTGTAAGGCTTGTATTTAGGACTTGCGAGATTCAAGGTTTTAACATCCCCCCCCCCCCCCCCACACTTAAATTATACATTGTCCTCAATGTGTCCCAAAAATAAGTTTTTAGGTTGATTGAATGTGTAAAAAGGTGTAAAAAGCAAAAATTTTGTGTTACTGGGCGCTGAACACGGCCCCGTGTTGTCCGGGCACGGCCCCGTGTTCAAGTGCCAGTGACAAAATTAAAACAAGAGAAACAGAAGTCTGGACACGGGGGCGTGTTGGGTGAACACGGCCCGTGTCCAGTTACCTGAACTGGGTCTTTTTCTGCAGACTGTGCAGCACGGGGCCGTGTTGGGTGGACACGGCCCGTGCCGAACTTACTGTAAACGAAGAAATTTGTCGGACGGTTCTGTTTTCCTGTATGGAGTGCCGGTTCAAGTTTCCCTTGCATCCTTTGCCATCTCAAGTGTGTTTTATTCCTGAAAATTAAAACTAACTAGAAAACAAGAAAATTAATCTAAACTAAACTAAGGATAGTTCCGTGGAATGCCTCCATGGTGCGCCACGTTTATAAGGGTCCTTGGCTAGACCCAAAGCCTGGTCAAATGTTACCCAAGTGGGATGTATTGCATCCCATGTTACACCGTCGGAGAGCGTCATCCAAGCTTGAGTCTGTGACCTTCATGTAGTTGACCGGATCTTCTTCCTCTACTTTCTTTCCACATTCAAATTTTACTTCCTCATCCCCAAACTTCAATGTTAAAGTTCCGTCATTCATATCCACCACTGCTTGGGCGGTGGCTAGAAATGGCCTCCCGAGGATGAGAGGGACATCGGTGTCTTCTTCCATGTCTAGGATGACAAAGTCGGTTGGAAAGACGAAATTGTCAACCTTGACCAGCAGATTTTCAGCGACACCTTGTGGAAATTTGACGGACCTGTCGGCGAGTTGTATGCTCATCTTTGTAGGGCTTGTTGTTCCTAGGCCGAGTCGCTTGAACATTGACGTGGGCATGAGGTTAATGCTAGCCCCAAGATCGGCTAAAGCATTACGGACGGGGGACTCCCCAATCGAGCAAGGAATTGTGAAGCTTCCGGGGTCGATTTTCTTTTGTGGAAGTTTGTTGAGTACTAAAGCTGAGCATTCTTCGCCTAAGTTAACTAATTGCAATGATTCAATTTTCCTTTTGTGAGTGAGGAAATCCCTCATGAATTTTGCATATTTAGGCATTTGGGTTAGGACCTCAATAAAAGGAATATTAACATGCAATTGTTTTAGTAAACTTTCGAACTTTGCGAATTGCTCATCGGTCTTTTGACGATTTAACCTACCGGGGTACAGAATTGGATGAGTCTTGGTGGCCTCTTGATTTGTTGAAGGAGCCTTTTCTGGTTGAGGTGTGGGTGAAGTAATGCTCTGGCGCTGACTTCCTTCAATTGGTGGCAAGGGCTCATCCTCGGGACCCACGGTTCGGTTTCTCAACGTGATGAGGTGTACTTGCGCCTTTGGGTTGGTTTCGGTATTACTTGGTAACGCGCCTTGTGGTCTCTCGGAGAAATTTTGAGTTAGTTGATTTAATTGTTTTTCAACGTTTTGAATGCTAGCTTGTTGATTTCTAAAATTCGATTCCAATTGTTGAAATCGATCCGAGTTTTTCTTTTCGGTGTCGGAGATGAGGCGAGATAGGGTATCTTCAAGCCTTTCTCTTACACCTTGTTGTTGAGAGAAATTTTGTGGTTGTTGAAAATTAGTTCGTTGGTTTTGTTGGTTACTACTATTGCCGGGATCTCTCCAACCAAGATTTGGGTGGTTACGCCATCCTTGGTTGTAGGTACCCGTTGGAGGACCCGACGCCCTAGGTCTATTATCAATGTAGTTTACCGTTTCCGCTTGTTCATCTAATTCTTTCATACAACTCCAATTTTCATGTGACCCACCACACCCTTCACAAGCCATAACCGAGGCCGTTTTTGTCATTTCTAGCTTTTTGATTTTCGAAGAGAGGGCCTCGATTTGGGCTTGTAAAGAGGTGCTTTCATCAACCTTATGGGCGCCCGGGGCAATAGATTTATTACCTCGGGGAGTGTGCCATTGAAAATTGGTTTGAGCAATTTCCTCAATTTGATTATATATTTCATTTGGGCGACGATTACCTAAAAGTCCCCCGGAGCTTGAATCAAGTGTTTGTCTTGTGTGTGGCAACAACCCGTTGTAGAAAGTGGATACTTGTTGCCATACTGCTAGACCGTGATGAGGACACTTTCTTAGAAGCTCCTTGAACCTTTCCCAAGTTTCATATAAGGATTCCCCATCCTCTTGTGAGTATGTATTAATTTCAGTCATTAGTTTAGCCGTTTTAGCAGGAGGGAAATACTTATATAGAAACTTTTGGGCTAGTTCATCCCAGGTGTTTACCGAGCCAATTGGGAGGGTGTTGAGCCAAGCCTTAGCTCGGTCTTTTAGTGAAAATGGAAACATCCTAAGGCGAATGGCGTCGTTTTATGCTCCATTGATCCGAAAAGTATCACATATTTCCAAGAAATTAGTAATATGTAGATGGGGATCCTCGTCCGCAAGCCCATGGAAGGTTGCGGAGTTTTGGAGCATTTGTATCAAATGCGGCCGAAGTTCGAAGTTGTTGGCTTCGACATTCGGTGCATTGATAGCGGCGCCGAGATTGTCTACGGTGGGCCGTAGGTAATCCATGAGGGTACGTTGGTCCGCCATTGGAAGTGGGTCCCCCGAAGCTTTCTCTTGATTTTTAGCTTTAAGTCTTTTTCTGAGAAAGCGTTCGGGTTCTTCTAGAGGTTCTTTTAAGTCTCTACTAGAACTGGAGCTCATGCACTACGTAGGAGGGTCAAATGTGGCACCTGGGTTCCAAGTCCTGCAATAAAAACAGAAAAGAACGTTGGTCAGAAGGTTCACCACGGCCCCGTGCTCAGTGGACACGGCCCGTGGTCAGAGGTACAGTAATTGTTTTCTGGATCCCTGTTACTGGGAGTTGGACACGGCCCCGTGTTGCACCGACACGGCCCCGTGCTCAGCTCTCTGTAACTCAGAAAATAAAAACTGCCAGTGATGATGCTAGGCATGGCCCGTGTCCGACCAGGCACGGCCCGTGCTGAGCTCTGCAGAAACAGAAGAACTAAAAAAAAATTCTAAAAAAAATGAAAAATAAGAAAAACGATTAGGCCGTTGATTCCTAACTTTCTTAAAATCCTTCTGTCCCCGGCAACGGCGCCAAAAACTTGATGCGTGTGAAGTGTTATATATATTAGGTGTATATTTTACGCCCCTTTAACACTTATTTTAGCCAAGTTTTAAATTTATAAAACACGATATTTTACTAACACTAAACACACATATGGGCAAGTGCACCCATCGTGAGCGTAGTATAGTGTTGGCAAGATACCGAGGTCGTCCAAGGACACAAGAGCTTTTAGTACCGGTTTATCCTCAACGTCTAATCAAAAATAAAAAGTTTAGAAAAATGTTTTTAACTAAGAAAAATAAAAACTAACTAAAATGCTGAAAATAAAATAAAAAGAAAAACAGATAGACAAGATGAATCAGTTGGTTCCGACTCGTATCTAGTGTAACCTTTGATTATTTCCGCACTTTTGCACATAATTAAGAGATTATCTTAGTTATTGTAGTAGGCCCCTCTTTTGAAGGTGACGTTACCCTCACCCCAGTAGTTTGAGTCAGCAAGGATACAATCCTAAAAGGGTGGATTATTGGAAGATAATTAATTAAGTTATTAATGCAAATTATGGTAGGCCCCTCTTTTGGAGGTGACGTTACCCTCGACTAAGTAGTCTGAGTCAGCAGGGATACAGTCCTAAATAGCCGGGTTATAGTATTAATAGTAGTTAACTTATGAGGGGATCAAAGAGTTTGGACCCCCGCCATCCAATACCGTTAAGTATTGAAGGAGGTCCTACTAAATTTGACCCAAGTCCATTGCAGGACCTCTAAACGTTGAACAATGGCAAGACCTTTACCAAACCGTTCCCTTAACCCCCGACCAGGTAGCCAACATACCTCCATATAGACCGTGGAGATATGAATGGTGAAAATCTTTTATTTTATGTAGACAGTAAAATAATGCCAAGACACCACGGACATACGATAAGGAAAGATCACCTTCAACATAAGCAACTAGTTATTAAAGTCATTAATACAAAACCAAATAAAAAGTACAAAAGATTAGAAATAAAAAGTATTACGCTAGACACTTTGTCACCAAGTGATGTAAGAGACTTAGGCAAACATGGCCTTGATTGTCAAGAACTCTTACGATCAATCTTGGATCCCGAGACGACTCACACACTCTATGATGGACAATGGATGATGGTGGTGGATGATGGTGTTATGGTGGTGGTGGGTGGTGGGTGAAGTGTGAGAGAGGTGGTGTGCCAAGGGATCGTTTGAGCTTGAGCCAAGCACTTCTATTTATAGGCTGAACAGAAGCTCGGGCACGGCCCCGTGTCCAGTGGGCACGGCCCCGTGTCCACATCCTCTCTTTCTTCATTAATTGCAGCTTTGTCTTATTAGTTGACCACGCCCCCGTGTCCGCTGAGCACTACCCCGTGTGCAGAAGAATCTTTGTACTATGAAGATTTGCCTGGATTGTGCGAATCTTATAGTTGACCATGGCCCCGTGTCCGCTGAGCACGGCCCCGTGGTGGGCAATAGAAGCTTCTACCACTTTGTCTTTTCTGCTAGCACTTGGGCACGCCCATGTGCTGGCTGAGCACGGGGCGTGTTCAGGCTTCTGGTCTCTTGTTTTGCTTGGGAAGTTGCTGTTGTGGGGTCGGGCATGCCACTTCTTGTTCCTTTTCTTGTATTTATGTTAGATTTTGATGTCTTTTTGCTTCTTTTGTTAATTTGAGCTCATTTAATCCTGAAAATACAAAAGGAAGACAAAAGCACACTTTTTCCAACATTAGTACTAAAAAAGGGTTAGTTTTATGCCTCATTTGATGAAATTTATATGTTACATTTTGAACACATCAAAACCCCTTAATGAACCTCCTATAAAAACCTGCATGACCTTAGAATGACCTAACACCCTTAAATCTCGTGGGATATAGCAATGTAGAGATGACTTGTACCTTTGCACGGTCAACCTCCATCCCACGACTCGGCACAACGTGTCCCAATACAATCCCCTCTTGAACCATAAAATGGCTCTTTTCCCAACTCAAGACCAAATTAGTTTCTACATATCTTTTCAACACTTTTGCTAATTGGTCTAGATAAGCATCAAATGACGACCCAAAAATCGAGAAGTCATCCATGAAGATCTCTAAGGACTCCCCCTCCATATCTAAGAAGATACTCATCATGCACCTTTGAAAGGTGGCGGGGGCATTATATAACCCGAATGGCATTCATCTAAATGAAAAAGTGTCATATAGGCAAGTAAAAGTAGTCTTAGCTTAATCTTCCGGATGGATAGCAATTTGATTATAACCCGAATACCCAACCAAGAAACAATAATTTTTTTTACTAGATAACTTATCAACAATTTGGTCAATAAATGGTAAAGGAAAATGATCTTTGGAAGTCACGGAATTCAACTTCCTAAAATCAATGCAAATATGCCACCCAGTTACCTGGCCGAGCGGCAACCTCTTCACCTGCGTCATTAGTGACGACTTGAATGCCTGGCTTTTTGGGAACGGTCTGCGTTGGGCTCACCCATTGGCTATCTGAAATGAGGTAAATGATACCCGCTTCTAGCCACTTCAAAATATCCTTCTTAACCACTTCACGCATGTTCGGATTCAATCTCCTTTGTGCATCACGCGAAGGGGTTGCATCATCTTCCGTGATGATCTTATGCATCACCACCGAGGTATTAATTCCCTTTAAATCCGCTATGGTCCACCTAATAGCTGCCCTATTGGTGACCAACACCACCATCAACTTCTCCTCTTGCTCCCCGGTCAAGTTTGATGCAATAATGACCGTAAGCGTGTTGCCCTCACCCATATAAGAATACTTGAGATGCTTGGGCAACACCTTCAACTCCACCGTTGGAGGCTCTACCAAGGACGACTTCAGCTTGGTGTCTATTGTGTTCGGTACACTCTCCACTTAGTGAGTTCACGGGGGTCGTCCTTCCCTCACTGCAAGAACCTCCAACTTCTTTTCCTCCTCGTCCATGCTCCGATTTGTCTCCATTTGCAACCTATCAAACATAAAACATTCCTCTATTATGTTTTCCTCATCGACACCCGTGTCGCATAGAGGTATACACTCGTCAACGATGTCCGCCATGTAACATTCATCGTTGACTAAAGGATCCGTCAATCCCGAAAAAAATGTTTAACCGCAACCGACGGTTACCGAAAGTCATGTCAACCGTGCCCGATTTGCAATCATTTGGGCATTCGATGTTGCAAAAAATTGTCGACCAAGAATAACCGTTGGTTGCTTGGTTCGGTCTAAAGAGACATAATTAAGTACAAGAAAGTCCACTGGATAATAAAAGTCCTCGACCTTGACAATTACATCTGTGACTATCCCACGACGTATTTTGGGTGTCAAGTCAGCCAACACCACGGTGGTGTTTGCCGATTGAAGAGGACCAAATTCGTATTGGTCATACAAACTACCCGGCAAGATACTCACACTCTCCCCAAGATCCAAAGGTACCCTTATCATTTTAAATTCTCCAACTTGGATAGAGATGATAGGCACCCCTGGATCTTGCAACTTTGGTGGAAGTTCACCCGAAAGAATCGAACTCACATTTTCAGTTAAATCAAGTTTCTTAGCAAACTTGTGAGTTCGCTTTTAGGTGCATAAATCTTTCAAGTACTTAGCATATGAGGGCACTTGTTTGATAGCATCTAAGAGTGGTAAATTTTTTTTGACTTTTTTGAAAACCTCCCACGTTTTGTTACCACCTTCATAGATGGTCACAACAAAGCTTCGGGATAAGGGGCGGCATTAACCTCCACACCCTTTTCCTTAGCTTTTGGGATGGGGATGGTCACAACGGGGGTACTTTTGTCAATTTTAGAGGAACTTTTTTTGACCCGTTTGACCATCATCAACCTCCTCATCACTAACATCTTCCACCACCCCTTCAACAAACTGAGGTAGTGGTGACTCGACACCATTATCGATGACTCAACCTCTATGTAAAGAAATTTTATTAATTGGGACCTCACGTGTGTTTTTCTAAGCCGGTCCCTAATACTTTGGGTTCACCGTGGTGTACTCGGAAGTCTTCGTCCACTTCCTTTAAGTTGGGCCACATCTTCAGCCAATTGCCCACTTGCCTTACTAAGGCTTCATGCGACTTATCTCGCACCTCATTTTCTTTTCTTGTCTCTTTCATCATGCTCAACATGGCGTCCATTTTTGCACTCAAATCGTCGCCACCACCTTGATTATTCGCCAACCCGATACTATTACCCCATTGGTTGTAACCCCATTGATAAGTGTTATCCTAGTTTTGATACCCTTGGTTACCACCCCCTTGGTTATAATTGTTGTGTTGGTAACCCCCTTGGTTACCGCCTTGTCGGTTTTGATATGATGACCCACCTTGGTTACCCATTTGATTTCCCAGTTGGAAATTTGGGTTCATTTGGGTTTGAGGCATTACCATACCTAAAGTTAGGATGGTTCCTCAAACCCGAGTGATAATTGTTGTAGTTCAAATCGTATTGCTTCCATTCTCCGTACACTTGGTTCACCTCTTTAGTATCTTGTGCTATGTTTACTTGGCACTCCTCGGTCCTATGACCAATATCCCCAAAATCCTCACACACTGCAAACTGAACCGCCCCCACATCCCTTTTCTTCATACGGGCCAACTCCCACTCTAATCTGGTGATTCGATCCTTAGCACTCGAATTATAATCGAGCAGTAATCGGGAAACGGGATGCTTTTTAGCTCTATCTGCCATAGCAACCGCCTTGGAGTTTTTACTCATTCTCTCTAAGAAATCCCAATCGTCTTCCGCATGATTGTTCAGCAAAGTACCATTGCTCACGGATAGCAAATACTTGTTGTCTTCCCAATCCAATCCACGTACGAAACAGTTCAACAACTCCCATCTAGGAATCTGATGGTGAGGGCATTTTCGAACCAACTCTTTGAAGCGAGTAAGGGCCTCATGTAGTAGCTCCCCTGATAACTGACAGAACGACCATATCTCATCTCGTGCATCATCAGTCCTTGCTATCAAATAGTATTCATCAAGGAATACTTGTTGCATTTCTTCCCAAGTATGAATACTACCCACCGGAAGCGTGAGGAACCATTGTTTCGCCTTATCCTTCAATGAAAAATGGAACAAGCATAGCTTCACTTCATCTAACGCAAAACCATGCCCCCTAATCGTGCCGCATATGACGGAGAATTCTGCCAAATGAGTATACGGCACATTATGAGTCCTACCATTGAAATGGGGTAGGATGTTGATGTAATTGGGTTTACAATCAAGGGCTCTTCATCTGCAAACAATTGGTGAGTCATTGTCGGTAATTACCGGTCTAAACTGACTGTTTACACCTCGTGGAGCTTGTTGATGTGGTTAACGTCATTGAGGACCGTTGACTTCTTGATTTACCGGTCTTTGATTACCCCTTCGTTCATCACCTTGATTTCCACCTTGGTTACCTCTGCCCACGAATCGCAGAAGTCGGTTACGGTTAACATTATTGTTATCATTATAATTCACTTCATCCTGGTTCCATTGGCTATTTCGTGGTTGACGGTTATTGCCGTAACCGTCATTGCGGGCATAATCGTACCCGTAATCACCGTTGTTCCCTACATAGTTGGCATTTTGTTAGCCAAAATCTTCTTACTCAAATCCCCGAGCATTGTAGAAATTCTACACATTATCATCATCCCACGTATCGTCTTCAACTCGCTCGTTATAATTCCCACCATCATCCGAGTATTCTAAGTGAATACTCACATGTTCTAGTGAATGGTAATCGGGAACACTATACGGTTCGTCATCAGGAATATTGTTTCTCAAATCGTCGAGATTAAGAAACTAAGCTTCATTCGTGGGAATGGCACGATTTTGGTTAACTCCACGGTTGGCTTTAACACAAAAGGTATGAACTTTACTTAAATTTAAGCATGATTATCACATGGTATGTTGATTTCTTCTGAAATTTTGAACTTATTTGTTTAAGAGTAGGTTGTTTATGACATAATTATGATATGTTAGCTTGATTCTTGGGTAAAGATGTTATTTGGGTGGGATTGAACATGGAACAAGTTTGGGGATGTGATTACACCCACTTGCTCACATGATTAAGCATGAACATGATGTTGAACATTGTTGAAGTTTTATGAACTCAGGATTTAACATGAAAAGTGATTTTTAGATGATTAAAGTTTGCTACTTTTGAAGTTTAAAATTGGCTAGTTTACATCTAAAGGTTAATTGAAGTTCAACATTATGATTTATACTTAAGTTTGAGTTGGTTTGATGTTGTAAGGGTATATTGACTGTTTTGTTGTTGTTGTTTTGCAAAAATGGCTAGCCGAAAGTGAACTAAGACCTCAGATGAAGGAACTTCTTCATCCGGTGGTATACCGGTGAAATGGCAACAACGGTGCAACCTACCGGATATAGAGGATAGACAATTCCGCCAGAATTGGGATTGGTCCTGATACAATGATGAACATTTTGGGGCATAATGGGAGGAAGATCAAAGCAAGTCGCTACATCAATTCAACAACAAATAGACAGAGGTTAAGTTGTGGAGGTATAAGATGGCTCAAATGAAGAGCACAATAGACAAAGTTTATGTTTGTGAGTGTAAGTCTCGAAAATCCGGATCAAACAACGATATCAAACGATCAACAAGGATGAGCAGAATCCAAGCTGGATGATCTTCAAGAAATAATCAAGAACAAGTAGAAAGATTGTTCAATTTGATGCTTAATCTTGCATACAAATGTTTGTCTAATACAAGATTCAAAAACAAACAACCAACCATGCTCCTAATTTCCAACTTCTATTTATAGTAAGGGGTTTTCCCCCAAAACCCTAGGCCCATTATCCCTAAGCCCACTCCAATACCCACCTTCTAGAAACAAGGTCCATTAGCCTATAATTCCTACTAATCCATAAACCTATAGGGCCTAACAGTGAGCGACTGGTAAATGCTGAAGAATTCTGACAAATCAGAATTACGCAGAAATTTGAGAGACTGGGTTGGGAACGCGTACTTGATTGGTGTGAAGGCGCGACTCAAAGGGTTTACTTGAAGGCAGTAATGGATTGGTTGGCAACCTTGCGACTTGAGAATTCGAAAAAGAATCCCAATTTGTGGAGGTCAGTGGGCGATACTGGGAACGGTTCGATGGTGATGTTCTTCGACACATTGAACCAAATTGCCAACTTTGATTCGCTGGGTGTCAGTAGTTACTACTACTATGACACCAATCTGTTTTGGCAATCAAACCTGGTTCAAGCGGATCCGGTCAACCTTCTTGAGTTGACTATGCCAAACTACACAGCTGGCAGGTATGACTGGAATCATTTATCTATCGAAGGAAAGATCTTGCAAAAATTTCGTTGGAAAATGTGATGGTTAGGTTGGGAGATCTGGGGAAGGTCCGGGTGTGGGACCTTCGTATTCTTCATTCACTTCTTTATGGGGAGTCGAAGTTGTCATGGCGGCATATCATCATGGTGAATATATGGGATACTCGAAACCAATTTAAAAGAAAAATGATTTCGTATGTCCGATTGATCAATGCCTTGATTATACAACAAAATTACCTTCCCGGGAATTCATTTTGGGTGGTTAAGCCCCTTGATGATTTTGATTTTCCAAAGATGAGAAAGGGGTCACATATTTTTGTGGAGGCAGTTGGTGAGAGACACAAGGTCGTAGATTGGGACACGGGGTTTCGATATGAGTATCCCGAAGAAATGGGTGATGAAGAGATGGAATAAGGGAATGAGGAAGAAGAGGAAGAAAAAGCGGGGCAAAGGCCCATAAGACAATGGTTTGCTCGGCACCACAATGAAGCATCAAACAATGTTGCGCAATTCATGGTAAATAGGTGGGGAGCAGCCTATGGGGATTATAACCTTAGACAACAAGACATTTATGATAATGTGTCTGCGGTTATGGGTGAAGCAAGAGAGAGAGAGGAAAGAAGGCTTAAAGCTGAGGAAGAGTGGAGAACTCAACAACAAGAGTGGTGGGCTCTGCAGCAGTCCCACTGAGTGGCCTAAGAGAGATGCCTCCACTAAGTAAGCTAGCCTCACGTTGGCAGATTTTACTCTTATAATTTAGAAAAGACATGAAAATCTACAAAATCGTTTCATAATCAAATCATCACATTAAATGTCGATTTATTTTTCCATGTTTATTTTTCCTTTGAAATCTCCGATGGGGTTATGTGGTTATAGTTGGAGATGATGGGGTTATGTGGTTATAGTTGGAGATGATGGTGGTGATCGTCGCTAGAGATGGGGATGCCCACCAGGGATGATGTTGGTGTTCGCCGGGATAGAGTTGATGATGGTGACCGTCACTTTTAGACTGTAAAAAATGCCAAAATGGTGATGAAGATGGTGGTGGGTTTGAAGAAGACGATGTGTTGTGTCTTGTGGTGGGTTGTGGTTTGAGTTGAAGATAAGAGAGAGAGATCTGTTTTTTCAAGAGATGAGAGAGAGAAAACAGATTTCTGTTTGTTGATATGTATGATAAAGAGAGAGAGAGAGAGATTGAAGACTTTAAAGAAAGACAGGAGATTTGACATATTGAGTAAATTACTATATTAACCTTTATGTTTTAAAATAATAGTCCATACGTGTCATTATCTGATTGATGGAGAGTGATTCCTATGGTTCTCACAATTGGGAGTGTTTTTATTTGAACCGATCCCTATATACATTTTCGTATCTTATTGTTATCCAAACGTAGGGTGGATTAAATCTTTAAAAGGGTTTCTATCTCATGATCTTAGATTTAGTTAATGTTATTTTTTCCGACTCTATTATACTACAACTATCTCATAGTCACATGGAACGCGGTTCGGTCCGGTACGGGGAACGAAAACGGGTACGTAGTTCGTGAAAGTTTAAAATTCGGTACGAGGGGGGGTAGGTTCATTCGGAACGCCAATTCGGTACGCGGTACGGCGTACCATATAGTTTGGTACGTCGTATCGTATATAAAACAATAATTATAATATAGTTTATAAAAAAATCCAATCTCAAAAACAAATTTGATAATCATATCCAAAATTCAAAAGCATTTCATAACCATAATCATATATATATACACGTGCAGATGTAAAATTGGCGCCAATAGCCAATATATATTAATAATATATAGTGTATCTTCTAAATATAATAATATACATGCAGATGTATAATTATAATCCCTAATACCTATTCTAAAATCTGTCAGATATATCTTCTAAATATAATAATATCAAATACAAATATAGATCCTAAAATAATGCAATCAGTTACATTGTTATAGGTCGGCTATAGGCTTCATTAAAAAGGCGGGAAAAATGTCTAAGGTTTGCAATTCGTGCATCTATAGCCTGGTACGCGAATCGAATCGTTCCGAAACGGCGATTTTTTCAATCGGAAACACGTTTTTCAGTGATTCGGAACGAGTATTGTGTTAATCGGGTACGGTCTTTTTTCCGATCTGGTTCGCGAACCCAGGCCGAATGGTACGACTCTGTACCCGATTCTGGTACGGCCGAACCGATTCGAGATTCGAGGGGGGTTCTACGTTTCCTGTGACTATGAACTATCTAATCCTATACTACTTTTTTTTATTATTTTTAATGGCTTAAATTACACTATGCTACTTTTTAACTAAAGCATATAAATAAAAAAATTTCCAAAATTTTCGTAAGTATTTTATATATTTTTACAATTACTTAAGTGATACTATCATACTATTCCATGATAGATACACATACTCATACATATGTGAGTCACTAACTTGAGTAGCCTTATTTTAAAAAAATTAAGCCTTGATTGACACAATTCATACCTTTTTTTTTTTTTTGGCATTTTTGCTAGTTGCTAGATTTACACACATCAAGTTTTTAGCATTTTTGCTACGTGCTAAATTTACACAAATCAAAAATTTTGATTTCTTGTCGGGGAAGATGATTAAGCATTTCATGAGAAGTATCCTTTTCATTAAAACTTTACATCATATATTTTTAATATTAGTAACTTTCCTATTGTGTTTGAATTTTCACTATTCTATGTTTTAATTTGTTTTTGTCTTTTGTTTATCTCCATTCACCATTTTTCCTAAGCATCTGCAGAGGAAAATCTGAAGACTGCAAGTATGGATTTTACTCTTCATTTTTTTAACCCCAAGCTAGCTCCTACTTTAATTGTCTTTTGCCAAATTTTGTACATGTGACATCTTCTCTAAGAGACATATGCCTCCACTTAGTAAGCTAGCCTCACATTGACATATTTTAGTATTTTACTCTTCTAATATACAAAAGACATGAAAATCTACAAAATCGTTTCATAATCAATTCATCACATTAAATGTCGATTTATTTTTCCATGTTTGTTTTTCCTTTTTTTTTTTTTTTATAAAATTTACTGTTTTCATTCCAATCATCAGGGCAAATTACATAAGAATAGCAGGTAGACGAGCAACAAACTGCGCCGCCATCCCTTTCTGAATAGAAAACCCTAATCCCTTTGAAATAATATTATAGGACAGGGTTATTTGGGAACCAGTGAAAAAAAGAAGAAACCACGAAATACATTTTAATTAATAATTTCTACTTTTCATCAATCCAAGCAAAATAACAATATTTTTATTTATTAATTTTATATTAAGGTGGTAATTAGATTAGTGTTTTACATTAAAAAAAAAAGGTAATTTGTTAAGCTTTAAAGTTTCATCGATTCGATATAGTGTAATTGCTTGAAACAGGTAGAAGTAGTGGGGTCATTCTTTCATAATGCACACAACAATTGTTTGTGATTGCCAATCTAAGATAGGATTCGTTCCAATCCAGAATATTGTGTAGGGTCAATTTTAGGTTAAATTCCAACAATTCCTAACTATTGTAAGTGACGCTTCTCACCTCTTTGTATGCATTTTTGTACCGTCCTATGTCGTATGGCCTGGTGGTATAATATTTGCTCTTATAAAGTGATGTGTGTTTAAATTCTTACAAGTATAAAAATAGGTATACCCAATTTGATGTAAAAAAACATATTCTTATACCTGGTCCATGTTTTATGTTGTAAAGGGGTTTTGAGCCCTCGAAATAAAAATTGCAGACTGGCATCCATTAGCCCTCGAACTACAATATTGATGATTCCTAATATGTTCATAATGTCCAACTTTGTTTATGATGCTTGTATTAGTGTGTGTTGATAATTTTAGAGTAAATTGCCATTTTAGTCCCTGAGTTTTGACTAAAATTGCCACTTTAGTCTAGATAGTTTTTTTCTTGCCATTTTAGTCCAAATAGTTTTGTTTTCTGCCATTTTAGTCTCTGACTTTTGTCATTTTTTGTCATTTTCATTCAACCCACTAACTACATTCAAAAAATTTAGTTAACTTGGGTGAATTTTTGTCAAACCACTTTTTTTTTGCAGGTGCGATGGTATGGTATGAGGATGGTGTTGTGCCGGTTTACAGTGAAGATGATGGCCGTGGTTGTTGGTTTTATGATGACGGCGGTGGTGTTGGTTGATGACGTGGGTGGCGAAAAAGTGGCCGGTGGTGGTGGAAATGGTGGGTGGGTAGTGACGGTGCAGGCAGGTAGCGTCGATGATAGAAGGTTGTGATGGGATGGGTGGTGGGAGGTGGTTGTGGTGGTCAATGAAAATGACAAAAGTAAATGACTAAAATGGCAGAAAACAAAACTATTTAAACTAAAATAGCAAGAAAAAAACTATTTGAACTAAAGTGTCAATTTTAGTTAAACCTCAAAGACTAAAATAACAATTTACTCGTAATTTTAGTAAAAATCGCTTTATTTACGATAAATTTTGACATAAAATAATACTTTTGACTTCAACGATGGTTTATAGAAGATTACATCACCATTAAATTCTGTTTGGATGAATATTAAAATGATAATTCTATATAGTTAACGGAATATAAAATTTTGTTGGTTTTTGCTTAATGGTCCCATATTGATATGGGGATTGTGTGAGATTGTTGACGAAAATGGTCAAACTTCATTTCTATAAACTTGTCGGGTCGAAAATTTTGAATACGCATAAATAATTTAAGAAATGAATGAATGCATGACTTAAGAGCAAAGATGAGAGTAGAAGGTGTTTGAGTATATAAATTTACATATAAAAAACATTTTGATAACATAAATATTTATAGGTTTAGAATAAAATACAAATACTTCTTATTTTACAAAGTCTCCTAAAAATAATAAGTATACAAAGCCTCCTAAAAATAAGAATTATACAAAGGCTCCTAAAAATAAGAAGTATACAAAGTCTTCTAAAAATAAACCCACTACACAAAACAAAAAAAAAAACTTAAACAGCCACCACCACCACCACCAAAAAACCTAACCCCCCCCCCCCCCCCCCCCCCCCTCTTCCCATCACCCACCAAAAAATATTTAGCTTTTAGCTTTTAGGGGTGCGGGTTAGGTTTTAGGGGTTTTTTTTTTTAGGTGAGGTATAGTTTTTTTTTTTTTTTTTGAGAGGGGGTAGGTTTTTGGGTGGTGGTGAGGTGGGTGTTTAGGATTTGGGTAGTGGTATAGTGGGTTTAGATTTTTGATTTTTGAACATTTGTCACTCTATAATGACTTCTTACACTTCTTATTTTTAATAGCTTTTGTAGAATAAGTTAACCCACTATTTATAATATATAATACATTATAAATCAAAACTAGACAGACATTATAGTAATTTTTTGCAAATTTAAAAGATGCATATTAAAAGGTCTAGGCAATTTGCTATTCTCAATGTTTTTTTTCCAACTCAACCTCACGTTCGTATTGAATTTTGTAATAAGTGTCTTAACTAAAGTTGTATTGTATTACATAATCAATTGAAAATTAGAAATGAAAAACATATGAATTTCATAAATGTTTAGTAGTTCCTTTTTCGTGGCCAACGAACTGAACACATGCAGATATAGATATTGTTTTAGTAACGTTACAACTTTATTTCTTAGTTAGCATGTGCCATGACGAACCAACCGATATCGGCTTCCCCACGACAATACATGGGATGAAAACATCTAGTCATTGATTAAGGAACTTGTATTAAAAATGTTTGATTGTAGCATGACTATAGACAAACAATTTCCAAAGATGACCAATCTGTTAAATGTTACTTTGGGGTTGATCTAATTGTACTCAAACGTTACGGTTTAATGGGGAGTATCATCCGCACTCATTGTAATGAAGAAGATAAGTTTATAGATAGGTATTTATTGTTTAAAAACACATTTAACAGGTGGTTTTCAAAGGCAAAGTGAAGTATGAATGCTTAATTGTGACCCCAGGGGACAGGGGTTCAGGATGCAACAACAATTCCAAACAAAATTGAATATAAGAGAATAACTAACTGTCACACCCCAACCGATAGCGGAAACATCACGGCGCGGCACTAAACGAATCAGATTGCTCAAAGAATCCATAATACTACTTGTTTCGATATAGATTAATCAGATTTCATAATAAGCATCAAACGTCATACACAAATTGATCAACAGATTGTATCAAGCATAGATCAAAACATGTTTCAAAATATTGTTTCTCTAAAATGAGTTTCTAAGTTCATCCTAGCTTGTTTTCTTGATTCCCAGCTACTATCAACCTGCAACATGTATTAAAATAAAATCAACAAAAATGTTGGCGAGTATACAAATTTGAATACATAGCATAATAGTTTAGGCGTATAAAACTCATATCCATCATGAACAACATTTCACAAGTTTCAAGATGCTAGTTAACGTGGTTCATATGATAACCCAAGTCTCCAACGCGTTAACGTGCCTTTCCTACTTCGTCGCAACGAAGAGGAGGTAAAAGAATCAAAACTTAACAATACTCCCCAAGACTCAAAGAGCGGTGTGTTACTCCTATAGCGCTATAATTGTTAAGGTAGGCTACACATAAGAATCAAACGTTCACATAGCATAAAAGTCTCAAGCATCACAAGTATCATGTTTTCATGTTTAATGCGGATAGAGTATGTTTATAAACAAGTTTCAAGTGTCAAGTGTTTTGATATAGAATACATGTTGCATCCCAAAGTGTTAAAGCAAAAAGGGATCGAGTATACTCACAGTGGGTGCTTAGAATCCTAAACCTAGTAGGATTGGATCGAAGGGAGCGTTGGATCAGCCTGCGTGCGCGGAACAGAGCATAAGTCCTCTAAGTGCTGACCCCGTCGGGAACAGAGTGTCGAATGGTGCGAAAACGAGTAAAGTGTTTGACAGATTATCCGAGCGGATGACCATTCGAACGGATGGCCATTCGAATAATGTGTAGGTCTCTGTGAACTGTTTAAGTTTTTTTTATCATAGTGCCCTGTAAAAATAAACAGCAAGTGTTATCATAATCAGATCACCTGGACCAGATGGATGGCCATTCGAACGGATGGGCTCCATCCGATCGGATGGTCATCCGAGCGGATGACCATTCGAACGGATGGCCATTCGAATAATGTGTAGGTGTCTGTGAACTGTTTAAGTTTTTTTTGTCAAAGTGCCCTGTAAAAATAAACAGTAAGTGTTATCATAATCAGATCATCTGGACGGATGGTCACCTGATCGGATGACCATTCGAACAGATGGCCAGTGGGTGAAGTTTCGTAAAATTTTCTAAGTCTTGAGTTAACGGAGACGGTGTGACGATGTGTCAAACAACGGAAACCTGCCAAACCCAGCTCATCCGATGGGTATCACCCCGTCGGACAGTCAAGTTGTTTTCAGTGAAATTTCATGTTTGACCCGTTAATCGGTCCATTTCTTCGGTGGGAATCAGTCTTCAAGCCGACTCTCAACTAAGGAACGAGTCGAGAGCCCGAGTGAGTCCGATTTCTCCAGTGTTTTATATAGAAACTGAGGAAAAGTTCAGAAATCAGTTGTAAAACGTGAAGATTATCAGATTCGAGCCGGAAACATGTGAAAGTCCGTTAGATCTGGTATAAAAGTGTAATAATCCTTTAGACCTTGTACAAAAGTTGTGAACCATTCTTGGTTAAATGGTGCTCCAGAACAGTTTGCATAACCAACCGAGTGGAAACCACCTTCAAGTGGTCCAAATCAGTTGGTTTTCGGGAAAAAGTTGAAGTGTTCGTGTGATTTTAATGAAGAATGTGATTAAAGATGAAGGTTGTACAAGATTTGAGGAGAAATACTTACGAAATGGTCTTGAATCGCGATTAAAGTGGCTGAGAGTGACTTGAGTGCATGTGGTCGGATGGCAGAGTGAAAGGTGAGAATGAAGGGCTAAGTCACCTATTTATAGGTGAAACTAACAGCCTCAGTCGAATGGGTTTAGTCGGTGGGGAGGTGCAGGCGATCGGATGGCTTTTCGGTCGAATGGCCATCCGGTCGAATGGCCATCCGAGTGGATGGTCATCCGATCGGATGTCCATTCGGAAAGCCGATTCGCGTTAGCTAGTTTTCTGACTTTGGTTCGTTTTGCGAGAGAGGTTAAGAGTTGCGTTGCGTATTATTGTGAATAGTCATTACATATGGTATTATTACATCATAAATTGCACAAGGAGTTCCGTGTTTCAGGTTTGGGTTTAAGCTAGTTTCTCGTTCCATAAGTATCAAAGCATCACAAAGAATCAAGAATCATATCGTTCATATATAAAAGCGTCACAAGAGTCAAGAATCATATCGTTCATATATACAGGCATCACAAGAGTCAAGAATCGTATCGTTCATGTATAAAAGCATCACAGGAGTCAAGAATCATATCGTTCACACATAGGAAGTATCACAAAAGCATCACATGATAGGAAGTACGACAAGACTTGCTAAGGTAAAAGAAGTATCGAAACACAGGGCGTTACACTAACTATTCATACCAAAATGAAGCTTAGTGGGACATCATGTATAAATTCATAGTAGGTAGTTCATCACAACTAACATCAACAATGTTAGTGTGACAACCCAAACTTTCAAGGTCAGCGTCTTTTAGTCACGTGATTCTGTTTTCTGATTATTCCTCTTTTACGTTCTTTACGATGATAAAGATTATTAAACACTTGTGTATGGAATATACTTGCTAAACGTAAAACGTGATTGAGTATGGCTTCATGTGCTTGACTGATTAACTATGAGAAACCATTAAAACACTCTTAAGTGTCGATTAGAGAACTAACCTAATTTGGGTCGCGAGTTAATTAACACCCTTGGGCCGCAAAAACTTGTTTAACACACACCTTAGTTACTTACATTATCTCGGCCCACATGTGAATCCGACCCGAGTTGCATAAGCCCAACTTGGGTTACAAGGTGGTACGCACACATATAATCCCCATATTATCCATATTACGTACTTTAAATCTCAAACCCTAAAACACCTCTTGAAGTCGACGGCAACTCACACCTTTCGAAGATTCGCACCCCTTGAAGTTATCCTCTCGTGAAAAGCAACATCCCTAGTTCGGTTAGTATGATTATATTGTATTGAATCTGATCTTGATTGGTTACTTTGCTTATGTACAAGGTGTAGTTGCTTTACATGATTTAGGTTGGTTGTTTATAGGCTTGTTACAAATTTGCTAGTCATAGTGATTAATACTCTTGGATTAGGGTGATCGATCATGTTGATATCACGAATGCTAATGAGGGATTGTATGTTAACAGTATGATGATTTAACTACTAAACTTGATGTTTATGATTAGGATCCGATTTAAAATTGATGGCACCTTATTGTTAATAAATTGCAAATCAGTTTCGGTAGTTGTGTGCTATTAAGTTACAGTGAATATTGTTTAAGGAATTATGGGGACATTGTTACAACATAAACTGATTAATCATCTTATGATAGCATTTATATTAATCGGTGGCTAGGGTGAATAATATATTAAGGGTTATGGTTGGGTAATCAATGATTTAGTGTTATAGCCTGCTATTAGATGTGTAATAGGGTGTTAAGATCTTAAGTTACAATTGTGTGTGATCAATCTGAATTAAATAAGGATCTGAATCAAATTGGATTTGTGTATAACTGAATCAAACGGGTATATTATAAACGGGTTGTTATTGGGCCGGTCAAGGGGGAATTGGTTATTAGTTGGGCCATGTGCGAGTGGGCTGCAAGTCCAGTGGGTGGACCATTGAATTTGGGGAGCCGCACATGTCCTGAATGAATTGGGCCGCACTGCTACACACATTCTTTGATTGGGTCTGGAAATTTATTGGGCCGCATGTTTATAGAAATACAATAATGGGCTGTTATGTCGTTGTTTGGCTTGTATGGTTGTGATACGAAATCGTGTGTGGTCTGAATGTTTAGTTTGTTATTGTGATGCTTTTGTGATAATGCAACCTGCTGGAATACCCGAAATGTTGGCATGAAATACGAACTAGAAATGGTAGTTAGACCCGGTTGGCTTGGGCATTAAAGAATGGGCCGCGTATCGATTATAATGGGCATAAAATTATCTCAGATCATACCGAGCCCAAGTAAGATAGTAACTTGATTATTTTGCGTGTACTTATGTTGAAGGATAATGTGTTAAATGGGTGTAAACATGAACCTTCTTATGAACCGAATACGTGCTAGATGATTATTTATTGGTAGTGAATTGCTAGATTGACTGTATGACTCGAGCCACATGCTACATGACCAATAAATGAGTGATGTGTAAACAAGGTGTACATGAACTGATTGTACATGAGATGCGTGAATTATGTGCGTATGAAACTGATTATTGTTGATAATTACATTAGGAACTAATTGATTAACTTGGAATACGTGCCTTAATCTTACCGAGCAAACCAAAGGTCAGTTCACTGCTCTCTTTTCCAAGCATGCATCTCGGGGAGGGATATCGGGTAACGTTCCGGGGAGGAACGTCAGGTTAATGGGATGTTTGTTATTACACTCATTGTCTATCATATAAGACCCCTTACATCTACTGATAGTTTCCGGGGAGGCAACGAGGTTATTAGTTGATAGCGCTATTAGGTTTGGCACCCTCACACCGTACCGGGGAGGACAGGCGTGAACTAATTTCCTTAAAGCATGACCAATGTTTTGATAGAGACATTGGGGTTGGGCAAATACATCTTGTAGCCATTGCGGTAATCAAGTTAATAACAACATCAAATCAAATTGTTAAACTATGTTATACATATATCTGGTAACTAAACTCGTTAACAAAACTTTGAACTCACCAGCGTCGTCTGACACACTTGTCTGCATGCTTGTAGGTCGTTAGATGTCTTGGATTGGAACTTGCTGTTTGGAGTAGCTGGAGTGGTCATGGGTCGACTGGAAGGATTCATGTGATTGATTATTGACAGTATACATTGGTTTTGAACAATTTAACTTTGGTTTACTATTTGCTTCCGCTGAACATGTTGGTTTTCATTTAAACTTGTTGATGGTATTTTTATTAATAATTGAGAACTTTATTTTGAAACTTGTATGGGTTCAATGTAATTAGTGGCTCGTTGTTGGTACGTCACACGCCTAACAGGGACATTCCCTAGGTGGTATTTTGGGGGTGTGATAGTTAGGACCTGAAATTAACGACTCAATACATTGCAATAGGGTTTTATTTAGTTTCATTGTACAAGTCTAAAGTAGGCACATCAAGTGTGTGATGCGTACACCTTAGCAAAAAAAACCCTAAGTGGAAGCTTCATTGTTTCGAAGTGCACACTTTAGGTTGAGAGTCCAAGATCCGGCGGGATTAGATGGAAGTTTGGACCAGATAGAACTAATTCGGTAGAATATTATTACTAAGAATGGAGTAGAAGCAGAATAGTTAGCCATAAGTTGAATGCTTCATTCATGCCGAAAGAGTTTACATCTTTACAAGCTGAAGAAAAATTTCTCCAGCATTTCCCCTCTAGGAACCAAAACTTCTCTCAGCTCTCACTCACAACTACTATTTATAGGCGTGATCCTCCATGCGAGTGGACGGTGTCCCTTCGTGTGAAGGGTTCCTTTGTACAAAGGGAACTTTTCGATATAATTCCGTTTTTCTAACTCTCATCTATATAATATTCAAGACACGCTCTATCTAGCTTATTCGCATAGTGACGGACACACAAAATATGCACTAACAATTCCCCCTTGTACGTCACTGTCGAAGCTTAATCTTTGAAAACGAGAGCCGTGTTTGAATATTCGTAACATCAATCAGGCATCTTGATATCTTCGATTAATTCCCCCTTGATTGATGATTTGGGCTTGCATTATCTTCATTATGCAAAAATTCCCCCTGAAATGAATCTTCAGGTCTTTGTTTGCACGGTTTCCAACCTCCTCTGATTTGCTATACCACAATCTTCACGAATAATCACCAACTTGAAACTAATTGATGCAGCATCTCCATTTCGGCTTTAACCACATCTGTGTTCTGTTTTTGATTTACCACTTTAGCTCCATCTCTAAATCTTCAAAAACCTAACCGGAAATTGATAGAAACTTCGAATCACCACACCGGTAAACTTCAAGTATATGGATACCCTAGAAAATCTAAAATCCCATTTTCCGTAATCACCTTTAAGCACACTCCTGAATGATTGATCAGTGTAAACGGTAATCTCCACAACAAGCAAATCTTCATCGGATAAAAAATCATCGGATAACACATTCAGATCTCAAAAACATTCTTCCACGATCAAATTCACATTCTTCCTCTTCAATCATGAAAACATATGTATAGTCTTCTCCGTTAGTTCCGGGAGCAACTTAATCAACATACATCGTCATTTCCCGATGGTTAGTCCGAAAAACAATTCCTCTTCTCGAAGATTAACCGTTCTTACACTTTAGACTATCACAAAGCTGTGATATCCTTTAAGTATCGACAATACTAATGCATCTCCTAATGCTAATCTTGCTAACCGGCTTGATGAAGACCCGGGACTCAAAACCGAAGACATCAATCTGATCTTGATCTGTAGAATCTGAACTTCCTATGATCACGAACTAACGAATCCAGATCCTATGTCTCCCTGGAAAATCTGAAGTTGGAACCACCCGAATGTTGTTGCATGTCACGAATTTAAAAAATGCTAGAATTTCAATATATTCTGATGAAGTTTTTATTCCCACTCATTTTGCAAATTCTGACTTCCCTAATATCGTTACTGAATTTCCCCCTCAAAATTGGTAATTCAGTCCACTATTTTCACTGAAAAACTCCACTATGTAGAAAACTTTTCATTTTGGCCCACAAAAGTGCGTGTTTTCATAATTGCGGAATTTTCTTTAAGGCCTATTAATAGTCAGATAACCCAGATGATAAACATTCTGCATAGGTATCATGACTACCCCACTATCTTCAACATTCTGTGATCGAATCATCATATCTGGTCTCTGAAGTCCCCGACGGTGTCCCGGAACAGCCCGTATTTATCGTTAAAAACTCGAAAAAAAATTTCAATTACCAAATTTTTTATGGACACTTGTCTCGTCATTGCGATCAACTTTTTTTGGTCATTTGGTTCATTCGTGGGAATGGAGTAGGTCCATTCATGCGAATGAGATGATTTTAGATGAATGACCTTTTGAACGACTGGACATATCCCTTCGGGCGAAGGGCTAATCCCTTCGTGCGAAGGGTTCATTCTCACGAACGTTGCTAGTCACATTTTTTGATCAAAAATCTTTATTTATAAGAATTTCATGATGATACTTGACAAATATGAACGGAAATCAATTCCGAATCTAATGATGTCTTCAGTTTCAAAATCCATCCGTGAATTGACCTTCAATTTGATTTTTATGTCTAAGACCCCCTAAAAATCCATAATTCATGAGCGTAGGTGATTCAATCAACTGTTAGATCGATTGAATCGATACCGTAGCTCTGATACCAATTGAGAGTCCAGGATCCGGCGGGATTAGATGGAAGTTTGGACCAGATAGAACTAATTCGGTGGAATATTATTACTAAGAATGAAGTAGAAGCAGAATAGTTAGCAATAAGTTGAATGCTTCATTCATACCAAAAGAGTTTACATCTTTACAAGCTGGAGAAAAATTTCTCCTACATTTCCCATCTGGGAACAAAAACATCTCTTAACTCTCACTCATAACTACTATTTATAGGCGTGATCCTCCGTGAAAGTAGAGCTTCATGCGAATGGGCTTCTCCCATTTGTGTGAATGGACAGTGTCCATTCGTGCGAGTGGACAGTGTCCCTTCGTGCGAAGGGTTCCTACGTACGAAGGGAACTTTTTGTTACAATTCCGTTTTTCTAACTCTCATCTATACAATATTCAACACACACTCTATCTAGCCTATTCGCATAGTGACGGACACACAAAATATGCACTAACATAGGTATTGGTCTATAAATAGGTTGTTAGGCCTTGTGATGCGTAGAGTTTGAGTGGATGATCAAAGTGCACGCATCAACTAAAAAAATTTCCGCCAATACATAAGCCGTTTGTTTACCTCCTGTTTGTGTAATTGCCTATTCGTACATGCTCGTCAATGGATTTCACAACTTAATCTATGTGTGATTGTTTTGAGCTGTTCGTTTAGGATCTGGTTTGGGGAGTAACAAGTCTTATCAGAGCTTGTGAGCTCTCAGAGATCAAGCTCTTGACAAAATTAAACAAATTAGTGATTGTATAAGACTCGCTTATGGATTTTGAATGTTTTTTAATTGAATTGAATTGAGTGCAACTGATTCAAATTTGAAGGAGAATTCAAAGTTTTTGGTCTCGGTTCAACCAAGAATCGTCAAATTACTAAAAATTATCATCTTTACATATTTCTCACAATGGCACTTAAAGCTGGAATTTTTCATGGGTTTAAACAACATATACCTTCTTAAAGCTTGTGGAATACTTTAGCTACAAGATTTACAGGCAACAATGATATGAAAGAAATTAAGAGGGATATCTTGCGACTGAAGTTCAATAGATTTTGTGTTGTGATCTGTGAAGAGTTGGAATCTCAACCTAATGGATATAATTATTTGATTAACGAAATGATGCTGGTTGGGATTACACAAACAAAGTTTAGTGATCCACAAAACACTATTGAACTCCCTTCCTAGTTCTTGGAACAACAATTATTGTAGAAAATGGTGTGACACCTGTGTCACTTCAACCATTATACAAATACCAAACCAATGAAATAATGTATTTCATACTTGGGATTTGTATAAATATGTGTATCTTTTGCACATATCAAATTTTGTTCGATTTCGAGCTTTAAATCGCTTTCTGGAAGGTTATACGCGAACTGATGCGTAAATATAACCAGTTTAATGCAACAAATACTCCGGAACAGTGACATAGGCTTAATATACCTTAAATAACCTTTACATAACTTAGAAATAAGTTTTGGAGGATTTGGTGTGGCAAAATCAAGTTTATTCGCTTACAGGGACTAATTTCGACAAACTGCGAAAGTATGCTGATTCGTGTTGTAACGAACATTCCGGAACTTGATCATAAGTTAAATATGCCATAAATAACCTTTACATAGCTTAGAAATAGGCTTTGAGGGGTTCGGTATGCAAAAATAAACTTTTTGGTCATTCAGGGACCAAAAGCGTCAAAAAGTGCATAAGTTTGCATTTTCACGCATATCTTACGTTCTGAATATATCCATACATCCAAAAATTTATGTAATCATTAAAATATTTTATTTTAGTGAATGGCATGATAAAATTCCATTCGTCGCGTAATTTGGATCGTTTTTCGCGTCCGTTCGTGTTTCGTCGTAATTAACCGAACAACGCAACCGTACGGCCAAGCGAACCGACATCCGAGATATTTTTAAGCATGTTTTATGTTCCCTATACTTTAACTTCATTTTAGAGCCTTGAAATGGGGTTAACGGGGCTTAAACGAGCCAAAAACAAGTTTTACGCATTGCAGGGGCCAAAGTTGTCAGTTTCTGAAAGTATCTAGGCGGGCCGCGTAGACTTTAGGGTCTTGCTACACGGGCTGTGAGGACAAGCCCAGATCAGATTCTGTTTTTGGCATTCTGGTCGATTTCTAGGGGTTTAAATGCAATTTTCTCAATACCATTTGCTTGTTTTTTATGGTTTTTAGCATTCCCGTGGTTTTAAAAACCATGTGCCCAAGTGGAGGGCCAAGATCGAAGCACGGTTTACGAGGAACGATTCGAACAATTATGGGTTTCCTATAAACACCCAAGCTTTCATTGTTGTTCCTCACAATTGATCTGAATTTCTCTAAGTTGAGGTTCCAAAACCTCATACCTGAGAACATTTAGATCAATATCTTCATTTCTTGGACCCGTTGTAAGTATTCTTTCGTTCTTTTACGCGTTTTTAAGCGTGAAAGTCAAACAGTGTTTGACTTTCTGCTTTGACCAGTCTTTGGTCAACACGAAGTTCGTTTGAACTTCGCAACGTGAGCGTAATCACAATGGTTATAGTCCCTAGTGACTATGCCTACTGATTACCACGTTGATTAGGTGTAGTGACGAGTCATAGTTTCGGACAAAATACGCGTTTATGCGTAATTTGCAACCAAACTATTTTTGGGTATCAAGACCATTTGTCTTAATATCAAACTTGTTTTTAAACTTCGTTAAACATGTCTTAACATGTTTAACTCGTCACTTTTAGTTTAGTGCTTGTTTAACTCGTCACTTTGGGTAAAATCAAAACCAAAACCGAAATGTCGGTTTTCGGGTTTTAAAACCCGTTCGGTTTCGGTATTTTTCGGTTTCGGTTTTTCGGTTTTTACGTCGGTTCGGTTTTTCGGTTTTTGGAACAAAATTATGTAAGATTCAAAAAATAAAAAGTATAAATTATATTATAACAATCTTTTTATATGTTTACATTTAAATTATTATAGTTAACCTCTTTAATTAATATTGTTTACATAAACCTAACCTTCTAATCTTTTTTTATGTTTCTTCAAAGTTTTTATTAAATTTTGTTATATCTTATTGGTAATAATAAATCATTTCAGTTATAATGTTTTTATTATAAACACTTAACATTCAAGAATAAAATTAACATTTTCTACTAGCATTGGGTTAAACACTTAAACAATTTAAACTTAAACATAAAAATATGTGGATTGTAACTTATCGGTTCGGTTTGGTTTTTTTCGGTTATTGAAAAAGTTTATCCGAAAACCGAACCGAAATTTTCGGTTATTAAAAATCCGAAAACCGAACCGTCGGTTTTGTTTCGGTTCGGTTTTTTCGGTTCAGTTATTTTGGTTATTCGGTTACGGTTCGGTTATTTCTGTTTCTTGCTCACCCCTATAAGTAGTTGTATGATAGGTAGTTTATATGCCTTAGGTAAATGACCAAAATGCCCTTTTTACGCATAAATTCATTTTAAGCATATGTAACATAAATTTTGACATCTAAACTGATTAGGCAACATTATTAGACATGTTAAAGCATATATTACTTGTCATAGGACTAGATAGGCGGTCCGAACGCGTTTTACGCGACCGACGCGTTAAAGTAGCGTAAGCTATCTAAACGGGTCATAAGCACTTAGGATAGGTTCCGTTTTAGGATGTAGGCTTTGTTTAACCATATTACATGAGTTCCTATACTCATTTGGTTTACGAAACCTCATTCTATCCGATCTTCCGATTTAAGTCCGGTTTATTTACTTTGTTACCTATATTAGGTGCCGTTTGATTCCGTAATCCCTCTAGCCTTGCTTGGTTGTAATTCAAGACTTCTAAGCATCCTCAAGTGAGTACATAGTCCCCTCTTTTACTGTTTTCAAATGTTTTGGGGTGAAAAATGTGTGCTTAATTGTTATTTTCATGATTTCAAAGTATAATTTGATTATACATGCTAGTACTTATCTTTTGACAAATCGAATGATTATCTATGGTTTAAACACTAATTTTCAAATATTATAAAATAAAATGTTGGATTGTACTTGTTTTATACATTCACTAGACCGATTGGTAGTACGATATAGCGCTATAGGATTAGACACCCCATTCCTGTTGTATGGAATGTCAGAAACCAATTTTTATCCAAATAGAGATTGCCTTTGTGGTATTTCTATAGTCTCTAAGGTGTAGTTTGATACACTAAGGTTTTAATAACTTCAAAGTCACGTTTTTTGTATATTTTTTTATACTTCCAAAGTATGGTTTGATATGCTCTCATATGTGATATTGTTTACCAAGGTATATTTGATATACTATGTACAAAACCAACATATATTTTGTTAATTACTAAAACATAGTTTGATATGTTATTTACAAAACCAAAACATAGTTTAATATGTTATTTATAAAACCAAGGTATACTTATGATATACTACTGAAAACTATTATTTTGACTACTAAAGTATATTTGATATACTATCTGTTTAACTATTTTGGAACTAAAATATATTTTAATATATTACTTATTCGACTTTCTTAAAACCAAGGTATATTTTATATATACTACAAACCTTTTTATCAAAACATCGTTTTACAAACAACATATTTTATACAAACTCATTTTACTTGGTTATTTAATTATCTATGCATTATTCTTATATATCATCAAAGAAAACATTTTTAAGTTCATGATTACTTTTTTTTAAACATTCTTTTAAAATTTACAAGTCATGAATCATGCATTAATAAAACCTATGTATCTCACTTGCATTTTTATGCTGACGTACCTATTTTTACACATGTTTCAGGTACTGCTATGTGATGATTGGTGATACATGCTATACATAGGATGGACTCATGCCTTAGCGACTTTAAAACTTGAAAGTCAATATTTGTATTTATTTGATTTGTAATAAAACAATGAGTTCAATAATGCAATAACACAAAATTATTTAATCCATGGTTGTGAAACAATGATTCTGTTACGACACTCTCCGACGTTTCCGCCACGATTTGTTGTTCTACGTGGTCGGGGTGTGACAAATGGAGTACCTGTTCCATCTCAAAACGATAAATAGAAATATATTATAATAATGATATTAGGTCACAATGATTAAAGTATTGAATGAGAATTTATTAGTTCATCGATTTTAGAAAGTAGATTCTTAATAGCTTCTTGTATTGATTTTTAATTACATTTTAAAATAGTAAACATTAACGAAAAATTATACAAATTTCCATCTAACTTAACTAATGTGTTCTGAACAATTTTCATTTAGAAAAGCTTTGTGTTTGGAACCCGGAAATAGGTCAAAGCTATGGATCTTTACAAACTATCTAGTTTTGCACACTTGTTTGCATAAAGTAGCGTTTTGGCATATTCATTGAATCCATCCGTGGTCAACTTGCTACTTTACTATGGTGGCAGAGCCTTATCTTTTAGACAAGTTGTTTCATTAGGTTTTCTGATGAATAACTTACCAGAAATCTATTGAATTGATCACCAGATTTCTGATAACCAGAGTTTACCTGATTATGATAATAAACATCAGATTTATCAGATTGGTCCTTTCTGATTGTCATTCTTTGCTTGTGATCAGATTCTGATACTTGCTGAAGATAATGTTTGGCTTTCTTCTTTGTCTTGTTATCTTATATCTTCTTCTTGCTTGATCTCTTGACTTTATCATCTTTAGGACTTGATCAGACTGATCATATTTTCTTCAAGACAAGATTGCGGCAATATCCAAGGGGAGTCTGTTAGTACACTTTATGTGTAATGCATGCGTCTTTTGTACGTGTCAGTATGTATAGGGCAGCATGTTAAGTTAGAATGTTTGATTTTGAATTGTAAGGACTCATACGTGCGTAGGAGTCCTACGCACGTGTGAGTACCACTAAGCACATGAGTCTTGTGCATGCATGAAAAAGGCCTATAAATAGGTGGTCTCATGCACATGAGCTCATAATTTTGGATTTCAAGCTTTTGAAGAAGGAGACTAATTGTAAAGAATTACTACCAAAATCAATATAGAAAGTTATATGTGACATCTGAGCATTACATAACATTGGTGATTGGATTCCGCGCTATTACAAGTGTCATAGATATTCATTTGCACCGATTTCAAGTTTTATTACATCAAGTGCAGCAGAAAACCGTTCCTACAAAATTATTATCATGATTCACATAATTACATGATCAAATAAACGTAAAAATTAGAATGCTATAGTCTCCCCTAGTTAAAGATATTTCGTCCCCGAAATTCAATAAGTAGAGACTGCATAGTCTTGAAAAAATGAGGGTTTTTTTAGCTTCATCTAGAGGAGCCTTCAGAGTCTTGTATGTGTGTGTTTGTGTGTGTATGTGTATGGATATATGTATGTATACTATGTGTATATGTTCATGTGTGTGTGTTTTTACCGACGGTTTTCCAATAACTTTGTCTGTCGGAACTTAAGGGTTTATTACTCTAGCAAACTATTTCTCTGTTATTTTCTTTTCATCCACATTTTGTCTCTTCCACACCACAATCATCACCACTACATTGACGCCACCATCAAACATAACCAAACGAACACTACCACCATCACCAACACCAACACCAACACCAACACCAACTACATCGCCCCCACTACCCTCACCCACACATCGACACTACCCCCAACATCCTAGACCGCCGCTACCACTAACATGTAGCCTTACACCGTCGCTACCAACAAACACCTCCAAACGGACACTACCACTAACACATCTACAGCGCAACTACAACTGCTACTACCAACACCACATACACCGTCGACACGTCACCACAACAGGGCACCCGTGAAAGGTATAAAACACTTACTAAGTGTTTGTACTTGTATGATATATGTGTGTATTCGTATGGGTATGGGTCATATGATTATGGGTTTGTATTTGTATTTTTATGACATATTTATATATGTATGTGTTTTGTATGATATATTCGTATGGCACCCATTAAAAACCACCCTTTATTGCGAGAACCACGACAACCAATGTGAACACAACCAAAAATACCTAAAAATAGCTAAAAAAACACACAATTTTTTTTTATATTTTTTATAAAAAAATCGCTGGATTTCGTTACCAAAAAAAACATTTAATTTTTTTTTAAAAAAGTTTTTTTTTTGCTACTAAAAGTAGCGATTCTAATGTAAAAAATAAAAATAAAAAAATTGTGTGTTTTATTTTTTAATTTTTTTAGGTTTTTTGGGGGTTTAGTTTTTAGCATTTTAGCTTGGATGGGGGGGTGGGGGGGGGGGTTAGGTTTTTAGGGGATCGGAGAGGGGAGTTTAGGTTTTTTTTTTTTTGGGGGGGTGGGGGGGTTAGGTTTTTTTTTACGTTTTTTGGGAGGTTTAGTTTTTAGCAATAGATTGGGGGGAGGTTGGGTTTTTTTTTTGGGGGGGGGGGGGGGGTTGGGTTAGGTTTTTTTAGGTATTTTTTGTTGTGTTCACATTGATTCTCGCGGTTCTTACAATAAAGGTGGTTCTCGCATGAACCTTACCTTATATATATATAGGGATAAGTTACAATGAGAACCACTACGAGTTGTGAAAACCGTGAGATCTTTTTGATCCGGGGCAACTTGGGCCAAAAATTTTTTGCACAAACGTAAATGAAAACTTTATAAACACATCTATAAAAAAAGTAAAAAAAAATGTCGAGTCGTTAGTTTTGACTGATTTAATTTTTTTACGCCCTAATAAAAAAATAGTTATCAACTGTAAAATTTTACGCCAGCGCGTAAAAAAAACTTGCATCATTCAAAACTTACTTCTCGACAATTTTATTTTACTTTTATTTAAAGATGTGTTTATAATGTTTCCATCTACGTTTGTGCAAAAAACAATTTGGCCCAACTCGTGCCGGATCAAAAAGTTCTCACGGTTCTCACAACTCGTAGTGGTTTTCATTTGAACCTAATCATATATATATATATATATGTGTGTGTGTGTGTGTGAGTGTGTGTTTGAGAGTGTGAGTGTGTATGATATGTGTATGGTAGATGTATGTGTAGATATTTATTTGTTGGTGTATGATGATTGCGTGTTTTCATTTTTACATTGCAGGTTTAGCTATTTTGGAATAACGCTCGAACTTCTAGGACGACTTTTGATGTTTTTATAAACTCAAACTTCACTTGCCGGTATGTTCTCCAAATTATTTGTAGTTTGATTGTATATTGATTGTGTTTTGATTTTAATTATCTAACATGTTTAGTGCATCTTTATAAGAAGCATACACTCTCGTCGCGTATATTATGAAACATACATGTTGGTTCAGTTCTGTTTATACATGAGGGAAAACATTAAAACATACCTGTTACAGCAGACAGTGCGTTGGAGAATCCAGCAATGGAGTTCGACATGCTTGTCATCGTGATCTGGTTCCTCCTTAGGGTGCTGACTGATGTTGGGGACTTAGAAAACCGAAAAGGGTATCGGCTTAGGAGAGGAGGTCGAATGCGATGTTATGCTTATGGGGTGTGTCTAATTGTGTAACTGAGTAACCCTTTAACCTCTACATAATTCTCCTTATATAAGCACCCAGGAGGAAACCTAATTAGTTAATAAGGGTAATATGGTCCATCAACAATTACCAACTAATTATTTAATAGGTTATAATATATTTTGACCTATATTATGTAAATGATTGTAATGGCTATAGATTAAATATTAATACATAATATATTTAATCTTACATTCTCCCACTTAGCCGAGTAATCATTTACTATGAGTATTAGATAAGCCTGATCAGGAGTTAACACTCATTTTAGCCTTAAAAAAGTACTATAGCAGAGAAATACAACCGTTGAATCATTATGCGACTCAGGACCCCCATTAATCATACTATAGCCTTAATTTAAAACCTAATCGTTATGATCAAAATACGCATAAGCCCTTTGTTTGATTTGTAACTATATTTGTCTATATGCCATTATGCTAGCGTGACATATTCTTAGAGACATACAAAATCAAACTGATGAGGAAAATTAACTAATACTTAGTCATTCATAGTACGATATGCAATTTCGCATGGCCATTAATTAATACCCGTCTATGAGCTCTCTTAATAAGACTTATGGGTAATAGCCCTTCAGTTATTGGATCCTTAAGCATATCATGAAGGTATTCGATACAAAACTTAGTTTCCTCAATTCGTTCATAAACGAATAATTAATTGCGTATCAAAATTTAATGCAGCACCTCTTGAACTGTTACTGTTCAAGGAGTCATGGTAGCTGGCTTTATCACACTAAGTCTTCAAAACATTAATTATATGGAGTTAATAAATTTATGAGTCCACTGATAAATTTCTAACAACATTTAGTGACTATATTATGTCGTTATAACTTAGGTTGTTAATATCAGTGCATTATGACTCCTCCATGAAAAAGGTTTTGTCTGCTGACATAAAGATATACCCGAAATTACATTTTGTCATCTTTGAATATCTCAAAGTTAGAGTAATAAACCGGTTTTAATTCTCACTTCTTCTTCAAATAATAGCTTCTCGTTTCTTTTAAAGATATTGTAATACTCCATTAGATGCTTCACATTAATCTAGACATATCTAGTGTGTTGCAATGTGAGTTATATCTAAACGAGTATAGACTTGAACTTTCATAAGGCTTCCAATTAATGAAGCGTAAAAATAATCTCATTTACCATATTATCCTCTGAAGGAGAGCAATATTGATTGTTACATATGTAAAGACCCATTTAATGTTAAACTTATGGAACAGAACTAATATCCCATTGGGTCTATCTCAGTATGTTATGATATCTATCACGTAAGAGATATCTCTGAGATATATTACATCAAAGTTTGTGTCAACAATGCTTTGATTTATGTAACATATACTTGTCAAAATAATATCATCTATATGGACAAGTTTATCTTAGTTGCTCCTACTCATTTTGAGGTAGGTACATTAATCCACTTGATTCTTGATGAAAATAATTAAGTTAGCTTTTCATCACATTATGATGTTTGCATTAACCCATACATGGATATTATTGGCTTACAAATAAAGTGTTCTTTAACCTTCAGTTTGAAACTTTAGGTTGTTATCTAATGAACATGTAAATGTGTCAGCCATTTGTTATGCAAAATTGTTTATAATGTTTATCTAATGTAGCTTTAAACTATTATAAGCTACTAGAACAGTGATGATCCTCAAAGAAATCTTTTGTTAGATATGTAATAAAGATTCTTTAATAATTTATCTCTTCCTGAGTACAACCTTTGACAATCAATCAAGCTTCTTCGTGTCTTAACGCTTATATTAGGATTTGGTTTAGTTATGAACACTCTTAGGTAATTCAATCAAATCCCGAACGTTATACGAACACATAAAATCAGTTTTACTAGAAAACAGTTTTATTCCATTCAGAAGATTGATTGACGCTAATGGCTTAATTAGAAGAGATAGGATCAGTAAACTTTTCCAAAATCCATTTCAACTTAAGTTAGGGAGGTTATGTAATCATCAAAGTTAGTAGGCTTTTAAACCTAGATGACCTCCTGAGTTGATTATTAGGTTCATTAGAAGTTTCAATTTTATGGATTAGCTCTTGGTTAGGTTGCTATCATTTTCAGGATTCTAAGTTTTTAAGAGTTGATGCAGTATGGTGTACAAGAGGTGTAATCGGAGTGAAATTTAATAACATTCTTCCCCCCGCCTCTTGTATTCCTTGCAATTCATGAAAAGGACTTTGACTGCTCCCACTAACCTTAGAAATCTTTAGGAACTCAGCATGCTTAGGGTCAATATGTAACGACCAACAAATTCTAATAGAGAAACAAGTTAATGACGTTAGTCGTGATTTCTCTTGTTGAGGATTAAGTTAGTTTGGGTTAGAAATCTAAGTGTGCCCACAATTAAGAACAATGAAACTTTTGTAATAGTAGCATTAAATGTTAAGGAGACAAGTTTTGATGGAACAGTGTCGTGATGGAGCAGTGTCTTGTACAAGAGGTGCAAATTGAGGTAATGTAAAATTTTCACTCCCCACCTCTTGCAACTATTGCAACTTATTATTAAGACACTTAATGCTCCCACTGATCTTTAATATCTCTAGAATGCTACAAGAGAAGTTTCAATGAGCTACGTGACGTGGGAACCTATCACATATACTTTAGACTTTATTTGATTTCTTCAATGTCCAGATATCACAAGAAACTTTAGGGACATATCTAATAGAAATCTTATTAAGTATATATATGAATAGATTTCTTCTAAGACCGTGGGCCATATGCGACAAAATTTAGATACATGTTGATAGTATTTCAAATGATAAATGAATTATGTCTGAATATTCCTTTTTAGAATAAGTTCCACGAATGTCAATGAATGACTTATGATGGACCCATACTTATTCCTTAAGCCATGTCATATTTTAGGGCTTTAATGTCATGATTTAAAATCACTTAGAATGAGATTAGATGAATAATCATCCTCATTAACCATGTCATGAATTCTCATGAATTTTGGTTGTAATGGATGAAATTTATAAGTCTCATTTTCCTTTTGTCAAATTCTCATTTACATGATGACAAAAGTTGTGAAAAATGTAAGGTATCATCTAGTTTTATCTTAGTAATGTTTCAATCCAGATATTGAGAACAAATAAGATGAGAGTTTAAGGTAAGTGTGACTTTATGTTGACTATGCAAACCTCACAACGTTCATATCTTTTCTTAATTATGATACTATATTCTGATTAATCTTCAGAATATATAAGGTATCGAAAAACGTTGTTAGAAGACTGCTTATTATGGTTCTTATAGCCTTAACATTTAATTTTGTCAATAACTCTCATGTTAATTATATGTTTGACTTCTGGTAAGGAAACGTTTAGAACTAGAGTCAACTAATCATGTGTTAATAGGAATATTAAAATTAGCAGACTTAAATATCATTAGGAAATGACTACATAATTAACTTATCCAACTGTTCTTTAGAGTAATGGATAGTCTTGTTGCTTATGCCTAGTCTAATGGCATAATTATGCAGTGAGATTTTCCCTTGAAGAACCTTAGAGTTGGCATTATGTACTTGTATTTTGTCTATGGACCTTAGAACAATCCTCTTTTAAACTATTAGTGGTTGTAAGGTGAATAACATCTTATTTTCTAGTTTCAAACATTTATTTCTTTGTACATATGTTGCTTATCAACACACTCATTATACTTTGGTACTTTTGAGTGTTATAGTTGATTTATAATGCATCAAATTGTACAAGTGAAAATCTTAGTATGTAATGTACTGGAAAAAATGTACTTATTTCCACGCGTAAGCCCTTAACTTTATGGGTCATGGTTTTGTACATTATAATGTATTCACATATACCACTTAACTTTATAGTTTAGAATTTCAAATGAAGGCATGCATATTAGGAATTCATATGATTATTCCATAATTATATATTAGTCTTAGGAAAGACTTAATCTGGAATAACTTTAGTGACAACACTTATTCTTGATTATCATAAGAGACATCATGTTCGATTTATCCTAATCGTCATGCTCTACTTTTCTTCTGTAGTGCTTTATCAGAAGAGAGCAATAGGATTATTGTGTCCTAAGAGATAATCAATGATTTAATTTAAGAGCTAATTCTTATAGAAACTTTAAGCAAAACATATTAGATTTAGGAATTTGAGTGGATGAGATATAGACTTATAGAAGAAAATTATAGTGAGTAAAATTATGGGTACTAAGAATAGGGCAGACGAAATGATCATAAAACTTAATTAAGGATCATTAATATAATGATCATTATGTGAAGAGGTTGTGATATGTCTATTACTAACATCAAAATAATAGACTATTTAAAGTTCTACTTAAACGAAAACAAATCAGCTTTGGCCAGAAGTGTAATCATTTAAGCATGTGTGCAAAGTGGTTGTAACAAATCAGCTTTGGCCAGAAATTGAGACAATCACTTTAGTTATGCACTTGTTAAGTATGCCATCTATGAAGGAATTAAATCAGCTTTGGCCAGATATTAAGACATTCATGTTTATGAAGCACACTTAAAATAGCTTTCGTAATACTTGGATGATAAGTAGATGCATCAAATCAGCTTTGGCCAGAAATGATACATCAGAAGCTCATTCAAGTAAAGCCATTTTGGTTTTGTAAAACATTATTTGATCCTTATTAATTAACTAAGTAATTACAAAAACCAATTATTTTAGTTCACATTAAACAGCTTAAAAGTCTTGTGCGATCAGTAATGCCCAAGTTTTGTGCGATCAGTAAAGCCCAAAAGCTTGTGCGATCAGTAAGGCCCAAAAACTTGTGCGATCAGTAAGGCCCAAAACTTGTGCGATCAGTAAGGCCCAAAAACTTGTGCGATCAGTAATGTCTTGTGCGATCCACAAGTCTTGTGCGATCCACAAATCTTGTGCGATTATGCAGTCTTGTGCGATCAGATCATCTCTTATGCGATCTGATCTTGTGCGATTATCTTGTGCGATCAGATCATCTCTTATGTGATCTGATCTTGTGCGATCCAGTTGCTGTTTATTGTGATAACATAACTGAAAATCCGAAAATTAAGAATTGTGATAGAGTTTCCAATTATAACATTGATCTATTTTTATCATAAAATTTCGAAATCATAATCTGTTTATCCTTTTAACAGATTTCGAAAAAACTTAATAGACAAAATTAGATCAAAATTAGGGAAACATTTAACAATTCAAATCACATTCCAAAACATAAAGGAAATTTCGAATTTCAACTAAGAACATGATGAACCCTAAAATTTAACCTTAACCTTATATCCGAAATCTGGAAAATTTATCAATCATTTAATCAATTCTAGAACATTATGATTTCGGAACAGTAATATTTGATGAAAACATATGATCCGATATAGTTTGAACAGATCCGAGATGGGGTTTCGGATAAAAAATCCGAAATTTATTTAGGGTTTTCTAATTCTGTTTTCCAGTTTTATTCCAGATTTATGGATACAAAACAGAACTGACTAATCAACATATGCTCTGATACCACATGTTGGTTCAGATCTGTTTATACATGAGGGAAAACATTAAAACATACCTGTTACAGCAGACAGTGCGTTGGAGAATCCAGCAATGGAGTTCGACATGCTTGTCATCGTGATCTGGTTCCTCCTTAGGGTGCTGACTGATGATGGGGACTTAGAAAACCGAAAAGGGTATCGGCTTAGGAGAGGAGGTCGAATGTGATGTTATGCTTATGGGGTGTGTCTAATTGTGTAACTGAGTAACCCTTTAACCTCTACATAATTCTCCTTATATAAGCACCTAGGAGGAAACCTAATTAGTTAATAAGGGTAATATGGTCCATCAACAATTACCAACTAATTATTTAATAGGTTATAATATATTTTGACCTATATTATGTAAATGATTATAATGGCTATAGATTAAATATTAATACATAATATATTTAATCTTACAATACATGCTCAACTCATGGTTATCTCTTGCCAAACCATGATGTCATAATAGTAAATAAGTGCATAGCCGCTTCACTAGTCACCGTGTATACATACATAAGTTGTGTATGTGATGGGTACATCGGAGAAATGTTTACGTTTAAGTGTGATGGTTATGGTATGAGAAAAATCAACAACAATCATTGAGTATTTATGTGTGTAATTAAGGTAAGTATATCATGCGTTGACTCGTGATTAACATCTCATTTCATTTAATTATTACAAGTTATTATTTGATAATCTAGCTATCCGACTTAAAACTATACATTGCACATTTTTACAACGTTTTTCTAAGCTTTAGTATTTAGGGGCATACGCAACCTTGTTGAGATATCTTTGTGATCTATATGAAGAACCTAAAGCCTAAAAACGGAGAGGTTTTCAATGAGCCTTTTTTAGAGATAGGGCTTCTGATCATGGAATCAAATACAACAAACGATGACATGGGCCCCTAACATCTTGTTCAACCCATATAATATATGGAAATGTGTTTAAAATTACGTGATTTGTAATTTTTAGGTTGTAATCTGTAATTTAGTAGTTTGTAATTTATAAATCCGTGATTTGTAAAATAAGGATTTTTAATAAAATTCCACGATTTGGAGAACATTTTGTATTCTGAAATATCTGTATTTTTATTGGGGATAACTATAACAATATCTATCTTATTCTTTTTAGGAAAGAAGATGCTTGCTGGCGGATTATCAATGGGAAACCCGTTGATAAACATAACATTGTTGGAGAATTGTCCATCAGTAATATGTCGTAAGAGTCAACCATTGGTCGGAGACCCTAAATTTATGTCGGAGAAGGCCCGCTGGTGATCCCTCGATATGTTGCCCGTCGATGAATCTTTTGGAAATATTCGCTTGTGTTCCATCGTTAAAAGCATTACACATACCGACAGAGCTTCACTATTGGATTCTCATTGGCGATGGCTTTCACCAACGGAATCGTCCATTAGTGAAAGTCCACTTTTCTTGTAGTGTATTGGATTTGACAACAAATTGTAAAAAACGACTTATTTAACATCTCAAACTACACTATCTATTGGAAGGACATGGTTGTGTTTGAAAATGTTCATATAGTTGTACATTAGTCGTGCAAGAATCCGTCAAAAAGGAGTTTTATTTTAGGCTGGAGGGTGTGGGGGCGCCACCCAACCCAGCTGGCACTCTATAGCGCCCAAGGGCGCCATCGGTCCACACCCCCGGCGCTATGTCGGGGCGCCATTGATCGTCCGCCACCATGGTAACGAGATGAAATTGCGCTGAACGAGGAGGAATGGTCAAATATGACCATTGTCAAACGGTTGAATATTAAAAAAAAACTTATTTTATTATATATATATAACCTATTCTAAACTAAAAAACTCACCAATCACAACCAAAACACACACCAATCACAACTAAAACACACACCAATCACAACTTAAAGATGTCTTCTTCGAGCTCGTCATCCGACGGTGTTCTTGATGATATGGTTATCGCCATGGCGCAGGAGGCGATTAATTATTTGCAAGAAGAAGCAGAATCCTCTGCATCGCGTACCAGACAACCGCCTATTGAACGGAATCGATTAGCTGCTCATGAATGTCTAGTGCAAGATTATTTTTGTTAAACTCCCGTGTACGATGATGTTCAGTTTAAGCGTAGGTTTCGTATGAGCCGACGACTATTCGTTAAAATTTCCAATGATCTTGCGGGCGAATCCCATTTTTTCACGCAAAGGGTGAGTGCAAGTCGCAAAGTTGGTTTCTCTGGACTACAAAAGTGTACAACAGCAATTAGGCAACTAGCCTACGGCACATCGAGTGATGCGTGGGATGAGTATTTAAGGATGTCGTCAAGAATGTGTCGTGAGTCTCTTGAAAATTTTTGTGAAAGTAATTTTTATTAACACTAGTATTTATTATTTTTTTACGTCGTTATTATTTTTTAATTAGCAATAATTTATTAGGTGCAATCTCTCTGTACGGGAGACGATATTTGAGGATGCCAATCGCAGCCGACGTTCCAATTCTATACGAGGCCCATCAGCGCTTACATGGGTTCCATGGAATGTTGGGAAGTCTTGATTGCATGCACTGGGAATGGGCGGCATGCCCAACCGCTTGGAAAGGGCAACATCATCGTGGTGACCACGATGGTCCTACCCTAATATTACAAGCGGTCGCTTCTCAAGATTTATGGATTTGGCATGCGTACTTTGGCATGGCCGGTACGAACAATGACATTGCAGTTTTAATGACCTCGAATCTAGTCGACGATGTCATAGACGGTGTTGCACCAGATACTTAATTCTATGCAAACGATGTGCAGTATAAGTATGGCTACTCTCTCACATACGGTATTTATCCCGAGTGGGCGACGTTGGTAAAAAGTCTTTCGTGTCCAGACGACGAAAAAATATTGTATTTCAAGAAAAAACAAGAGTCAGCAAGAAAAGATATCGAGCGGGCTTTCGGTGTGTTAAAGAAAAGATGGTCTATCATGACGCAGCCGTCGAGGATACTTGAAAAAAGTAAAATGAGAAACGTTATGTATACGTGTATCATTTTGCATAACATGATATTGGAGGACTCGGGTAGAGCGTTTTGTGGAGAAAGTTATGATGAAAGTATCCAACCGACGAACCCAATACTAACATACGCTGAGAAAGAAGATATCCGAGCGAAGATACAGGCTAGGCACACACACCAAAACCTTCGAGCCGATCTGACAGAGCACCTATGGTTTTATCGTGAACAAGGAGGTCTCGACACAGATGACGAGTAGTGTTTCTATTTTTTTAATGAAATTATGTAGTGTTTTTATTTTTTAAATGAAATTATGTAGTGTTTTTATTATTTTTAATGAAATTATGTCAACTACTCAACTTCTTTTTAAATTTAAAGGAAGGCATGATAAAGCCCATGTGTTAACATGACGCTAACATAGAGCTTAGATGGCATGATAAAGCCTACGAGTGCCACACCTCATAGCCTTACTTAACACAATTTAAAAAGAAGTTGAGTAGTTGACCATATTATCTTGTTAATGTCATTTCACATAATATTGGTCGTGTGTTAAAGCAAAAAAGAAAAAAGCAAAAGAAAGGTGAGTTTTTTCCCATAGTGGTGTTTGGGGACAAAGTATTTACCATAATGGTGTTGATAGAAAAATATTTACCAAAATAGTGCTTTTTAAAGATTTATTTATTTCTTACTCTTAATCTCATTGGAGAAATCCAATTCATTAAATAATTATTATGCATTTAATTATGGTATTGGATGCCTTACCTGATGTATTCTTTTTAAGTATCTTACCACAAAAAAAAATGATTTTTTAATAAAATTTACTTAAAGAAAACCTATTTTAAAAATCTAAAAATCTTCATTTAATACAAAAGCTACTACGTATGATTCTAACAACTCTAGTAACACCCTTTTTTTAAAATGTTATAAAGACTGAAAATCACACAAATTTATATACATTTGTTAAAATTCCTTTCGATTATGTTCTTTTATATACATAACACAGTACACTAACTTATTTTTCTAAACTTTAGTTTATATTTTTTTAATCACGTACCAATTCCATTATTATCTATTTTTTAAATCAAGTTCTCAGGCTTTGGGTTAGGTGGTTTTATTCCCTCCATAGTAAAACAAAACAAATAAAGTTTATAGTTTTACCAGCAAATAAAAAATATATTTTCTTTATAATTATCTTTTTTACAAAAAAAGATGTTTGTCTACAACAGGTAACATTTAAAAATCTAAATTGTGTTTTGAGTAAAATATTTTGTAATTAGAATAGCCTACACAAAAATTATGCATTTCGTGTGTGAACAAATGAATGAGCTGGTAGGTTCGAATGTAATTTTTACCCGTTCTCAAAATGTCCAACATATCTTTAACTAATGCACTTAGTTTTAGAAATATATATATATATATATACTATATCATCTTATTTATATATAAAAACATTAGCCGATGGAATTACAATTGACGTATATGATTTAAGTGAATTTTAAGTTTTTAGATTTAGTATATTTGTAGTTTTTATTTATTATATACTTGATTAATTAATTATGAGGGCATCATGAAAGTTTTTCGAATCACAGGAAGGTTTTTTTCTTATTAACAGAAATTTTGAATTTTAAAACAAGTTTTTTAGTAGATTTTATGAAAAAATAGTTTTTTTTAAGATTCTAAAAAAATAGTTTTTTAGATTCTAAAAAAATAAGTTATGTGAAAGACCAAGTACTAGGATTAAACTAATAATTATTTAATGAATTGGATTTATCCAATGAGGTTAGGAGTGAGAAACACATAAATATTTAAAAACACCATTTTGGTAAATATTTTTCCAACAACACTATTTTGGTAAATACTTTTACCACCAACACCAATATGGGAAAAAACTCAAGAAAGGTCAAGACTTCAAAATCTTTAAAGGTAAAAAGTAAAAGCAAAGTTGGTAGTTTGCATGGCACAAATATCAGAGTCGTATCTTTTACATGGGGAATAAAACCCATGCAACGTTAACAAATCATGTTCTTATCATTTGCTTGATTTTCTCTTCTTTTCACACACTAAAGCAATTGCAAAACCCGATGTCATGCATCTACGTAAATCAGCAATTTTCCCTCAAAATTTTGTTTTTTTCTCAAACCCAAACAAGAGCATGCTTCCAAGAAATGAAATGAAAAGTAATGGAAATTTGGGGAAATTATACTTTTAAGGACTAAATAAATTACATGTGTTCTTGATACTTTTGACTTTAACATCAGTTTACAACTATATAGCTTTTGACCACCCAAGCGGTATTTAAGAGAGGTTTTGAATGTGATGAATATTAATTTAAGTAATTGTGTATTGAGAATTAAAATTTTAGGGTATGTTATCTTTTGTTTTAACTATTTTACAACTCAAGGATGGACATTTTTTTCTCAAATACCCGTATACCGATTTTTGGTATTCAATACATGTATTGGTACTCAATTTTATAGATTTTGGTATTCGGTAATTTCGGTATTGGTACGAGTACGGGTAAAAACGGGTACTGTTACCGAAATTTATATACAACTTAAAAAATAAACTATCTTCAATTTCGTGTTATTGTATTTATGATACTCGTATTGAATTTATCTATTTGGTACTCGTATAGTACCAACTTGACATATTTGGTACTCGTACTATATTGGTATTCGTGCCGATTTTACTTATTAAGTGCCCCTACGAGTGCTCAAAAACTAAAAAAAAAAAAAAACAAAGTGGTATCAGCAAAACGGGTACCGTACCAAAATACCAGCACCATAACAATATATTTGGTACGGTATTTGCCATTTGCTACCCAGTTTTGTTCAAATTTGGTACCAATGCCGATGTCGGTACCGGTACAGTATCAATCACATCCCTGTAATACAACTTTCGGTAGATTAACAAATTAATTATTTTTTTACTAGGATTAACAATAATAAAGTATGCTTTGTTTATCGTTTTCATTTAGAAATGATTGGGATTTTAGTCTTTAGTGTACCTAATTTAGTTCTTTAAACAAATATATTTAATAATAAATTTTTTTTTGAACGGCAAAACTTCTATAAAAAATATAGAAAGACAGCCTAGCAAGAAACTGGGACCCGAGTTTCTAGACAAATATAACTTGAACGAAAGCCAACAGTTCACTTTTTGAAAGACCCGTAAAACCATTTTCGATAAAGTAGAAATTATATAATCCCTTTTCTTGATGATGTTTTTCCTTGTGGATAAAGCATCGAACTTGAAGAAAATTAAAAAGGCAAAGGAAAAGGGGAGAACAAATTCCTTTACAAAAAGTTGTATACATAACTTTTGTAGTTTTCATGGATGAAAAGAGAGAACCGGATACCCAAATATTTGTAATTAAATAAACTATCAAGTTGACCCATATTTGACCGACCCTATCAGGGGAGCATGTATCAAGGTTGTAGAACTTTTCATGAGACTACGCAACTATGTTTTATCATTCAACATAACTAGTTGATTTTCCGTCCGTGCGTTGCGGCGGAGACCCAATGACCTGTAAAACGCGTGTTATTAACAGCAAACAGATACCGAATATCAAAACATAAATAAAAATGTCGTGAAAATGATAGTCACTCCGTCCTAAAAAAACGATTTTAAATAACCTAATATATATAATAATAGGACCCACACGTCCTACACGTTGGAAATTCGGTTGTTTTCAGTTCAGTTATTACAGCGCTAACACGTTAAAATATGGATGAGCTCGGTACCGATAACGGCAACGAAAGTACCGATCCAGAAAATCATCGAAATTAGGTACCGGCACTAAAAATGCTCGGTACAATACGGTATAGTATTTGAAGGTAAAAATCAATAAATACAGGTATGGTGCTAGACTGATGTCGAACCGAAAGTAACGATTCTGAAAACGCCAAAATGTGGATACCAAATTGGTATCGAAAATGATTTGGTATAGTAAATTTGGTACCGATACGATACCGATTTGATTACAGGATTTGATACGATTGCTCATCAATAATCTAAATATCCAAGTTAATTTTATATGCTACAATGCATTCATTACAAAAAAAGAGAAAAAATAAAGCAAAATAAGTTGTTGTGTATATAAAACCTCATTCAAACGAAATACAGTTTACTTACTGTGTGTATGAAAAGTAATCTAAACGGTGCAATTACTTGCATTGCTACATTGCTACAGGATTTGATGAGCTCGGTACCAACCGGTACCGAAAATACCGTTACCGAAATCCCCAAAAGTGGGTACCGGTACCGAATATACCTTGTACGGTACCGGTCGGTACTGGTACGCCACCGGTATTTGAGGGTAAAAACCGATGAATACCGGTGCCGAACCGGTACCGAAAATACACCCGGTTTAGTAAATTTAATACCAACATCGATACCCGATACCATTCATTCAATTCTATTTTTATTAGTGTTAATTCCATTCTTTTTTTAATATATATTTATTACTGTTCATTCCATACTCTTTTTAATATATAGGTCAATTCACATCGGATAAGAAGGTGAGCAGAGTAAATTAAAGGCATGCTAAGAGCACTCTAACAACTATTGATTTTCAGGTTCTTAAAAGTGATTATTTATATTTAAGAGTAAGTTAGAAGTTTTAGTCTCTGTGGTTTAGTGCTTATTGTTATATTTTATAAAATTCAAATGTCTTGCAATTTACATACAAAGATTTTTATTTTATTACGGTTTTGATCCACCAAATTAACTACATCCAACTTATAATTAAATCCTGATCATATGATAGGAATGTGATGGGCATTTTAGTTATTAACCATTTAAATGAAATAAAACCAATACTAGAGTAATTTGCGGTTTTGGTTCATATGGTTCATCTTATTGCTAAATCGCTAAACCACATGAACCAAATGTAAGATTAAAGATATTATAATGTGATATTTAATCTTTGTAGCCATATAATCATATATATAATATTTAGATCAAAATATATTAAACCTATTTTATAATTAGTTGGTAATATGTTGATGGACCATATTACCCTTATTAACTAATTAGATTTCCTTTTGAGTGTATATATAAGGAAATAATTAGATAGGTTAAGTATTACACAATTATCATAACCATAACATCACTAAATTTGCCCCTACATCTCTCCCTCCATACGAAATCCTAACCCTAGATTTCGGTTTTACCATTAAGAAGTTACACCCTAAGGAGGAACTAGTTCATCCTGACAACTATGTCGAACTTCATGGTTGCCTCTCTGACTGGATTCTCTGTTGGACTGTCTGCTGTTACAGGTTTTTCTACATGTTTTCCATTATGTTTAGACAGAACTGCTCAACATGAGGTATCCGAGCATGTGTTGATAATCAGTTCTGTTTGTTTCCATAAATCTGGGATTAAAATCTGAAAAACAGACTTTATGAAAACCTGATAAAACTCAAGAACATGAAATTTGTATAAACCTTATGATTCACGTTTTTATGTTCAAAAATAAGATTTTTAATCACATCATGAATAATCACAAACTGGAAATTTGTATAACCATATTAAATTTTTTCAGATTTCAGATTACCGAATTTGTTTTTATTATTTTAGGGTTCATCATGTTCTTATGAAAATTCGAATAAATTCCTATATTTTGGAATGAATTCAGGATCAAAGGGTGTTTTTTTCCTGTTTTGATCTAGTTTAATCTATTATAATTTTCTAAATTTGTTATAACTTTAATGGATAATATTTTTCGAAATATCTAGATAAACGTAAATCAGCATTAAAACAGGAAACATAATTCCCATGATCCCTTAATTTTGATATTTTCACCCTTATCACAACTAACTGCTATAATCAGAAGATTTCGAATCTTGGAGAACAAGTTTCGAAAAACCATAAGAGATTTCGAGATTCCATAAGATTCGAAATCTCATTAAAATTCGAAATCTCATAAAATTCGAAATCACAATTTTTTTCGAAATCACATTAATTCGAAATCTCAGAAAAAAATTCGAAATCACAATATTTTGAAAACTTACCTGTTTCGATTTTTTTTCGAAAACTCACTTGTTTTCTTTCGAAAACTCATTTTTTTTTCGAAATCGAAAATGTTCTCGAAATATCAAGATTTTTTTTGTTCAAAATCTCATTACTTCATTAGGTTGTTATTGTGAACTAAATTTGAGCTAATAGGTGGTTTGCTATTAAATAATTGGTTTTGTAAAACATTTAAACAAGATCAGATAACTTTTCACAAAACCAAATAACTTAACTTAAATGAGCTTCTGATGTATCACTTCTGCCCAAAGGTGATTTGATACATCTATTTATTGTTTAAGTATAATAAGAAGCTATGTTAATTATGCTATACAAATGTGAATGTCTCATTTCTAGCCAAAGCTGATTTAATTCATTTATTTCTAGCATACTTAACAAGTGCATAACTAAGGTAATTGTCTCATTTCTGGTCAAAGCTGATTTGTCACAATTACTTTGCACACATACTTAAATGATTTCACTTCTGCCCAAAGGTAATTTGTCTTCGTTTAAGTAGAATTTTTCAAATTAGTCTATTCTTTTGATGTTAGTAATAGACATGTCACAACTTCTTCATAATTTCAGATAATGATCCTCACGTTAATGATCCTTCATTAATTCTATGATCATATTTATTTGCCTTATTTTAGTACTCATATGATTACTCACTGTAACTTTCTTCTATAAGTTAGTATCTCATCCACTCTAAATTTTTAAACCTAATATGTTTTTGCTTTACTTAAAGTTTCTATAAGATTAGCTCTTAAACCAAATCTTTGATTATCTCTTAAGACACGATAATCCTATTGCGCTCTTCTGATAAGAGTACTGTAGAAGCAAAGTAGAGCATGGTGAGTAGGATAAATCGAACATCATGTCTCTTATGATGATCAATAACTCATTTAACAAAAATGCTATCACTAAAGTTATTCCAAATTACATTTTTCCTAAGGCTAATCTAATTTTATGGAATAATCATAAGAACTCCTACGATACATGTCTTCATTTCAAATTCTAAACTACAGGTTAAGTGGCATCTGTGAATACATCATAATGTACAATACCATGACCCATAAGATAAAGGGCTTATACATGGAAATAAGTACATTTTTTCAGTACATTACATACTAAAATTTTCACTTGTACATTTGATTCCTTAAAAATCAACTATAACACTCAAAGTACCAAAGGAAATGGAGTGTGTTGATAAGCAACACATGTACAAAGAAAGAAATGTTAGAAACTGGAAAATAAGATGTTATTCACCTTACAACCACTAAAACCTTAAAAGAGGATACATCTAAGGTCCATAGTCAAAATACAAGTACAAAATTCCAAATCTAAGGTTCTTCAAAGGAGAATCTCACTGCATAATTATGCCATTAGACTAGGCATAAGCAACGAGACTGTAACACCCCAATCGCGTAATATACAACAACACGCGGCGGAAAACATTGGGGAGACACGTTACAAATTGTTTCATAACACATGGCTCATAAACTTTTGTTTTATTGAGTTTAACAATTTACATTGTTTAATGCACAACAATTGTCTTGTAGGTTTTAAAGTCACTGAGGCCCAAGTCTGCCCTATGTGAAGCATGCTCATAGTCAAACGTAAACACCTGAAACACATGTGAAAATAGGTACGTCAGCATAAAAATTCCTGTGAGTAACATAGGTTTTGTTAATGAAGGATTCATGACTTGTAATTAAAGGAAAAGTTTAACAAAAGTAGTCATGAACCTTTAAAAGTGTTTTCTTTTGTAAAATCATATGAAAGTCGATGTGAAAATCAAATGATTTAAAAGAAATAATGTATGGTTAAATAAATAACCAAATGATGTCTTTTGTAAAAATGTGTCATGTGTTTGTATAAAAGTATCATGTTTCTGTCTTTGTCAAAGTGGTTTAAATAAAGCTACGTTATGTAATATCATAAAAGCACTAATATATAGGAAGTACCAGCGACGTATCCACCATGCTTTTATCATATTACACACCCCTCGTTATTTAAATCACTTATCAATAACTACCAAAAATGTCTTGTTTAAACCAATGTCAAAATGTTTATGTATAAGCAATGTCCAAATGTCAAATGTAAACCATGTTTTGTGTAATAAAATGTTATGTATGGCAAGTAAAAGTATCTACTCAAACCATATGTATAATGTCAATGTGTAAACAAATGTTATGTATGGTGAATAAAAAGTATTTACTCAATCCCATATGTAAAATGTACAAAACAATGTCTTTGAACAAACCTAAGTTTAAATCAGAAGTCGTGTTTTGCAAAACTGATGCTTTATGAATACAAGCATTTATGTAGTAAAGTTTATCGCATACATTCAAGCCTTGAGACATTCGGAAAAACCCATAACAAGTAAAGGTTTATCAATTATGTATATCGGATTCTGTCATTCCCTACTTCCAAACAAACCTAGGAACTCGGGAACGGGATTTGTTAAGTCCTATGGTACCATTGCATACTACTGAGCTGCGTGATCAATGTTAGTGAATGTATTTTTGTCCCGTTAAACATACCAAATGTCATAATCAATGTAAGCATGCTATGTGAAAACCATGTACTAAGTATGCTAAGTAAACATACATAGTAGAAATGTTCATAAAATCAATATGCTAGCATGCTCAATAAACATACATAGCAGAAATGTGATGTAAATCAATGTGTCCATATGCTGAGTAAACATATGAAACAAAGTGTCTATGAAATCAATGTGCTAGCATGATCAATCAACATACATAGCAAAACATAATTGAAATCATGTACTATAGGTGTACTAAGTGAACATAACATGTTTATGTCATAAAAAGCAATGAAAGCATGAAAGTAACAAGTATGCACATGTGTATCACCCCAAAATATTTGAAAGCGGTAAAAGATGGGACTATGTACTCACTTGGGATTGCTTATTAGTCTTGAAGTAAAGACCAATTAAAGCTTCAAGGATCACAGAATCAAACGGCACCTAATATAGGTAACTACGTTAATAATAGGATCCTAAACCGGAGGATAGGATAAATGAAGTTCTATAAATCAAATGAGTATTGGAACTCATGTGGCATGATTTAATAGACCTAACATTCTGATTAGAGGGTTATCCTAAGTGCTTTTGACCCGTTAAGATAGTTTAAGCTACTTTAACGTGTCGTTTGCATAAATCTAAGGTCGGATGGTTATTTATGTCCTATGTTAAGTCTTACATGCCCAATTATGTTTAAAAATGTTATTTAATTAGTTTAGACGTAAAAAACTTGATCACATATGCAAAATATGGATTTATGCTCAAAAAGGGCATTTTGGTCATTTTTAATGGGCATATAATCGACTTAACGAATAACTAACCAACCTAAGTGATCATAAGGTATAACCTCAGTAGGTTATTCCCCATGCAACTATGATCACTAAATAAGTTTGGTCGGATCCTAATGATCGACCAAACGGGTTGGGTTCGAAAGTCTAAGCGGTTGTCGAGACCGCTTGACTTACGACCCTAAACAAGCACTAAACTAGTAGTGACGAGTTAAACATGTTTAACTAAGTTAGAAAACTGATTTGGTATCAAAACAAAGTGTTTTGATACCTAAAAGTAGTTCCGTCGTAAAATGCACATAAATACGCATTTTGACCGAAACTTTGACTCGTCACTACGCCTAGTCAACGTGGTAATCAGTAAGTATAATCACTAAGGATTATAACCATCGTGATTACAATCACTGTTAGTGCATAGGTCTGTTGACTTCGTCTTGTATCGAGTCATGTAATAGAATAGATAAACCAGTACACGTTGTTCGAGAGAAACGGGAAGCGGGTCTGAACCAGCCACTTCACACGAAGTGACCAGTTCGTGCGACCTGGACCAGATCATGTGGACTGGTTCGTGCGATCTGGATCTCCTATAAGTAGGTGAGTCTTAGATTTCATTTGTAACATTCTGATTCCAGTAGCGAAGCTCTGCCGAAGTGTCGCCAACTCATGTAAACAGTATCAAATCAATACATTCGACATTTAATCTACTTCTAAGTGTAAATCTAGTTGCAATGAAGATCAAAACTCTTCTGATTGACTCGTTTGATCGATTTCCAATCCTACAAGTGGTATCAGAGCTTAGGAGGAAGAGTTCTAACCATTTCAGCTTGTTTTCACGGATAAAATCTGATTTCTACTCATTCTTCTACACTTTTCATCAAATTTACCGAGTTTTTACGGTTAAAATGATCTGATTTTGTGATATAACACGTAAAACACTATTTTGAACAATCCGTGAACAAATCAGAACCAAATTCAACCTAAAACTTGATAAAAATTGACAAAATGATGAACTTTTGGACTTAGAAGTTTCAAACGGAGTGAATTTCTGTCCAAATCGTGTGAAAAGAGTCCAAGTCGCACGAGCTGACAAGCCACTTCGCACGAACTGAGCCAGGCTGTTTGAAACTGAATTCCAGATCGTTTGGTTGTTTGTATCCAGCTCGCACGGATTGTGTTCCAAGTCGCACGACCTGAATTCAAGGTCATACGTGGTGACCAGGTCGTTTGGTTATACATTCAGGTCACACGGGTTGATCAGGTGGTTTGAATTTAAACCCAGTTCGCACGGTGTGAGACCTCAAATCATTTGAAGTACCAGATTGTTTGATCTCAGCTCGTTTGAAACTCCAGCTCGCTTGAACATTGTGCATTTGTAAATCTTTTCACCGAAACATGGAAAACGAATTTTACAATGCGTTTGCTACTGCCCCGGCTACTCCAGTTACCGTTGCTGAAACTGTTGGTATTGAGAATGAAACATGAACTTTCCAAAAACCTCCAAAGCTTATGTATATTGAGGACTTTAAAGGATGGCAAGACCGTTTTGAAAACTGGGTGCAAGCTAATAAGTTTGATGCATGGGTTTCTTTAGAGAAAGATTATACTTTACCGAAATATGACCTTGGAAATGAAAAACAATTAAGTCAATTTTTACCTGATGACAAATTAAAATACACAAGTGAAAAAATGATGATTAGCATTCTCCAACAAGCGGTAAAAGAAGATATTTTTGTTTTGCTTCAACATGAGGGAACTGCTAGATCAATTTGGAAAGCGTTGATTAAAAAATTTAAGGGTAGTGCTGATATGATAAAAAATAAACGAGTATTACTAAAAAATCTTTTGATATGTTTACAGATCTTGAAGGTGAAACAACAAAAATGATTATTGAGAGATATTGTCATCTTGTCATGGAAATGAAAAGATTGGACATCAAGAAAGAAGATGATGAATGGGTTGATAAGCTAGCCGATGCGTTACCACAGAATGAATGGGGAACATATCTGTTGATTTTAAAGCATAACCGACAATTTGAAGATATGAATTTGAGTATGTTTATCCAGAAATTGGAAGAACATGAGCTATCAATTCAAAAAACTGCTACGATGAGAAGTCCTGGTGTTAAACAAGATGTTAGTCTACTATAGAGAAAGCAAAGTTGAGACCACTCCGAGTCCAAAGATTCAGACTGCGTTCAGTGCTGATGGTACTTTTGGAACAAATGCAAACAATACAAATCAGAGCAGTGGATATTCTTCGTCTTATTCAAGTTTTGAACCAAATTTCTCAACACCAAGTTCTCAACAACAAAGTTCAACAAACTTTAATGCTCAAGTTTTGCAATGCAATGTTACATTAAATATTCAAAATGGTCAAAATTTCTCTCCAGATATTGCGAAGCAACACATGGCATCACTTGTTACTGTGTTAGAGTCGTATGAAAGCTTGGTTACTGGACGAATTGGCAATCCGATGCTCACTAAAGAGGACTATGACCAGATTGATTCTGAGGAACTTGAGTTGATGGACATCAAGTGGTGTTTAGCTAGCGTTTTGAGAAGAGCAGAAAAGTTCAAACAGATCACCGGAAGAGATGATCTTCGTGAAGCTGCTACATCTCAGCTAGGTTTTGACAAATCGAAGGTTACTTGTTTTCGTTGCCGAGAAAAAGGACATTTTAAACGAGAATGTACAAACAGAGAAGCAACCGGAAAACAAGATCCTTTCGGAAACAATGATTATCATAGAAAAGCAATTTATCATCAGGTTGCTCCACAACAATCTTCACACTCATTTGCTACTTCGATTGAAGAATCAAAGGGTAAAGCTTGTTTTGGTCTATTAGATCAAGAAGATGAAAGGATTCCGAAAGATTTCAATTGGGATGATTATGATCCTTCTAGACCTTCAGTTTCTAAAGCATTTGTTGCTCGAGTCCTTGAAAAAACCAAATCTAAGAAGAACAGTCCTAAAAGACAACCGATTTTTAAGTCTTCAGGAAGTGATGAAGACACTGATGATGAGGAAGAGTATATTAATAAAGCTAGAAAACAATTGGATCCTTATAGTTTTAATTTGTTTTTGCAGATAAAATCGAGATATTGAAAGAGAAAAGGGCTGCTAGATTGAAGAGGGAAATGGAAGCAAGAAGGGTTGCTGAAGAAAAGACTGAAGTTAAGATAGAAGCTGATAAGGCAAAAGTTGAAGAAAAACCGTCAGAGGAAGTCGAGATTGAAGATAATGAAGTGTAGATAGAAGTTGATAAAGAACCAATTGTGATTGAAAAGGTGGTGGAAAAAATAGTTGAAAAGATTGTAGAGGTTGAAAACCCTTGTGCTAAGTGTTTAGAATCTTGCAAAGGTTGTGCTGAAAAAGATACAAAATATGCTGAATTGGAGAAGCTCAAAGAAAATTTGCTGCACAATGTGAGGAGCATAAAGGAGTCATATGATCTCCTAAGCAGCAAAGTGAACTTGTACAAAGGAGCTAGTGATGAGGATATTCTGATGAAGAATCTTCTGAAAGCAATAGTTCTTCAAAAGCAAACTGCAATCAACAAATACATTGAGATTGTTGCAGGGCTGAAACAAGAATTGGCAGCGATGATGATCGAAACCGAAATAGTGAATTCTTTACTTCGAAGTTATCAAAGTTCAGATTATGTTATTGATCGCATTTATCCTACCTTGGCAGCTCATAAGTTTGCAGAAGATGAAGAAAATTCTGGTAAGAAAACTGGTTTGAATTATAACAGAGTACCAAATCCAATATGGGATGGCTATACCCCCCGACACTTTGAAAAGGTGGCTGAAGCACTCAATCTGAATCTGAAATCCGAGTCTATCAATGGATTACCAGATGATATTGATGTCACCTTCACAGCGTCTGACATTGATCATCAGTCCAAGTTAATTAAGAAAGTGGTCGATCAGGTGTTGGATAAAGATGAAGAGTCAAAGTCAGAGTCTAAATCTGAAAATTCGAGTTCATCAGACAAAAGCTCGAGTTCACCGGTCAAAAGGGTTTACAATAAAGATTTTCTGATGTCACAAAATAATTTGAATGACGAAACATTCAAAGTAGCATATACTTTGAATGATTCTGACAAATTATATTCTGATGAAGAATTTCCAATAAGAGGTGTTAAAACTGAAATGATTAACAAGGTTTTCAAATTAACAGAAATTAATATTTCTGAAATAAAAGATGTAAATCTTACTGAAAAACCTAAAAAATACACTTCAAGAGTTCAACAAAGATTGAACAAGAAAAAGGGTTACAGTTCTAGTTCGGGTTATCGAAAGAAACCAAACCATAACAGTAATTTCAAAAAGAAAGGATTAGGTTTTATTCTACCTGAAAATCATAAAAATGAGAAAATTTATAAACCAAAAACTAAATTTGTTTCAGGAGCAAGTTCAGAAGAAAAGAAGGAGACACCTTTCTAGAAACAGTCAAACAAGGAGTTTCTTGCCGAAAATCAAAAGAATATGTTGAAAGAATCTGAACCGAGAGTTGAAAGAAGAACCTGTTTCAGATGCCAAGAGGTTGGACATATTGCTTGGAATTGGCCAAAGCACACCAACACAAAACATGGAGTTTCTTCTAACTCTAAATTGAAAGAAAAATGTGTTGATAAAAAAGAACAACCAACAGAGAAATTTAAGAAGTTCAAAAATTCGACTTTCGAAGTTGGTGAAAGTTCGAAACATTTTTACAAAAGAAGAGCCAATTTAAACAAACATAAATGGGTTGTTAAGAAATCAGAGGTTGTTTCTGGCAATGAATCTGATTCGTCAAAGTCAGAGGAGCCATCTGTTGTGCTCAAAGATGAGAATTATGTTCCAACAATGGATGATGAAAATTTTCCACCATTGTCAAACGGAAACTTGAAATCAAAAATTGGTAAGATTGAGATTTCAGATCAATTCTTCTCTGATAAGAAAGAATTTGATGCTGAAAAAGCATTTAGTGGTAAAGTGCTACATATTTTTGGTAAGATGGCTGATGGGAAGGTGAAGAGAGTGAAAGAATTTTATGAATCGAAAATTGTTAAACCAAATGAGGATGGTTCACCCATGATTGATCAGGCATGGGTGAGATTCTTTAAAACGTAAAATCCTGACTTGCCGGAGCTTCCAAGTTGGTAATCGTGGAGCATGAATCGGCATCATCCTTGAAAAATGTTTTTTTGTAAAAAAGTATCACTTGTGAAAGAAAAAAAAACTGTCACTTGAAAAATATTTAAAAGAACAAAGTGGTTAAAAGAACAAAGTGATGAATGAATCCCCATGATGGGTGAAATCAACAAAACTAATTTTCTGGAAAAATCATTTTGATTAAAACAAACTTAATTGTTTTGAAATCATAATGGGAAAATAGTTTGTTGTCAGGGGGAGTTCTGATTGTTTAAGCCAAGAGAATGGAGAATTGAAGCAACTCACATCAGTTTGTCATTTTATTTGTACAGTTTATTGCGTTTACTTTCAAATTTTCCCGGAAAATCAAAAATTGAAACATATTTTTGATTTTAGGGGGAGTAAAAAAATTAAAAATTTTGAAAATTTGAAAAAGCCAAAAACATGATAAAACAAAATCCAAAAACATCGAAAAATCAAAAATGAGTTTTGTTGTGAAAAAGAGGAAATGATAGTACATCAGTAGACAATCACAGCATGCTAAAGAATTGGAAAGTTAAATATGTGATAAACGGTCTCACTGATGATATGCCAGTAGGTTTTTACACACTTAGTAGATTGTTTTCGAGATATAAATCTAAATATAAATACTTTCTTATCTCGTGGGGAACATCTCTCGGATATATAGGTAACCCCTGAAATCTTGTTTGAAGGGCTTTCTATTTCTGACATACTAGGTCTTTGTACGTGATGATATCTGGGGTATTATACCGGGACTTCTGATTTTGCGGAAGCAATAGCCTAGTCCTCGTATAATACTCTGCACTGCTTTAATCATAAAGTCCACCCTCAGCATAAAAAATGATGAAACATTGAAAAATGCTAATCATGTGCTGTTGAAGAAAAGATCCCCAAACGGGACACAAATAAAGTCGAGCCATCATCTCTTTGTCTGAACGGAAGTTCTAACCTGAGCTCTCATGGCCTCGCATTACCCGTTTACAGATATCATTAGTGTACATTCACCTGTAAGACTGAATATAGGAGTCTGGATACGGGAGTATATTCAGAGGTGGGACACTCGAATAAGTTAAGTGCTTAAAACACTAATTCTCGTATCTCAAAACAATTGAACTTTGTGTGAAAATTTAAATGGATCAGTATACTGACAATCTAAGTAAATCGTTTAGAACTTAAAGTGTTTAAAGCTCAACGATGCTAGTGATTTGTCATAAACTGATATGATCCTCTTACATAAACTCACAAAAATATTGTCTGTAAATATTTCTTTATTGCATTTTAACACACTGAAAATCTTAAAAAAACCCAAAAAGAATGTGTTTTAGCATAAAATTTTGAAAAATCGAAAAGATTGTATTTCATCTTATTTTCGACAACTGATGTTGAAAAGCTGTTTTTCAAAATTCCGATTGCTAAACATGATGAACAACAGTGGATTGGGAGAGTGTGTTTGAAATGAAAAATGAAGTTAAAGATTGAGATAATTTGAATTGTTATAAGATAATGTTATAAGTGATGTTTTCAAGCTGATTTTACTGTTAGTCAATCAAGGTCATTAATTTGAACTTGATATAACTATTGTTGATGTTTAATGATATCTTCAAGGGGTTTCTAAATTTGTTAAATCTTAACAATTGTGAAATTTACTTTTTGGTAGAGAATTGTGTAGGTTACCAGGTTTCTGATCCTGTTGCTATGGAGAGCCAGGAGACGTTCTTGAACCTGTGAAAGCTATAGAGCAAGATCTTCGTGTCTAATCCTGAGCAGAGTTTGAGCCAGGACATGATCTTAGAACGAGTGCTATGTCAGATTGCGATCCCGGAACAACTTAAGGGGGAGTCTGTTAGCAAAGGGGAGTCTGTTGATTGAAAGATTTAAGATTGCTGATGAGTTTAAGGAATCAAGAGACCTGATAAAGAGAATTAGAGAGAGAATAGAGCCAGGTTGATATTCTGATAGAAGAAGAGAAAGATTGAAGGATGCTTACAAAGAAAGATACTTTGGAAAGAGCGAGAAGACCGATCAAGACTGAAGACTCAATACACTGAAGACTCGTCAACATTCAAGGGGAGTTTGTTAGTGCATATGTCTGTTGACTTCGTCTTGTATCGAGTCATGTAATAGAATAGATAAACCAGGACACGTTGTTCGAGACAAACGAGAAGCAGGTCTGAACCAGCCACTTCACACGAAGTGACCAGTTCGTGCGACCTGGACCAGATCGTGTGGACTGGTTCGTGCGATCTGGATCTCCTATAAATAGGTGAGTCTTGGATTTAATTTGTAACATTCTGATTCCGGAGACGAAGTGCTGCCGAAGTGTCGAACGATTTGTAATCAATTTCAAATCAATATAATCGACAGTTAAAGTGATTCTAAGTGTGAATCTAGCTGCTATAACATCAATACGTCTGATTCCGCCTTTCGTATTGATCAAGAACTCTTCTGAAAGACTCGTTTGATCGATTCCCGATCCTACAATCACGTTGCAAAGTTCAATTGAACTTTGATTTGACCAATTGATGGTCAAAACCGAAAGTCAAACTGTTAGTCAAACTGTTTGACTTTCAGCTCTAAATGGCTGAAAATAAAGACTAAGCCATGAAAGAACACTTACAAGGCTCTATGGCTGAAAGTTTGAACTATGAGAACTCGGGTAGGTGGCTCCTAATGATGGTTGCCTCCACTTAGAGTCTAAGAAGTGAGAAAAGAATGGATGTGAGCAAGAAAGAGGTGAAAATCAAGGCTATTTATAGTTGTGGAGGTGTTACAAGATCATTACATGTGTTTATGTAGTCCCCAAGCAATAAATCTTGGCCATACATGTGTTAAGGATAGCTAATATTACTTGGAGAAATGTTAACTTGGAGCCCAAAACATGAGAAATTGCATAAAAAGCCCACAAGAACAAGTTGGGAGCTGAAAACACACTTTCTGTCGACAGTAGGCTGTCGCGTGGCGTGACAGCAGGCCATGTTGGCCGTCGCGTGGCGCGACAAATACACAGTTTCAGAATTTACATGTTTGGTCCCTGCACACAATAACTTGCGTATTTGACGTATTTAACCTCCATTAAGCCATTTTCAAGGCTCTACAAGGATGTCAAAGTATAGGAGACTCAAAATATGCTCGGAAATATCATGGATGTCAGCTCGTTTGGTCGTACGGCTGCGTTTTGCGGTTAATTACAACGGAAGTCGTAACGAACGCGAAAACGATCCAAATTAAGCGACGAATGGAATTTTTGCATTCCCATCACTAAAATTAAAATATTTTAGTGACTACAAAAATTTATCGAGATGTTTTGATAACGTGCAAAACAACAGTAACCTCGTCAGTCGTCACTACTTGGTACTCCTGGTCGGATAGGAATCACCCAAATCCGGTCAGTTAACTTTTCGTGACGGTGTTCCATGTTTAACCCGAAATCGGTGAACCTCGTGGATGGAATCCAGATCTTGAACCAACATGACCACAAGAATGAGTAGTGAATCGGCACAAGCTCTGATTCTACCGGTATTGAGTGCATTGAGTGTAAAAGAGTTGAAAGAAAGTTGGTAAAACCATCTTTTAATCATTTCATTGTGAATATGTTTAGATCTATGAAAGATCTTTGTTTGTTTATATGGAAATCGGTTGGATTCAAATTATTCTTGGTGGATTGAGGCCAAAACATGAAGTTCCTCAAGAACACATGATGACATCATCCTAGAATACCTTGAATCTTGATGATTTCACGTTTAAAAGTTAAGATTCAAAAGGTAGAAAGGTGTAGGAGTGTGTGTAGATTAAGGAAGTACAAGATTTAGGACGGAATCTTACCAGAATTGAGAGAAATCTGAAGAAAAGCGAGGAGAGCGAGCTGTTCGGACGTCACTTGCCAAAAGTGGAAAGAATGAAAGTGACAAGGGGTATTTATAGAGTTACCCAAAGAGGAAAGGGCTGGTCGATCGGTTAGCCAGCTTGATCGAACAGCATGTCCGATCGAGCGACAGTCCGATCGAACGGCTGGTCGCCTGATCGATCAGTCGCTTGATTCGAGCATTCGGTGCGACGAGTTTTGCTGTTTCGATTTCGATTGCGAGCGTTGCGATGCGATAGAGTTTCCTAGTCAAATTACTTTTAATCCCAACTACTCATCTCTCGCGCTATCTCTTCTCCATCAATCATCATACTATATCTACATACAAGCATCCTTATTTCGTATTCGTTTAGCGTTTGCGATTCGATTGCGATTGAGTTCGATTACGTTTCAATTAATTATCACACATACATAAATAAACACGCACAAGTAACACATAAGACACACACACACGTATAACAATAACCAAAATGCATAATTCGAGTTGCGAGCGCGATGTTGATTAGATTAGTTCGATTAGCGTTTTGTTGACTTTATCGCATTGTTACTCCCTATAGTTCACAGTCGTAAAGCGATTCGTAGTGATAAATATTATTCGATTGTTGCGATTATAATTAATTACTCCACATAATACAACTAACGTAAAACATAAAATAGACTAACTATGGTCAAAGAAGTCAAAACAGGGATGGAGCAAGTAGTGACAGATCGCAATTGGCAATCTTGTCTTCCTTTGACTTCAATCTTGACTTTGACTTTGACTTTGACTTTCAAAACACGGGGTGTTACACCAGATGTGGTCAGAACATAAGATATGCGCGTAAATGCAAACTTACGTAATTTTTGACGCTTTTAGTCCCTGTGAACAAATAAGCGCATTTTCGCATACCGAACCACTCAAAGCTTTTTTCTTAGATATGTTTAGGTTATTTATGGTATGTTTAGCTTATTATCATATTCCGGAATGTACGTTGCCATACGAAACGGCAGAATTTTGCAATTTGATGCAAATAGTCCCTATAGTCGAATAAACTTGTTTTTGCCATACCAAACCCTTTAAAACTTATTTCTAAGTTATGTAAAGGTTATTTAAGGTATGTTAAGCTTATGTTGCTGTTCCGGAGTGTTCGTCACGTTAAACTGATTACGTTTACGCATCAGTTTGCGCATAACTTTCTAGAAAGAGGTTAAAGGTTTGAATTTGAACAAGGATTAATATGTGCAAATATCATAGATAATTCCACAATCCAATAAACAAAACACAAGGTTTTATTGCTTACGGAATTGTTCGGGATTGGTTGGTGATAACTGTAGGCACAATTGTCACAGTCTCCCCTACTTTATGAAATTTCGTCTCGAAATTTATTCGTAGGAGCTTGTTTGTATAAGTTGTGTCAAGCCAATGTCTTGCGTGGAATCTAGAGTTTCATATATTTGCATAGAATAACGCATCAAGGATTTTCTCATAAGGCATAACTTTATCATTCCCTAGTGGATGCTTCCTCAGATAATGCAGGAAGTGGGAATGGGCTGTTATACCTATGATGCTCATCCCCTAATGGATACTTCCTCGATTAATGTAGGAAATGGGGATGAGGGATTTGATTAATGGTAAAACCCAAATCAATCAATAGTTCTGTAAGTATCCTTTAAGAGTCTAACTACCAAGGCAGAAAGATCTCTGTAAGGATTTGGCTCTTTGTTTTTGTATCTTGTAAAGTATTCTTAGAAATCCAGTCAAGGATTTGAAAGTAGTACTTTAGGTGTCCCTTTAAGAATCTAACTATTAAGATAGGAAGATTCCATAAGGATTTGTGTTTCATTTCCTCAGTGGATATTCTTCAGAAGCGAAAATGAATGGGTAATTCAATTCCCTCAATGGATTCTTCGCCAGAAGTGGAAATGAAAGATGAATCGGTTATTCATTTCCAATGGACATTTCTTCAAAAGCGAAAATGAATGGATAATTCATTTTTTTCAATGGATACTTTTATCAGAAACGGAAATGAAAGAATGTATAAGCTGTTCATTTCTCAATGGTTAATTCTTCAGAAGCGAAAATGAATGGATAATTTATTTTCCTTAATGGATACTTCGTCAGAAGTAGAAATGAAGGATTGTCGTCTAGATTACTCATTTCCCGATGGATATTTCTTCAGAAGCGAAAATGAATGGATAATTCATTTTACTCAGTGGATACTTCGTCAGAAGTCGAAATGAAGGATAATTGTAGAGATTATTCATTTCCCCGATGGATATTTCTTCAGAAACGAAAATGAATGGATAATTCATTTTCCTCAATGGATACTTCGTCAGAAGTGGAAATGAAGGAGATTATTGTAAAGAATATTCATTTCCCCGATGGATATTTCTTCGGAAGCAAAAATAAATGGATAATTCATTTTCCTCAATGGATACTTCGTCAGAAGTGGTAATGAAGGATTATTGTAAAGATTATTCATTTCCCCGATGGATATTTCTTCGGAAGCGAAAATGAAAGGATAATTCATTTTCCACAATGGATACTTCGTCAGAAGTGGAAATGAAAGAATCGATACAGGATTATTCATTCCCCAATGGATATTTCTTCAGAAGCGAAAATGAATGGATAATTCATTTTCCTCAGTGGATACTTCATCAGAAGCGGAATGAATTTATTCATTTTCCTCAGTGGATATTTCTTTAGAAGTGAAAATGAGTGGATAATTCATTTTTCTTAGTGGATACTTCATTAGAAACGAAAATGAATATAGTTTTTGAATGGATTATTCATTTCCCAATGGATATCTCTTTCAGAAGCGAAAAATGAGTAGTTAGTTACTTTTTCCTCAATGGATACTTCATCAGAGATGAAAATAAATATAGATGGTTTTTGTTTAGGTTAACACACGAGGGTATAAAATCCTCAGGTGACTTGGATAACGCTACGACTGATAATACAATAAGAACACTTATATATAGGAAGTACCAGCGGCATATCCACCATGTTCTTACTGTATTACATTCGTCTCGTTATCTAATCACCCTAGATCACACCTAGCAGGACTCACTATGATTTCCAAGCATCGAGTCGCATAATTATGTGTGCACCCATAATTACTTAACTCGTTGCATAGTCTGCATAGTTTATCTTGCCAAGTGATAAATTATGGACATGGTCAAAGAATGGTGCTTTGTTTCAAAGATTGTAACAATGTGTGTGTCTTACGTGTTTTCCACTAGTCATTAAGACTGTATGGGTTTCAAGGATAGACGTGTTCATAGGTTTGGTAGGAAATGTGCAAAACACAAATGAAATGTATCACGGAAGTTGTTTGATTTTGTAAAGAATGAAAGCTTCGTATTTTGATATATAGTCGCACATTTCACATATATGAACAAGTATGTCAATTTGAAATTTTGCTATAGGAATACTTATATCATTGCAAATCAACTGAAAAATGTACATGAGTTTTGGATAACAAAAGAAATCGAAAAACAAAATCCTAGTTGTTTATAACTGCTTTGTTGTTGGAACGAGACTTATTAACTCCAGCGTTAAGAGTACGTCCTTAAGCAGGGTTGTTAACAACTTGATTTTGTGTAGTCGCATCTTGGCAAACCATAGCTGTATAATCAATAAGCCCACAGTTTAGGCATTTGCGGAATTACACACTGGTATGGTGATGAAGGTTACATTGGTTGCACAAAGGTGCAGTTCCATTGTATGGTTTTCTAGGAGGAGGTTGAGCTGGTTGATTGGGAACAGCTTGGTTAGGTCCCGTAACCATAACAAGGTTTTGTGAAGCCTTACGCTTCCTAGATTTCTTAGAAGGTTCAGCTTTGATTTCCTTGGGTTTCTCTTGTATAGTTTTAGCAGTCTGTTCTTTGTCGCCTTTGCGAAATAGTTTCCCTTTTTTGATTTGAGATTCAGTCAGGGTAGCTACTAACTCGATAGCTTGTCTAACAGTTGCAGGGTTGTTACCAGTGACTATATCCTGAACCAGGTTAGGAAGGCCATCAATGTATTTTTCGATTGCCTTATCTAAAGGCGTAGCCATAGTAGGGCATAACAAGCTCAACTCCTCGTAACGATCGGTGGAGGCACGATGTTCTTCACTATCTTGTTTTAGATCATGGAATTCATTCTCGAGTGCTCGTAATTCGTGACGAGGACAAAACTCCTTCATCATTAGAGCGCGAAGCTCTTCCCATGTATGTGCCATTGCAACATCTGCACCCCTATCCCTCATAATTCCAGTCCACCATGTAAGTGCTCTCTTTTGGAACACACTTGAAGCAAATTCTACTTTGCGCTCATTTGGACATTGGACATGGCGAAATGTGTTCTCAATACTCTCAAACCGTTGTAGGAGCCTAGTTACTCCCTCAGAACCACTAAACTTGAGTGGTTTAGCTGAGTTAAATTGTTTATAGTTGCACGGAACAAGTGCATTGTTGTTGTTGTTGGCTTGGTTTATTTGAGTTATGAGATTAGGTATCACAACAACAATTTGCTGAGCTATTATGGTAGCCATTTCGGTGTCATGAGCTGTCACACCCCGACCACGTAAAACAACAAAACGTGGCGGAAACGTCAGGGAGTGTTGTAACAGAATCATTGTTTCACAACCATGGAATAAATAATTTTGTTTTATTGAATAAATGAACTCATTGTTTTAATACAATCAAATAAGTACAACTATTATCTTTCAAGTTTTCAAGTCTCTAAGGCACGAGTCCATCCTAAGTGTAGCATTTATCATCAATCATCACAATGCAGCACCTGAAACATGTGTAAAAATAGGTACGTCAGCATAAAAATGCCTGTGAGATACATAGATTTTGTGAAAATAGGATTCATGACTTATGAGTTTAAAGAAAAAGTTTTAATAAAAGCAGCCATGATCCTTGAAAAAGGTTTTCTTTTATAAATTATTTATAAGAAATCGAATGATATAAAGTAATAAGACATATGAATTTAATAAGTAAGTAGAATAAGTTTGTTATAAAATTTATATTGTTTGAAAAACAATATTTTGATAAAAAGATTCATAGTATATATAAAAATATACTTTGGTCCTAAGAAAGTCGAATAAGTAATATATTAAAATATATTTCAGTTCCAAAACCGTTAACCCAAGTGTACTAAATAACGCCACGGTATGTAATGCCATGAAAACACTTATATATAAGAAGTACCAGCGGCGTATCTACCATGTTTTCATCATATTACACCCGTCCCGTTATCTAAACACTAACCCTAAAACCTAATTGCAAAACAATAGTATATTAAATACACTTTAGTTGTTAAAGTAAATAAAATTTCAGTAGTATATCAAAAGTATACTTTGGATTTATAATAACATATTAAACTATGTTTTGGATTACAAATAACATATCAAACTATGTTTTAATGATTAACAAAATACATGTTGGTTTTGTACATTGTCACATATGAGAGCATATCAAACTATACTCTTGGGAGTATAACTTAATATACAAAAATAATGAGACTTAAGAATTCATTCAGACCTAGTGCATCAAAATACACCTTTGGGACTATAGGAATACCATGAAGGCAATCCCTATTTGGATGGAGAAACAAATTGGTTTCAGACATTCCATGACAACAGGAATGGGGTGTCAAATCCTATAGCGCTATATCATACTACCAACCGGTCTGGTGAACAAAATAAGTACTATTCCAAACATTTATTTTATAATCTTTAAGAAAATGTTAGAGTTTAAACCATAAATAATCATTCAGTTTGTAAAAAGATAAGTACAAATATGTATAATCAATTATACTTTTGAAAACATGAAAATAACAGATAGGTACACATGCTTCACCCCAAAACGGTTTGAAAACAGTAAAAGAGGGGACTATGTACTCACTTGAGAGTGCTTAGAAGTCTTGAACAACTACCAAGCAAGCTAGAGGAGTCCCGGAAATCAAACGGTACCTAATATAGGTAACTACATAAATAACCGGACCTAAATCGGGGGATTGGATAGTATGAGGTCTTGTGAACCAAATGAGCGTGGGAACTCATATGATATGGTTTAACAAGGCCTACATACTAAAGGAAACCTAACCTAAGTTCTTACGACCCGTCACGACCCGTTTAGGTAGCTTATGCTACTTTAACGCGTCGTTCGCGTATAACGCGTTCAGACCGCCTAACTAGTCCCATGACAAGTATTATATGCCCTAACATACTTAATTATGTTACATAATCAGTTAAATGACAAAAGTTTAGGTTACATATGCTTAATTACCAATTACACATGAAAAGGGTATTTTGGTAATTTACCTAAGGCATATAAACTAACCATCATACAACTACTTAAACTAGGTGACCATAAGGTATAACCTTGAAAGGCTATTCACTATACAACTATGGTCACCTAATGTGTTTGGTCGGATCCTAAGGATCGACCAAACGGGTCTAGTTCGTAAGTCTAAGCGGTTGTTTAGACCGCTTGACTTACGACTCTACATAAGCACTAATCTAAAAAGTGACGAGCTAAACATGTCGAAACATGTTTAGTTAAGTTAGAAAACAGGTTTGGTATCAAAACAAACGGTTTTGATACCTAAAAGTAGTTTGGTTACAAAATACGCGAGAACACGTATTTTGCCCGAAACTGCGACTCGTCACTGAGCCTAGATATCGTGGTAATCAGTAGGTATAGTCACTAGGGACTATAACCATCGTGATTATGCTCACGTTATGAAGTTCAACCGAACTTCGCATTGACCATAAACTGGTTAATGCAGAAAGTCAAACGCAGTTTGACTTTCAAGCCCAAAAACGCATAAAAAGAACGAAGGAACAATTACAAAGGGTCCCCACAAGATTGATTCCAAGTATTTCTCAGGTAGGTAGTGAATAATCACCACCACTTAGAGAAAATCTCAGATCAATGTGGGTTGCAACAAATGAGAGCAAGGGGTATTTATAGGAAATGTTGAGCCGTTAGGATCGTTTCTTGTTTCCCAAGCGTTAATCTCAGCCGTACAACACATACCCACTGATTTAAAAACCCATGGGAGCCCATAGGATTGCTAGAAACCAGTTGCAAGAGAGAAAAGAGTGTATGACAGCTGAAAATAGGCTGTTTGCAACATTCTGCTGTTCTGGGGACTGCTTGCGCACCGTAACACTCAGAGTGTTGAGGTGCGCAAGGTAACAACTTTGGCAGAATTAGAATTTTAGTCCCTATCCTGCATTTAAGTCATTTTCGACACGTTTAAGGCCCGTTAACCCCATTTCAAAGCTCTAAAATGAAGTTAAAGTATAGGGAACTTAAAATGTGCTAAAAAATATCTCGGATGTCGGTTCGTTTGGTCGTACGAACGCGATGTTCGCTTAATTACGACGGAATGCGCATAAGCGTGAAAAACGATCCAAATGACACGACGAATGGATTTTTCTTATGTATTTTAGTGCTTACATAAATTTTTGGATGTCCGGATATATTCAGAACGTAAGATATGCGTGAAAATGCAAACTTGTGCACTTTTTGACGCTTTTAGTCCCTATTGATCATGAAAGTTTATTTTAGCACACAAAACACCTCAAAGCCTATTTCTAAGCTATGTGAAGGATATTTAGGGCATATTTAACTTATGATCAAATTCCGGAATGTTCGTTACTATACAAATCGGTATAGTTTTGACACAATTAGTCCCTAGGATCGAACAAACTTGATTTCAACACACCAAACCATCCAAAACTTATTTCTAAGTCATGTGGAGGTTATTTAAGGTATGTTAAGCCTATTTCACTATTCCGGAGTGTTTGTTGCATTAAACTGGTTATATTTACGCATCAGAGCGCGTATAACCCTCCAGAAAGCGATTTAAAGCTTGAAATCGAACAAGAGTTGATATGTGCAAACGATACACATATTTTTGCAAATCCCAAGTATGAAATACAATTTTTCATTGGTTTGGCATTTGTTTGATGGTTGAAGTGACACAGGTGTCACATGAGCAGCATTTCGACGGGGAGGCATCCAAAGAGAGAAGGAAATGAGAGAAGGTGAGTGAGATGTTATTTGGGTAATCAAAACTGGATGTTAAGAAGATCGACGAAGAATAATGATTGTGATCATTTGTTCGTTACCTAGAACAAACAAACGGCACGGTGACTAATCAAAGTAAATGGGTCTTTATAATGTATCGCGAAGATATGCTTTAGCCTATAGGTGGACACTCACCCCAAGAGTTCCCAGGTAAGAGTGACTGGTCCGATGATGCGGATTTGTACGAACACTCTAGCCTAAGACAGAAAACTCAGGGTACAGGCACCCACCCTTCCGGATTGCACATGTTCACATTTTAAAGCCCAAACTTTGACGAGATTTTGAAAATTTTAAAGGCATGAAGCCCAAAAATATCATCTAAGAATAGATGATTGATTTTCAAAATGAACTTGAGGATTTGTTTTTGGTAATCACCTAAGGATAGGTGATGGTATTGTTTTAAACACAAGATAACTTGTGTTAGGGGTCCTAGAAAGGTTATAGTCTTGGTCAGAAGCATTACTAATGATCTAATTCTCTATAACCATGGCTCTGATACCAATCAGTAACACCCCAATCACGTAATATACAATAACATGCGGCGGAATACATTGGGAGTCACGCTACAAATTGTTTCATAACACATGACTCATAAAGTTTTGTTTTATTGAGTTTAATAGTTTACATTGTTTAATGCACAACAATTGTCTTGTAGGTTTTAAAGTCACTAAGGCCCAAGTCCGCCCTATGTGAAGCATGCTCATAGTCAAACGTAAACACCTGAAATACATGTGAAAATAGGTACATCAGCATAAAAATACCTGTGAGTAACATAGGTTTTGTTGATGAAGGATTCATGATTTGTAATTAAAGGAAAAGTTTAACAAAAGTAGTCATAAACCTTTAAAAGTGTTTTCTTTTGTAAAATCATATGAAAATCGATGTGAAAATCAAATGATTTAAAAGAAATAATGCATGGTTAAATAAATAACCAAATGATGTCTTTTGTAAAAATGTGTCATGTCTTTGTATAAAAGTATCATGTTTCTGTCTTTGTCGAAGTTGTTTAAATAACGCTACGTTATGTAATATCATAAAAGCACTTATATATAGGAAGTACCAGCAGCGTATCCACCATGCTTTTATCATATTACACACGCCTCGTTATTTAAATCACTTATCAATTACCAAAAATATCTTGTTTAAACCAATGTCAAAATGTTTATGTATAAGCAATGTCCAAATGTCAAATGTAAACCATGTTTTTGAGTAATCAAATGTTATGTATGGCAAGTAAAAGTATCTGCTCAAACCATATGTATAACGTCAATGTGTAAACAAATGTCATGTATGGTGAATAAAAAGTATTTACTCAATCCCATATGTAAAATGTACAAAACAATGTCTTTGAACAAACCTAAGTTTAAATCAAAATTCTTGTTTTGCAAAACTGATGCTTTATGGATACAAGCATTTATGTAGTAAATTTTATCGCATACATTCAAGCCTTGGGACTGTTGGATAAACCCTTTACAAGTAAAGGTTTATCAATTATGTATATCGGATTCTGTCATTCCCTACTTCCAAACAAACCTAGGAAGTCATAAACGGGATTTGTCAAGTCCTATGGTACCATTACATACTAACGAGCGGCGTGATTAATGTTAATGAATGTATTTTTGTCCCATTAAACATACCAAATGTCATAACCAATGTAAGCAGGCTATGTGAAAACCATGTACTAAGTATGCTAAGTAAACATACATAGTAGAAATGTGATGTAAATCAATGTGTCCATATGCTGAGTAAACATATGCAACAAAGTGTCTATGAAATCAATGTGCTAGCATGCTCAGTCAACATACATAGCAAAACATAATTGAAATCATGTACTATTGGAGTACTAAGTGAACATAGCATGTTTATGTCATAAAAAGCAATGAAAGCATGAAAGTAACAAGTATGCACACGTGTATCACCCCAAAATATTTGAAAGCGGTAAAAGCGGGGACTATGTACTCACTTGGGATTTCTTATTAGTCTTGAAGTAAAGACCAATTAAATCTTCAAGGATCACGGAATCAAACGACACCTAATATAGGTAACTACGTTAATAATAGGATCCTAAACCGGAGGATAGGATAGAATGAATTTCAATAAATCAAATGAGTATTGGAACTCATGTGACATGATTTAATAGACCTAACATTCTGATTAGAAGGTTATCCTAAGTGCTTTTGACCCGTTTCGACTCGTTAAGATAGTTTAAGCTACTTTAACGTGTCGTTTGCGTAAATCTAAGGTCAGATGGTTATTTATGTCCTATGTTAAGTCTTTCATGCCCAATTATGTTTAAAAATGTTATATTATCAGTTTAGATATAAAAAACTTGATCACATATGCTAAATATGGATTTATGCTCAAAAAGGGCATTTTGGTCATTTTTAATGGGCATATAAACGACTTAACGAATAACTAACCAACCTAAGTGATCATAAGGTATAACCTCAGTAGGTTATTCCCTATGAAAATATGATCACTAAATAAGTTTGGTCGGATCCTAATGATCGACCAAACGGGTCGGGTTCGAAAGTCTAAGCGGTTGTCGAGACCGCTTGACTTACGACCCTAAACAAGCACTAAACTAGTAGTGACGAGTTAAACATGTTTAACTAAGTTATAAAACTGATTTGGTATCAAAACAAAGTGTTTTTATACCTAAAAGTAGTTCCATTGTAAAATGCGCATAAATAAGCATTTTGACCGAAACTTTGACTCGTGACCACGTCACACCCTGTCTTTTGCGGAAGCGTATGATGTGTGACTGGTTTAATATCATTGCATTCAATCGTAATAAATGGCTACATGATCAAAATGATGTTCATCCATTCATAAGATTTGAGTGTTACAAACACTTGTTACTTAGGTTTTAAAACACAACCTCTGAATAGGTTACAAACCAACAAAAGTGGATGACACCTAATACTTGAAATTTACTTCTAGTTATGACACTCGCGCCCAAGATCCATCCTGGCACCTGAAATACATGTAATTTTGGAAAAACATCAACAAAAGTTGAGCGAGTTCATGCGATTTGCATACCTTGTATGAAAACATGGTATGCATCTTGTATAAATAAGGTATTCTTGTGAAATAAAGTATTCTTGTGAAATAACGTATTCTTGTAAAATAAAGTATTCTTGTGAAATAAAATATTCTTGTGGTATGAACCAAATAAAGTGTTCTTGTGTACGAACCTCGTACAAATAAAGTATTCTTGTGTAAATAAAGTATTCTTGTGGTATGAACCAAATAAAGTATTCTTGTGTATGAATCTCGTATAAATAAAGTATTCTTGTATAAATAAAGTATTCTTGTGTAAATAAAGTATTCTTGTGGTATGAACCAAATAAAGTATTCTTGTGTACGAATCTCGTACAAATAAAGTATTCTTGTATAAATAAAGTATTCTTGTGGTATGATCCATAAAGTATTCTTGTATATATCAGGGTTGTTAATGGGTTGCAAGGCCATTAACATGTGACACGACATAGGAAGTCACCAAACCATAGGCATTTTTCTAGTTGTCGATTCATGACGGAGACACAAAAGCACTACTCGGTACTAGTTTTCACCAAGAGTGTGGCTGCTCGGTCACCCGTTTGATCTAACCTTTTGTTCTGCGGTCTAAGTATGTACACGATTAATGGTGCTTATGGTACCCTATTCGTGACACGATTTCTCGTATCATTCCTCAAAACGCATCATACTTGGTACTAGTTATCACCAAGAGTGCTTCTTGTTTTTGTATCCATCATACCATTTATAAATATTATAACATTTGTAACATGTATTTCACCCCCGAAGTTATAAAACTGAAAACAATTAAAAGAAAAGGGGGAGCATGAACTCACTACTTTGCGTTCCTGCGTCGTAAACTTCACCGGATTTGCTTATCTAGCGTCGTGACCTAAACGTGTTTTATTAAAGTTAGTCACTAGACTTGTATCACACAAGTACAAGTCACTATCTTTTGTATATGTGTTCTTGTGTTAAAATTAATTTATATTTTTAACTATGTGTCTTACTTATATTATTTTCTCAAAAATAAATATAAGTATCTTGTATTTTTCACCCGAATTATGTATTTTGTCCAAACTTCATTTCATGTTCATAACTTGTCCAAGTTATTTATTCTATCAGGTAATATATTTTCATAAATATATTTTCTCGTATTTGTCTAAGTATGTCGTATCTGTATTTTTGTATTTTTACTCCTTAGGAGTATTTAGTGTATTTTCAAGTCCTAATACACTATCACGTATAATACATACTACATACACTTAGCACAGAATTTGGTGATCAGTAAATATATATATTTTTCTCAAAAATATACATACTTAATATCAATTTTATTCTTGAAGAAATCCTCATTTCTTAACACAAAAGTTTGGGAAACCTTGGTAAATGTTTTTAGATACATTTTAGGGAATAAGTTTCTCAAAAACTTATATTTTTCGAAGTGTCAAAATTTATAAAATTTTGGCAGAGTTTCCCCTAAAAATGGAGGTTTCCCATGTTTTTAAAACATGTGTTCATTTTATTTTAAAATCATCATCAATATCAACAACTCATTCCTCATCCATCAAGTGTTAAAATCAAGTAAGTTACATGACAACATGAACTTGCTCTTTCTCAAAACTCGTAGTAACTTGGCAATGTCTCTAGTAGACTTAGTTACTCTTTAAAGTGTGTTTATTTCTCCAAAAATCCTACTCTTGGAAGATTTGAGTGTTTACAACTTGTAAACATATTTTACAAAAATGTTTCTTTATTAAATCTTCTTGTTTTTCTAGTGTCTCTACACTTATTTTATTACCAAAAATAGTGTAAGTTTAAGTAAAAACCAAGATCTTCTAAAAATCATATTTTAAACTTGGTTCTTTTAGAAAAACCACTCATGAATCTTAGATTCACAAGATTACTAGCTCACTTTGTTTATTACTTTTAAAGAAATCATTCCATTTATCAAGTTCATGTGTTTACTAGAAGATGATTATTTCATGTCGTCACATAATCATCTCCCAACTTACTAGATCATGTGTTTAATCATAATCTAGCAAACTTCATGTAATGATCATCCTCAATAACTCTAATAAACAACAAGCAATCACCACATATCTACTAAACAATATCATTTCATCCATTTTTCATCATATGCAAGCTTATGTTTCATGATTCATGAATATGTCTTTTAATGTTCTAGTAATTTTTAACATAGCATATCTTTTAACCACTAAAAATAGAAGTAACAAGAGTGTTCAAGAATCTTACAACTAGCTTAAAGCTAGGGAAGAACAATGTGTTGACTGAGTGGTTAAAAGCAAACAAAGAAGGTCCTTCAAGATCCGTGAACTCCAAGCTTCGTTTGTCACACCCCCAAAATCCACCATGCGGAGTATCACCGCTTGGAGGCGTGACATGACCAAGATCGAGCCACCAATCATATTGAACAACGTAATTAAGTAAATAAAACCAACCACAATACAATTGGTGACCAAAAAAAAGTAACCAACTTTTAATTAACAGCGGAAGCATAAAACATAAAGCCAAAACATAAGTTCCATAGTTCATAAGTTTAAATGTTTAACTTGGGACTCGACAGTCCATATCCCACAACGACCTCCTCCTCGTGCAAGCTCCATAAGCATCTAGCGACCTGTAAGGCATGTGACAACGAGTCAACAATAAAGTTGAGCGAGTTCACAGTTGGGTGTTTGTTTTAAGTTGTTTTCGAAACGTGGTTTGTCTTTAGCTGGCTTACTTGCCTTGGGGGTTACCCCATAGTTGAATATATGATTAACCAATTCTTTCTTTCCCAAACCATGACCCGTGGGGGCTTCCCCATGTGAACCACTAGACCGTTACCATATCGACAACTGACGAACAATAGTTGTGCCCTACGTCAATGTTCTATCATCATTGACAATTTGCCATAGTCCATTAGTACACGCCCGTCCGAACGGCACGGTGTGAGGTTTGTTAAACCTAATAACGCTATTAACCAATGACCCGCTCGCCATTGGCCTCGACGATTAAGTCGATATAAAATGAGGGACTTAATGATAGAGTTTTGTCTAGTAAGTTTTAAGGTTGTTGTCCTACCCAAGGAGGACGAACGTACGTATTCTACCCAAGGAGAATACGCAGGATTAATATTGGCATCCTACCTATGGAGGATGGTGGTACATATCCTACCCAAGGAGGATATGCAAGTTCCGTTTTAGTTCTTTTAATATTGGCCTCCTACCCATGGAGGATGGCGGTACATATCCTACCTAAGGAGGATATGCAGGCTCCGTTTTAGTTCTTTAACCCCATTCCCAACCACCGGGAATCCCATGCTTTAGAAGGAGTGTGAACTCAACTTTGGTGACTCGGTTAGACTCTCAACAATGGCTAACAGTCAAGGTCGGTCAATCACGTCCTAGTATGATTACCACTTTGTTTATTAGTAACTTCAAATAAGCACGAAGTTCCTACACGCATCTATCACATAGCATGCATCACTTTAACGGTTCATGCCCATATAAACTTAACATCTAGTCTCATTCATAAGAAAACATACGACATTGCAAATAACACTTTTATTGACATATAATAGTTTAGATCATTCTCAGATAACCTACCCGACATTTAGACACGCAAATTACTACTTATGTCGTTTCAGCTTTTACATTAAAAACTGGGATGTTTTCGGAAATTTTAATAAAATAGTTACCCTGTTCCAAAAATTCCCAACTTTTTACAGAAGATCTTAAACGATCCAAATACTATTGTGTAAAAATCTCGGGATCCAATTCATTACCAATATTTTATAAAAAATCATTTACCGGACTGCAATCAGATTCATCACTTTCTGACTGCAGTCCACGGAATAATTTATTTAAAATTCATCGTAAGTCCGATTTATGAAATTCCAGTGGGAGAATTACTACATCATCAGTTTCCATCTACAGTACAAATTTCGTGACCTAATTCTACACAGATTTCGGGTTATGACGAAAAACATAACACATATTTTCAGTAGTAAAAACGCAGCTTTTGCTGCTGTGAAAAACGACCCTTTAAAAATAGCAAGCGAAGTCCAAAAATTATGATTCCAGTGCCATTAGAACCGTATTTCGAAATAACACGTTATAGATTCAAGAAAATCAGTTTTTCATTAAATATCGACCTGTTTACAGCCAACTGAAGTTGGCTGTTAATGTTTCGACAGAAGCTGTTTTCAGCTTATAGTGCTCTAACGCAAGTTCCATTTGTTCCGTTAACATGTTTAGTGATCAACAACGTATTTCTAGTAATCACAAGCAAGCATCAACATATACCAAACAACATCATACTAACAACACTTCATCACATTTCATCTTTATGTAAACCTTATGTAATGCTTTATGTTCATGTTTTTAGTTCTTGTTCTTTAGTGTTCTTGATATACTTAACATACTACAACTTTTAACTACTCAAAATAGAAGTAACAAGGATTATCAAGAACTTACAACTAGCTCAAAGGCTAGGGAAGAACTCTTGTGAAAAAGATGAGGAAAGTGGTGTGAAAAAGCAAGAAATGAAGCTCCTTGATGATCTACAACTTCAAGCTTCTTTAATCCTTCTTCTAGCACTTGAATGCAACTTAAAAATGAAAGAACATGGTGGTGATATGGTGGTGATGGTGGCGGTTATGGTGAGGCCGAGAGGAGGAGAGAGGAGAGTGAGAAGATGGTGTTGATTTTGTGAAGATATGAAAATGACAAGAGGATCTTGAGGTGCCATACTTATAATCTCCTCTTACCACATATTTTGTTCACTCCTTCAAAAAATCAATCCCATAAAATATTGAAGTAAATCTAGTGAGATATGGGGGGTGGGTCCTTGTGACCGAAAATGGGCATGGGGGGGGGGGGGGGTTAGATGTAATATCTTGATGATAGTTGGTAAATACTAGTTAGTTTCCAAGTATTTACTTACATATGTTAGTTAGTTGATATCTAGGGGGTGTTATAGTTTACGGGAATCATGACTAGCCAAGAAATAATTAAACAATGTTTCTTGCAATGTTTTGGTATCCCGGGTAATGTCCGGTTGTTCGGTTAGATACCGTTTCCTTAAAGTGCTAAGTTGTTCCGTATAGTGTCCTATATATATCTTTTTGTAACACTTTTAATTCCCAACACTTAGGAAAACATAAAGGACTATTTAGTCAATTTTCTGCACAAGACTAGTATGTTAACAAGCACATGTAAGTATGACGTAGTAATCAGAAAGCAGTTAAGTAATTCAACACAGTCATCAAGCACTTTAATTAACATTAATAAATTGTACGGATACATGTAATTATGAGGGTTGTCACATTCTCTTCTTGTTAAGAAAATTTCGTCCCGAAATTTAGCACGTGGATACTGAGGAAGCTAGTTAAGTTGTGTGGTTTCCTGGTTTTCCTGGGGTGTCACATCATCCCCCCGTTGGTTTGGAATTTCGTCCCAAAATTCCGCAGTAGCTTCAGCCTCAGTAGTGGTTGCACTTTTCTTAAATAACTGGGGATACTTGAGTTTCATTTGGTCTTCTCGTTCTGTCACACCCTGTCTTTTGCGGAAGCGTATGATGTGTGACTAGATTATTATCATTGCATTCAATCGTAATAAACAACTACATGATCAAAACGATGTTCATCCATTCATGAAAATTTGAGTCTTACAAACACTTGTTATTTAAGTTTTCAAAACACGACCTTCGACAAGGTTACTATTCAACAAAAGTGGATGACATCTAAACTTGTAGTCTACTTCTAGTTACGACACTTGCGCCCAAGATCCATCCTGTCACCTAAAATACATGTAATTTTGGAAAACATCAACATAAAGTTGAGCGAGTTCAAGCGTTTTTGTATTTCACGTTTTTATACATTGTATGAAAACATAGTATTTATCATGTATAATTCAAGTCTTTCTTGAGTACCCCACGTACTCAAGTATAATTCCCATTTTCTTGAGTACCCCACGTACTCAAGTATCATTCAAGTTTTCTTGTGTACCCCACATTTTAAATGATTGTTTATACAAGGACATTAAGGCATGTGAGGACATAAGGAGCATTAGTATATTCTCCTTCAAGGCATGTGAGGACATAGGGAGCATTAGTATTTTCTCCCTCAAGGCATGTGAGGCCATAGGAAGCATTAGTATATTCTTCCTCTAACTATGTCGATTTCCCTCGACTGTGTCGATTAACCTCGACTGTGTCGATTTCCCTTGACTGTGTCGATTACCCTCGACTGTGTCGATTACCCTCGACTGCATCGATTACCATCGACTGCGTCGATTTCCCTCGACTGGGACACCGAAGCACTCAAGTGGTCACATAAGGACCATGAGTGGGGCTCGGCCGTACCCGTTAGATCTAACCCTCGTCCCTAACTAATAATTGTTTTTAATGGCTTGGTACTAGTATTCACCAAGACTTTATGGAATCTTTTGTATTACTCTATGCTCACATGATCTAGTATTTTCTAGGCTTTTCTTAAAGCTCATCATATTGCACTCACCACGAGTGCTTCTCGTATTCTCAAATCATATTGCACTCGGTTCTCGTTCTCACCAAGAGTGCTTCTTGTATTTTTACCCTTTGTAAAAATTGTAATATGTGTAACATGTATTTCACCCCCGAGAGTTATAAAACTAAAAACAGTTAAAGAAAAGGGGGAGCATGAACTCACAACTTTGCGTTCCTGTGCGTCGTAAACTTCACCGGATTTGCTTAATTAACGTCGTAACCTATACGCGTTTTCTTAACGTTAGTCACTAGACTTGCGTCGCACAAGTAAAGTCACTATCTCTTGTGTACGTATTCTTGTGTTAAAAATATTCTATATTTTTAACTACGTATCTTACTTATATTATTTCTCTAAAATTAATATAAGTATCTCGTGTTTTGCACTTTGCACCCGAATTATGTATCTTGTATGTTGTATGTGTATTTTTATATTTATACTCCTCATGAGTGTTTAGTGTATTTTTAAGTCTTAATACACTAGCACGTATAACACATACTATATACACTTAGCACAAAAGTTGGTGATAAAATAATAAATAATATATATTTTTCTCTCAAAAATATACATACTTATATCCATTTTTATTCTTGAAGAAATCCTCATTTCTTATCACCAAAAAATAGGGAAACCTTGGTAATACTTTTAAATACATTTTTAGGGAATAAGTTTCTCAAAAACTTATATTTTTCTAAGTGTCAAAATTTATAAAAATTTTGACAGAGTTTCCCCTAAAAATAGAGGTTTCCCATGTTTTCAAAACATGTGTTTATTTTCTTTTAAATCGTCAACAATCATCAACAACAATTATCAACAATAATTACTAATTTCTCCATGTCATGAACTTGAATATTTACAAAAATGTGTAGTAACTTACTAGCACATTTAGTAAGTCTTGTTATCTTTAAAAATAAGTTTAATTTCTTAAAAACTTTATTTTTAAAGATCTTGAAGTTTCACAACTTCTAGTCATGATTTACCAAACATATTTCTTGTTAAATTTTTCTTGTGACACAAGTGTTTACACACTTGTTTATGCACTAAAATGCTTTTAGTTTATGTAAGGTCCGGGTTTTAACAAAACTAACATTTTCCGCTTGGTTCTTCTGAAAAACCACTTGTAGATCTTTAGATCTACATGTTTAGAGTCTTATTTTACAAGAAAAATTACTTTTACTCAAGTTCATGTTTAGTGTGTAGTAGAGTTTCATCATTTAACCCTTTTCATACTTAACATATTCTATGTCATGTTTCATGAACATGACTAATCCGGGTTAGATGATGATCCGAGCTACCACAACATAGATCGGCACTAAATAATCACCACAAAACAAGTCTTACAAGTTTTACACCATTATATTTCTTTTATCCAACAAGTTCATCATTTTTATAAGACTTTAAACTTTGATCTTATATATTCATGACTTTTATCCGACAAATCTCTTATTAACCACTCTAAACAAGAACAAGAGGACGTTTTAGAACACTTACTACTAGCTCGAGGCTAGGGAAGAAACTAGTCGAAGATTGGGTGGATAAAAACAAACAAAGGTGGTCCTTCAAGTTCCATTGTTTCCAACCTTCATAAGTATGCTTGTATCACCTTGTAGAGTGCTTAAATCATGTTGGAGGATTGAAGAAAAATGGTGATGATGTTAGGGGGTGTTGGCCGTAGCTTTCATGAGAGGGAGAGAGAGATGTTGTGAAGTGTTATGTGATGAAGGTTATGATTCTCTAAGTTTACATATAAACTTCTTTTAGTGTAATATCCAAAGGGCAACATGTTCCTTATAGTACTAACATATCTTCCCATATCTTTCCATAATCTTTGTGAATCCAAGAAATATTTTTAGTAATCTTGGAAGATTTTGGGGAGATCACAAGTGGGGCCATGTGACCGTCCACCTACATATGGGGGGGGGGGGGGTAATGTGTAAATGTTGGACCATGAAGTTACTTGTAATTATAATCTAAGTATCTAGTTAGTGTAGTTCGTTACTAGGTATTTTAGCGTGTGTTAGGGTGTTCGGGGACCCTAACTAGCTTAGAAAAATAAAAACAATGCTTCTAGCATTATTTTGGGTGTTCCGGGTATTATCCGGTTGTTCGGGTAGGCACTGGTTCGTTAAAGTGCTACATCACACTTTTTAGTGTCTTTTAAGTACCCTTCTTGTACCCTTTCAATTCCCAACACTTAGGGAAATATTCTGGATGATAAAACGAAATTTCTGCATAACATTTTAGTGCTATAATGCTGATTATAGCTGAATTATACAAAATTATGCACTTAAAGTGCGTTTCGGGTGCTTTTTAGTGCTTATTTTTGCTTTCGCAATGTCTATAAATTAAACCCTTACATGTACTCTTGGGTTTTAATGTACTTTTGTCGTCGGACCTACACCTAGGCCTCAATTCTAATGTCTGACTGCTTTCTGCAGTTCTGTTGACACGATGTGTCTTACCGGTGAGTTTACTAATATTTCTGACGCAATGCTCTCGTTTATGCATAAAGCTATATTTTATAGCAAAAAATGTGCATGAATTCACTTGCATGGAATTCAGAAATTTATTCGTCTGGTAAACCAGATCATGCACAGTCATTTAAGCACAAATTACTGTTCATTTCGTGTACGGAATGTACGGAAAAGTGACGGTTGTCACAGTCTCCCCCCGTTAAAAGAATTTCGTCCCGAAATTCAAGCGATGCCATTGGTCGCAGGGGAGTTGTGAAACCAATATGGTCACTTAGATACATGATTTGTCTTCATGTTCCCATGAAATCTCTGGGTCATGTCATGAATTCTATCATACTCAAGTAGATCAATCATGACTTTTCTGTGTCTTGTGGACTCTTGGTCTCTAACCTCAACAGGTTTCTATCGTATCACGGACTCTTGGTCCAAAACCTCAGCAGGTTTCTATACTATCACGGACTCTTGGTCCAAAACCTCAACAGGTTTCTATATTATCACGGACTCTTGGTCCAAAACCTCAACAGGTTTCTATATTATAATTCTTGTCGTTTGTCATTGACGTGAATCTTATTTGTGGGAACAACGACTGTTCCTTAAGTCAGACTCCTCTACAGACTAGACACATGAATGTGTCGCAATCACTACTGATCTTTTTCTGGGAGCTTCATCTTGTGAGCAATGATTCTGATCCCTACACCGGGGATTCTACCTTTTCGTTTTTCAACTCACACTACGCCTTCTCTAGGCGAGGCTCTCATTTAAGTCATACTTCTTGCCTCAAATTCTTACGATTTCTGCCGCTCATCGGCGTAATCTTTCTGAATTCTACGGGCTGTCCTGATATGATTACGTATCTGAAGGATCTTGCCTCTAGTTTTCCTGGGCCATCTCGGGCCAGTTGATTGTTTACCTTCGGTCTCCGTTCAACATGACGGGAATTTACTCAATATGTTCCGTCTAAAGCTTTACACGAAGCGGTTTAGACGACGGTGTGATAGATACCGTTTTAGGAAAACTCCACTAAGGGCAAGTGAGTGTTCTGGCTTTTCATCAAGGTTTATCACACAAGAACATATTGTGTTCATACAGTCTGCATTGTTCAGTAGCTCAGTTCATATTCGAGTTCTTACGATCATCGGTGTGTTGCAACCCTTGTGATCAATAAAGATCGTGCAACGTTTTCTTTCAGGTAATGACGCCCAGTTGCGGCGCGCAATCACTGTATCTATATCAAGATCTCTTCTCGTGATTCCTTAATCAATGTGCCGCGTGCGCAAAGGTTGTGGTCTCGTTTCATCGACGTACAATCGAGACTTTGTCGAGAGACGTCACATAATTGCAACTCTAGCTCCTTAGCTCTTGGTTGCAGGGTTGGCATGAATCTCGTTCTTGGTTATGGTTCTCACCTTGCGAATTTGAAATCCGCTTTTTGTCATTATTGCACGTAACTGTGCTTTCTCTAAGAGTTGCAAGGTAAATTGCGGCTGTTGCTCACGACCTTCCTTGGTCGTTGGCCATATAAGAATGTAGTCAATAAGTATATGACTTATCCAGGTATGGCTCACACGTTCGATTCATGAAGTCCATGAATATTGTCGATGCATGTGTTAAGCCAAATGATGCGACAAGGATCTCGTAATGCTCGAAGCAAGTCCTAAAGGTCGTTTTAGGGATATTTCCTCTTGTATTCACAGTGGAGGACCTCTTGTCCTCAAGTTGATCCTTGGCAAAGGATTCTGATTCTCAATTTTCTGAAGTTTATGTAAAGTGGAGACTACCAACTTTCTCCTTGTCTCCTTAACTAAGGATCTTATGTCCTTAATTTCCTTTATCTAGCAGCTCTTGCAGTTATATCAGAGGTTCATGCTTCGCTGGTGAAGCTAGTCGGTATGGCGTCATTCGTCACTGGTGCTGCTCCTGGCACGCGATTTATCCTAAACTCTTCTCGTCGCTACGGAGAGGCGTTCCTGGCAAGTCTTCCGAAAAGCTACTGGGACATCCTCCGTCACGGGGATGTTCTCAGGCTCTGCAGTCTATTCAGAGGCGTTTCTATGCCTCTTCGACCAATGAGGGATGTCGTAGATCTGCCGCCTTGTGGGGTCTGGCATCCTTGCACCTATTGCAGGAAAGTTGGGTTTCATCATCCGCATGAGGGATGCGTCTGATTTTCTCATATCGAACAACTTCAGCTGTATACTTGGATTTCTGATCCATGCTGACTATCATATTATGACATCGCGAGTCAATGGTAACAGAAGGTTCCGACCTTCTGAGTCCCTAAATACAATCCTTAATCGCTTCGACTGTTTAATCTAGCCTCCTATATGCCCATTTCTAAAGAATATAGGACGTCTATCTCACTTGAGACTAGGCCAAGCAGTTTCTTAAGTTCTAAGCATGCAAGGTTGAAGTTGATGCCAGTATTAAAAATAGATGCATAAGGTTGGTTATTAGGGAACGTACCCGTAACCGCATCTGGATCCTGGCGTGCTTCACGAGTTTCGATCGTGAAAACCCTTCCTTGCTTGTTTCTTCCTAGGGCAATCTTTCCTAAAGTGCCCTGCTTCACCACATTTGTAGCAACCTGGTATTCTCTTATTTCTTCCACCTGGGTCCTTTGCCCAACAGGCATCCTTGTTGTGTCCTTCTTTTCCACACTTTCCACACGTAGGCCTTAGGCATCGACCTTCATGGTGAAAAGTGCATTCCCCGCATCTCGGCTTAGTCCCCGAGTATATTTTACCACCAGCCTTATTAGTGGCTTCATCAGTTTTCCTTCCAGGCGGCGGGTTCACTTTCTTTCTTTTGCCTGTTTTAGAGCTTCCATAGTTGACTTGGGTGCTCATCTTTAGATTCGAAGACTTCCTCTTCTTATTGCCTGATGACTCCACATGAGTCTCTTTCTTGTTATCCTCAAATTCTGAAAATTTTCGCGCACGTAGAGCTTCTTCAGTAAGGGTGACACTCATATCGATAGCCTTTGCAATGGTTGAGGGCTTTGAGGTAGTAACCATGCTCCTGATCTGAGGTGCAAGTCCCCAAATGAATCGTTCAACCCTTTTGAATTCCGGTTTGACTAAGTAGGGGACGACCCTAGACAAGTCGTGAAATCATTGGACGTATTCAGGAATCTTTGGTCCGTCCATTTTCAAGTTCCAGAACTCCACCTCAATCTTCTGGATTTCAGCCCTAGAACAGTATTTCTTTTCCATCATTTCCTTGAGCTCGTCCCAGTTTAGTGCATAAGCAGCATCCGCACCAAGGGTTTGAACCTGAAGGTTCCACCAGGAGAGTGCGCCGTCTACGAATAACCCTGAGATATAAGTAACACTCTGTTGAGGTGAGCAGTTACTCATTCTTAGAATGGAGTCAGTCTTTTCTGCCCAACGTACAAATGTAACGGCACCTCCTGTGCCATCAAAATTCAGTGGCTTGCAGTCCAGGAATTGTTTATAGGTGCAGCCAGTTGGAGGGTTATTCCCAGCAGTGCCATCGTTGTGCTTAGGGCGGAGGGCTTCATGTCGAGCAATCGCCTGTGAGATGCATTCTTGCAGCTCGGCTTCTGTTCTTGGCAGCGTACTGGTGTTTGTGTCTCGCCTGGGCGGCATTCTCTTCTGCCAAAATGGTATGAAGTAGGTTAGACAACATTCCAATTGTCTATGAGATACATAGCACCACAAGCCATCATGTAATCACCCAATTTCACATGTATATATAATCAATGTATGAAAGAGGAAACAGTTACTGAGCCCTCACATAGGCTTACCAACTTGGCTTATTGTTTGAAATGAACTCAAGGCTACATCGCCTTGGTCATTCAAGTTTCAGTTATTTCCTGCTTCATTGATTTTCGTAGGTCTTTAGCTTTACTGGTACGTATATTCCCCTTTGATGGGGTTGTTTGGGTGGAGGTGATAGGAAGTGTATCGTCGCTGATTATTTCCTGAATGTCATTCCACCTCTCTTGCTTAAATATCGTCTTCACAAATGTCTCCTATGCAGGTAGAAGTGTCGGTCACGAAGTAGGCTGAGACAGGCTTTCTACTTTCTAACGTGCTAAAGCACTGATCTATGTATTGTTCTACCAGATGAAGGTGAGGACACCTATAGATAAATTTTGTATGGTTTTCATTAGCTCGACCCGCAGAGTACACCAGGATTTCTGTGCACTACAAGTCGTTATTACGTGGGCCCCCGTAATAATAAATTGTCTTGCACAGTTACCCCAATTTTCTCTCGTCCAGCAGATGATCAATCACAGAGGGGACACCACTGTCCTTATACCTCTGTCATGGAAAGGACCTTTGCGATGGTCCACGCGTTAACATTCATTATCGTTACGCGCGTATAGGCACGATGATTAGATGGAATAGGAATAGAGAGCGTTCCTAGTAGTTGGAGGGGCACCTTCGAGATGAATACTTCATCTTCCTCTTCTGGTCAAGTATGTCGTCAATCTTGCTTCACATAAGCCGCAGGGATCTCGTCCCGTTGATTGAGAATTTGATCAAGGTTGCCGCCTCTGCCTCGTCGTCATCACCGTAGTTAGGCATCTTCACGATCGAGGGGGAAGAGCAGCCATCTCCTACGGAAGCAAGCTCAGCATCTTGTTTGGTAATCACTCCCAGCCATGAGCTTTGCAAAGGACGCGAGGTCGGTAGCTTCATCGTGCGAGTCACGTACAGTAATAGGGGTCGGAGTCGAAAGTATCTTATTCACGTCAATAATCATTCCGTACACTTATTTGTATGTACGTATATCAATATCATATATGCTACTTAGCATAATCAAGCATTTTAATGCATTATATCACGTATAACTCTCGTTTTTGGGGGTCATTTTGTTTTTGGCACGTCTAACTCGTGTAGACTATGCTTTAGTTGGCAACTTATTTTAAAGGTATTCCCCACTAATGTCCTTGCCTTGTCACTTTTTGAAAAGTGTCTGACTTGTGGATCTTGGCGCTTTCGTGAATGCAATGAAAACCTTTTTGAAAAATGTTTTTGTGAGAGAACTCTAGTGATTGTAGTCTAGACTCGAGAAAGAATCCTAGTTCACTACAATCAAAGCTCTGATACCAAACTGTCACACCCTGTCTTTTGCGGAAGCGTATGATGTGTGACTAGCTTGTTATCATTGCATTCAATCGTAATAAACAACTACATGATCAAAACGATGTTCATCCATTCATGAAAATTTGAGTCTTACAAACACTTGTTATTTAAGTTTTCAAAACACGACCTTTGACAAGGTTACTAATCAACAAAAGTGGATGACATCTAAACTTGTAGTCTACTTCTAGTTACGACACTTGCGCCCAAGATCCATCCTGTCACCTGAAATACATGTAATTTTGGAAAACATCAACATAAAGTTGAGCGAGTTCATGCGTTTTTGTATTTCACGTTTTTATACTTTGTATGAAAACATAGTATTTATCATGTATAATTCAAGTCTTTCTTGAGTACCCCACGTACTCAAGTATAATTCCCATTTTCTTGAGTACCCCACGTACTCAAGTATCATTCAAGTTTTCTTGTGTACCCCACATTTTAAATGATTGTTTATACAAGGACATTAAGGCACGTGAGGACATAAGGAGCATTAGTATATTATCCTTCAAGGCATGTGAGGACATAGGGAGCATTAGTATTTTCTCCATCAAGGCATGTGAGGCCATAGGAAGCATTAGTATATTCTTCCTCTAACTATGTCGATTTCCCTCGACTGTGTCGATTAACCTCGACTGTGTCGATTTCCCTTGACTGTGTCGATTACCCTCGAGTGCGTCGATTACCCTCGACTGCGTCGATTTCCCTCGACTGGGACACCGAAGCACTCAAGTGGTCACATAAGGACCATGAGTGGGGCTCGGCCGTACCCGTTAGATCTAACCCTCGTCCCTAACTAATGATTGTTCTTAATGGCTTGGTACTAGTATTCACCAAGACTTTATGGCATCTTTTGTATTAGTCTATGCTCACATGATCTAGTATTTTCTAGGCTTTTCTTAAAGCTCATCATATTGCACTCACCACGAGTGCTTCTCGTATTCTCAAATCATATTGCACTCGGTTCTCGTTCTCACCAAGAGTGTTTCTTGTATTTTTACCCTTTGTAAAAATTGTAATATGTGTAACATGTATTTCACCCCCGAGAGTTATAAAACTAAAAACAGTTAAAGAAAAGGGGGAGCATGAACTCACAACTTTGCGTTCCTGTGCGTCGTAAACTTCACCGGATTTGCTTAATTAACGTCGTAACCTATACGCGTTTTCTTAACGTTAGTCACTAGACTTGCGTCGCACAAGTAAAGTCACTATCTCTTGTGTACGTATTCTTGTGTTAAAAATATTCTATATTTTTAACTACGTATCTTACTTATATTATTTCTCTAAAATTAATATAAGTATCTCGTGTTTTGCACTTTGCACCCGAATTATGTATCTTCTATGTTGTATGTGTATTTTTATGTTTATACTCTTCATGAGTGTTTAGTGTATTTTTAAGTCTTAATACACTAGCACGTATAACACATACTATATACACTTAGCACAAAAGTTGGTGATAAAATAATAAATAATATATATTTTTCTCTCAAAAATATACATACTTATATCCATTTTTATTCTTGAAGAAATCCTCATTTCTTATCACCAAAAATTAGGGAAACCTTGGTAATACTTTTAAATACATTTTTAGGGAATAAGTTTCTCAAAAACTTATATTTTTCTAAGTGTCAAAATTTATAAAAATTTTGACAGAGTTTCCCCTAAAAATGGAGGTTTCCCATGTTTTCAAAACATGTGTTTATTTTCTTTTAAATCGTCAACAATCATCAACAACAATTATCAACAATAATTATTAATTTCTCCATGTCATGAACTTGAATATTTACAAAAATGTGTAGTAACTTACTAGCACATTTAGTAAGTCTTGTTATCTTTAAAAATAAGTTTAATTTCTTAAAAACTTTATTTTTAAAGATCTTGAAGTTTCACAACTTCTAGTCATGATTTACCAAACATATTTCTTGTTAAATTTTTCTTGTGACACAAGTGTTTACACACTTGTTTATGCACTAAAATGCTTTTAGTTTATGTAAGGTCCGGGTTTTAACAAAACTAACATTTTCCGCTTGGTTCTTCCGAAAAACCACTTGTAGATCTTTAGATCTACATGTTTAGAGTCTTATTTTACAAGAAAAATTACTTTTACTCAAGTTCATGTTTAGTGTGTAGTAGAGTTTCATCATTTAACCCTTTTCATACTTAACATATTCTATGTCATGTTTCATGAACATGACTAATCCGGGTTAGATGATGATCCGAGCTACCACAACATAGATCGGCACTAAATAATCACCACAAAACAAGTCTTACAAGTTTTACACCATTATATTTCTTTTATCCAACAAGTTCATCATTTTTATAAGACTTTAAACTTTGATCTTATATATTCATGACTTTTATCCGACAAATCTCTTATTAACCACTCTAAACAAGAACAAGAGGACGTTTTAGAACACTTACTACTAGCTCGAGGCTAGGGAAGAAACTAGTCGAAGATTGGGTGGATAAAAGCAAACAAAGGTGGTCCTTCAAGTTCCATTGTTTCCAACCTTCATAAGTATGCTTGTATCACCTTGTAGAGTGCTTAAATCATGTTGGAGGATTGAAGAAAAATGGTGATGATGTTAGGGGGTGTTGGCCGTAGCTTTCATTAGAGGGAGAGAGAGATGTTGTGAAGTGTTATGTGATGAAGGTTATGATTCTCTAAGTTTACATAACGCGGATTGAGTTTGCCTCGTTTTCCAAAACGAACTACACCTTTCCAAGGTGAGACTTTAAGTAGCACTCGATCCCCAACCTGGAACTCGAGTGGTTTCCTTCGTTTATTAGCATAGCTTTTCTGACGGTCATGAGCTGCTGCGATTCGTTGTCGTATCTGAGCAATCCTCTCGGTTGTATCTACTACAAGTGCTGGGCCAGTGATTTGACTGTCACCAACCTTTGCCCAACAAAGAGGTGATCGGCACTTCCGTCCGTATAATGCCTCAAACGGAGCGGCCTAGATGCTGGTGTGGTAACTGTTGTTATAAGAAAACTCCACTAACGGGAGGTGTTTTCCCCAGCCATTACCAAAGTCGATTACACATGCCCTAAGCATGTCTTCAAGGGTTTGGATGCTGCGTTCAGATTGCCCATTCATTTGTGGATGATATGCTGAGCTCATGTCTAATCGAGTACCAAAGGACTTATGCATAGCTTGCCACAACTCAGATGTAAAACGTGAGTCACGATCATAGATGATGGAGGTTGGCACTCCGTGCCTTGATACTACTTCCTTTAGATAGACATCTGCTAGGCTAGAAAACTTATCCGTTTCCTTGATAGCCAGAAAATGTGCAGACTTGGTCAGTCGATCCACGATCACCCAAATGGTATCATTTCCGCGTTGAGATCTAGGCAGGCCAGTAATGAAATCCATGGAAATTTGCTCCCATTTCCATGTCGGGATCTCTGGTTGTTGGAGTAGGCCTGATGGTTTCTGATATTCGACCTTGACCCTAGCACAAGTCAAGCATTTACTGACGTAGGTTGCTATGTTGGCTTTCATACCAGGCCACCAATACGTAGTCTTGAGATCGTGGTACATCTTATCCGAACCAGGATGTACCGAATAACGAGACTTGTGTGCTTCATCCATCACAAGCTTGCGTAAGTTCCTGTAGAGTGGGACCCAGATGTGCCCTGTTACGTAGTAAGCGCCGTCTTCCTTTTGTTCTAACCGCTTCCTCGATCCTCGTAAGGACTCAGCCCTGATGTTTTCTTCTTTCAATGCTTCGACCTGAGCATCTCGTATCTGAGTGGGAAGACTAGATTGGATGGTAAGTTGTAACGCTCGCACACGTTTAGGTATAGTATCCTTTCGACTGAGGGAGTCAGCCACAACATTGGCTTTGCCCGGATGGTACTTGATCGCACATTCGTAATCATTCAAGAGCTCGACCCATCGACGTTGTCGCATGTTTAACTCTTTTTGCTTGAAGATATGCTCGAGACTCCTGTGATCGGTGTAAATGGTGCACTTGGTACCGTACAGGTAATGTCTCCATATATTAAGTGCGAAAACAACTGCTCCCAGCTCCAAGTCGTGCGTAGTGTAGTTCCTTTTTGTGAACTTTAAGTTGGCGCGATGCATAGGCAATGACCTTGTCACGTTGCATCAACACGCAACCATGTCCTTAGATGGAAGAGTCGCAATAAACCACAAAATCATCTGTGCCTTCAGGAAATGAGAGGATAGACGCACTACAAAGTCTATCTTTCAAGTGCTGAAAAGCAGATTCCTGTGCATCACCCCAATGGTAGGTGACACCCTTCTGAGTCAGTGAAGTGAGAGGTTGCGCAATCTTTGAGAAATCCTTGATAAACCTTCTGTAATATCCTGCCAGACCCAAGAATTGGTGGATTTCTGTTGGTGTACGGGGTGCAGGCCAGTTCTTGATCGAGACAACCTTGGATGGATCAACATGAATCCCATCCTTGTTTACCACGTGGCCTAGAAAGTGGACTTCGCGAAACCAGAAGTTACATTTCAAAAATTTAGCATACAGTTGCTCTGCTCGAAGAAGTTCCAGCATAAGTCGTAGATGCTGCTCGTGTTCCTCCTAACTCTTAGAATAGATCAGGATGTCGTCGATGAAAACAATAACGAACTTATCTAGGTAAGGTTTGCATACTCGGTTCATGAGATCCATGAAGACCGCTGGTGCGTTCGTGATGCGGGCCCAAGTGCGGAGGAACGGGCTATTTTGTATTTGGAGGCCCAAGACCGCGTAACAAAAGGGGCTTCACTAAAATGGCTCTAACTTGGGCTACGGGGGTCCGTTTTGGGCGGTCGACCAGGCGAAACGAACATGAGAACGAGCTCCATCTTGCTGCAAATGCCTATGGTGGTTTGGGTCATCGTCCGGGCCAAAAAAACGCTTATTTCTATTACTTATTTGCATTTTTATGTTTTTTTATCTATTTTGGGCATTTTGTTTTAGGCCATGTGTTTGGCCCGTTATATTTTTTAGGCCCATTTCGAATTTCGGTTTCTATTTATATGTCCCTCTAGTAATATGAATGATCAGAATTGAATTTTGAAACTATTTAATTTTTCACTTCAAATTCCGTGGCCTTTGGGTTGCAATTTGGGGGGTTGGGGAAGAACACACGGGTATTCTTTGAATCAACGTGTTTGATCTTCATTTCCGTGTCACGCGCTACATCAGTTGGTATCAGAGCCGAATTCCTGGCTGAAAATGCCTCCGAGGAGAAACAACAACAGGCCTCTCGATGAAGTGTATGAACGAGAGTTGGAGCAGCGACTTATGGCGAGAGTGGATGAACGGTTGGATCAAGTGGTCAATCAGTTGACTGATCGGATGGCCAATTTGATCAATCGTAGGAGGCAGGGACCTAATGACGGGTATGGTTCTGATTTTAGTAACCCATTTGGTGATGGTTCGGCTTCCGAAGAAGAACAGGAAGGGCGACCAAGGGGTGAACGTGGAGGGGGTAACAGGCGTTGGGATTCTGGGATAAGAGTTGTTATTCCAGAATTTGATGGGTCTAATTTGAATCCGGAGGGGTTCATCGATTGGTTGGCTACCGTGGAGGAGGTGTTTGAGTACAAGGAGGTGCCTGAAAATAAGCGGGTGGCCTTGATCGCTACCAGGTTGCGTGGTAGGGCCTCTGCGTGGTGGCAGCAATTGAAGTTAACACGAAACAGGCTCGAAAAGTCAAGGATCGTGACGTGGACCAAGATGAAGAAGTGCTTGCGGTCCAACTTTTTGCCTCATAATTTTCAAAGGTTGATGTACCAACGTCTGCTGAATTTAAAACAGGGGGCTAAACCTGTTGATGATTATACAACGGAGTTTTATCAATTGATTGCGAGGAATGATATTCAAGAACCGGAGGAAAAACTTGTTTCTCGGTATATTGGGGGTCTGAGGGTTCAAATCATGGAGTCCGTGAATCTTTTTGACCCGTTAACCATTCCAGAGGCACACCAACGGGCGTTGGCCTTTGAGAAGCAAAACCACCGGGTGGGTGGTTCATTTACCCCTGCTGGAGGAAACGTTGGGTCGGGCAGTGGGGCACCTCGAGGCGGGCCTAGTTAGCAAAGGCCGGGGGTTAACAATACCGGGCCTACTTCTAAGGGGGCTAGTAGTAGTGGTCCGAGATGTTTCAATTGTGGTGAAACAGGCCATCGTCAAGCTGAGTGTAAAAGGGCTAGTAAGAGACACTTATTTGCTGAGTCTGAAGATGATCAGTATGAAGAGTATGAGAATAACCCAGTGTACGACGAAGAAACTGAATATGAAGAAGAGGTTGTGACCGGTGATGTTGGGGTAAACTTGGTGGTCAGACGCTCTTGCTATACACCAAAGGCGGATGGGGATGACTGGCTGAAGTATAACATTTTCCACTCAACATGTACCATTTTGGGAAAGGTATGCACATTTGTTATTGATTCGGGAAGTTGTGATAATTTGATATCTGAAGAGGCGGTCCAGAAGTTGGCTTTGAAAACAGAAAGTCACCCCAAGCCTTATAAGCTTCATTGGCTTAAAAGGGGGGGGGGGGGGGAGGTGAAGTAATGGTATCTAAAAGAGCCCTTGTTTCTATTTCTATTGGGTCCACATATAAAGATGACGTTGTGTGTGATGTGGTTCCTATGGACGCGTGTCATTTACTGTTGGGCAGACCTTGGGAGTATGAACGTAATGTGGAGCATAACGGGTCGTCCAATACTTATAGCTTTCTGTTTGGTGGTGTGAAGATAACCCTTGTCCCTAGCAAGCCTAAGCAATTAGCCACAAAACAGTCGGGTACTTTGTTGACCATCAGTCAGTTCCAAGATGAGTTGGAAGACACAGACAATGTTTTTATTTTGATAGGGAAGACAGTGCCCGAGGAAGTTGAAATTCCTGATGCTATGGTTCCGTTGCTTGAGGAATTTTCTGATGTTTTTCCTGTTGAGTTGCCTGATGGATTACCGCCTTTGCGTGACATCCAACATCATATTGATTTGGAGCCTGGGTCACAGTTACCCAATAGACCACATTACTGGATGAGCCCTGCTGAGCATGAAGAGTTGCGAAGACAGGTTGAGGAGTTGATTTCTAAGGGCCACGTTCGTGAAAGCATGAGCCCTTGTGCTGTTCCGGCTTTATTGACTCCAAAAAAAGATGGCACTTGGCGTATGTGTGTTGACAGTCAAGCAATCAACAAGATAACTGTGAGGTACAAGTTTCCTATTCCTCGACTTGATGATTTGCTTGATCAAATTAGTGGTGCTACTATTTTTACAAAGTTAGATTTGAAGAGTGGTTATTACCAGATTCGTCTTAGACCGGGTGACGAGTGGAAGACTGCCTTCAAGACTCGTGAAGGGTTGTATGAGTGGTTGGTGATGCCATTTGGTTTGTCAAACGCACCTAGTACTTTTATGTGTGTGATGAATCAGTTGCTTAGACCTTTTATTGGGAAGTTCGTGGTTGTGTATTTTGATGACATTCTCATTTTTAGTGCTTCTTTCAGCGACCATGTTGTGCATGTGAGGCAGGTTTTGGCCTTACTTCGCAGGGACCGTTTTTATGCAGCCACCAAGAAGTGTGTGTTCATGACCCCTAAAGTGTTATTCTTGGGGTATGTTATTTCTGGTGATGGGATACAGGTTGATGAATCCAAAGTGGCGGCTGTTCAAAATTGGCCAACTCCCACTACCATTACTGAAGTTCGTAGTTTCCATGGGCTTGCTTCTTTTTACAGACAGTTTATTCCACACTTCAGTTCTATTATGGCCCCAGTGACAGATTGTATGAGGGGGAAGACGTTTATATGGACAGATGAGGAAGAGTTGGCTTTTCAAGTTGTGAAAGAGAAGCTCACTACAGCACCAATTCTGGTATTGCCTGATTTTTCTCAAGTTTTTGAACTTCATACTGATTCCTCAAGGGTTGGAATTGGTGGGGTTCTTAGTCAAGGTGGTCGACCTGTTGCTTATTTTAGTGAGAAGTTAACTGGGCCTAAGTTGAGGTAGAGTACTTATGACCTAGAGTTTTATGCAGTGGTCCAAGCTGTAAAGCATTGGCGTCATTACTTGTTTCAAAAGGAGTTTGTTTTATTCACTGATCATGATTCCCTAAGGCATATTCATACTCAATACAAGGTATCTCATAAGCATGGGCGATGGTTGGCCTTTCTTGAGAAGTTTACTTTCGTGGTCAAACACAAGACTGGTGTTTCAAATAGGGTTGCTGATGCCTTAAGCAGGAGGAGTAATCTGCTTGTATCTATGAGGGTTGATGTGCCGGGTCTGGAGGTCATTCGTGAGCAGTTAGCCATTGACCCTTATTTCTCAGTTATTTTGCAGGATGTGGAAACTGGGAAAAAGTCAGATTTTATTTTGCATGATGGTTTTTTGTTCAAGGGGAATCAGCTATGTATTCCTGATTCTAGTCTTCGTTTACAGATTATTAAGGAGTTACATGGTGAAGGGCATGTTGGTCGTGACCGCACTTTACAGCTGGTGCAAGCTTCTTATTATTGGCCTTCTATGAGGAAGGAGGTGGATCGTTATGTGAAGAGGTGTCGTATCTGTCAGGTGTCAAAGGGCACGGCTACCAATGCGGGTCTCTATATGCCTTTGCCAATTCCCTCACAGCCATGGGTTGATATTAGTATGGATTTCGTGTTGGGTCAGAGAGGTAATGATTCTATCTTTGTTGTTGTGGATCAGTTTTCTAAGATGGTCCATTTTATTCCCTGCAAGAAGACGACTGATGCTGTTAATGTGGCCCAACTCTTTTTTCGTGACGTGTACCATTTGCATGGGCTACCTTCTTCTATTGTGTCTGATTGGGATACCCGATTTCTGAGTCATTTTTGGCATAGCTTGTGGAAGATGGTGAATACTCAACTCAACTTCAGTAGTGCTTATCACCCACAAACTGATGGGCAAACTGAAGTTGTTAATCAGTCACTTGGGAATTTACTGAGGTGTTTGGTTGGTGATCATGTGAAGGCATGGGATCAAAAATTGTGCCAAGCTGAGTTTGCTCATAATCAAGCTATTATTCGGAGCACCGGATATAGCCCATTTCAGATAGTGTATTCATCTCAGCCTCGGGGACCACTTGATTTGATGTCTCTCCCTCTTTCAGGATCTGTTCCTAAGAAAGTTCAAGATTTTGTGGAGGGCTTACATGAAGTTCATAATGCTGTGTATGATCATTTCACCCGAGCTAACCAGAAGTATAAGCAAGCTGCTGATCAAAAGCGTAGCCATGTTGAGTTCGAGGAAAGTGATTTTGTTTGGGCAGTTTTGACTAGAGATCATTTTACAGTTGGGGAATACAACAAGTTATCAGCAAAGAAGATTGGCCCAGTTGAAATCCTGGAAAAGATCAATCCGAATGCATATCGTCTAAAGCTGCCTAGTCACATTCATTGTTCTGATGTGTTTAACGTGAAGCATCTGTTGCCTTATTATGGAGATTCTTCTGATGATGAACCTGTTGGTAATTCGAGGGCGAATTTTGTCTATCTAGGGGGGAATGATGCGGGCCCAAGTGTGGAGTGTAACACCTCGAAAATTCACGTCCTATAATGTGTTGACACGTGTCATAAAGTTTGAACGTGTGAAAGAATGTTATAAAAGGACTAAAGTTGACAAACATGGAAAGTATGAGATTATACGGATTCTAAGTGTCAACAGTGAATAAATATACTTCATAATAACCCTACATGATGTTCATAACATCAAACGAATAAATCATGGATCATACGAAGCTAAAAGTGAGAGATTACAAACTACAGGGGTTAAATGTGTCAACATGTTTAAAGTTATACCTCCGAGTGACCTTTTGACAAACCCGAAGCTTTGTAAACATTAATTATGCTCACGAGAATGCACCATAAAAATTTCATAAAGTTTGGTTAACGTATGAGAAAGTTATGATCAAATTCGTGTGCGAGGGGTTAAAGCGTCAACGTTGAAAGTTAGGCCTTTTCGGGTAACAATTAAGTTAACCGGGGACTAAACAAAGTGGGTATATGTCTTGAGGCCCTTATAGATCAATTACGAGGGCTCAAAATGCAATAAACAAGTGTCTATACAAGGTTTGAAGAGACAAGGACCAATCTGCAATTAAATGAAAAATGTTTTGGCTGATTTATACATGCTCGCGTAGCGCGAGCTTGAGGCCATATGGCGTCGCGCTACGCGAGGGCTACATCTGGGCAGATTTCGTTTATTCTTTGATCCCTTGTCTGCCATTGCATTTGCAACCCACTTTAATCGATTTTCCTCATCACCCTTGGCCCCTAAACAACCCCTAGAACATCTAGGAGACTTGTAAGTGAGTTGTGGTGGGTTGTAGACTTGTGTGTCAATCTTTTGTGGTGTTTAAAACACTATATAAGGGCCATGAGTTGCAAACATTCACTCACACCTTCATCTGCATTTCTTGAGCACTTCTGGAGCTTAGGAGCAGACCCAATACCTTCCTACTCGAGCTTAGGACTTGGGTAAGTATGCTAGACCTTCCTCGGTTTAGTTTTTGCTTAGTTATTAGCTTAAAAGTCAACCGTCGTAATTAACGGTTGACTTAACGATTAATCGCTAATGATCCAGCGATTAGTCAAACTAAAAGTAGTTATAAGTTGGTAATTAGGTGGGTAATAAACCCCTAAAAAGGTTCCCCCTGATTCCCATTCTAACCAGGTCAAATGTCGGGTCAAACTTTTAATTAAAAAGTCAACATAATGCTTAAAATGTCGTTTATGCATAATTAGCTATCTAGAACATATATAACCTGTTTGATCATAGTTATAACTTAGTAATAAGTGTAAGAACATGTCCAAACATGTTCAACCCGACTATTTCCTGTTTAGACCCGGTTCGGAACCGAAAGTCGCAAAGCTTTGACTTTTGCTTTGACTTCAGTTCTGACCCGTTTAGGTATGTTTTAGAAATACCTTAGAGCTTCATTTGGACCAGGTTACATGCAAGTATAACCCTCTGTGATTATACACCTCGGTTCATTAGTTACTCGATTAATAAGCATGATTCCGTTAATTGCTCATATGTTGACCATTATGCCCTTATTACCTTAAATCATGATTTATGAAAATGTAAAAGTGTAGAAACCTTAGTTACTGATATATAAATTTGTATGCAAAGTTTGACATCAGTTTGACTTGTAGATTAAGAATTATGCTCATTGTCGCTAAATTAAAGCTTTATGTTAACAAAATGGCGTAATTAGCGTATAGCCTAGTTAAACATACTTTTTGATATCAAATCTTTTACCCACTGATGTAATATATTATTTTGGGATTTTTAAAGATTTTTAATTAATTTTAGGCTGAGCATAACTAGTAGTCGTAGGCTTAATCCGGTAATGGTCGGTTTTGCCCTTACGGGCCATAAAATGAGTTTTACTTATCTAAACGACTCCAAACCTTTTTGCTACTGATCACATATGTTAAATAAATTATTTTAAGCCTTCTGGAAATATAAAAATATCAGATTTAAGTATCGAACCCGGAAATGGCCTTTAATCGCCATAATTAGCGTTTTTAACGCATAGTATGTCTTAAAATCATATTAGACATACCCGGGTTGATACCTACTGATATATGAGGCAAATTATGATATTTTAACAGTAAGAAAAGGTTGATTAACTCAGACTTCGTTTTTGAGCTTTTCGGCTTATGTGAAATTACCAAAATACCCCTACGAGGCATAGTTTGGTTAAAGGTGATAAATTTCACATATATGCTTTAGTCTACTGTTATAACTCATCAAATTGAGTATGTTTGCTGTTTACATCAGACCTGTAACTCAGTTAAACATCTAAACGCTTTTACAAACTTTAAAATGACCAAACTACCCCTACGGGGCATAGTTTGTGTTTAAATTAGTTCGGGGCATAACGAAAGACATCCTACTGATGTCACAACATATTTGAAGCATATTAACTTAGGAAACCTGTATATGGCTCTTACGGATACCCGTTACGCATGTTACGCGTTCGGTTCGGTTTATGTAACAAGTTTACATAAATTAGCCGAAACGGGTCAAACCTTATCGGTTTTATCTCAAAATCCAGAATGTGAATAATAAACCCATATTAAACAAGTCTTCAAACTTGTCGGGTCAGAATCACATTCTATCCGGTCTTCGCTTAATCGTGCGTACGAACCGTATCTTTGAAACTAGCCGGTCTAAGCTCAAGCTTAATTAAAGACCCGTTAGGATTCTAATAGGTTATTAAAAACCTTCGTTCCAGATTAGGAGCCCAGTAAAAGCTATCTGTACTTGCTGATTGATATACGGCTGGGATTGAATTTATATTTAGCTCAGGTAAATACTTTTAACTTATTTTCCCTATACGGGCTTGGGTTACGGTACATAGCGTACCGCTTGATCGGGCATCAAATCTCCACGCTTAGTGGGTAGTTGAATAATTTGATCGGCTCGTTTTAAACAGATTTGTTTACTTTACAGCCTTTGGGGGGTTAATGACCATGTCCCGGATATCCCTGGCATCATCTTACGAGATTGGCCACGACCTGAGCACGGGGTGTAGGCGTACACCGTCCGTGTATAACTCATTATAGTGGTGTGTCTATTAATCTTTAACCCGGATACGTTCCGGGCTACTGAACGCATAAGTAACATGTAAATCGTTCTCAAGATTATAATATTAAATAATTCTCCCAAGTTAAAAAGATTAATTTTGCCTCTGTGCATTTTAATCAATGTGTCAAGATATTTTGTGCCACGTGCATTCAAAACAATTTACAAACCCTTTTTCCAAAATGAGTCAGTTGAATGTATTTACCAGTGTAAACTGACGTATTTTCCAAAAAGGCTAAATGCAGGTACTATACGAAATTGGCTGGATATGTCTCCTTAGCATCAATAGAAGTCTCGCAAACTTAAGATGCCTAAAAGTCTGTTGAACTATTGTTTCCATTTTATGTTCGATCCTTCTGTGGATAAACTTCCGAATATTGTGACAATTGATATTACAATAATAAATTCGGTTGTATCATACTTTAAATTGCTTCCGCTGTGCATATTGATATTGTGTTGCTTGACTATTACGTTGCCAACCATGACGTCACGATACTCCCCACCGGGCCCACCGGTGACACGTGGAATTCGGGGTGTGACATGGAGGAACGGGCTATTTTGTATTTGGAGGCCCAAGACCGCGTAACAAAAGGGGCTTCACTAAAATGGCTCTAACTTGGGCTACGGGGGTCCGTTTTGGGCGTGCGACCAGGAGAAACGAACGTGAGAACGAGCTCCATCTTGCTGCAAATGCCTATGGCGGTTTGGGTCATCGTCCGGGCCAAAAAACGCTTATTTCTATTACTTATTTGCATTTTTATGTTTTTTTTTATCTATTTTGGGCATTTTGTTTTAGGCCGTGTGTTTGGCCCGTTATCCTTTTTAGGCCCATTTCGAATTTCGGTTTCTATTTATATGTCCCTCTAGTAATATGAATGATCAGAATTGAATTTTGAAACTATTGAATTTTTCACTTCAAATTCTGTGGCCTTTGGGTTGCAATTTGGGGGGTTGGGGAAGAACACACGAGTATTCTTTGAATCAACGTGTTTGATCTTCGTTTCCGTGTCACGCGCTACATCAGTTCGTCAATCCGAAAGGCATAACCAGAAACTCGTAATGCCCATAACGAGTTCTAAATTCTGTTTTGGAGACGTCCTCATCTCGGACTCTCAGTTGATGGTAACCTGACCTCAGGTCAATCTTGGAGTAGAAACTAGACCCTTGCAACTGGTCGAATAAGTCATCAATGCGTGGAAGAGGATAACGATTCTTCACGGTCACCTTGTTAAGTTCGCGATAGTCAATACACATTCTGAAAGTACCGTCTTTCTTCTTTACAAACAAGACTGGAGCTCCCCAGGGTGAAGAGCTAAGACGTATGAAACCCTTTTCCAAGAGTTCTTGTAATTGCGTGGACAGATCTTCAAGTTCTGATGGAGCTAGTCGATAAGGTGCACGAGCTATTGGCGCTGCTCTAGGAGCTAGCTCGATTTGAAACTCGACTTGTCGATGAGGCGGAAGACCAGGTAATTCCTCAGGAAATACCTTAGGAAAATCGCGCACAATAGGAATATCTTCAATTCTCTTCTCTTCCATTGATGCGTCAGTAACGAGTGCTAGAATGGCAGTGTGGCCCTTTCGCAAACACTTCTGGGCCTTAAGGAAAGAGATAATGCCTTCGACAGCACCACTCTTGTCGCCATGAATCACGAGGGGTTCTTCACCAGGACGAGGGATGCGGACAATCTTCTCGTTGCAAAGAATTTCTGCTTGTTGATGAGATAACCAATCCAACCCAATAACAACGTCGAAACTACCCAGAACGATAGGAATAAGATCGATAGAGAAGGTCTGACCAGCTAAGACGAGGTTACAACCCTTAACTATGTGCGTGGCCTCGAGACTTTTACCGTTTGCTAGCTCTACCGTGTGTTTGGTGGTCAAAAGTGTTGGGGTGCGCTTAAGCATTTGATTAACTTTTAAGGACACATAACTAGTATCAGCACCCAAATCGAATAAAACAGTAACAAAGAAATCATCCAGAAGAAACTTACCCATCACAACGTTGGGATCATTCCTTGCATCACCCTGGCCCAGCACGAAAACATGTCCCCTGGCACCATTGCCATTATTGTTACCCCCGTTGTTGCCTCCATTGTTGTTCCCGTTTCCTTGGTTGTTGTTCTGATTATGGTTCAGCTGAGGACAGTTCCTCTTAAAGTGGCCTTCAGCGCCACACTGAAAGCATCCTTTATTGCCCTGCTGTTGCTGCTGCTGGTGGTTCTGTGGAGCTTGTTGTTGTTGTTGGCGATACTGATTTGCTGGTCGTGCGCCCCTGCAATCCTTTGCTTCATGACCAAACTTGTTACACCTCAGACAACGACCCTTGTTGCACTGCCCGCTATGATGCTTGTTGCACCGGTTACACTTGGGGTGGTTCCCTCGGTATCCACCCTATCCTTGACTACCAGAAGATTGCTGACCAGGACTCTAGTAGTCATCAGTCTTTCGCTGTTGGGACTGAGACTGAACGGAAGTAGAACCCTTGCCCGAATTTCCATCCCACTTGCGCTTGTTATCACTGGGAGCATCAGTAGTAGTACCGCTAATACGCTTGGGCAGCTTGTTCTGCTCAACTACCTGATCAGTGAGACGATGAGCTAACCGAATGATTTGCTGAATGGTGCAAAGATTAGCCGAGGTCACGTGGCTTTGAATTTCTGGCACCAAACCCTTAAGATACAGCTCGATACGCTTGATAGGAGGATCCACCATAGTAGGACACAAGATAGCTAGTTCATTTGACCATAGTACAACTTGTAAACATATTTTACAAAAATGTTTCTTTATTAAATCTTCTTGTTTTTCTAGTGTCTCTACACTTATTTTATTACCAAAAATAGTGTAAGTTAAGTAAAAACCTAGATCTTCTAAAATTCATATTTTAAACTTGGTTCTTTTAGAAAAACCACTCATGAATCTTAGATTCACAAGATTACTAGCTCACTTTGTTTATTACTTTTCAAGAAATCATTCCATTTATCAAGTTCATGTGTTTACTAGAAGATGATTATTTCATGTCGTTACATAATCATCTCCCAACTTGCTAGATCATGTGTTTAATCATAATCTAGCAAACTTCATGTAATGATCATCCTCAATAACTCTAATAAACAACAAGCAATCACCACATATCTACTAAATAATATCATTTCATCCATTTTTCATCATATGCAAGCTTATGTTTCATGATTCATGAATATGTCTTTTAATGTTCTAGTAATTTTTAACATAGCATATCTTTTAACCACTAAAAATAGAAGTAAACAAGAGTGTTCAAGAATCTTACAACTAGCTTAAAGCTAGGGAAGAACAATGTGTTGATTGAGTGGTTAAAAGCAAACAAAGAAGGTCCTTCAAGATCCGTGAACTCCAAGCTTCGTTTGTCACACCCCCAAAAACCACCATGCGGAGTATCACCGCTTGGAGGCGTGACATGACCAGGATCGAGCCACCAATCATATTGAACAACGTAATTAAGTAAATAAAACCAACCACAATACAATTGGTGACCAAAAGAAAGTAACCAACTTTTAGTTAACAACGGAAGCATAAAACATAAAGCCAAAACATAAGTTCCATAGTTCATAAGTTTAAATGTTTAACTTGGGACTCGACAGTCCATATCCCACAACGATCTCCTCCTCATGCAAGCTCCATAAGCATCTAGCGACCTGTAAGGCATGTGACAACGAGTCAACAATAAAGTTGAGCGAGTTCACAGTTGGGCGTTTGTTTTAAGTTGTTTTCGAAACGTGGTTTGTCTTTAGCTGGCTTACTTGCCGTGGGGGTTACCCCATAGTTGAAAACATGATTAACCAATTCCTTCTTTCCCAAACCATGACCCGAGGGGGCTTCCCTATGTGAACCACTAGACCGTTACCATATCGAAAACTGACGAACAATAGTTGTGCCCTACGTCAATGTTCTATCATCATTGATAGTTTGCCATAGTCCATTAGTACACACCCGTCCGAACGGCACGGTGTGAGGTTTGTTAAACCTAATAGCGCTATTAACTAATGACCCGCTCTCCATTGGCCTCGGCGATTAAGTCGATATAAAATGAGGGACTTAATGATAGAGTTTTGTCTAGTAAGTTTTAAGGTTGTTGTCCTACCCAAGGAGGATGAACGTACGTATTCTACCCAAGGAGAATACGCAGGATTAATATTGGCATCCTACCTATGGAGGATGGTGGTACATATCCTACCCATGGAGGATATGCAGGTTCCGTTTTAGTTCTTTTAATATTGGCATCCTACCCATGGAGGATGGCGGTACATATCCTACCTAAGGAGGATATGCAGGCTCTGTTTTAGTTCTTTAACCCCATTCCCAACCACCGGGAATCCCATGCCTTAGAAGGAGTGTGAACTCACCTTTGGTTGCTCGGTTAGACTCTCAACAATGGCTAACAGTCAAGGTCGGTCAATCGCGTCCTAGTATGATTACCACTTAGTTTATTAGTGACTTCAAATAAGCACGAAGTTCCTACACGCATCTATTACATAACATGCATCACTTTAACGGTTCATGCCCATATAAACTTCCCATCTATTCCCGTTCATAAGCAAACATACGACATTGAAAATAACACTTTTATTGACATATAACAGGTTAGATCATTCTCAGATAACCTACCCGACATTTAGACACGCAAATTACTACTTATGTCGTTTCTGCTTTTACATTCAAAACTGGGCTGTTTTCGGGAATTTTAATAAAATAGTTACCCTATTCCAAAAATTTCCAACTTTTTATAGAAGGTCTTAAATGATCGAAATACTATTGTGTAAAAATCTCGGGATCCAATTCATTACCAATATTTTATAAAAATTCATTTACCGGACTGCAATCAGATTCATCACTTTCTGATTGCAGTCCACGGAATAATTTATTTAAAATATACCGTAAGTCCGATTTATAAAATTCCAGTGGGAGAATTACTATGACATCAGTGTCCATCTACAGTACAAATTTTGTGACCTAATTCTACACAGATTTCAGGTTATGACGAAAAACATAACACATATTTTCAGCAGTAAAAACACAACTTTTCCTGCTGTGAAAAACGACCCTTTAAAAATAGCAAACGAAGTCCAAAAATTATGATTCCAGTACCATTAGAACCGTATTTCAAAATAACACGTTATAGACTCAAGAAAATCAGTTTTTCGTTAAATATCGACCTGTTTACAGCCAACTGAAGTTGGCTGTAAATGTTTGGACAGAAGCTATTTTCAGCTTATAGTGCTCTAACGCAAGTTCCATTTGTTCCGTTAACATGTTTAGTGATCAACAACGTATTTCTAGTAATCACAAGCAAGCATCAACATATACCAAACAACATCATACTAACAACACTTCATCACATTACATCTTTATGTAAACCTTATGTAATGCTTTCTGTTCATGTTTTTAGTTCTTGTTCCTTAGTGTTCTTGATATACTTAACATACTACAACTTTTAACTACTCAAAATAGAAGTAACAAGGATTATCAAGAACTTACAACTAGCTCAAAGGCTAGGGAAGAACTCTTGTGAAAAAGATGAGGAAAGTGGTGTGAAAACGCAAGAAATGAAGCTCCTTGATGATCTACAACTTCAAGCTTCTTTAATCCTTCTTCTAGCACTTGAATGCAACTTAAAAATGAAAGAACATGGTGGTGATATGGTGGTGATGGTGGTGGTTATGGTGAGGCCGAGAGGAGAAGAGAGGAGAGTGAGAAGATGGTGTTGATTTTGTGAAGATATGAAAATGACAAGAGGATCTTGAGGTGCCATACTTATAATCCTCTTACCACATATTTTGTTCACTCCTTCAAGAAATCAATCCCATAAAATATTGAAGTAAATCTAGTGGGATATGGGGGGTGGGTCCTTGTGACCGAAAATGGGCATGGGGGGGGGGGGTTAGATGTAATATCTTGATGATAGTTGGTAAATACTAGTTAGTTTCCAAGTATTTACTTACATATGTTAGTTAGTTGATATTTAGGGGGTGTTATGGTGTACGGGAATCATGACTAGCCAAGAAATAATTAAACAATGTTTCTTGCAATGTTTTGGTGTCCCGGGTAATGTCCGGTTGTTCGGTTAGATACCGTTTCGTTAAAGTGCTAAGTTGTTCCGTATAGTGTCCTATATATATCTTTTTGTAACACTTTTAATTCCCAACACTTAGGAAAACATACAGGACTATTTAGTCAATTTTCTGCACAAGACTAGTATGTTAACAAGCACATGTAAGTATGACGCAGTAATCAGAAAGCAGTTAAGTAATTCAACACAGTCATCAAGCACTTTAATTAGCATTAATAAATCGTATGGATACATGTAATTATGAGGGTTGTCACATCGTTGGTGACCTTCTAGCATCTTGATATAACCTTGGATTAGTTGGATGAAGATCAAAATATGGTGATGGTGTTGGGGGATGTTTCGGCCGAGATAGGGAGAGGAAGAGAGAGTGAGAAGTGTTGGTGGAATGAGGATGATCTCTAGCCATTATATCACCATCATAAGCTATTGTCCAATGGGTCTCATGTTCCCTCAAGTACAAGCCAAATCTTCACTCAATCTTGATGAATCCAAGGAAAAGATTATGGAGATTTAGTAGAGATTATACTACTCTTGAGTGGGGCCGTCCCCATAAGCCGTGAATTAGGAAATGGGGAGGGGGTTCATGTGTAATTTGATGGTAAACTAGATAATTTGTGGAGGTTATGTATAATGTCTAGTGTTTAGTGCGTGTCTTGCATTATATAATGTGTTAGAGTGTTCGGGAACCCTAACTAGCTCAGAAGAAGTGAAACAATGTTTCTAGCATTATTTTAGTGTTCCGGGTAATGTCCGGTTGTTTGGTTAAATACCGGTTCGTTAAAGTGCTAAATTGCACTATTTAGTGTCTTTTAAGTATCCTTTTGTGACACTTCCAATTCCCAACACTTAGGGAAATAGTCTAGACCATTTAGTCATGTCTTTGCATGGTAATATCTTGTTACATTACTGAATTTTTGCTGAATTATATAAAATTCAGCTTTTAAAATGTATTTCGGGTGCTTTTTAGTGTGTATTTTAGCTTCCGGAAAGTCTATATATAAACCCTTGTATGTACTCCTGGGTTTTAATGTATTCTTGTCATTGGACCTACACCTAGGCTCCAATTCTATTGTCTAACTGCCTTCTGCAGAATTGTCGACACAATGTGTCTTACCGGTGAGTTTACTAGTATTTTTGACGCAACGCTATCATAAAGTAATTCTTGTAGTATAAAACGTGCATGAATTCACTTGCATGGAAATCAGAAATTTATTTGTCTGGTAAACTAGATCATGCACAGTAATTAAACACAGATTACTATTTATTTAGTGTACGGAATGTACGGAAAAGTGACAGTTGTCACAGTCTCCCCCTGTTAAAAGAATTTCGTCCCGAAATTCAAGCGATGCCATCGGTCGCATGGGAGTTGTGAATCAAACGCGGTCACTTATATTCGAAATTTGTCTTCATGCTCTCATGTCATGTATTCTATCGTACTAAAGTAAACCAATTATATCTTTTCTGTGTCTTGTGGACTCTTGGTCCGAAACCTTAACAGGTTTCTATATTAATTCTTGTCGTTTGTCATTGACGTGAATCCTATTTGTGGGAACAACGACTGTTCCTTGAGTCAGACTCCTCTGGACACACGGAATGTGTCGTGATCACTACTGGTCTTTTTCTAGAAGTTTCATCCTGTGAACAATGGTTCCGATCCCTACATCGGGGTCCAACCTTTACATTTTTCCAAATCACATCACGCCTTCTCTAGGCGAGGCTCCCATTAAAGTCATACTTCTTATTTCAAATCCTTACGATTTTCTGCCGCTCATCGGCGAAATCTTTCTGTATTCCGCGGGCTGTCTCGATATATCTGAACGATCTTGCCTCTAGTTTTTCCTGGACCAACTCGGGCCAGTAGATTTTTTATCTCCGTTCAACATGACGGGGATTAACTTATTATGTTCCATTTAAAGCTTCAAACGGAGCGGTTTAAATGGTGGTGTGATAAGTACTGTTGTAGGAAAACTTCACTATGGGTAAGTGAGTGTTCCGACTTTTCATCAAAGTTTCTCACACAAGCACGTATCATGTCCATACAGTCTGCATCGTGCAGCAGCTAAGTTCATATTCAAGTTCTTACAATCATCGGTGCGCTGCAACCCTTGTGATCAGTAAAGATCGTGCAGCGTTTTCTTTCAGGTAATGACGTCAAATTTTGTGGCGCGCAATTACTGTATCTAGCTCAAGGTTTCTTCTTATGATTCCTTAATCAATGTGCCGCGTATGCAATGTTGTGGTCTCGTTGCATCAACGTGCAATCGAGACCTTGTCGAGAAGCGTCGCATAATTGCAACTCTAGCTCCTTAGCTCTTGTTCGCAGGGTTGGCATGAATCTCGTTTTTATCCACCATGTACCCTAAAGTTCTTACCTCGCGAATTCGAGATCCGTTTTTCGTCATCTTAGCACATAATTGTTCTTTCTCTAAGAGTTGCAAGATGATTTGCAGCTGTTGCTCACGACCTTCCTTGGTCGTTGGCCATATAAGAATGTAGTCAATAAGTATAATCATGATTTATCCAGGTATGGCTTACACGTTCGATTCATGAGGTCCATGAATATTGTCGATGCATGTGTTAAGCCAAATGGTACGACAAGGAACTCGTAATGCTCGAAGCGAGTCCTAAAAGTCGTTTTAGGGATATTTCCTTCTTGTATTCACAGTTGAGGACATCTTGTCCTCAAGTCGATCCTTAAGTGGTAACTAGGATCTTACGATTTGTCTATTTCATGTCATCAGTCCTTGGCAAAGGATTCTGATTTCTCAATTTTCTGAAAATTTATGCAAAATGGAAACTGTCAGTTTTCTCCTCATGTCCTTAACTAAGGATGTCATGTCCTTATTTCCTTCTGTCTAGCAGCTCTAGCAGTTGTATCGAAAGCTCATGCTTCGCGGACGAAGCTAGTCGGTAAGGCGTCATTCGGTACTGGTGCCGCTCCTGGCACGAGATTTATCCTAGACTCCTCTTGACGCTGTGGAGGGGCGTTCGTGGCAAGTCTTTAGAAAAGGCTTCTGGAATTTCTTCTATACGGGGATGTTTTCAGGCTTTATACTTGGATTTCCAATCCATGCTGACTATCATATTATGACCTCTCAAGTTAATGGTAACAGAGGATTTCGGCCTTCTGAGTTCCTAAATACAATCCTTATTCGCTTCAACTGCTTAAACTAGCCTTCTATATGCCCATTTCTAGAGAATACGGGACGTCTATTTTACTCGAAACTAGGCCAAGCAGTTTCTTAAGTTCTAAGCATGCAAGATAAAAGTTGATGCCAGTATTAATTAAAAATAGATGCATAGGGTTGGTTAATAGGGAATATGCCCGTAACCGCATCTGGATCCTGGCGTGTTTCACGAGTTTCGGTTGTGAAAACCATTCCTTGCTTGTTTCTTTCTAGGGCAATCTTTCTTATAGTGCCCTGCTTTACCACATTTGTAGCAACCTGGTATTCTACCTTTATTTCTTTTGTCTGGATCCTTCGCCCAACAGGCGTCCTTGCTGTGCCCTTCTTTTCCACACTTTCCGCACTTAGGCCTCAGACGTCGACCTTCGTGGTGGAAAGTGCATTCCTCGCACCTCGGCTTAGTCCCCGAGTAAATCTTACCTCCAGCCTTATTAGTGGCTCCAACAGTTTTCCTGCCATGCGGCAAGTTCACTTCCTTTCTTTTGTTTGCCTTAGAGCTTCCATAGCTGGCTTGGGTGCTTGACTTTAGGTTTGAAGGCTTCCTCTTCTTGTTGCCTGATGACTCCACATGAGTCTCTTTTCTTGTTATCCTCAGATTCTGAAAATTTTCCCATGCATAGAGCTTCCTCAGTAGGAGTGACACTCAAGTCTATAGCCTCTGCGATGGTTAGGGCTTTGAGGTGGGTTAGACAATATTCCGTAATTGTCTATGAGGTACATAGTACCATAAGCCAACATGTAATCATCCAATATCACATGCATATATAATCAACAATGTATGAGCGAGGAAACAATTACTGAGCCTTCACATAGGCTTGGCAACTTGGCTTATTGTTTGTAATGGGAAAAATGAACTCGAGGCTACATCGCCTTAGTCATTCAAGTTTCAGTTATTTCCTGCTACATTGGTTTTCTTAGGTCTTTAGCTTAACCGATGTGTATATTTTCCCAGAGATGGAGTTGTTCATGTAGGGGTGATAGAATGCGTAACGTCACTGAATCTTTCCGAATGTTATCCACCTTCACCCGCTTATATATCGGTTCTCAAACGTCTCGTACACCGGTAGAAGTGTCAGGCATGAAGTAGGCAAAGACAGGCTTCCTACTTTATAAAGCGCTAAAGCACTGATCTATGTATTGTTCTACCCGATGAAGGTGTGAACACCTATAGATTATTTTTGTGTGGTTTTCATTAGCTCGACTTGCAGAGTCCACCAGGATTTCTGTGCACTACAAGTCGTTATTACGTGGGCCCCCGTAATAATAAATTGTCTTGCACAGTTACCCCAATTTTCTCTCGTCCAAGCAGATGATCGATCAAGGAGGGGACACTATTGTCCTTATACTTCTGTCATGGAAAAGACCATTCCAGTGGTCCACGCGTTAACACTTGTTATCGTTATGCGCGAATAGGCACGATGATTAAATGAAATAGGAATAAAGAGAAGTCCTAGTAGTTGGAGGGGCACCTTCGAGATGAATACTTCATCTTCCTTTTCCGGTCAAGTATGTCGTCAATCTTGCTTCACATAAGCCGCAGGGATCTCGTCCTGCTGATTAAGAATTCATTCAAAGTTGCCGCATCTGCCTCGTCATCATCACCGTAGTCAGGTACCTTCACGATCGAGAGGGAAGATCAGCCATCTCCTACGGAAGCAAGCTCAGAATCTTGTTTAATAACCACTCTAGCCATGAGTTTTGCAATGAACGCGAGGTCGGTAGCTTCATCGTGCGAGTAAGTACAATAATAGGAGTCGGAGTCGAAGGTATCTCATTCACGTCAGTGATCATTCCGTACACTTATCCGTATGTATATATCAGTAAACAAATATGTTACTTAGCATAAACAGGCAATTCGATGCATTATATCACGTATAACTCTCGGTTATTCTTTTTGGGGGGTCATTTTGTTTTTTGGCAAGTCTAACCCGTGTAGACTATGCCTTAGTTGGCACCTTATCTTGAGGGTATTCCCTACTAATGTCTTTGTCTTGTCTCTTCTTTGAAAAATGGTTGACTCGTGGATCTTGGCACTTACGTGAATGCAATGAAAACCCTTTTTGTAAAATGTTTTTGTGAGAGATCTCTAGTGATTGTAGTCTAGACTCGAGAAAGAATCCTAGTTCACTACAATCGAAGCTCTGATACCAAACTGTCACACCCTGTCTTTTGCGTAAGCGTATGATGTATGACTGGTTTAATATCATTGCATTCAATCGTAATAAACAACTACATGATCAAAATGATGTTCATCCATTCATAAGATTTGAGTGTTACAAACACTTGCTACTTAGGTTTTAAAACACAACCTCTGAATAGGTTACAAACCAACAAAAGTGGATGACACCTAATACTTGAAATTTACTTCTAGTTATGACACTCGCGCCCAAGATCCATCCTGTCACCTGAAATACATGTAATTTTGGAAAAACATCAACAAAAGTTGTGCGAGTTCATGCGATTTGCATACCTTGTATGAAAACATGGTATGCATCTTGTATAAATAAGGTATTCTTGTGAAATAAAGTATTCTTGTGAAATAACGTATTCTTGTAAAATAAAGTATTCTTGTGAAATAAAATATTCTTGTGGTATGAAGCAAATAAAGTATTCTTGTGTACGAACCTCGTACAAATAAAGTATTCTTGTGTAAATAAAGTATTCTTGTGGTATGAACCAAATAAAGTATTCTTGTGTACGAATCTCGTACAAATAAAGTATTCTTGTATAAATAAAGTATTCTTGTATAAATAAAGTATTCTTGTGTAAATAAAGTATTCTTGTGGTATGAACCAAATAAAGTATTCTTGTGTACGAATCTCGTACAAATAAAGTATTCTAGTATAAATAAAGTATTCTTGTGGTACGATCCATAAAGTATTCTTGTGGTATGAACCAAATAAAGTATTCTTGCGTACGAATCTCGTACAAATAAAGTATTCTTGTATAAATAAAGTATTCTTGTGGTGTGATCCATAAAGTATTCTTGTATATATCAGGGTTGTTAATGGGTTGCAAGGCCATTAACATGTGACACGACATAGGAAGTCACCAAACCATAGGCATTTTTCTAGTTGTCGATTCACGACGGAGACACAAAAGCACTACTCGGTACTAGTTTTCACCAAGAGTGTGGCTGCCCGGTCACCCGTTAGATCTAACCTTTTGTTCTGCGGTCTAAGTATGTACACGATTAATGGTGCTTAGTAAACTTCACCGGATTTGCTTATCTAGCGTCGTGACCTAAACGTGTTTTATTAACGTTAGTCACTAGACTTGTATCGCACAAGTACAAGTCACTATCTTTTGTATATGTGTTCTTGTGTTAAAATTAATTTATATTTTTAACTATGTGTCTTACGTATATTATTTTCTCAAAAATAAATATAAGTATCTTGTATTTTTCACCCGAATTATGTATTTTGTCCAAACTTCATTTCATGTTCATAACTTGTCCAAGTTATTTATTCTATCAGGTAATATATTTTCTCGTATTTGTCTAAGTATGTCGTATGTGTATTTTTGTATTTTTACTCCTTAGGAGTATTTTTAGTGTATTTTCAAGTCCTAATACACTATCACGTATAATACATACTACATACACTTAGCACAGAATTTGGTGATCAGTAAATATATATATTTTTCTCAAAAATATACATACCTAATATCAATTTTATTCTTGAAGAAATCCTCATTTCTTAACACAAAAGTTTGGGAAACCTTGGTAAATGTTTTTAGATACATTTTTAGGGAATAAGTTTCTCAAAAACTTATATTTTTCTAAGTGTCAAAATTTATAAAATTTTGGCAGAGTTTCCCCTAAAAATGGAGGTTTTCCATGTTTTTAAAACATGTGTTCATTTTCTTTTAAAATCATCATCAATATCAACAACTCATTCCTCATCCATCAAGTGTTAAAATCAAGTAAGTTACATGACAACATGAACTTGCTCTTTCTCAAAACTCGTAGTAACTTGGCAATGTCTCTAGTAGACTTAGTTACTCTTTAAAGTGTGTTTATTTCTCCAAATATCCTACTCTTGGAAGATTTGAGTGTTTACAACTTGTAAACATATTTTACAAAAATGTTTCTTTATTAAATCTTCTTGTTTTTCTAGTGTCTCTACACTTATTTTATTACCAAAAATAGTGTAAGTTTAAGTAAAAACCAAGATCTTCTAAAAATCATATTTTAAACTTGGTTCTTTTAGAAAAACCACTCATGAATCTTCGATTCACAAGATTACTAGCTCACTTTGTTTATTACTTTTCAAGAAATCATTCCATTTATCAAGTTCATGTGTTTACTAGAAGATGATTATTTCATGTCGTTACATAATCATCTCCCAACTTGCTAGATCATGTGTTTAATCATAATCTAGCAAACTTCATGTAATGATCATCCTCAATAACTCTAATAAACAACAAGCAATCACCACATATCTACTAAATAATATCATTTCATCCATTTTTCATCATATGCAAGCTTATGTTTCATGATTCATGAATATGTCTTTTAATGTTCTAGTAATTTTTAACATATCATATCTTTTAACCACTAAAAATAGAAGTAAACAACAGTGTTCAAGAATCTTACAACTAGCTTAAAGCTAGGGAAGAACAATGTGTTGATTGAGTGGTTAAAGGCAAACAAAGAAGGTCCTTCAAGATCCGTGAACTCCAAGCTTCGTTGGTGACCTTCTAGCATCTTGATATAACCTTGGATTAGTTGGATGAAGATCAAAATATGGTGATGGTGTTGGGGAATGTTTCGGCAGAGATAGGGAGAGGAAGAGAGAGTGAGAAGTGTTGGTGGATTAGGAAGGGGGGATGCGGTCCATGTGTAATTTGATGGTAAACTAGATAATTTGTGGAGGTTAGGTATAATGTCTAGTGTTTAGTGCGTGTCTTGCATTATATAATGTGTTAGAGTGTTCGGGAACCCTAACTAGCTCAGAAGAAATGAAACAATGTTTCTAGCATTATTTTAGTGTTCCAGGTAATGTCCGGCTGTTTGGTTAAATACCGGTTCGTTAAAGTGCTAAATTGCACTATTTAGTGTCTTTTAAGTATCCTTTTGTGACACTTCCAATTCCCAACACTTAGGGAAATATTCTGGACCATTTAGTCATGTCTTTGCATGGTAATATTTTGTTACATTGCTGAATTTTTGCTGAATTATATAAAATTCAGCTTTTAAAATGTATTTCGGGTGCTTTTTAGTGTGTATTTTAGCTTCCTGAAAGTCTATATATAAACCCTTGTATGTACTCCTGGGTTTTAATGTATTCTTGTCGTTGGACCTACACCTAGGCTCCAATTCTATTGTCTAACTGCCTTCTGCAGAATTGTCGACACAATGTGTCTTACCGGTGAGTTTACTAGTATTTTTGACGCAACGCTATCATAAAGTAATTCTTGTAGTATAAAAAGTGCATGAATTCACTTGCATGGAAATCAGAAATTTATTTGTCTGGTAAACTAGATCATGCACAGTCATTAAAGCACAGATTACTGTTTATTTAGTGTACGGAATGTACGGAAAAGTGACAGTTGTCACACACTACGCCTAGTCAACGTGGTAATCAGTAGGTATAATCAGTAAGGATTATAACCATCGTGATTATGATCATGTTGCAAAGTTCAATTGAACTTTGATTTGACCAATTGATGGTCAAAACCGAAAGTCAAACTGTTAGTCAAACTATTTGACTTTCAGCTCTAAATGGCTGAAAATAAAGACTAAGCCATGAAAGAACACTTACAAGGCTCTATGGCTGAAAGTTTGAACTATGAGAACTCAGGTAGGTGGCTCCCAATGATGGTTGCCTCCACTTAGAGTCCAAGAAGTGAGAAAAGAATGGATGTGAGCAAGAATGAGGTGAAAATCAAGGCTATTTATAATTGTGGAGGTGTTACAAGATCATTACAAGTGTTTATGTAGTCCCGAAGCAATAAATCTTGGCCATACATGTGTTAAGGACAACTAATATTACTTGGAGAGATGTTAACTTGGAGCCCAAAACAAGAGAAATTGCATAAAAGGCCCTCAAGAACACGCTGGGAGCTGAAAACACACTTTCTGTCGACAGTAGGTTGTCGCGTGGCGCGACAGATGCACAGTTTCAAAATTTACATGTTTGGTCCCTACACACAATAACTTGCATATTTGACGTATTTAACCTCCGATAAGCCATTTTCAAGGCTCTACAAGGATGTCAAAGTATAGGGGACTCAAAATATGCTCGGAAATATCACGGATGTCTGCTCGTTTGGTCGTACGGCCGCGTTTTGCGATTAATTACGACGGAAGTCGTAACGAACGCGAAAACGATCCAAATTAAGCGACGAATGGAATTTTTGCATTCCTATCACTAAAATAAAATATTTTATTGACTACAAAAATTTTTGGATGTCCGGATGTGGTCAGAACGTAAGATATGCGCGTAAATGCAAACTTACGCAGTTTTTGACGCTTTTAGTCCCTGTGATCAAATAAGCGCATTTTCGCATACCGAACCACTAAAATCTTATTTCTACGCTATGTTAAGGTTATTTATGGTATGTTTAGCTTATGATCATATTCCGGAATGTACGTTGCCATACGAAACGGCAGACTTTTGTAGTTTGACGCAAATAGTCCCTGTAGTCGAATAAACATGTTTTTGCCATATCAAACCCTTTAAAACTTATTTCTAAGTTATGTAAAGGTTATTTAAGGTATGTTAAGCTTATTTTTCTGTTCCAGAGTGTTCTTCGCGTTAAACTGATTACGTTTACGCATCAGTTTGCGCATAACTTTCCCGAAAGAGGTTAAAGGTTTGAATTTGAACAAGGATTGATATGTGCAAATATCATAGATAATTACACAATCCAATAAACAAAACACAAGGTTTTATTGCTTACGGAATTGTTCGGGATTGGTTGGTGATAACTGTAGGCACAGTTGTCACAGAGACCATCCATGATCCAAAAGAACAATTAGATGAATTAATTAGGAAGTCGCCTACTAATGATATTTAAGTCTGCTAATCTTAATATTCCAATTAACACATGACAAATTGACTCTAGTTCTATACGTTTCCTTACAAGAATTCAACAAATAACTAACATGAGAGTTAGTGACAAAATTAAATGTTAAGGCAATAAGAACCATGAAAAGTTATCTTCTAATTACGCTTTATGATACCTTACAGATTCTGGAAATTAATCAGAATTTAGTATCAATACTAAAGCTATATTATGACAGTTGTGAGGTTTACATAGTCAACATAAAGTCACACTTACCTTAAACTCTCATATTATTTGTTCTCATTATTTGGATAGAAACATTAATAAGATGAAACTCGATGATACCTTACACTTTTACAAATTTTGTCAGCATGAAAATGAGAATTTGACAAAAGGAAAATGTGACCTGTTAATTTCATCTATTGTAACCGAAATTCATGAGAACTCATGAGATGGTTAATGAGGATGATTTTTTCATCTAATCTCATTCTAAGTGATTTTAAATCATGATGTTAAAATCCATAAAATATTATTTGGCTTAAGAAATAAGTATGGGTCCACTAGAAGTTATTAATTGACATCCCTGGAACTTATTCAAAATGGAATATCCAGACACAAATCATTTATCATTTAAAGACTATCCACTTGTATCTAAATTTGTCTCATATGGCCCACGGTCTTAAAGAAATATGTCATATATATACTTCGTATGATTCCTATTAAATATGTCCCTAAGCTTCTTATGACACCTGGACATTAAGGAAATCAAATAAAGTCTAACATATGTATGATAGGTTCCAATGTCATGTACCTCATTGAATCTTATCTTGTAGCATTTATAGAAATATTAAAGATCAGTGTGAGCATTAAGTGTCTTAATAATAACTTGCAATATTTGCAAGAGGTGGGGGAGTGAAAACTTCATATTACATCAATTTATACCACTTGTGCAAGATACTACTCCATCTCGACACTGTTCCATCAAAACTTGTCTTCTTAAAATCTAATGCTACTCTTACAAAAAGTTTCATTGTTGCTTAATTGTAGGCACACTTAGATTTCTTACCTAAACTAACATAATCCTCAACAAGAGAAACTACAACGACTAACGTCATTAATTTTTTTTCTCTATTAGAATTTGTTGGTCGTTACATATTGACCCTAAGCATGCCGAGTTCCTTAAGACTTCTAAGGTAGGTGGGAGCAGTAAAAGTTTTTCTCATGACTTGCAAGGAATACAAGAGGCGGGGGAAGAGAGTCATTAAATTCTACTCCGAATTTAACTCCTCTTACACCTCTTGTACACCATACTGCACCAACTCTTACACACTTAGAATCCTGAAAATGATAGCAACCGAACCAATAGCTAATCCATAAAACTGAAACTTCTAATAAACCCAATAATCAACTCAGGAGGTCATCTAGGTTTAAAAACATACTAAATCTGATGATTACATTACCTCCTTAACTAATGTTGAAATGCTTTTTTGGAAAAGTTTATTGATCCTATCTCTTATAATTAAGCCATTAGCATCCATCAATCTTCTAAATAGAATAAAACTGTTTTCTAGTAAAACTGATTTTATGTATTCGAATAGCGTTTGGGATTTGATTGAATTACCTAAGAGTGTTCATAACCAAACCAAATCCTAACATAAGCGTTAAGACACTAAGAAGCATGATTGATTGTCAAAGGTTATACTCAGGAAGAGATATATTATCAAAGAATCTTCTTACCTATATTACAAAAGACTTCTTTTAGGATCATTAGTGTTCTAGTAGCTTATAAAAGTATTGAGCTACATTAGATAAACATTAAAACAACTTTCCCTAACAACTGGCTGACATATTACATGTTCATAAAACAACCTGAAAGTTCTAAATTAAGGTTAAAGAACAGTTGTCTATAAGCCGATAAAATCCATGTATGGGTTAATCAAACATTATAATGCGATGAAATCTTAACGCAATTACTTTCATCAAGAACCAAGTGGATTAATGTACCTACCTCAAGATGAGTGGGAGCAACTAAAATAAAGTTGTCTCTAAAATAAAGTATATGCTACATAAGTCAAATCTTTGTTAACACAAACTTTGATATAATCGATCTCAGAGATATCTTTTACGTGTTAGATATCATAACATACGAGATTAACGCAATGGGACATTAGTTTCATTCCATAAGTTTAACTTTAAATGAGTCCTTACATATGCAACAAACAATATTGCTTTCCTTCTGTGGATAATAGGATAAATGAGATTATTTCCTTATGCTTCATTAATTAGAAGTCTTATGTTAGTTCAAGTCTATACTCGTTTAGATATTACTCACATTGAAACACACTAGATATGTCTAGATTAATGTGAAACATCTAATAGAGTATTACGATATCTTTAAAAGAAACGAGAGGCTATAATTTAAAGAAGAAGTGAAACTTAAACCGTTTAATTACTCTAACTTTGTAATATTCAAAGATGAAAAAAATGTGATTTCAGGTATATCCTTATGTCAGCAAACTAAACCTATCTCGTGAAGGAGTCATAATAAACTGATAACAACCACCTAAGTTACAATGACATAATACGTTGCTGATCACAAAGCAATAGTCACTAAATGTTGTTAAAAATTTTATCACTAGACTCGTAAGTTTATTAACTCCATATAAATTATATATTGAAGACCTATTGTGATAAAGTCAGCTACCATTTGTCCTTGAATAGTAACAGTTCGAGAGATGTTGCATTAAATTTTGATACGAAATTAATTATTCGTTTATGAACGGATTAAGGAAACTAAATCTCTGTATCGAATACATTCATAACTATTATGTAAGCGCTTATAATAATGAAGGGTTTATTGATGACTATGTACAACTGCATATTGTACTATGAATGATTAACTATTAATTTTTTTCATCAGTTTGATTTTGTATGTCTCTAAAATATGTTTTGCTGGTATAATTACATATAGACAAATATAAATACAAATCAAACGTTAAAGGGCTTACTTGCGTATTTTGATCTAATTGAGGTTGTAGTATGACTAAGGGGGTCCTGATTCGATTGATAATTCAACGGCTGTATTTCTCTACTACGGTTCTTGGTTTAAAGCTAAAATGAGTATTAACTCCAGATTAGGCTTATCTAATACTCATGATAAATGATTACTCGGCTAAGTGGGAGAATGTAAGATTAAATATATTAGAATGTGATATTTAATCTTTGTAGCCATATAATCATTTATATAATATCTAGAGCAAAATATATTATACCTATTATATAATTAGTTGGTAATTATTGATGGACCAAATTACCCTTATTAACTAATTAGATTTCCTCTTGGGTGTATATATAAGGATATAATTAGAGAGATTAAGTGTTACACAATTATCATAACCATAACATCACTAAATTCGTCCCGTACATCTCTCCCTCCATACGAAATCCTAACCCTAGATTTCGGTATTACCATTAAGAACTTAGACCCTAAGTAGGAACCAAATCATCCTGACAACTATGTCAAACTCCATGGCTGTGTCTCAGACTGGATTCTCTGCTGGCTTGTCTACTGTTACAGGTATTTCTACATGTTTTCCATTATGTTTACACATAACTGATAACACCAAAACCGTAATTTACTCTATAAATAAAACACCTAACAGATGATTTTTCTGTTAATCATAAGTATACCTACTTTAGTTTGCATCTAAGTAACCAAATGAGATATTTCCGTATCGGTGAATTATATTTTAATTTTGTGGAAACCTTAAAGTATCTATAGACCCGAGTCAAACCAAGTTTACAAGTATATGCTAAATTCAATGAGAGCTCAACAATATGGATTCAATACTAACGATGACTAATATTATTTACAATTATTTAACGTTGAGAACCTAATCAAGCCAACCAGGCTAAAAAATACCAAGCTTGACCGATAACAAAGGTTCGATAAGATATGTAAATAAGTCGAGTCGGTATTGAGTTATTCAAGATGGTCGCACTAAGAACTTAAAATTGAGTCGCTCTTAAACAATCTTGAGGCTGAGCTTCATATACCAATGAAAATTAGACTACAAGAATCTGAACCATCCTATTGTTTACATAAATATAACAATGTTTAGGAGTGTACGGTTCCAACTGTGAGAACCGTAGACCCGACGCATGACTTCACCACAACCGAACCGTGTAATGTAATATAAGGTAGTTCGTGGTTTCTGAGTTTGCAACTAATCGGAGTCAATCTGGTAGTTCCAGGTATGAATTGTGGATCTTGAAAATAAAACTGCATGAACTGTTTATATGTTTCACCCTAGCTTTTTAGGAGTCAACGCATTACTTATCCCTTTGTTCTTTACAAGTCGCATAAGAACTGAGCTCCTAAACCCATTACATACCCGAACTGAAGATGTAGTAAAGGGTTCAGTCACGGCTTTTAAAATAATTCATTTTCAATTTTCAGTTCCGTTTCAATTTGTTCCTGGCAGTTTCAACCCTTTTGATCACTCCTAACAATCTTTATTTAGTATAACAAAAAGTTACAAAAAAATATGATCATATATAATAATAACTAGTATTAAGCCTCCCGCGTTACAGTGGGGACGTAAAACCGTGACAAATAGCACCGCTAGCGATCACTAACACTGAAGTTGCGACGTGTTAATGCGGAGAAATTAGACCGAAACATAAAACATAGAAAATAATAACTAAATCGATTTAGGACCTGTGTGTCACGATGAACCTATCAAACGGGAAAAAATAGACGACCATAAAAACGTTGAACCACACACGCATGTTGCGTAATGTTAAGTCGCGAAATTTAAAACGAAGCGTAAAACAAAATGTAAAAACATTGAACCACACATGAATGGTGCGTCGTGTTAACTCGCAAAATTTAGAACAAAACATAAAATGATTTTTTGTGAAATATGAAAAGTATAAGGTATCAAAGTTGAAAGTAAAAACGTTGTTAGGTTAAATTGACAAAGATAAAAAGCTTTGGGGTTAAAAGTAAAAAACAAAAATAGTTTTAGGTTAAAAGTGTAATTATATCATTTTTTTTTTGAAAATCTCCCTAAGCATAGAGTACAACTACTCTATGCATCAACATGTTGATAATATATAATGGTTAAATAATAACAAAACAACTAAATAATATGCTATGTTATATAAAAAATCTCTTTATAAATCTCATTGAACTCTAAACGATCCTAGCTCGAGCTCACACCCCTAGGCTCGATCAAACTTCATTCTAGCAGCTTCGAGATTTTAAGTTTAAGACTATGGGGTGTAGTTCCCTCTTCCCCCAAGTCCACATAGACACCACATCACCTCTCTTCCGCCTCACCAATTTCCCCCAAGAGTGGGGTGTGATCCACCTTTCATCCCCTTCCCCCTTCCATTTTTTTTTTTAATACCAAAAGTCTTAAAAATATAAAAAACTATCATTAATTAAAAATAAAATTACATAGCATAGAAAAAAAGACATAGTTAAAAAACATAATATAAAAAAAGTAAAGCCCGCTTTCACTTTTTCCTAGCCATTTCTTCACGATTTTGTCATTCATTCTTGACAGCAACGCACGGTCTCTTCAAGTATGCTTTCGACGTCGGTTCTCATGAGTCGGAACTCTTCGGCTTCTTGATTTTGTAGATCAATTTCGAGTCGCCTCTTATCAAACTCAAACTTCCCCCTTTCCCTCGCCGTCGCTTCTTCCTTTTCATTCTCTTTCTTTTATACCTCTCTTCTTGCACTCCAATAAAATGGTTCTTTTTTTTTGTAGAATTGTATCAAGTTTAGATGCATCACTCGAGCTCGTTCCCTTTGAACCCGAAGCCTTCTCAACGCATACATTTTTGTGGTTCAGGAGTAAGAGCTTCATCTTGAAGCTCGGGGTCATCGTTTATATTGCTAGCACAACATGCATCTGAACCACTCAAACTATATCTCCCCGACACACTTGTTTTAGATCTTTTAGCTTCTGAAACCTCATTAGGCACCACCTTCCACTTTTCACATTTTCTCAATATTTCATACGGTCTCATGTAATTGTACGGCCCGTGTTTGTTGGTGTATCTCTAACAACCAACGACAAAATAGTTGTATCATCTTCACCACTTTTACGATTGTTCCATGCATGTTGAATATACCTGAAAACAAACCAAATCTTCCATTCATCTCTCTAATTTTTGAACTAACGGAATGGACAAATCGATATGGATCGCGTTGTATCAATTTGAAAAATTCATTACAAACTTGGTTAAAAAAGCATTCACGTTTTCGGTTGTTGGCTACAAATTAAAATTTAAAAATACAAATATTAATACTTTATTTAAAAATAAAAATCTTTAGAAATAAAATAAAAATATTAATACTTTATTTAAAAACAAAATTAAAAAATTACCTAAAATCTGATCACTAGAAGCTTTAACCCAAGCTAGTGTAAGCGCTTCCAACTCGTCCGGAGTCCAAGGAATGCTTTCCACCTCTCCACTTCCCTTTTCTTGATTTTTTAGAGCTTGTTTTCCCCTTCTTAGTCTTCGTGGTTTGGGGTTGCATTTCGGGTATGACATCATCATTCGCGGCTAAAGAAACGAAATCATGCTCGGGTGCAGTTTGAGTCAATGGTTGGAACGACGACATTTGTATGCCTTGTGATTGCATTTGCATAGCATGGTGGTGTTGTTGGTATTGCATTTGCTTAGAGTTTTGAGATTGACTAAAACTACCTAACGTAAATGGCTCCATCAGTGTCGTGTTGTATGTGAATGGGGTTTGGGTCGAGGGAGTAGCGGGTGTGTTGGGAAAGCATGGGGGCGGGTTCGGTCAGCTTGGATCCATGATATTTTTTTTTGTGTGTTGAAAATGGATTTGAGATTAATTTTAAGAATATTGAAAGCGAATTTTGATTTTTAAAGATGAAAATGTGGTATAAATAGGTTTTTTTTTAAATAACTTGTTTTTTTTTTTTTGAAAATCCATAAAGCAACAGTTTAAATAACTTGTTTTTTTTTTTAATCCATAAAGCAATAGTCAAAAGGAAATTGGACGGGGAGGACGGGGATAATTCCCCGCTTGCCATTGGCGAAGCCCCGCCCCCCCCCCCTCCCCCCCAATTTTCGGGAAACGGGGGGGGGGGGGGGGCAACGTATATACCTATACGAAAATACTATTCATAACACTACGCATCGAAAAGTTCGGGGGGTCGGACGCCCCCCGGACATACCTTATCCTGCGCCCCTGCTTGCACCGAAGTAGAGCTATAACCATGGTTGTAAAAATCCCGACTAGGTGCCGATTAATCACCGATTAATCCCCGATTAGTGGCCGATTAATCAAATTAATCCCGATTAATCCCCATAAATTCCGATTAATCCCCGATTAATCCCGATTAATCGCTAGTCCCCACCCCGCCGCCCGACTAGCGACTAGCGATTACTACAACACTGGCTATAACCTCAAAATTTACAAAAAATCCTTTTTTTTCGTTATTTTTTCTTTATCTTTCTAAATCATCAGATCATATACATCGTATTATCTTCTGATACACTATAACCTTAAAATTTACAAACCAGAAAATAGAAAGAACACTCACAACAACAATCAAGGATAGAAGATGTGCATTTCTTTGTCTCATTAATTTTTTTTTAACGGTCAACAAACCCAATTCCGAGCACTCTCGGGCCACCCACTGGACAAACGAAGTACTCCGAGAGTAACCCGAGTCCACCACCAATTCCGGGGAAAACCCGGTAACCCACCCGCCCGTAGGCACGACAGTGAAATTACCGGTAAAACCCGTTTGGCTCAAGGATCCAACCCAGGTTTCCCTGGGTCTCCTATCATTGCCCACCAGTGCCTCACTCTGCACCAAGTGGGAGTCGAACCTGCATCTCTCAAGAGAAATGCAAGCCCTCCACCACTTGATCTAGAGATCATTATATTGGTCCGAATCGGTCTCCAAAACAACGGGTTTTTCCATTACCCGATGAAAGAAGGCTTGTGTTTCTGACACTGCATAACTTTTCTGCTCAAAATGTTGTTTATCTCTTTGACAACAATCTCAAATGCAGTGGTCACGTTGGATGAATCTAAGGCCGAAGTTTCCATGAAAATAAAGCCTCGGACTCAGCCAACATCTTCCCTTCCTCGTTAGAAATCTCCCTCGCATCTTTAAGGTCTGGCTTGTTTCCAACAAGTATCATTCATATCTAAGTGAGCTGCTAAAAAAATAAAAAGGAGTAAATTACAAAAATCATTATCACTTTGGGCTAGGTTATCTATGGATCTCATCTCTATTTTTATGTATTTTGGTTATTTTACTTGGAGCAAGGACCAAAAATGAGAGCAAACACGAGATCCTTGAATAGTTTCGTTGAGGGACAATATTTGTAATTTGGACCAACCGAAGGTGTAACAGCCTCGTGGGATTGTTCATAAATGACCTCGAGTCTAAAATTTTGCTCGCTTAATAAACAAGCCCGAGACTGAGCTTCAATACCGAGTTCAGCTAAGCTCGCGGCTCTATTATTTATTTTAATGATCATTAATATAACAACTTTTATCTAATATACCAAATAGGTTTTACGTTATTAAAATAATTATATATTAAATTAGGATAAAAAAGTTAACTTGATTGTAAATATTATATACGTATAGAAATATAACAATTAAATAAAAATAAGTAATAGATGAGCCGAGCCCAAACTTAAGCTAGAGCTTTGAATAAATAGAGCTGAGATCAAGCTCTAGCTCTACTAAGCTCAACGATCTGAGCACAAGGCTCGTTTACACCCTAAGACCTACTACTAGACCATGGGATTTGAATGTGCATTTTGAAAACAATTACTGAATAATTGGTTTCGTATGAAAGTAATCATCCAAAATAAATTATTTTGAAAAACATTTACTTTGAAGTTCATTTACATGCTTCTCTCTGACCGGGATTTAAGTATAAGTTGAATGAAGTTAGTGTGGTGCATCAAAACCTCAATAAAATAGAAACCTTTGTATCTAAATTTGCAAGAAATTTGGATTTTGTAAAATATAGGAATAAGCACTAAACCATAGTGACCAAAACCGCAATTTACTTATTCTTCTAAGGCTCGAGTTGCGTTATGAAAATATATCTAGTTGGCACTCACAAAATAGATGACGTAACTTGAATATATATAAGCTAAACTAGGTTATAACCCGTGGTACCCACGGGTCGCTGTATTTTAAGGATATTAATACTTCGGTTGACTAAATAAATGATATGTTTATACTTTTGATAGAAAAGATTTCTATTACTTATCATAAACGGACTGTACGGATGAAATTATCATGGCAATCTGAATTTAAATATTAAAAAAAACCAAGTCATCTTACTACAAACGTAAAAAAGGAGATCGATAAGTAATTGTAAGAAATATGGTTTTTGAGTTTTCAATATAAACTGAAAATCTAATACTCTAACACTTCTGCTTGCTGGAGTTTCGTAACCAATAACCTCGAATTCGTTTTAGACCAGTTGAAAAAACAGTCGTCACCTAAGGAAATATGTTCAGCTTGAAGTATATCATGCCATCCAACAACACCGTACCTATAATAGAAAAAATACGAAAAATTTTGTTAGCAATATATACAAATTGGGTAAAAGAGAAGTAATAACTAAGATAATAAATTGATTAACAAACCTCCTTTGACCATCATTATTGTGTGTACGAAGATTCTTCACCCAAGTATTTCCTTTAACAATTTTGATCTTTACTTTAGAAAACTCATTTAAACCACTTATGTCAGTAATTAACTTGGGAAGGATCTACATTTTGTAAGAATAGTAAAAATACGTAAATTTTCTTAAATTAACAACACTAAAAAACAAATAAAATTAATTTAAAACAGGATAGTATAATACCAATTGATGAGTTACTGTCATTGCAAAAAAAAAGATAGTTTGAATCGTCACTAACTTGTCGATAACCTTCATTTCAGTCGTCTTTCTCTAGGGGAATATTGAAGCATTAAGTTTGATTACAAAGTATCCAACTAAGAAGGGAAAATCTCATATCAGTCAAACGGATTGAAAGCTGAAACTTAAAAAAAATATTTATATGCATCAAAACATCTTGAATCGCCTTATGAAGAGTGTTAGATTAGTGTTCATAGGTCGAACCAACCGACCAAATCTGTTTTGACCCTTGTTTAAAAAGTAAAAAAAAAAACGATTAAAAAAGTGTTCACGTACCCGGCCCGTTTAGACCCACATAAAAGATTACCCATTTCAAGTTTTCAACCCCCAACCCAACCCGTCTATTTTACAACATTTGGTATAGTAGAATCTATAGTTGTAAACTTGTAATATAATAAATTTAATAATAAAAAATCAGATTGAAAAGGTGTTCACAAGTTGACCAACTTCCTTGACCCGTTTCGATCAAAAGTAAAATAATACCCATTTTGTATAAAAAATAGTTTTTAACAGGTTGGTAGAGGATTTAGATTAACAGTAGACTGATTAAACCGTATGTTCCCGCATAGAAGTCTCAATAGATAAATAGCCATAAGCCACAACTCACCTCCAAATATAATATGTTCGGCAGAGAAGTCTCCTTGTAGTGGTACTTCTCCCTGAAATTATTCAAAATAAAAAAAAAATACAATAATTAACAAAGTGGATGTTCACTTTGTGGATAAGAAACCATGATACTCTTTAATATTCTGGTCATGTCAATACAAGAGACAAGAATGAAACTCCTACAACGATCGCTCTATTTAGAGAATAATGTTCTATGTGAAAAAAAAAGTCCTTTGTAATTGACTGACTCTCAATTCAATTTAGGGTAAAATTATAATAGTAAAATTCATAATGTATTCTATATAATTGTTAGAGTAAAATGCACGGATAGTCCCTGTGGTTTGGTTAAATTTCACCTTTAGTCCCCAACTTTTCAAAATTACACTCTTAGTCCCTGTGGTTTGACAAGTTGTTACTCGGATAGTCCCCAAAGCGGATGGAGGTTAGTTTTTCTGGTTAAGTGGGTATGAAATGACAAGGACTATCCGAGTAACAACTTGTCAAACCACAGGGACTATCCGAGTAACAACTTGAAACCACAGGGACTATCCGAGTAACCTTCATCCGCTTTAGGGACTATCCATGTAACAACTTGTCAAACCACAGGGACTAAGAGTGTAATTCTAAAAAGTTGGGGACTAAAGGTGAAATTTCACCAAACCACAGGGACTATCCGTGCATTTTACTCTAATTGTTAGGGTAAAATTATAATAGTAAAATCTGAAACCTAATTCTGATTTTTGAACACGTAATCTGAAACCTAACAATCATACCTGTTCAACACGTAATCTGAAACCTAACAATCATACCTGTTCAAAAATCTGAAACCTAACAAGCAAAGTCTCCAAAACTGGTAAATTACTAATTCTGAACCTGTTCTATGCATCTGTTATAAGAACTGCAGGTCCAATGTGAACAAATCACACTTCGATACTTGCTGCAGATATATTGATACAGTTAGTTCACATTTATATCAAATATCATCCAATATCATAGTTCACATTTATATCAAATCAGTTATTTCTATAAGGCGTTCAAAAATCAACCAAAAATGTGAAACCTAACAAGCATACCTGTTCAAAAATCAAGCATACCTGCTGCAATGTGTTCTATACTCAAAAAATAAAGCATACCTGCTGCACTAACAACCACATTCAGACATTGTAACTCACATTCAGACATTGTAACACATTCAGACAGTGTGTTCTAGAATCTGATTAGAACTTATGCACATACAGCAACTATGATCAACCAGTGTCATTTTAGAACTTATGCACATATAACAACTGTGATCAACCAGTGTCATTTTAGAATTTATTCACATGCAAACTATCATTTTAGAATCTGATTAAGCACACTTATGCCCAAATTGTGATCAACCAGTGTATGTTATTTTACAACCTGCAAATGCACATGAAACTGTCATCTACATGAGTGTGTTGCCCACTTATGCCCAAACTGATTAAGCACACTTATGCCTACAACCTGCAAATGCACATGAGTGTGCTGCTAATTTTGATCAAACATAATGTCAACAAGCTTAGTACCAGGGGTGGACCCACCACCAAGCCAAGGTGGGCGGGCGCACCCCCGGGAAAAAAAAAATTATGTAATTTTCCGAAGAAAATCCCGTCCGCACCCCTTGGAATTTTTCGTCCGCACCCCTTGGAAATTTTCGTCCGCACCCCTTGGATTTTTCGTCCGCACCCCTTGGGTAAAAAATATATTATAATTTTTTTTAGTAAATTATGATTTTTTTATAAAAAAAAAACTACCTATATTCATTACCCAATACCCAACATTATACTACTTAAACAGTTAAACCCAAACCAAACTTTTAGCCCAAAAATAAACATTAACAATTAGCCCAATACCCAACAATAAACATTAACATTTAGCCCAAAAACCCCTTCAATAATACTCCCGCCCTTCTGTTTCTTTTCTAATACGACATCCTGCCCAATGCCCAGCGACTTCATCAGCAAGCCAGGCAGCAGCAAAACAGCAGCGACATCATCAAGGTTAGTTTTTTGGTTTTTTTTTTATGATTTTACTTGATGATTTACTGCCATAGATGATTTTTATGATGGTTTTTTTGATGATTTTACGTGATGATTTACTGCCTTAGATGATTTTTTTGATGATTATGTTATTTAGATGATTTTTAGGGGTGATTAAACAATTCTAGGGCTTGATGATTATGTTATTTAGATGATTTTTAGGGGTGATTTTTAGATGATTTTTGGAACGATGAATTTATGGTCATGGATGACCGATGATGGATCAATATGATTGTGATAGGAACCATGAGTACAGACGTTATGGCGCGATTTCTCAAGCGGAAAGTGGATACATCTTCCGAACTAATTGATTTGGATACTCTTCCTTCGGATCGGTATGATCGCAAGCCGATAGAAGAATATAACGTGAATCAACGGGATGAGATTAGAAGGGCATATATACTAAGAGGACCGTATCAACCAAGAGGTATCGAATTCCCACAAACACCGTTTCAAGGTGACGAGTTAAGAAAATTTAAGGAAGAATGGTATGACAAACATGAGTATAAGGGATGGTTAGAGTATAGCTCAAAATCGGATCGTGTGTTTTGCTTATGTTGCTATTTGTTTAGGAGCCACTTTGGAGATGGTAGAGACACATTTGTGAGCGGTGGGTATAACAATTGGAAAAAGGTACATGCGTCACTTAAAAAACATGTTGGTTTAGTTAATAGTCTACACAACAAATGTTTCCAAAAGAGTGCCGATTTAGTTAACGAAAATCAAGCGGTACACACACAATGGGACAATAGGACCCCTAAGGAGAAACGTGAATACCGACTTAGACTTAGTGCTTCTACTTTGCTTGGGAAAAGGTTGTTGAATGGCGGATTGGCGTTTCGTGGACATGATGAATCAAAAGATTCATTAAATAAAGGGAATTTCTTAGAGGTTTTAGAACTCATCGGTGAAATGAATGAAGAGCTTGCTAAAGTTATCTTAGAGAATGCACCCGCGAATAACCAAATGACAAGTCCTAAAATTCAAGCGGACATCAAACATTGTTTTGCTCAAGAGGTAATTAAACAAATTTTAGAAGAACTTGGTGATGATGTTTTTTCTTTATTAGTAGATGAATCATGTGATGTATCAAAAAAGGAACAAATGGCAGTTGTTATTTGTTTTGTTGATAAAGTTGGGATTGTTAAGGAGCGTTTTATTGGGCTTGTTCATGTCAAAGAGAAAAGCGCAATAACACTCAAAACGGCTATTGATGATATATTGGCACGTTATGGGTTAAGTTTGAAAAGGATTAGAGGCCAAGGCTATGACGGGGCAAGTAACATGTCGGGCGAGTTTAACGGCCTAAGGGCTCTAATCTTAAAGGAAAATGTTTCGGCTTTTTATATTCATTGCTTTGCACACCAACTTCAACTAGTTGTTGTGGCGGTGGCTCACAAACACACACCAATTTGGAGAGTTTTTAAACGATAACATGTTTAACAAATGTCTTTTGTGCATCTTCTAAACGACAAGATATGCTTCGTGAAAGCCAAAGAAGACAATTGGAAAAAATGGAAGATGTACTTTGTACCGGAAGTGGGTTGAACCAAGAAATGACGCTTTCAAGGCCCGGGGATACACGTTGGAATTCCCATTACAAGACACTTTCCCGTTTAATTTCTTTATATCCAAACATTATGGAAGTTCTTGGATGGTTAGTAGAAACGGGTCAAACTCTTCTTTGTAATAGACAAGCGGACGGACTTCTAGAGGATATGAAAAAATACGACTTTGTATTTTACATACACTTGATGGAGCATATTCTAAACATCACAGATACGTTGTCCCAATGTCTTCAAAGAAAGGAGCAAGATTTGATGAATGCGGTTAAATTGGCTTCTTCCACCAAAAACCAACTTGAAAAGTTTAGGTTGGAAGGTTTTAATGAGTTCTTGGAGAATGTTAACTCCTTTTGTGACATGTATGAACTTGAGGTGAAAAAATTGGATGATGAATACGTTAACCCAAGGTGGCCAAGAAGAAAGACGAACATCACAAATCGGCATTATTACGAGTATGATTGCTTCAATGCGGTTCTTGATTTGCAAATACAAGAATTTGTGAACCGTTTTAATGAGGTAACATCTGAACTACTTGTTTGTATGAGTTGTTTGAGTCCTTGTGATAATTTTAGTGCATTTGACATTCCAAATATACTAAAGCTAGCCGAGAAGTATCCATATGATTTCAATGAAGAGGAAAAACAAAGGCTTCCGGTTCAACTCGAAAACTACTTTAATTTTGTGAAAAAAGATAAACAATTCGCCAACTTGGATGGTTTGTCAAGTCTTGTAAGGTTAATGGTTTCAACAAATATTCACGTAACTTTTACATTGGTATATCGGTTATTGAAGCTTGTTCTCGTATTACCCGTCGCAACCGCAACCGTTGAAAGATGTTTTTCGGCAATGAAGAATGTGAAGACCGACTTGCGTAATCGGATTGGGGATGAGAATTTAAGTGATAGTTATGTATGTTATATAGAGAAAGACTTGCTTAAGAAAGTAGCTTTAGATGATGTTTTGGATAGATTTCAAAAAATGAAAACCCGTAGGGCGACGTTTTAATTATGTTTGTACAAAGTTTTACGTGTTTGCCAAATATATAAATTTACTTTGATGTTCTTTTGATTTACATGACCCGACCCGATACAACCGATTTTTTTTACTTATGTACCTAGGGGCCTAAAATGTTTAAAAATCTTCCGCACCCCCATGGAAAAATTCCTGGGTCCGCCACTGCTTAGTACTAGGTAAACAAGCTAACAACATACCCAAAACCAAGCTAACAACATACCCAAAAGCTTTTAGACAAAAGCTAAATAAGTTAAGTTAGGTTAACCTACATATTACACAAAAGGTTCGATTAAGTTAAGTTAACCTATATATTACACAAAAGCTAAATAACTACTAGAGTAAACATCTGTTGGTGCACTACATCTGTCGACTTCGTCTTGTATCGAGTCTTAGATTAGATAGAATAAGATCAGGGCTCGTATAACGAGAAAATGTAATAGAGTTAGTGAGATTTCGCTTGAACATAGTTTAAGTTGAAGGTTTCGCTTGAAGCAGCTCAAGCGAAATCAACATGTTTAGATTTCGCTTGAGATCATTCCAAGCGAAATCCTGATGTCTATATATAGGAGGTCATGGTCAAGCGAAATAGAAGGGATCATTTGTGTAATTCCATACCGAGGTGCTGCCGGTGTGAGAACTGATTGTAATTGCTTTCATATCAATACAAATCAGTGTTAAATTGAAGATTCAGCTGTTTATAGATCAAATACTTGTTTTCCGCACCTGTATTTGATGGAATTCCTCTGAACCGACTCGTTCGGATCCACAAACCGATCCTACAATTGGTATCAGAGCTCAGGAGGAGGAGTTCTGCAAAATTCAGCCGAATTCGATCAAAATCTCTTATTTCTACACCTTCTTTCATCAGTTCAGAAATTTTTCACGGTCAAAAACTGTTCAATTTTTCACAGATTGTTTAAAAATACAAGATAACAAACCCTTGAAAGTTTCACAGCAAAATTCGACTTAAAAGTGATCAAAATCGATCTTCGAATGGATTTCGCTTGAAGAACAAAGCTTCATTGGACAATTTCGCTTGAAATTTCAAGCGAGACTTTACATTTCGCTTCAAACAGATTCAAGGATTTCGCTTCAAGTCTTTCGCTTCAGAAAAGTTGTTTCAGAACGTTTTCGCTTGAACGATTTCGCTTCAAGCTTCAGGATTTCGCTTCAGAAAGTTGTCACTTGAAAGTTCCGCTTGAACCATTTCGCTTCAAGGATTTCGCTTCAACCAGTTTGACAATTTCGCTTCAAAGAGTGTTCACTTGACCAGTTCGCTTGAAAGATACAAAGTGACCAGTTCGCTTGAAAGAATCTGTTATTGAGTAACGTGTTAAGTCAGTATGGATTCCGGGTTCTATAATGCGTTTGCAACACCGTCATCACCAGCTGCGATTGCTCAAGCCATGAATCTTGAAAACGAGACGGGAACGACTCAGAAACCCCCGAAACTAATGAGTAATGAAGAATACTACGGGTGGAAATATCGCTTTGAAAACTGGGTTCAGGCAAATCATCTCAGATCATGGGAGTGCATATTGAAAAAGTACACGTTGCCTGAAACTGAATTACATGTTAAAAAAGAGATATCCGAGTTTACTGATCAAGAACGAGCAATGTATAGAGCCGAGAAAATGATGATTAGTTTGTTGCAGCAAGCAATAAAGGAAGATATATTCATCCTGTTACAGCACGACAAAACTGCTAAGTCAATTTGGGATGCGCTAAAGGTCAAGTTCGAGGGAAGCGAAAACATGATCAAAAGCAAGAAAGCGTTACTAAAGAAAGAATTTGATTTGTTTTGTAGTTTGCCGGGAGAGGATACTAAAAAGCTAATTGAGAGATACTGTCATTTGGTGCGATCTTTATCTATGTTGGGTGTTGAAAAAGGTCGTGAGGAGTGGGTGGATAAATTGGCGGACGCGTTACCTCAAAAGGAGTGGGGAACGTATTTGATGATCTTGAAGAATACTGGTGTGTATGATGGATTAACAATCTCACAGTTTATAGAGAAAATTGAAAGTCAGGATTTGGAGCAACAGAAAATAGCTAGGATGAACAGTCCGAGTGGTCAATAGGATATTAAAATGTACTACAAAGGTAGTATTCCAGTTTCAGAATCTGAGAGAAGTCCGAAAATTCAAACTGCTTTCAGTGTTGGTGATTCATCTGAGAAAACTGATCAGGGTTTGAACAAGAATAGCAGCGGGTTTTCATCATTTCCGAGTGTGAATCCGAAAGAGACTAACACGAGTTTTCAGTCTCAGAGTACAAAAACAAGAAATGGATACATGATTCAATGCAACATAGCTCTCAATCTTCCAGAAGGTCAAAGTTTTTCTGAAGACACTGCTAAAGACCATATGGCACTTCTGGGTTCAGTTCTGTTATCCTACGAAGGTTTTGTTGCTGGTCGAATCGGAAATCCTATGCTTACCAAAGAGGATTACGATCAGATAGACGCTGAAGAGATGGAACTTATGGATATAAAATGGTGTCTCGCAAGTGTTCTTCGACGAGCTGAGAAATTCAAAACAATTACCGGGAGAAATGACTTTCTTGATGCTTGTGTATCTACTTTAGGTTTTGATAAATCTAAAGTTACTTGTTTTAGATGCAGGGAAAAAGGCCATTTCAAGCGGGAGTGCAAGAACAGGGAAGCTAGTGGTGCTCAGAATCCGTTTGGAAAAGATGATTACTACCGGAAAGCCATTTATCAGCAAGTTGGTCAATCACAAGATTCACAGACAGCTCATGGTAGAAAGATTGAGGATTCCAAGAGAGCGTGTGCGGTAGATTTCAATTGGAAAAATTACATATCTTCTGATAGGAAAGCATGCATAGTTGATCAAGATGATGAGAGATTACCTGAAGGCTTCAGCTGGGATATGTTTGTTGATGAAAAGGGTGATTTCAAAGCTTTCATTGCCAAGATCATCCGAGAGCCAGATTTGTTTGCTACTTGGATGAGATCTATTGGAGAGAATGTGAAAAGTGAAGATGAAAAGTCTGTGTCAACAGATGAAGAGTCAGATAGTACTGATAAACTTTCAGAAAGATCTGGAGAAATTTCAGAAAATGCGGATGAAAGTCTACAAAGTTCTGATGAGAGTGTTCAAAATGTTGTTATTTCAGAAAAAGAAGTTGTATTTGATCAAACACCGTTTGATTCTGGTGTATCAGATGCTGATTCTGGAAAATCTGTAGAGTTTGATCAAACATTAGTTGATAGTAGCAGTGACGATGAGGAAGAGAAACATATTAATGTTGCTAAAACTCATCTTTCTCCTGAAAGTTTTCATTTCTATTTTGCAGATCGAATGGAGAAACTAAAGGAGAAACGAGCTGCTAAAGAACAACAACTAAAGAAATCTGAAGATGGTATTCATAAAGACAATGTTGAAAGTGTTGCTGAAAAAACTACTGAAGCTGAGAAGGTGAAAGAAGAAGAAAAAGTGATTGAAGTGATAAAGACAATTGAAGTTGATAAGATTGTTGAAGTCGTCAAGCCTTGCGAGAAGTGTTTAGAAGTATGCAAGGAATGTGTTGCGAAAGACGACATTATTGCTGAGTATGAGAAGAAGAAGGAGCAGTTACTGTTCAATCTTAACTATGTGAAAGAATCTTATGATATCTTGAACAAAACAGTAACTGGTCTTCAAAAGACAAACTCAGAACGAGAACAAGCACTGACAATGATGAATGCAACATTGATGACGAAGCAAAAAGCTATTAACTTCTACATCGAAGAAAGTGCTAAATGGAAGCAAGAGTTGGAGACAGAAAAAATTGAGAATGAAAGAATTAGACGTTTATTACAAAGTTATTCTAGTTCTGATTATCTCATTGATCGTATTTACCCAACTGTTGCAGGTATGGAAGCTTTTCAAGACGATAAGCCAAAGAAGGAAAAGAAAGATAGTGGTAAGAAACCGACTGTTAGCTATAACAAGTGTCCGCCTCCAATTTGGGAAGGGTATTCTCCTAGAAAACCGAACGAGGAGCAACTTGAAAAAGCAGTCAATATAAAGCTAAAAACCGACACAACTGACGTTTTACCAGATAACATTGATGTCACATTTACCTCATCCGATACTGATCATGAGTCTGAGTTAATCAAAAAGGTGGTTGATCAGGTGTTGGATACTGAGGAGGAGTCTGAGTCAAAGTCTGAGTTTGGGTGTTCAAGTTCGTCTGTCAAAAGTTCGAGTTCGTCGGTCAACAGTTCACAGTCGTCGGTTAAACGGTCTTATAGTAAAGAATTTTTGTTATCGAAAGCAAATTTGGATGATGAAACATTTGAAGTTGCATACACTTTAAATGATTCGGACAAATTATACTCTGACAAAGAGTTTCCAATAAGAAGTGTTCGTTTTGACATGATCAAAAAGGTTTTCAAAATGACAGAAATTAATATTTCTGAAATAAAAGATTTAAATCTTACTGAAAAACCTAAAAAATACACTTCAAGAGTTCAACAACGTCTAAACAAGAAAAAGGGTTACAATTCGGGTTCTGGTTTTCAAAAGAAACCTAACCAAAATCGTAGATACAAAAAGAAAGGTCTTGGTTTTGTTCCACCAGAAAATTATAAAAATGATAAAAATTCTAAAACAAAAACAGAATTTGTATCAGGTGGACTTGCAGAAGAGGAACAGAAGAAACCATTCTGGAGACAGTCAAATCAAGAATTTCTTGCTGAAAAGAAAAAGAATGGAACTGAAGTGTTTTATCAAAGAGAGAATCGTACCTGTTACAAATGCAATGAAGCTGGTCATATTGCATGGAACTGTCCGAAAAATGCTAAGACAAAACAGGGAGTTTCTAGGAAACTGAAAGAAATAGTTGTTGATATTGAACCACTAACTGAAAAATTTAAAATTTTTGAAAACTCAACTTATGAGGTTGGTGAGTGTTCTAAAAAGAATTTTTATAAAAAGAAAGAAAATGACAACCAAGTGTGGGTTGTTAAGAAAGTTGATGTGAATGTCGGCGATGAATCTGGTTCCACAAAGACAGAAGAGCCACAGGTTGAGAAGAAGATTTCAGTGAATGATGAGGAATTTCCATCACTGAAATTTGAAGAAGTTAAACAGAAAGTTGGTAAGGTTGATATCTCGAATCAGTTTTACACAGAGAAAACTAAGTTTGATGTCGAGAAAACATTCAATGGAAGTGTTAAGAAAATTTTTGGGAAAATGTTGAATGGGAAAGTTAAGGGGGTTAAAGAATTTTATGCAAATAAAAAGGCAACTTACAACCCTACTGTGCAAGAACTGAAAGCCATCAAGTCGGAGAAGACTTGGATGGAAGTTTGTTTTCCATAATAGTCTCAGGACTTTGCCGGAGATCCCAAGTGTGTAATCATGGATCAGGAATCGGCATCATTCTTGTTAAGATAGATTTTGTGAAAGATTTTTAAATGTGTTTAAATTTTACAGGATAAGTGTGACTTGCCGGAGCTTCCAGGTTGGTAAGTGCGAAGCAGGAATCGGCATTCTGATTGGTAAAATGGTGATGTAGACGTAATATTCTTACAAGTGATATTGTGTTCTACATGTGGTAATTTTTACAATTGATATAGATGGTGCATACTTGCAAGTGGTAAATCAAGGACATTAATTTGTACTTGATCTGCTACAAGTGGTTAAGAATAGACAATGTGATGAACCACACCCCGAATCTACAAATGATTATATCATAAAAACTTATTTTTTGAAAAAATCATTTTGATTAAAACAAACTTAAGTGTTTTGAAATCTAAATGAGAAAATAGTTTTGTGATAAGGGGAAGTTCTGATTGTTTATGTCGAGTGAATGGCGATTTGATGCGATTCGATATCAGTTGTCACTTTATTGTATAGTTTATTTTCAAATTTCCTAAAATGTGTTTGCATTTTAGGGGGAGTAATTTTTTTTAGAAAATCCAAAAACATTTGAAAATTTGAAAAAGACAAAAACATGATAAAATTTCAAAAATGAGTTTTTGTTGCATATAGAGGAAATGATAGTACATCAGTGGACTATCACAACATGCTAAAGAAATATAAAGAAAAAATGTGATAAACAATCTTACTGTGGATATGTCAGTAGGTTTTTGCACATTTAGTAGATTGTGACGAGATATAAACCTAAATTTCAAACTTGCTTGTTCTGTGGGTTAACACAAACTTGGATATATAGGTAACCCCTGAAATCTTGTTTGAAAGGTCCCTTATTCTGAGATACTAGGTCTTTATGCTCAGTGATATCTGGGGTATTATCCTGGGACTTCTGATTTTGCGGAAGCAATGGCCTAGTCCCCGGAGAATACTTTCTGCTTGCTTGAAAAATAGCACCACCCTCAGCTAAAAAATGATGAAACATTGAATAATGCTAATCATGGCTGTTGTAATTCAAAAGATCCTCTAAAGGGGACACACATAAAAGTCAACTAGGCTCTCTGCTGAACGGAAGTTCTGACCTGAGCTATCACAGTTGCATAATTTATTCCCCTGACAGATATCATCTGTGGTATACTCACCTGTAAGACTGAATATTGGGATCTGGATACGGGAGTATATTCAAGTAGTGGGACACACGAATAAGTTCAAGAGCTTAAAACATTAATATCGTATCTCGGATCAATTGAATTTTGTGTGAAAATTTAAATGGACAAACATACTGACAATCTAGGTAAATTGTTTAGAACTTAATATGAAATGAAGCTTAACGGTGTTAGTGATCTGTCTCAGAAACTGATATGATCCTCTTGCACAAACTCACAAAAATAGTGTTTGTAAATATTTCTGTATTGCATTCCTTTACAATCAAAAATTACAAAAAGATTTTAGTGTGTTTTAGCATAAATTTTTGAAAAAGTCAAAAAGATTTTCGACAACTGATATTGGAAAGCTGATTGTCAAAGTTTCAAGTGCTAAACATGATGACTTGGTTGTGAGGGGGAGTATGTCTTAATCAGCAAATTTGTTTTTGACAATCAACAAGTGGTTCATCATAAAGAAAGTAGTTAGAGGGAGAGTTGTTGTTGGTGCACATGTTTTTCAAAGAGAATTAGTGTTGGTGCGCTTAATTTGTTAAAGTCATAAAACTTATTTCTGGGTTAAGAATGTGCAGGAAGTGCTAGGTTTCAGATTCTGAAGACAAAGAAAGCCAGACTAAGATCCTAAAACAGATGTTGCTGAAGATCAAATGAATGCCAGCAAATTGTGAGGGGGAGTCTGATAGAGCTAGTGATTCTGGAGAAGTTGATAGAGAGAGAAAAGCCCAGAGACTGATCAAGACTGAAGATATGAAGACACAGCATTGTTGTGACTCGATAGTCGACTCGTCAACATCTGAGGGGGAGTCTGTTGGTGCACTACATCTGTCGACTTCGTCTTGTATCGAGTCTTAGATTAGATAGAATAAGATCAGGGCTCGTATAACGAGAAAATGTAATAGAGTTAGTGAGATTTCGCTTGAACATAGTTTAAGTTGAAGGTTTCGCTTGAAGCAGCTCAAGCGAAATCAACATGTTTAGATTTCGCTTGAGATCATTCCAAGCGAAATCCTGATGTCTATATATAGGAGGTCATGGTCAAGCGAAATAGAAGGGATCATTTGTGTAATTCCATACCGAGGTGCTGCCGGTGTGAGAACTGATTGTAATTGCTTTCATATCAATACAAATCAGTGTTAAATTGAAGATTCAGCTGTTTATAGATCAAATACTTGTTTTCCGCACCTGTATTTGATGGAATTCCTCTGAACCGACTCGTTCGGATCCACAAACCGATCCTACAACATCCATCCGCTCAACTCTCCGGTGGTGGATGGAAGTTGAGGACAGGCCTCCCAAACACAGAGACCACCAGGTGGACCACCAAAGATGAGCTTGATAAGCTCATCGTCAGGTCAATTGTAAAAAAACCAACAGTGAACCAAATCAGACCCTAAACCCTGTTTATAACATGATAATGACTAAATCTGACCCTGATTAACTAACATTGGCCGATTATACCTTTGGTGTGGCGGATTAGATAGCGGATTAGCCAACAAAAGACCGGCATTTACGCTGATATGAAGATAGCGGCAGTGGTTGTTGTGACCGGAAGAGAAGAATGATCGAGGAGAAGAATGATCGGACGAGTTGATGTCGCCGGAGAGACATTGATCGCTGCCGGAGAGACACTGATCGCCGCCGGAGAAGCCTGTCGCCGGAGAAGGAGGTTGAAGGACGATGGTGGGAAGGTGGGGGGTAATTATGCTTTGGTATGTTACTTATAGGGGGTGTTGTATCAAAGAAGCTTGACATTAGTAGCAAACTGACAATTTTACCCTTTGACCATCAGGTTATAATGTTGACTGTTAAGTCACTTTGACGCCGGGGGGTAAACATGCGACATAAGAGCAAACAGTGAGGGTTAAAATTGCAATTATTTCATAGGGGGGGTAGACATGCCAATGACCCCTAACCTCATGGGGTAAAATTGTAGTTTACTCTATATTCTATATAATTGTTAGTTTGTATGTTTGTAAAAATTTGTTGGAGGGGAAAAATCCACTAAAAAGTGGGTTTTGTCTAAGTAGTATAAGAAGGATTGTGATGATAACATGTGACACTGCTTATAAGTAGGAAGAAATGACATTTTGGCACTAAAACGTTTTGTTCCTTATAAGAATAAGTGTGAAGATAACATGTGTCACATCTTTTGTTTTCTTAGAAATACAACAAAAAAATCCAGTACAAAAAAAATCTAGCACAAAAAATTAAGTACAAAAAACTATAGTACAAAAAAATATAACACAAAAAAGGTAGTACAAAAAATCTAACACAAAACAATCAAGCACAAAAAAAACTAATACAAAAAATCCAGCAAAAAAAATTCAAAAAAAAAATATAAGACAAAAAATCCAGCGCAAAAATGTTGTGCAAATATCCAACACTAAAAAATGTCATCTAACATACAAATACAACACATTTTTTTTTGGGTTTTATAATTCTCATAATTTATATAGCAATAGGGTACTCAAATTAAAGATAAAAATACGCTCGATTTTATGGTGAGATTTTATCAAAAAATAATGTCGTATAGAAAGTTATGAACGTTTAAAAAATGAGTGTGGAATATGCATGTGTCTTGCCTATGGAGAGAGAAAATCAATAAATATGAATTTTCAAATATATCCTTACTTTCCTCTTTTTCCTACATTTTCATTTTAACCATTAATTTGAAAAATGAAAGATTAAGATTCTTTCTTATACTATTTAGGCAAAATAAAATTTTTATTTAATTTTATCATATCTATTGGAGTTAAATGCTTGGTTGGTCCCTGAGGTTTGCGAAAATTGCAGACTTGGTCCCAGTGGTTCACTAATTACACGCGTGGTCCTAGTAAGTGTAAAAAATGCACTCGGGTGGTCCTTGACACTAACCTAAGTTAAATATCTCAGTTAAGTGTGTGTGAAATGTCTGTTTTACCCCTAAGAATAAAAAAAAATAGAAATAAGGCACCCTTCTTCTTCCCCACTCCACCCTTTAAAACCACCCACCACCACCAACTCCCCAAACCGATCACCCCACTCTCTGGGTTCCCTTTCTCTCTCGTGTTCACAGCAAGAAGCACGGCCGGTCACCGGTGAAACACCGGCGACGGCTGCCGGCGGCGAGTCCGCTTACAGGCGACACACAAACACCCTTAGCCCTTCCTTCTCCGACAAACACCCGTTTGTTCTTCCTGTGCATCTGAATCTGTGCATCTGAATCAACGATCACCTTTCTCTTCATCTGCTTCTTCTCGATTTACAACTGTTTGTTCTTCCTGTGCATCTGAATCAACGATCTGTTCAACAGATCGTCACAGATTTCATACTTTACTCAAAAAGGTTGAATCGAATCATGTTGTTTTAGTATGTGATTGCAGACGACCTGTGTTCGGACTCGTGGATCTTGTTTTCTTTCTTAGTCATGAAGATGTGGTTTACCAGAAACATCTTCGAAATCCGGTTGAATTCGGAATACACATCGGTTTCGTTAACGTGTTCGTGTGATGCATCTGGTTGCTTGTTGAGAGTGAAATTCAGGTTAGGATTTGTATAATTTAGGTTAGGATTTGTATAATTCAGGTTAGGATTGTGAGAGTGGGGTTGGGGTTTTTTTTTCTGGATTTCTTGTGACCGGATTCATGTCGGAATTACGCCGGAGTTACGTCTTCATGGCTCCGTTGATGGTGAGGGTTAAATTGGGGATGGGTTGTGCTGATGAAGATATTGAAGACAAGGATGTGGGCCCCACTTGATTAATTAAATAATAAAAAGATATAGATTTTTCAGCGAAACTTGCAAAACACAGTGAGTATCGAAGGATTCCAGCGAGATAACGTTCTTCAGCGAAACTTGCAGACGTGAACACATAGAAAAGCACATGGGTATGTCTTTTTTTAGGGTTTCTCCATAGAAAAGCAGAGAAATAATGGAGAAGATGATGTGCGTGATTATAAAGATGATGCAGATTATAAAGAGAGTTAATAAGCAAGGGTATTTTGGTCATTTAACACGGACTTAACTGGGAAATTTAACTTCAGTTAGGGCTGGGGACCAAGCGAGTGCACTTTTGACAAGTTCCGGGACCACGAGTGTAATTAGTAAAGCATTGGGACCAAATGTGCAATTTTTGCAAACCACAGAGACCAACCAAGCATTTAACTCTATCTATTGTAAATTCACTACACAAAAAGGCCGTGAAAAAAATATGATAACATAACTAGGGATAGGCTAAAGTAAAAATTAATTTAAAATACAAATTATGCCTGTCCCAAAAAATGGACACAAATCCAATCACACGCTAGTGGTCGAAAAGGTGGCTGCAACACATTCTTGTCACAAATTTTGACAAATTCTTTGGTTTCTAAAATCTGTATAAAATTTGTTTTAGTGGTAGTGCGTTGTTCGTTATACCGTGTCCATAAAGTTTTGATCATACATTTTTATACGACTATTGTTTTGATATTTACAGTAATAATGTCGAATCATGGATCAACCGTAGAGAGTATTGTTTCAAGATTATTCACTACATGTCTTTTATTCATACACCTCATCTTATACGAGAGATCAAGATCTAATGCTTTAAACGAAAAAAAAATTGTAATGTTTATCACTAAGCATTCCACATTCGTGTACCTAAATGGTGATCAATATCAAAGTTTGTAAAAAGTGTTAAGGCGATTACTACATACATTATTGAAAAGAAAAGGTGATCACGGCCATATTAGTGAGAAGATTGCTTAGGCGTCCACTACCATGTTCGTGAGACATTAAAGCGGTGATCAACTGATCATTACCATCATCGTAAGATATTGTAATGGTAATCTCTACCGGGTGTTAAGAGAGAAGATATGGTTATATCTCTTTAACTACAAACTTTGTAATTATTTTAATTATTTAGTTAGGCCATGCGTAATGGACATTATAGAATTGTGAAAAGGTTTGATGACGCCCCAGATAAGAAAATATCCGAGTAATCAGAAAATATATTTAAAAATACATAAAAGAATATATGAGATATATATCAAATAAAATATATAAGATCTTTATCAAAGTATAAACATTAATTTGATCTTCTTCTATGTCGTGATTGACTCTTCAATGGTAGCAATAACCTTGTGGGTAGTAACCCTTCATTGTTGGGAACTTGTCGTTGATAACAAGTCATCCATATCAAACTGACTTAACAGTTGGTATTTCCAAACAATCTCCCATGGACTAATACTAAGTCAAATCAATTGTATCTACTATGCAACCATAGATTTTTAAAGAATTCTTATAAAACTTTTGTCAAATCGACAAGTTTAATTTCATCTATGTCCACATACCCTTGTACAAATCAAGGGTTTTCTCACAAGTTGAGTTTTAAGTCGTTCAACTTGAAAGCTATGATGTTCAACACAAGACTATTATGGAAAAATACCTAACACCACCTTACCCTTTCTTAGAGACCCATCTAAGTAACTTAGGAGGGGACTTCATTTAAGACCCCAAACCCGAGAGTGTAAGATTATTAAAGACTGAATGATTATTATTGAATGAGTAGGTTACAATATATAGGGATTATGAGTAACCCTAGAAACCGAACCAAGCTCGTGGGCCCATAGTCTAATACTCCCCTGCAGTCGTAGTGTATGGAACTAGAAGCTTAGACTAAAAACAAAAAAACAATAATAAACCCTAAAAACTGTCTTCGATTTTGGTCAAAATTCCATAATCTTGCAATCTTCAATCCATAATCTTCGATACATGGTTTTGAATGATCTCGTAATCCAATAAGAGACAACCAATATGGCAGTGCAGCGGAGGCTGGTAGCGGCGCGGCGGCGGATCGTAATCCTGCAGGCGGCGCGCCGAATACCGTAGTCTAATGAGCGGCGGCGGCACGGCGACATGGGGCGGCTTGACGGAGATGCGAAATCAACAGGATGAGCCGTAGCATCATCTGTGTGGTAAGAGACCGTAAGAAGACAAGTGAATCTAGAACCGAAGACGAAGCTTTATTTGAACACAAAACCGAAGACAAGTGTATCTACACTCCCCCCTCAAGTTTGTATTTAAATAAAATTAACCCTTATATTTTCTATTTTTTTTAAATGCATTAGGTAACATCCCAATTTTTTTTACAGATTTATCTATATCCCATAATTTGAATATCTAGTATTTGAGATATATATATGTGTTATACAATGATTCCATCAAACGAATTCTACACTGATTAAAAGAAGAAGATTAAGACAGACCCTTAAAGCCTACACGAGTTTTCTTAAATGATATCTTCTAGATTTTTTTGCATAAATAAGTGCTTTAGAAAAAAAAGAGTGTCTTTAGGTGATCCTTGATTTTTGTTTCAAATCTAGGTAGGTCACCATTTGAAACAACGACCTTCAACTCAAATTCTGTCAAAATTCTGCAAAAGCTGCAAACCCATAGAAGATCGCTGTTTGAAACAGCAATGTTATAGAAGATCGCTGTTTGAAACAGCAACCTTAAGGTTGCTGTTTCAAACCACCAACTCATACAAGATCGCTGAATGGGAGTGCCACCTTATAAAAGATTGCTGTTTCATATCAACACCTTATAAAAGGTCGCTGTTTCATCCCAAGACCTTATAAAAGGTCGCTGTTTCATCCCACAATTAAGGCTAATGCGGCTGATCAGTATATTTCATCTCAATTTCTAATTTTTGTTTGTTTTTTCTTTAAGAACTTATTGTCTAACAGAAAACAAAATTGTAAATTAAATTATATATAGACGATTAACTTTATTATTTTATATATACAATATAAGAGAAAGGTTAACATACAAAAAGGCTTATCGTACATTATGTAGGCGACGCGCGCAACCGTCGGATCATTGCCCTAATCACGTATAAGACACAAAATAACGCATGGGATCCATTTTTTGGTGATAATCACGCATTGGGGGTGATAATCACGCATGAGTATGTTAATCACGCACGTTATACTGGCAAAAAAAATAATCACGCACGTTATAGTTATTGTCGCGTACGATAATGTATGATAAGCGGTTTTGTACATTATACTTATTCTACAATATAAAATACGATTAACTTTATTATTTTATATATACAATATAGAATATTTGATAATCTGTTTAGTCAATCGATTTATTTTTAGAAAACAATAATGGATCTTGAATAAACTTTTAGCAACTCAATTTATGAACACGTTTTTAAGGTTAACACATAGAAAAAAAAAAGATTTTTTTGCATAAATAAGTGGTTTAGAAAAAAAAAGAGTGTCTTTAGGTTATCCCTGATTTTTGTTTCAAATCTAGGTAGGTCACCATTTGAAACAACGACCTTCAACTCAAATTCTGTCAAAATCTGCAAAAGCTGCAAGGCCATAGAAGATCGCATTAGCCTTAGTCCACGCTTGAACATGCTGCCATAAAAATAATATATCTATATTATTTTATAGGTGAAACAACGACCTTTTATAAGGTCTTGGGATGAAACAGCGACCTTTTATAAGGTGTTGATATCAAACCGCAATATTTTATAAGGTGGCACTCCCATTCAGCGATCTTGTATGAGTTGGTGGTTTGAAACAACGACCTTCTTAAGGTTGCTGTTTCAAACAACGATCTTCTATAACACTGTTGTTTCAAACAGCGATCTTCTATAGCCTTGCAGCTTTTGCAGAATTTTGACAGAATTTGAGTTGAAGGTCGCTGTTTCAAATAGTGACCTACCTAGAGTTGCAACAAAAATCCCAGATCACCTAAACACACTCTTTTTTTCTCTAAACCACTTATTTATGCAAAAAATTCTATCTTCCATCAGTTAAGTTGTTAATATAATCAATATTATAAGTATGTATGTCTAGCACCAGTCAATCTCACCCCATTTAACTTATGTATATCCCCGCCCCACCCATCACAATCCATATTGTCATCTTTCAATCATGTGTGCAGACTCAATCAAAACCCAATCCCACCCAGCCCCTTGCCTCTTTTTTGTTTACAACTTCCTCATAAATAGGATCCTGCTCAGTTGCTGGTGGCGTTTGTGGTGAAATTAAGCGTTTCTTGATATAGAAGATGAATTAAGATCAGAGTCCAATTTAGGGTTTATTTCTCGACACACAATATAAGTTTTGAAGAGATCCAAGCGGGTCGCCCATTTAATTCTCAACGTGGGGCTATACGGGCACGAAGTAAGAAGACCCGACCCAAGGTAGTTGCAGATTTTGGGTGTATAAATCTAGAGTTAAAGAGATTATTGGTTGTGAATAATCACCGTAAAAAATGCGATGAATGTTTTTCTATAGAGGTGAAGTTTTAAAAGTTATAGATTTTTTTTTTTGAAAAAGGGGGTATGAAAATTAAAAAAGAGCATGACATGTTAACTAACATTGTAAACCACTCACTTCTTGTGTTAAAGGACATTAAATCGATTATTCTTTTCTTTTTTAGACAAAAAAACCACTAAAATCTAGGGTTAGATAAAGTTAATGGTATTTAACCATTTTCTTGAAATGAGACAAAGTAAAATGAGAAAAAAAAATTGATGTGATACTTAGGTGGAGTTAAGATAGGCTAAAGTATAACCAAATACCTTAGCCAACTCTTTGTTTTTTATCAGATGAGTGTTTGGGAAACTAATGAATTACATCAATTTTGTTGGATATATTAACATACCGTTTCATGCAACCATTTTCTAGAACCTGACTTTTTATTTAATTATTTTATAATTTACCTTTTAACTTAGTATTTAAACGTGTAAATTTATATATTAAGTTAAACGCATTTTTACATAAACAAATCTTTAAATGTTAGGTTAAATTAGAAAAAAAGAGTTCTAAATATTAATTGTATTTAAAAGTTCGTTACATCAAAAAGTTCTTCGTTACATCAAAAGTATTAAAGTTTAATACAGTTTGGGTAAAAGCTCGACTAAATATTTGATCCTTGGTTCATATTATTACGTCTTTCTAGCATGGGTATAAGCTCGACTCTCAATTTTGTTTACGTAAGCTTATAAAATAGGAGGGTAATAGTTGTGGAAGTTGCTCAAGTATATAAGATTTTTATTAAATTTAACATACGTTGTGTTATTAACATCAATGTCTTTAAAGTTATTCCCGAAGTTTAACAATGTTTACATAAAGTATATCAACACCTCATAAATGGTTGATCTCATTTTTTTATAAAAAATATCGCCCTATATGTTATTAGATACTTTTTTTATTTAATTACGAAACAAATGAATGTGGGTACCTTTTTTATTTAATTATGAAACAAATGACTAAAGATAGCATAGCATGTATTATTGTCACGTGTCACCTATAACTCCATGTTGCCTTCATCACAACTGTATATTTATGTCAATTGTTGGCCATACATGGTACTTATCTCATATCAATTGTTGTTCTACTATACAGGCTTCTTGAACTTGAGATAGTGAAATATAAATTATACACATTTTTAGCATTCTTTGAAGTATGTTGTTTGGATGCATGCTTACGTGGAATATTTAGATCAAAAGGCACGATCATTGATAGATATTTATTTGAAGATATTATCGTGGCTATAGGGTATGGTCATGACCCTCATGATCACCATGACCCTCCACATCAGCGCCATATCACCTACTTCTAATCCATCATTCAAAACCACTATCCTAAGGGTGTGGTCATGACTCAAACCACTATTATATTACTTTAATTCATTTTTGTAAAAAGGAAATAAAATATTAAATAAGGAAAGGAGGTCCATGGTTGTCATGGTTTAATCCATGGGAATCATGGTGGATGAGACAAGGGGGTGGTGTAGCAATCCATTAATGATCCTACATGGCTATTAATGACCCAACCATGCCCCTCACACCCTATAGCCGCGTATATGTTTTGTAGTATCTGTATGACTACGTTTCTAAGTTACACGATATTTGATTGTGGTTAGATTTTCTATTTTCTGTATGGTTGTAATCCTTAATTGATATATACAATGTAATTAACTTTTGGAAGGGTTATTATGGTATAAGATCATACTTTCCTTTTCTGCTAGCAAGATAAAGAAAACAACCACCCTCCCACTAGCCTTCTTGTAAATACATAGTTGATAAAATCAAATTCTTTGATTTATTTCATCTAAACAAATATTCCAATTTTTAAACACCTTAGGTTAGAGTTTTTTTCTCAAACTAGTGTAGATACAAAAAGTATTTACCTATTTGGGTACTTTGAAAAATAGGGGAATGTTCATTTAAGAAGAAAATTTAATCGAGAAGAAAAAGAACAAAGGGTAATTTTGTAAAACATTAAATAGTTTTTTCACTTATCTCATTTATTATCATTTTTTACTAATTAATTAGTCATAAAAACTATTATACTCCACAATAACTTTTTTTGCCTACACAAATAAAAAGTTATCCTACATATTTCGAAATTCATCCTACACGTTGAAATTTATCCTACACAACTCGTAATTTATCCTACACTTTAATTTTTTTTTTTTGAATAAATATATATTTTGAAGATAAGTTACAAAAAATTTAATGCATTACCTATTAAAGAGGAAGACTACAAATTAATTACCTATGTAGATTTACCATTGTATCCTTATAGTAACATTAAATACTTATATTAAATGAAGTAAAATAAAACATTCTTACTGGTTAAAATTTGTTTTTTTTTCTTTTTACAAAAAAATTCTTCTTATTTGAACTCTCCATTTGAAAAATATTTACCTATTTGGTTACTTTTCTATATCCCTTTAATTTTTTTTACCTAATTTACACATTTCTTTTTATTTTTCTACCCAAAGTTAAATTAGATTACTCACATAATCAGAATCAGCAAAAATATGAGTAATTATTTTTTGTAAAAAAATAAAAAATTCTGCAAAAATTCTACAAAAAATCTGCGAAAAATCCACAAAAATATATTAAAAAATTCTACAATAATTCTGCAAAGTTAAAAAAAATCTGCAAAAAATATTATAAAAATACATTATATGGTTTTTTTATAATATTTTTTGTAGATTTTTTTAACTATGCAGAATTATTGTAGAATTTTTTAATATATTTTTGCAGATTTTTTGTGGATTTTTCGCAGATTTTTTTTAGAATTTTTGCAGATTTTTTTTGAATATTTGCATAATATTTTATTTTTTTACAAAAAATAATTACTCATTCTTTTGTTGATTCTAATTCTGTGAGTAATCTAATTTTACTTTGGGTAGAAAAATAAAAAGAAATGTATAAATTAGGTAAAAAAATAAAAAGATAGAGAAAAGTACCCAAATAGGTGAATATTTTTCAAAGTACCCAAATAGGTAAATACTTTTTGTATCTACACTAGTTTGCGAAAAAACTCCCTTGGGTTATGAAGGGAAAGTCTTAGATTCAAGTCCAACAGACGACAGGGATTAAAAGAAATTTACCGTTACAAAAAATACTTGTTTTTGTTATGCACTAAAAGTGTGAGACTGATCCATCAAATATACACAATAAGCTATGGTTACGAACTGGATATTACCAGGTTATTTCATATTAGTATTTGAAACTTTATAGGTTATTTGGGTTATGCCTAAGGCCATGTGGGTCAGACAGGCTCATAGGAAGCCCATGTGAGGAATGGGCTTGTCTAGAGTATAAAAGCTAATTTATCTCATAAACTAGGGTTTAAGCCTTATTAGTTGTAGAAATTCTAGAGACAAAGAGAGAGGATGCGATTTTGTTTGTGTGCTCATACTAGACGTTTTTGCTAATCAATAGTAATAGAAATGTATGTGAGTTGAAAGTGATTCAGTGTGTTCTTCATATTTTCTTGAATAACTTATTGTTTGGATTCGGCATAATCAATAAGTTCTTTGATATCATTGTTAGATCCATTTTTCGGACTTACAAGTGGTATTAGAGCCTTTAGATCCTATTTCTAGGTTCGGTTTTGATATCAAAATTCAAGTTTTTTGAAGAGATTTTTGAAAATCAATAAGAACATTCGTCGTGTTCTTAGGGTTTCGTGTGGGTGTTCATCAAAATTTATAAAAATCAAAATATTTTGATTTAGTGATTCTGTTAAAAGGTGTTTGGAAAGATAAAGTTAAATCTTTTAAATATTTCAAAAGATTATCAAATCTTTTTTAAATTTAAAAACATAATATTATTTTTGAATTTTTAAAAGTAAAGTTTATCCATCTTCACCATACTACATCCAACAGATTTCGACAATTTTTGAGTCTACGAGATTTGATCCAAGTTTTCGAGTTCAGCTGGTACAATTGTGTTCCCGAGAATTAAAATAAGTTTTCAAAATCTTAAAATATCTAGAACACATTCACCAAAGTTCAAGCATGTTTAGAAGTTTGTAGGGAATTTTCAAGTTCCTATCAATTTTCGACAATAGGAACGTTTTCGAGTTCTGCCTTCTCGATACATCACCGGTTCTCTAGTTAAAGAGTTTTCCACCTTTCAAGTTGTCGGGTTTTCGAGTTCGCAAATGTTCTCAAGTTCTCGAGTTTCAGCAGAGTCCTCAAGATTGAGGGAACAAGGTTTAGATAGTTTTTGATTGATCAAGTGTTTACGAGTTCATTGTTTCCTAGTTTTCGAGTTGTAAGGAGTTTTTGAATTGGTGATTTCTCGAGTTTGTTTACCACCACAACACCGTTATCGTCAAAACTCCGGTCACAACTACATCTCCCACCATTGCTCAACATCTTACCAGCCATCACCAGTAATCATTGTCATGGCGCCATCACTCGTCCAGCATCATCCGATCACCACCTTTAACCACTACCTTGGTCACCATCTTTGCCGGCACCATGCAAACACCTTCTCACCACTGTAGCACAACCTCTCACCATCGTATATCCGCAAACAACCACCTGCAACATTACTTCAGCCATTGCCAAACGTCACAGTCTTACGACTGTCATCACCAAACACCTCCGGTCACCACTTTCACCATCTTCATCGCGATATGTGAGTACAATATGTCTGCAGCCTGCGTCTACGTGTCGTGTCAAGTCTTAATGTATAGATTAATGTGTTTAAGGGTCAGGATTTCATGTTTGAATCCCATTCGCACGAAGGAGTCCTTTGTGCGAATGGAGCTCAAAATCCCTTTCGCACGGTTCGTCCAACCGCTCCTAGTCCTTTCGCACGGATGGCTGACTAGTATAAATATGAGGTGTGTTGTGTTCATTTGTAACTTTTGGCATCTGAAGCGAAGCTCTGTCAAAATTGTTTAACGGCTCGTAACTTGATTCAATCAATAGAAACGGTTGTTAATCTGAGTATTCTTGTGTGTGTCATCACTTTGAATGGATTCCACACATTTCAAAGTGACTATCTGATCGGCCGGAGGGAGCAAAACGATCCTCACAAGTGGTATCAGAGGTTGGAGCCCGATTTCAGCGACAAGCAACACAAGAATAAGCAGAAATGTGTCGAACTGAAGACTTTCTCACATCTTTCTTCTACACTTTCTTTTTTTTGATCAAATTCAAGACGAATTCATGGCCAAATTTGGCTAATTTTTGGACATAACATGCGGAACTAACAAATAATCAATCCTTGAACAACTTAGACCATAATTCAACCAGAATCAGTGAAAACTTGTGAAAAATGTCAAAAAACGTAACTTGATCTTCGAGAGAAGGAACCAATCGCACGAAAGGCACTCCCTTTTGCATGAAACGTATCATCCTTTCGCATGAAAGGACCTTATTTCAGCTGAATTTGAATTTGTATCCTTTCACACAAAAGGCATTACATTTCTCATTCGCTTGAAAGATTGTTTGACCAATTGTTTGACCTTTTCAGGTGTTTTTCACGTACTTCAAGATTATGACGGTGGTTTCGGAATTTAATAACGCGTTTGCTACCTCGTCAATGACGATGATGGCTCAGAGTTTAAACCTCGATAACTAACTCGGAACAAATGTGAAGCCGCCAAAACTATTACGTATGGAAGATTACAATGGTTGGTGTGTGCATTATTGCAATTGGGTACAAGCCAACGCAATGGAATGTTGGTTTTCAATTCTCAAAGAATATGCTAAAGTAGTAAACAAACATGGTATTAAGAAGACACTCATGAATTTAAACCAACAAGAAAAGGAAGCTTTCATTTGAGAAAAGAAAATGATCAACTACTTTCAGTAATCAATTAAAGACGATATCTTTACATTGCTCCAACACACCAGTACCGCGCACTCAATATGGATCGCATTGAAGAATAAGTATGAGGGCGGTTGGGAAGTGTTAAAGAGCAGGAAGGCATTGCTTAAAAAGGAGTTTGACATTTTCAACTGTTTGAAAGGTGAAACATTGAAACAACTGATAGAACGGTATTGTCACCTGATTGTAGAGTTAAGAAGGTTCGTAATTGAGAAGGATAGAGAAGAACAGGTTGTTCACAAATATTGTGGATTCAATATCAGATGAGAGACTATGGTCTGCGATTTCTGAACACGCCAATTTTCGTAGATAATGAGGCAGCAATAAATATAACCAAGAGTCCTTTTCGTCACTCGAAAACAAAACACATTGAAATTTGACATCACTTTATTCATGATTGTTATGAAAAGAAGTTGATTAGAATTGAAAAATCCACACCGATGAACAAAAAGTAGACTTTTACACAAAAGCGTTTGATAGATCAAAATTTCAATATCTTTTGAAACTTAACGGTATGCGGCTATTTTGGTCAAAAATCAGACTAGGATAATGCGAAATGGAAGCAAGAGTTGGAAACTGAGAAAGTTGAAAATGAAAGAATCAGACGATTACTGAAAAGTTATTCAAGTTTTGATTACTTAATTGACAGAATTTATCTAACTGTTGCAGGTTTTGAAGCGTTTAACGACAAGAAGCCGAAGAAAAAGGATACTGGTAAGAAACAGAGTGTTAGTTATAACAAGTGTCTGCCTCCAATTTGGGAAGGGTATTCGTCTAGAAAACTGAATGAGGAACAAGTAAAAAAGGCAGTCAATATAAAGTTGAAGTCCGAGATAACCGATGTACTACCAGACAATATTGACATCACATTCACAGCGTCCGACATAGATCATGAGTCTGAGTTAATAAAAAGGATGGTCGATCAGGTGTTAGATAAGGATGAGGAGTCCGAGTCAATGTCCGAGTCCAGGAGTTCGAGTTCGTCTGTCAGTAGTTCAAAGTCGTCGGGAAAACGGGTGTATAGTAAAGAATTTTTGTTGTCAAAATCTAATTTGAATGACGAAACATTTGAAGTTGCATATACTTTGAATGATTCTGACAAATTATATTTTGATAAAGAATTTCCAATAAGAAGTGTTCAAATTGAAAAGATTAAAAAGGTTTTCAAATTAACAGAAATTAATATTGTTGGTGCATGTTATATGACAACAGCTTTGGATTGGTCTTTGGATATTAAACAGAAGATTGGATCATGAAGACTTAAAGAAAAACGAGTTCTATAAAGCCCTATCAGTCCAAGTTTGTATTAAGTCTATTAGGCCCAAGTTTATGTGACAAATGTAATATGGGCAAAGCCCAATTCGAGATCTTGGCTGTGTGTATATAAACAGCCTTAGTCTTGAGTTCTAGGGTTAGACACTTTAGACAACTTGAGAGCCTTTTGGAGATTGTGAGAGAGCATTCAAGTTTGAGAGGTTAAGAACAAAACAGAAATCGGCTGTTAGGTTCTTGTAGATCTTAGTGATTGTAAAACGCTTCTAAGGGTTTGATAATCACAGAAGACCAGTTTGAAAGTTTGCGTGTTTGTGTGTTCGAGTTCTTGTTCTTCTACATAATCTTGTTTCTGTGTTCGAAGATCAATCAAGGGGATTCCGCACCCTTGATTGATAAACAGTCTTGTTAAGATCCAACGGGATTTAGGGACCTACAATTGGTATCAGAGCGTTTGCTCTTGTGCGTGGTTCAAGACTGATCGATTGGATTCAAGTTGTTTTTCGGTTGAAGAACTTTTGGTGTCTCATTCATAATTTTCGTGAAGAACAGCAAGAACAAGGAAGAACAGTTCAAAATTCTGAGTTTTGATCTGTTTTGGTAGTTGGTTGTTTGAAGATTTCGAGTTAAAGTTCTGGGTTTTTGCGAAGAACACGAAGAACACTTAAAGAACAGTTTAAATTCGTGTATTTTAATCTGTTTTGATTATTGTTTTGACTGTTTTCGTGTTTGTAGGAAGACTTTGCTTGGATTTCGTGTATGGAAAGAAGTGCTGATTAAGACCTTGCTTGTGCGATCTGGATTGTCAGCTGCTGTTGTTGTCAGCTGCTGCTGTTTCGGGATTGGGTGGCTGGGTGGCCCAATCAGCTCTTGTGCGATCATTTGATATTCAAATTTTCAAATTTTGAATCTTGTGCGACCCTGTTTGGAGACCTTGTACGTTTGGAGATCTTGTACGTTTGGAGATCTTGTACGTTTGAGGATCTTGTGCGTCTGGAACTCTTGTGCGACCCGAAGTCAGCTTGTGCGCACCAGAAACTTGTGCGATCAGGCCCAGGCCCGTTAAAGTGACTGTTTGGCCCAAAGTTAGTGGATTGTGCGATCCAGAAGACCTTGTGCGTTTCAAAGGGTCTTGTGCGATCCTATCTTGTGTGATTCACAAGTGGTGGAATTTTGAAAGGCAAGCGTAGGAATTTTTTCAGTGTTAGAGTTTAGAGAACTATCTATAGCTCATCTGAAGAAGCCGTTTGCACCGTTGAATTCGTGGGATTTTTAGGACAAAAAAAAAGTCTGGAAAATCCCGAATTCAGTTTTCGACATTATATATCGCTGGATTCGTCTTTTCGAGACGATTCTAACGGTGTAATTTGGTAACCACTGTTCTCGGAAAAATTTCTGTACGGTTTTATCAGTCTGTTACGTTGAAATGTCGAACATGTCTAAATTGAACGAACTCTTAAGGATGGAACATGAGGTAGGCACGACGAACAAACCACCTAAGATGATGAAGGTGGAGAACTACTTGACATGGAAGGATAGGTTTCAATCTTTTGTTGAGTACCAGGACACGCGTATGTGGATATGCGTAGACGATGGGTATGTGAACCCAACTCATGAGTTTGAGGGAAGACAACGTATAACTGCTTATGTTGATATGGATGCCGAACAAAAGAAAATGTATGAGGCTGAAAAGAGAGCTTTGGCAGCCATTAAAATGTCTTTACCTGATGGCATCAAGCATACCTTTAAGAAGTACACTACTTCAAAGGAAATGTGGGATGCACTAGAGAAGAGATATGAGGGAAACCCTGATGTCAAGAAGAACAAAGTTGATCTACTGAAGAAGCAGTTTGCTGTGTTCAAGTACATGAAAAATGAGTCACTTGAAGACGTCATCACTCGATACTACCATCTGATGTCAGAACTGGATAATTATGATATAGATTGCTATACTGACATTGAGAAAAACGACAAGCTGCTTGATGCTCTACCGGCTAAATGGGATATCTACACTCTCATGATTAAGGGAGAAGCAGATTATGACACGAAGGAATTGGAAGAGGTAGTTGGAAAGCTTAGAGCTTATGAGCTTAGTATGAAGAAAAAGGACACTGTTTATGATCAGGTTCAAGATCCAGGGATATACAATGGGCTTACATCTTCTTCATCTCATGATGCTTCTAGCGACTCTGCAACTGCATTTCTTTCGTGTGATAAGGAGCAGGTCACAGAGAATGAGGATGGTGATGTGTGTTTTGTAGCTGCTGCAGGAGGACCAACAGGAGTCAAGAGAACATCAACTTCAAAGCAAAGTAGTAGTGCAAAGTCAATGCCTATGAGTGTGAAGTCTGCTGAAGAACATCTTGCTCTACTTGCTTCTTTTGTTGCGTCTTACGAGAACTACATTCAAGGGAAAATATCCGATCCTGCCACTTTAGATGAAGATTATGATTAGATTGATCCTGATGATCAAGAAGAGATGGATCTACAATGGCAGATGGCCATGATTTCGAGACGAGTGAAGAGGTTCATGAACAGAACTGGAAGAAAGTTTGTAGGAAAGAGCGTAGGTTTTGACAAGACCAAAGTCAGGTGCTTTAACTGTCAGAGTTATGGTCATTTCGCTAGGGAATGTCAAAAACAAAAGCATGAGAATACGAATCAAAGTTCAAACAATCGGAATGCATCAAACAACTCTAACTCAAGGGCGTTGATATCTACTGCAAGAGAAGGCTCATATGACTGGAGCATTCACTTAGAAAATGATGAGAATGTCTCTCAAGCATTCATGGCAGAGATCACTCCAGTCAATGATGGTGAAGCTACAGTAGATGAGGCTAAAGTTGAGAAGAAGAGTGAAGTTGAGGAAGATAAGGCTGATCAGACAACAGATGCTGAAGTGGAAAAGCCAGAGTCTGAGCATGAAATGGAAGCTGATGAGAAAGATGAAATCATCAAAAGAATGGAAGCTCAACTTGCTGCTCTCATGGCCAACTCAGACAAATCAACAGGAGAGGTAAGTAACTCTGCCACTTCTGTTTGCTTAAAGTGTCGTGAACTACAGGGTGAAGTTGAAAAATTGTCAACTCAAAACAAAAGTCTTGTGAGCGAAATGTCTAACGTAAAAGAGTCAAATTTCTTTGCTAAAAGAAACGAGTCATCATATTTGAAAAAGATAAAAGGCTATGAAGCTGAAATTGAAGCTTTGACCTGCAAATTAAATGAAAAACTTCAAGTCATAGACTTAGCTCATGACATGATGGCTGAGAAAACAAAAGAGATTTCTGATAAAAACAAAGAGTTGTCAGATGCACAACTTAAAATTGTTGAACTTGAAAAGAAGTTAGGTCAATTCAGAGATTCTACTTTTGTTATGAAACATATGATGGGTGGGTTAAAGAAGAGTAATGACAAGACAAGTGTGGGATTCCAGGGCTTTAATGAAGTCCCACCTCCTCTTAGGTGGTGTTTGTTTTTTCAGATGCAAAAGGTCTGCAGTCTGCGGACCACATCTGCAAACGTCTGCACAAGAAGAGGTGGACCAAATGTCTGCGGAGTGCAATAAAAAGAGTGTTTGATTATTACCTCTTTACCCCCATCTGCCAACCTTTTTTTCCAATTCTCTTCTCCCAAACCCCTTTCTCCCACAAATATCAAAATGCTAACCAGAAGAACAAAGAAACCTATTGAAGCCGGCGGTGAAGGCCATCCAAAATGATACACAAGAACCTTTTTTTTTTTTCATTTTTCTTGATTCAAGCATCAAATTTAAAATGAAAAAAATATCAAAAACCCACTATAACACCCAACGTGATCTTCTTGAGCTCCGATGAAAAAAATATCAAAAACCCATTAAATTCAAGCATCAACTATATCAACTTAACACTTTTATGGGGCTAACGGTTTTTACTTTCTGTTGAAGCTTAGGGATTTAACTCAATCGATTGATGTTGCTCTGCTTGATGCCACCGTTGCTGCCTTCTATGACACCGGATCTAAAGATGAGGTGGTGGCTGAGATGTGGTGGTGGAGGTGGTGGCGGAGGTGGAGGTGGTGGCGGTGGCGGAGGTGGAGGTGGTGGCGGAGTGGAGGTGGAGCTAGGGTTTTGGAGCAGATGGGTGTTTTGAAGAGGGAGAGAGGGAGAAGAGGTGAAGAGGTTGGAAGACATAAGGAGAAGTCTGCGTGGGGAAGAGGTGGGGAAGAGCTTTTTGGTGAGAAGCTCTTCAAGAAAACAAACAAGCTGCAGGACCCAAAGGTCTGCGCGCGTCTGCGCGACGCAGACATAAGTGCTCAGAAGAGCTTTTGCCCAAAAAACAAACAGCACCTTAGTCATGACTATTCTTTCCTACCTGATGAGGATGAGCTTACAGACTGTCTGTCAACATCACCAAGTAGTTTCACATCCAGTCAAGGTGATGTGTTTGAAGATAATGATGCTAAGAAGGAAAATAATAGCAAATCTGTTTTGAAAAAGAAAAATACACCTTCTAAAAACAATAATCAAACTTTTGTTAAAAAGGTTAATTTTGTTCAAGGAAGTTATATGAAAACCGAAACAGCTGTTATCGAAAAGGTATTAAATGTAGAGTTTGCTAGAAACAAAAACATAGAAAAATATGAAATTAAGCAAACTGAGCAAAATCCTTCCAAGGCATCATCATCAAAACCAGAATCTAGTTCAAAGGCTTCAACTAAGAAGTCTTCGAAAAAGATATCGTACTTCAAATGTCACACAAAGGGACATGTAGCTAGCTGCTGTCCTAACAAAAAGGTTGAAGCACAAGTTAGTGAGAAACAAAGAGGGAAATCACCTAAGAAGCAAGGTGATAATGAGGAGAAAGTCTCAAATTCTCCAAAGAAATCTGGTCCAAAGCAACAACCGGGTGTTGCTGGTGGTGTAGATAAGGCTGAAAAAGGAACTCCACAAGTTCCTCGTTTCCAAAGAAATCAACCAAGATTTCAGCCTGAATCTACATCAGGCAGATATGAAAGACCTAGAAGTAACTCACCAAGAATGAATAATCAAAATTCAAATAATTTCAGAAGTCAAGGTCAATATCAAAATCGATACCAAAATAATGGTGGTCGAACTTTTTATAACAATGGCTTTAGAAATTACAATCAAGGCTCTTGGAATCAAAATCAAAATTTTCAAAGGTCACATAGTCCAAACACAAATAGGTACCCTCAGGACCAGAGACCTTATGGAAATCATGCCCCATTTCCATCAACAGGCCCAAGATCCAAGACTCCAGCTAGGAGTGATGGATACTGGATGGATTTTCCTGTAGTTGATGATTCTGGAAGACCCAAGACCATTAAGGCTTGGGTCCCCCAATCTAACTAATCTGTCGGTTGGTGTGTGCAGGAGCTACTAAGGAGGATTATCAACTTATGGTATGTTGATAGTGGCTGCTCCAGGCACATGACGGGGGATGCGAGATTATTTTCTGATTTTGAAGAATACGATGGTGGGCATGTAAATTTTGCTGGTGCTAAAGGTGGAAAAATTACTGGACGAGGAAAAGTGATGAATGGGAAGATCACATTGGACAAAGTGAACTATGTTGAGCAGCTTAAACACAATCTGATGAGCGTGTCACAAGTCTGCGACAAGGGTCTCTCGGTCCATTTTACCAAGTCTGAGGCATTGGTGTTGAAACCGGGTTTGGTTATTCCGGACGATTGGATAGTTATGCGTGCACCAAGGAAAAATGATACTTATGTCATGGACATGGGTGCCAAGGATCCAACTGCTGCGGTGGCGTGTTTACTGTCAAAAGCATCTGAAGCTGAATCTATGTTGTGGCACAGACACATGGCTCACATTCACTACCGTAAAACGAATTACATTATTAAAAATGAGCTAGTGAAAGGGGTTCCATTGCTGAGGTTTCAAGTGGAAGATAAATGTCTTCCATGTCAAAAGGGAAAACAACACAAGAAACCTCATAAGTCTAAAACAGTAAATTCCATTAATGCCCCTTATGAATTACTTCACATGGATTTATTCGGTCCAGTGAACGTGAGGAGCATAGGTGGAAAGTACTATTGTCTTGTTGTCACTGATGATTACTCACGTTATTCATGGGTTTTCTTTTTAGGTACAAAAGATGAGACAGCAGAGATGTTGATAGATCTTTTTACAAAATTGGAAAACGTTCATGATGCAAGGATCAAGAGGATAAGGAGTGATAATGGCATGGAGTTCAAGAATCGGATACTAGATCTCTACTGTCTTCGAAAGGGAATTGAACATCAATATTCCGCTCCGTACACTCCTCAGCAAAATGGAGTCGCTGAGAGGAAAAACAGGACGTTGATTGAAGCCGCTAGGACGATGCTTTCAGATTCAAAGCTACCAGTTCTTTTCTGGGGAGAAGCTGTGAATACAGCTTGCTACGTCCTAAACAAAGTTTTGACCGTTAAACGTTTTAACAAAACTTGTCATGAGTTAATGTTTAATGAAAAACCAAACTTAACAGGGTTTGAACCATTTGGATTACCCTGCACCATTGTGCGAAACAAAGATAAACAAAAATTCGGTGAGGTGGCAGATGAAGGCTACTTTCTAGGCTACGTGCCTGGCACACCGAATAAAAGGGTTTTTAATCTAAAAACTGGTAAAATTGAGGTTGTTTTCAATGTAGAAATTACTTCTTACAAACCTCAACAATCAACGAGTGGTCCTGCTATTTTATATGATTATGATAGTGCGTTCAAATCATTTAATATTCCTGAGGTTTCTGATACAGATGCTTCTCAGCTGATTCAAACAGTGATTGGTGAAGACGATGAAGGTGAATTTATGCCTAGATCGAATGTAGATATGTCAGATGCTCCGGGAACTTCCCAAAGTGCTGCTGATCCTGATTCAAGCGATAGTGACTCTGAACCCATTCAGGGGGAGGATTTCATTAATCCGTTTGCAAATCAAAATATTCAGGGGGAGGTTGGATCAAACCTGGGTGATAATCTAGAAGTCGATGCTGTTGCTACTACACGAGCAAATAGAGATCATCCAGTTGACATGATACTTGGAGATCCTACTGCAGGTGTTCAGACTAGAAGAAGCATAGAAGCGAATTCTGGGTTATTTGTTTCAATTGAGAAGACTGGGATAGTGAACGAGTGCTTGTATAGTTGCTTTATTTCCCAAGAGGAGCCGAAGAACATTCATATGGCTCTTAAAGACAATTCATGGGTTGAAGCTATGCAAGAGGAATTGGCCCAGTTTGCTAAGTTGAAGGTTTGGGAATTGGTGGACCTTCCAAAAGGTGAGAGAGAGATTGGCACTAAATGGGTATTTACGTGCAAGAAAGATGAAAGAGGTATTGTCACTCGCAACAAAGCTCGTTTGGTTGTCAAAGGCTTTAATCAGCAAGAAGGGATTGATTACAATGAGGTGTTTGCACCAGTGGCGAGGTTGGAGGCAATTCGTTTGTTTCTGGCTTTTGCTTCATTCAAGGGCTTCAAAGTTTACCAACTAGACGTGAAGAGTGCATTTCTTTACGGGAAAGTCCAAGAAGTGGTGTATGTCTCACAACCAGATGGGTTCGTTGATCCAGACTATCCAGATCGAGTGTACAAACTTGATAAGGCTTTGTATGGGTTACATCAAGCTCCCAGGGCATGGTACGAGACACTGTCTACACATCTGGTCAAAAATGGTTTTGAAAGAGGTCAGATTGACGGTACACTGTTCATTAAGAGAAATAAGGAAGATTTTCTGCTGGTACAGGTATACGTGGATGACATCATCTTTGGGTCATCTGACGAAAACATGTGTAAGGAATTTGAACAGGTGATGAAGAGCAAGTTTGAAATGAGTGCTATGGGTGAGCTGTCTTACTTTCTGGTATTACAAGTTGAACAGAAGGAGGATGGGATGTTTATACATCAAACAAAGTATGTGTATGACATTTTGGCTCGATTAAAAATGAATGATTGCTCTACTTTCAACACACCCATTTGTGAAAACCACAATCTCGGCCCAGATCATGAAAGCACTGAAGATGTTGATCCAACTCAATACAGGGCGATGATTGGTTCTCTAATGTACTTGACTGCTTCAAGACCTGACATCATGTTTGCCGTATGCTTGTGTGCCAGATATCAGGCAAATCCAAAGGAGTCACATATGAAAGCAGTGAAGCGGATTCTTCGTTACTTGAAGGGGAAACCTAAACTTGGGTTGTGGTATCCAGCTGATAATGATTTGAGGTTCGTTGCTTACACTGATTCAGACTTTAGAGGATGCAAATCAAACAGGAAGTCTACAACAGGTGGTTGTCAGTTCTTAGGAGGCAGGATCGTGTCTTGGCAATGCAAGAAGCAATCCTGTGTGTCTACCTCTACGTGTGAAGCTGAATATATTGTTGCGGGTAGCTGTTGCTCACAGGTTCTCTGGATTCAACAGCAGATGCGCGATTACGGTTTGGATTTCACTCGTACTCCTATTATGATAGATAATAATGCCACTATATCAATCACAAACAATCCCGTAAAGCACAGTAGAACTAAACACATTGACATACGTCATCACTTTATACGGGATTGTGCTGAAAAACGATTAATTGTATTGCACCGAGTTGACACAGAAGATAACCTTGCTGATCTTTACACAAAAGCTTTTGATCGAGGTCGCTTTGAACAGTTAGTCGAACTCAATGGGATGAGGAATCCTGAATAACTGTTTTTTCATAAGAATTTTTGCAAATAGTTTACTGTTTTTCTTAAAAATAAAAAATACAAAAACATCGAAAAATTTCAAAAACTCAAAAACAATAGAAAAGCAAAAATGAGTTTCCTGGCAAGCAAAAGAGAAAATGATAGTACATCAGTGGTCTGTCTAAACCTCTTTAAACCTTAAATGAAATATGCTAAGCAGCTCTATATAAGATGTATCGGTAGGCTCACAATCATTTTAAAGTGTGCAGGGTGATATAAACTTAAATCGACTGAAGACCAGGTGGGAACCATTCATTGGCATATGGTCTTAGTACCGAAATTTCGTTTGAGAGATTGCCGAGGTTCTGAGATATTCGGTCTTTATGCTGCTTATCATCTGGGTATCATGGTTGTATCTTTTACCGAAAAATAACGGGGACGCAAGTCTAGATCTTCCATGATATCATACATACGTGTACATATTGCATTCGACCTCAATAAGTGATCAACAATCACATCTCCCCAAAATAAGTGATAAAATATCACATTTATCCGGGAGTCAAGTTCGTCTCTCTGCTGTACGAAAGTACTGACCTTTTCACGGACTTGCTCCTGTGCCCTCATGCATCTGAAAATCAAGTTCCTCATCAATAAGTGATTCTATCACATAGGGCTTGTTTTCAATCAAAATAAGTGAGTTTCTCACATCATATACGGTCAAACAGATGATAATCGGTATACTCACCGGTAAGATGAACTCTCGTGCATACCTTGATACGGGAATGTGTCGTGATGTGGATGAACACCGGTCGGTAAGTATAAATCATACCTTAACGTATCCCCTCGCCATGATTGCATATGATAAGTTGAGCTTATGTGGACAACAATACCGATAATCGTTATAGGATGCTTATCTAAATGTTAACTAAAAGAACAACAAGAGCGTTTTGACATGACCGTACACTGATATGATTCTCTTACCCTCGAAACTCGCAAAAAGAATGTCTGTAAATATTTATTTACTGCTTTCAGTCTTTACATTTGAAAATGTAAAAATCCAAAAATAGTGTCTTTTTCTGTTAAAATTCTTAATGTATGGAAAACTGTTATTCTTGGAGGAGTTGTTACCGAAAGGGGGAGACTGTGTTAGAAAGTGGGTTCAAAATTTTTTAAATCATGCAGGTTATAAGGTGTTTGTTACAATATGTGCATGTTGGTGCTTTATTTGAAAATGCTTAATCTGATACAGTTTAACTATCTCTTGTACAATAATAATTCTTTAACTATGTTGAAAAATTCTTATGGTTTCTCGAGATGTTTGTTTTATAGTATACAGATTGAAGCAGTTTGTTGATGAGAAGTTGCTGTGAAGAGAGGAGGAGTTTGTTGCTGCTTGGTAGAATCCTCCTTCTACAATGCAGAGTGGATGCTGTGAAGACTTACATTGAATGCTGAATCAAAACTTGGAAGATTTGGTGATTGGATGCATCAGCTTAGGGGGAGTCTGTTGCTGACAAAGATGTTGCTGACAAAGACAGAATTCATGTTGAAGCTGACGCTATCCAAAGACCAAAGACTGTGAGATTCTGAAGACTAAAGTTTCCTTTGCAAGCTATTGTCAAGGGGGAGTTTGTTGGTGCATTTTATATGACAACAGCTTTGGATTGGTCTTTGGATATTAAACAGAAGATTGGATCATGAAGACTTAAAGAAAAACGAGTTCTATAAAGCCCAATCAGTGCAAGTTTGTATTAAGTCTATTAGGCCCAAGTTTATGTGACAAATGTAATATGGGCAAAGCCCAATTCGAGATCTTGGCTGTGTGTATATAAACAGCCTTAGTCTTGAGTTCTAGGGTTAGACACTTTAGACAACTTGAGAGCCTTTTGGAGATTGTGAGAGAGCATTCAAGTTTGAGAGGTTAAGAACAAAACAGAAATCGGCTGTTAGGTTCTTGTAGATCTTAGTGATTGTAAAACGCTTCTAAGGGTTTGATAATCATAGAAGATCAGTTTGAAAGTTTGCGTGTTTGTGTGTTCGAGTTCTTGTTCTTCTACATAATCTTGTGTCTGTGTTCGAAGATCAATCAAGGGGATTCCGCACCCTTGATTGATAAACAGTCTTGTTAAGATCCAACGGGATTTAGGGACCTACAAATATTTCTGAAATAAAAGATTTAAATCTTTCTGAAAAACTTAAAAAGTACATTTCAAGAGTTCAACAAAGATTGAACAAGAAAAAAGGTTACAGTTATGGTTCTGGTTTTTAAAAGAAGCCAAACCATAACGGTAATTTCAAAAGAAAAGGATTAGGATTTATTCCACCCGAAAATCATAAAAATGAGAAAATTTCTAAAACAAATACAAAATTTGTTTCAGGGACAAATTGTGAAGAAGAAGCAAAGAGCTCATTCTGGAAACAGTCAAACCAGGAGTTTCTTGCTAAAAAGATGAAGAATGGAGTTTTTCAAAGAAAGGAGACTAGAACCTGATACAGATGCAATGAAGTTGGTCATATTGCATGGAACTGTCCTCAAGTAACAAAAACAAAACAGGGAGTCTCAGAAAAACTTAAAGAAATAGTTGTTGACAAAACTGAACCACCAACTGAAAAATTTAAGATTTTAAAAAACTCAACATATGAAGTTGGTGAATGTTCAAAGAAGTTCTACAGGAGAAGTGTGAATCTTGACAATAAAAAATGGGTTGTTAAGAAATCGGATGTGAAATCTGGCGATGAATCTGGTTCCACAAAGTCAGAGGAGCCACAAGTTGTTAAAAATGGTGAAAACTCAGTGTCTCCAATGGATGATGTTCATTTTCCACCGTTGAGGGCTGAGAATTTTAAATCAAAGGTTGGAAAGGTTGAAATTTTGAATCAATTCTATTCTGAGAAGAAAGAATTTGATATCGAGAAAGCATTTAATGGGAATGTTAAAAATATTTTTAGTAAAATGGTAAATGGGAAGGCAAAAGGGGTTAAAGAATTTTACGAATCAAAGAAGGCAACTTACAGCCCAACCCCAGGTGAATTTGAGAAGGTCACATCCAAGTTCAGTCAGGCTTGGATGGAAGTTTTTAACAAGTAAAAATCTGACTTGCCGGAGCTCCCAGGTTGGTAAGTGTGGAGCAGGAATCGGCATCTTTCTTGAGAAATTCACTTTTGTGATATTTCGTCTTTCAAAGTGGTAAATCAGGGACATTAAGTTGTACTTGATTTTCTACAAGTGATATTGTTGTCAAAATTCAAAATTGTTATATTTGTCAAATGGTTGAGAAAAACAATGTGATGAACCCCTAACCTACAAGTGGTAAAATCAGCAAAACTTATTTTCCGGAAAAATCATTTTGGTTAAAACAAACTTAAGTGTTTTGAAATCATAATGAGAAAATAGTTTGTTGAAAGGGGGAGTTCTGATTGTTTATGCCAAGTGGATGGCAAATTGAAGTGATTCGATATCAGTTGTCACGTTACTTGTACAGTTTGTTTTCAAATTTTCTTAAATGATTTTGAATTTTAGGGGGAGTAAGAATTTTTTCAGAAAATCCAAAAACATTTGAAAATTTGAAAAAGGCAAAAACATGATAAAATGCAAAAATGAGTTTGTTGTGAAAAAGAGGAAATGATAGTACATCAGTAGACAGTTACAGTATGCTAAAGAAATGTAATGTTTAAATAGCGTTAAACAGTCTCACTGATGATATGCCGATAGGTTTTTACACATTTAGTAAGCTTTTTCGGGATATAAACTTAAATTCAAATTCAAACTTGCTTATTTTGTGGGGAACACTACTTGGATATATAGGTAACCCCTGAAATTTCGTTTGAAAGATCCCTCTTTCTGAGATACTAGGTCTTTATGCTCAGTGATATCTGGGGTATTATCCGGGGACTTCTGATTTTGCGGAAGCAATGGCCTAGTCCCCGGAGAATACTTTACGCTTGCTTGAAATAAAAGCCTGCCCTCAGTACAAAAAATGATGAAACATTGAAAAATACTAATCATGTGCTGTTGTAAAAAAGATCCTCTAAAGGGGACCCACCAAAAGTCGAAGCCGTCATCTCTCTGCTGAACGGAAGTTCTGACCTGAGCTCTCGCGGTTCTTCGCATTTAACCCCTTACAGATATCATCTGTGGTATACTCACCTGTAAGACTGAATATTGGGATCTGGATACGGGAGTATATTCAAGAGGTGGGACACATGAATGAGTTTAAGTCCTTAATACACCTAATTCATATCCTGAATCAGTTGAAATTTGTGTGAGAATTTAAGTGGATCAGTATATTGGCAATCTAAGTGAATTGTTTAATCCTTATTGTGTAACTAAGCTCAACGGTACTTGTGACTTGTCAAAAACTGATATGATTCTCTTACACAAACTCACAAAAATATTGTCTGTGAATATTTCTTTACTGCATTTCATTTCATTAAAAAATCCAAAAAGATTTTCAGTGTGTTTTAGCATAAATTTGAAAAATCCAAAAAGATTTTTGACAACTGGTGTTGAAGAGCTGATTTTCAAAATTCCAAGTGCCAAACATGATGAGCATGTGGTGAGGGGGAGCTTGTGTTTAAATGAGAAAAGGTTTTGAATATTTAATTACAAGTGGTTCATCAATTATTAACATTGTTATATCATTCTGGATAAATTTGAGGGGGAGTCTGGTTATATAAATTTGTCAAATGTTAAATTTGTGAAATTTATTGTGAGGTAGAGGATGTGCAGGATAGCCTGGACTCTGAAGTCTGAGTATAGAGCCAGGACACAATTATGATCCTGTGAAAGTCAGATTGCAATCAACATCCGAGGGTAAATGAGATTGTTCGAGGGGAGTATGCTGATGCTGAAGAGGAGGAAAAAGAGATAATGTTTGAGGATGCCTACACTGTCAGATTCTTCAGAGAGCGACCAAATTGATAAAGACTGAAAACGTTAAAGACTCGACACTTAAGACTCGTCAACATTCGAGGGGGAGTTTGTTGGTGCATGCGTCTGTCGACTTCGTCTTGTATCGAGTCTTACATTACAATTGTTAGATCAGGGCGCGTTGTTCGAGAAATAGGGTAGAATTTATGTGTTTGTGAGCTAATTTCGTTTGAACATGACATGTAATACCTTCAAACGAAATTAACTAGTTTAATTTCGTTTGAAGTGAACCATGCCATATTCAAACGAAATAGCATCCCCTATATATACCCTACATACGAAATCATTTGTAACTTTCCGGTCAGTGTAACGAAGTGCTGCCGAAGTGTTGTCAGACTATAAATCATTATTAAATCCATCATACAACAGTTTAAAGTGTATATCTTGCTGAATTGATCTCTACACGTTTGTTTCCGCCTTTCGTGTTGAGTAAAACTCTTCTGATCGACTCGTTCGGGTCTGAAAACGATCCTACACAAAGAATAAGGGTAACTCAAATAAATTAAGAATAAAGCGAAGGTAAATAAGGATCATACCTAAGAATCCAAGTTAGGATCCTAAACCTTTATACAACAATCAGGACAACCAAAAGACAAACCTTAGTAAAAGGTTAGGATCAAGGATCCTTAGTTGTTTAGCTTCAGAAACATGAAATGGAATATAACTTGGGACTAAGCCATTATAAGAGAAAAGTTAGTAACTGGGGACAAGCCCAACAATTCTGGGGACAACCCAATAAAACTTAGGAGACTTCTGTGGATACTTTATCCTTTGCTAAGGATATTTCAATCTTCTGCAAAAACTCAGAATTAAGTGAAAGAAGGATAAAGGATCCAGGATCCTTCTCCTTGTAAATAAGTTAATTAAAGAAGTGGATAAATTGAGGTTAGATCATTACCAGAGTGAGGATCATCTATCCTTTGAGGATCCTTCATGGACATCGGACACAGAAATAGTTGAGGATCCTGGATCCTTATTACATGAAGTATCTCTTTAAGTGGACAACATTCCAAGCTCTTGGTAGCAAATCACCTTCCATTGTTAATAATCGATATGCCCCCTTTCCTGCCTCGGCTTCAATAAGATAGGGACCTTCCCACTTTGGTGCTAGCTTGCCATCAGCAGGATTGGTGGTATTTTGGAATGTTTTCCTCAACACCATATCACCAACTTGAAACTTCCTTGTTAGGGATGGATTTTCTGAACCTAAGGATCACGGATCCTCAAGCGCAGTCAGGATCACGGATCCTCAGTTCTGTTTGAATCAAGGATCCTCTGAAGGTGTTGCAGGTTTAAGGATCCTGGATCCTCAATGTTATCCTAACACTAACAATTGTTTCCATTATATTTGAACTTGATTTGCAGGAGTACACGAGTAGAACTTGGTCTTGCCAATATTCTTGGGGAATATACTCTCAATATTCTGCACGTGCATAGCTTAATGACCGTTATGGAAGTCGTGGGTAGCTAGCACCATTTGCGGGATGTTAGTTATTTAGTTAATTTTCTATTTTTAAAAGGGGATACCAAGTCTTGACAGTAAGAACGATAAGAAAAACACACACTTGAAAGCTCTCGGCAACTTTTTGGTGATTATACACACATTACACACTAGTGATCCTTGTAACAAGCTTGTTATCATCCCGATTTGTAACCTTTATTAGTTTTATATAATTGGTGATCGGTAGTTTCCATCACCCGAGGTCTTTTATGCCGGAGATCAACTCTTGATCAAGGGCTTTTTCCTCGTGTAAATCCTTGTGTTACTTGTTCATTTCATCTAAAGCTTGTTCATACATTTGCTATTCAATTCAAGCATCACACCTCACTTGACAAGATTTGGTTGCATTATCCTAGCTTGATTTTTTACCAAAACAGTTTGGCACCCACCGTGGGGCAATTGGTGCTTCATTTCTGAGAAATTTTTGTCATTGTGATCATTTCGGTTCATCATCTCCAACCAGATGGCTTCTTCAGCAAAGAACACTTCTAGTTCCATGCCGGTAGTCACTTCTTCACAGGGCATTCCACCTTTTCCTCCACCACCTTTTGGATCCCAGAAGAATGCTGACAATGCTGCGAAGAGACAAAGCCCCATTTTCCCAAAACCACCAACTTCTGCTGTTTCTTCTAGTCTTTCTAACAGTGATCTTTATTCTTTGATTTTGCAGATGAGGGATTACATGTAGTAGCAGGACAAAACCAATGACAGGCTCCTTCGAGAGATTGACGACATCAAGAAATTGAAGAGATCAGCGGAGGATCACTCTCCATTGGTGCCTAGATCGCTTAATTTCGACATTCCAGCCATAACTGCCCAGCAATCTGCAGTTCCAGATGTCCAATACCAGGGTGGATCAACAGGAATGCATTCTGGATCATCGGCAATGAATCAGGCTCTAGGATCCTACTTTCAACCTTCAGGATCCTCTTTTCAGCCTCAAGGATCCTTCTTCCAGCATCAGGGATCCTTCACCAGTTCAGGAGGATACATGGGGACACAGGAGATTCAAGGATCCTCCTCTCAGGTTCAGGGATCCTCTCAGGTTCAAGGATCCTCCTTTCAGGTTCGAGGATCCTCGTCTCGGGTTTTCGGATCCATGGATTATCCTCCAAGACCCCCAGTCACAGCACATCAAGGAACCAACATCTTTCAGGATCAAGGATTCTTAAGGAGTGTACAACCCGGAAGTTCAGATGTTCATCTAGGAGACTTCATACCAATGCAGACCATTGCTTCATCTGGTCCCTCAATTATACCAGAATCCTGCCAATATGGATTCACATCCGGAGTCCCAAACTTGAATCCTTCAGGAGGTAACACTTTGAATAATTCTTATAACATTAACCATGGCTTTGTGCAGGATACAGGTATCAACCAAGCTATGGCTAGGGAATTACAGAAACTGAAGGATATGATATCCAGCGTACTAGGAGTGGTTAAACCCATTCCCGAAATCCCAGACGGAAGCCACAAGATATCTCGTTTTGCACCACCTATTTGTGATGCAGATATTCGAAAAAGGTTTCAGATACCAACTATGAAGCTATATGATGGTTCAACAGATCCAGAAGATCATGTAGCTCAGTACAGAGAAAGGATGGAGATCAATCCGATTCCTGTGAGGTTAAAAGAAGCATGTCTATGCATGGGTTTCGGATCCACACTGACAAGATCAGCTCTTAATTGGCTGCTAAGTCTTCCCCCTTACTCTATTACTTCATTTGCTAATCTAGTTAATCTGTTTAATAGTCAATTCTCATGTAGCAGAAAATTTGAACGATTAACTAGTGATCTATATAGGGTAACACAAGGTCAAAATGAATCACTTAGAGATTATATCACAAAGTTTAGTAAAGAATCCTTGGATATTCCTAATTTGGATATTGCTACGGCTGTAGAAGCCTTCAAAATGGGATTACTTAGGGATTCATTGTTCTATGATGATCTTATCATGACCCCCTGCAGGAACCTTGATGAAGTGAGGACCAGGGCCCTTAGATTCATCCGTCTAGAGGATGATAAAAGGATCCAGGAAAGACTGGCAGGATCCTCGAAGCAGGAAAAACAAGGATCCTACTTCAGGAACAAGTCCAAGTCTTACAACAAGTCTGATAACCAGAATGTGCATGCAGTAGAACAGGAAAAGGATGATGAGGATTATCCTCCAATTTCTGAATATTGTTTTTCTGTTGATAACAATGAACTAATCCTTGCAATGTAGAACCTAGGTGAAAAATCAAGATGGCCCAAAAAAGTGATAAACCAGTTGCGACAAAAGACAAATCCAAATGGTGTGCATATCATGAAGATTTTGGTCATCTCACTAAAGAATGTATTGCACTAAGAAAGGAGATTGGTTCCTTGTTAAGCAAAGGGCACTTGAAGGAACCGTTGGGAAGGAAAAAGTCAAGGATACAGGATCCTGAAAAAATTCCAGAAAGAGCTCCTGCTCCTCCTGCTGATGCACAAATTATCAACTTTATATCCCGAGGATTAGACATATGTGGTACTTCCTTTTCAGCAGCCAAGAGGCATGCCAAGGAGACCAAGATGGATAATGGGGATAGACCCATCCGAGCCTCTACTGTTACACAGGAAAAAGTTATAACTTTTGATGAGGATGATCGTGTTGATGTTCAGGATCCTCATCATGATGGTCTTGCTATTACTTTGTTTATATCTAATCATTTTGATAGATGGAGGAAGCTCAGTAAACATCATTCAGCTTGATGTCCTTAAGAGGATGAACATTCCTGAATTGGATATTGTCCTAAGATCCTCAGTTCTTGTGGGATTCAGTGGAGAAACCAAGGACACATTGGGGGACATTAAACTTCCCATCTACATAGAAGGACTTCATTCTTACCAAAATTTTTGTGTTATAGATTGCTTATCCTGTTGCAATGTTATCTTTGGTAGGCCATGGATACATGACATGAAGGCAGTCCCATCTACATATCATCAATGTGTAAAGCTCCCTAGTCCATGGGGTGTGGTGAAGATTGAGAGTGGTCAATAAGAAGCCAAGAATTGCTACACATCATTAATGAAACCAGCCTCAAGACCCAGAGAGCAATAGTAATTAAAGCATCTTCCAAGAGATGTCCTGGAGGCAAGAGAACAAAATGTGAAAGATATCCTTATGGATCCTCAGGATCCTGAATCCAAGATCTTCATAGGATCAGGGATCCTCAACAATATTGAACAGGATCTAGTATCCTTCCTTAGGAAGAGAAAAACTACCTTTTCCTGGAAGCATGAAGACATAACAGGTATCTCTAAAGATATAATTACTCATAAACTTGGCATTGACAGGTCATTCAAACCTATACATCAAAAGAGGAGGAAATTTGCACCTGAGAGAAATACCATTATCCAGGAGGAGGTAGATAAGCTGCTCAAAGCAGGTATGATAAGAGAGGTCAAGTATCCAAGGTGGTTAGCCAATGTGGTTGTTGTTCAAAAGAAAAATGGAAAGTGGAGGGTATGTGTCGATTTTATCGATTTAAACAAGGCATGTCCCAAGGATCCTTTCCTGTTACCCCACATTGACTCCATGGTGTATGCTACCGCGGGTCATGAGTTGTTGACTTTTATGGATGCTTCATCTGGATTTCAGCAAATTCAGATGGAACCATCTGATCAAGAGGATACAACCTTTATGACCCCAACTGGTATATATTGTTATATTGCTATGCCATTTGGATTAAGAAATGCAGGTGCTAATTATCAAAGGCTAGTCAATATGATGTTTAAGGAGCAAATTGGACACACTGTGGAAGTCTATATAGATGACATGGTGGTTAAGTCCAAGATAGCTGAGGATCACCTTAATGATTTGGAGGAAGCATTCGATATCCTTGATAAATTTAATATGAAATTAAATCCTTCCAAGTGTCACTTTGGTGTTAAAGCAGGGAAGTTCCTAGGTTACATGGTAACAAAAAGAGGCATTGAGGCAAGTCCAGAGAAAATCAAGGAAATTGTGAATATAAAATCTCCTGCCAATGAAAAGGATGTGCAAAGATTGACAGGGAGGATCGCAACCTTGAACAGGTTCATATCTAAGTCATTAGAAAAGTGCAAGGAATTCTATGACATTTTGAGAAAGAACAAGAAATTTGAGTGGACTGAAAAGCACGAAAATGCTCTCAAAGCCCTTAAGGATTACCTATCCTCAGCTCCTGCCTTGATGAAACCAGAAAAGGGGATATATTATCCTTATATTTGGCAGTCTCTTCCAAAGCAGTAAGTGCGGTCCTTCTTAAAGATCACGAAGGTACACAACATCCTGTCTATTATGTAAGTAAGAGTTTACTTGATGCTGAATCCAGGTATTCACATTTATAAAAACTTATCCTTGCTCTGATTATGGCATCTACAAAACTAAGACATTATTTTGAAACTCATGCCATTATTGTTAAGACTAACTTTCCAATTAAGAATGTTCTCAGGAAACCTGAAATGTCAGGAAGGATGGCCAAATGGGCAGTAAAGCTCAGTGCTTATGATATAAGATATGAGCCTAGAACTGCCATTAAATCCCAAGCCTTAGCTGACTTTGTGACAGATTTCAGTAGTGACTTGCAAAGGGAAGCTGAGTTAGAAGTCCAACAACTTGAAGAGACTAAGGATCCTTGGATACTCTTCACAGATGGAGCCTCTAACATCAATGGAACTGGACTTGGAATACTACTAAAATCGCCACACGGGGACATAATACCCCACTCCATAGCATGCGAGTTTCAAACTACTAACAATGAGGCTGAATATGAAGCCTTGATAGCTGGTTTGCAAATTGCCAAGCATATGAGGATCAAGTATCTTGAGGTACATGTAGATTCATTATTAATTACTAATCACTTTAATGGATCCTATGCTATTAAAGGTGAAAAGCTAATCAGATATTTAGAGATAGTTAAGGAATTGGCACTCTCTTTTGTTTCCTTTAGTTTGACACAGGTACCCACAGAGAAGAAAATGCAGAAGCTGATGCATTTGCCAACCTGGGATCATACTTGAAGATTCCGGAGGATATTAAAATCCCCATTATTCATATCCTAACTCCTGCTATCGAGGATCATGTAGCTATGGAGATAGGAGAAGATTCTGCAATCATCCCTAGTGACAATACACAATCTCATTCAGGATCATGGATCCTTCCAATCATGAGATATATACAGCATGGAGAGATTCCTACAGGAGAAAACCCCAGGGCTCTCAAAATCAAGGTATCTCAATTTACAATATTGAATAACATGTTATATAAACGATCCCTTGCAGGTCCATATCTAAGGTGCATTGAGGATCCTGAGATTCAAGAAGTCTTAAAGGATTTTCATGAAGGAGATTGTGGAAACCATACTGGGGGCAGGGCACTATTCTCAAGGATCCTTAGAACAGGATACTATTGGCCTACAATGAAGAAGGATGCTGTTGATTATGCCAAGAGATGTGATCCTTGTCAGAGACATAGTAATATCCTTCACCAACCAGCGGAGCTCCTGCATCCTATATCCTCTTCTTGGCCATTCGTGAGATGGGGAATGGATATAGTTGGCAAACTTCCCAAGGCACCTGGTGGAAAAGTGTTCATGCTTGCTATGACTGACTACTTTTCCAAGTGGATAGAAGCTGAAGCCTTTGCTCAAGTCAGAGAAAAAGAAGTGATATCCTTTATTAAAAGAAACATTATTACCAGATTTGGTATTCCTTCTGAAATTGTTTGTGATAATGGATCCCAATTTATTGGGTGTAGAACTACTAACTTTTGTGACAGCTGGGGGATTAAGATGATAACATCAACACCAGTCCACCCACAAGCTAATGGTCAAGCAGAATCATCCAACAAGATTATCATCAACAACTTGAAGAAGAAGCTTGGATCCAAGAAAGGAAAATGGGCAGAGGAACTACCTTATATACTATGGGCTGATAGAAAAACCCCCAAGAATGCTACTGGTCAAACCCCATTTTCTTTAGTGTTCAGAGCAGAATCAGTGATCCCTACAGAAATGGTAATTCCTGATCCTGAAGGAAATGTTGAAAACTTGGTTCAAGACTTGGATACCATAGATGAACTCAGGGATTTGGCAAGGATAAGAATGGCTAGTTATCAACAAAGGATGGCTGGAGCTTATAACAAAAATGTCAGGATCAGAAAGTTTCAAGTTGGTGATATGGCGCTGAGGAAAGCATTCCAAAATACCACAAATCCCGCTGATGGCAAGTTAGTACCAAAGTGGGAAGGTCCCTACCTTATTGAAGCTGAGGTAGGAAAGGGGGCATATCGATTATTAATAATGGAAGGAGATTCGCTACCAAGAGCTTGGAATGCTGTCCACTTAAAGAGATACTTCATATAATAAGGATCCAGGATCCTCAACTATTTCCGTGTCCGATGTCCATGAAGGATCCTCAGAGGATAGATGATCCTCACTGTGGTAATGATTTAACTTCAATTTATCCACTTCTTTAATTAACTTATTTACAAGGAGAAGGATCCTGGATCCTTTATCCTTCTTTCACTTAATTCTGAGTTTCGCAGAAGATTGGAATATCCTAAGCAAAAGGATTAAGTATCCACAGAAGTCTCCTAAGTTTTTATTGGGCTTGTCCCCAGTGTTTTGGGCTTGTCCCCAGTTTTTTGGGCTTGTCCCCAGTTTATTGGGCTTGTCCCCAGCTTTTGGGCTTGTCCCCAGTTTCGCCAGCAGCGCACGATGATTCTGGTGCAGTTCAAGGCAATGGGACCAGTACCCACTTTAGGGGCTGACAATTTCATTGTACTGGCTATATTCAGGATCCTACGTATAATGGTAGACGTACCATACATTCGTTCCTAAGGTTTCTAACATTTTCACGTTAGCTAAGGTTTTGGCATTTGCATGTCACTAAGTTTGGGTAGTCGTCAGTGAGGGCCATACTCCAGTTTGCACAAGATCCTTTGGGCTTGTCCCTAGTTTTTTGGGCTTGTCCCCAGTTTACTGGGCTTGTCCCCAGATTGTTGGGCTTGTCCCCAGTTACTAACTCTGCTTTTATATTGGCTTAGTCCCAAGTTATGTTCTATTTTCAGGTTTCTAAACCTGAACAATCAAGGATCCTTTATCCTAATCTCTTACTAAGGTTTGTCTTTTGGTTATCATTATTATAAACATTAAGGATTTAGAATCCTAACTTGAATTCTCAGGTATTATCCTTATTTACCTTCATTTTATTCTTGATTTATTTTTGTTACCCTTATTCTTTGACAATAGGACACATGATCCTTAATTTACGCCATTTTTTGAACCTTTGATTATAGGATATTTGATCCTTGATCATATCCCAAACTTTTTGACATAATCTAATATATTCTTATCCTTAACTTGTGAATTCAAAGAAAAGGTACCATAAATATTGAAAGGTAAATGTACACACAATGGACAACATAAGATAGCCAAAAGATTAGAGTTTTATATATTAAACATTAACCCTTAAAAGGTTGTCAAAATTGTCTACCCCAAGCATCTACCAGCAAAACGTGGCCCGTCCGCTGGGGTAGGCAAATGGTGTCCTTAGTTAACAGTTCATAAAGTGCAGGAATGATAGTGAAACAGGATAACAGTGGTTTCATCCCCCAAACAGAGGATCCATCCACCATCCATTATCCTACCTATTTTCTGAAGGATCCATGATCCTTAAACCTAAAGACTATTGTTTAAGTACAGACCAACATTGTTTGAAAACACCACAACCAAAAAATATTAAAACCATAAAAAATGGGCTCCGGCCGCGTCTAGATAAATCCATCATCGCCCATTGTTGCAGCCTACACCTTCGCTGCATGATCATCACCACTAGCTGCTCCTTCCGCTTGATCCTTCAGCCCACTGCCACCAGCCTCTATCGCCAGAACCTCTTCAGCCTCTTCTTCATCGTCCAGCTCAGCAAGCTTGGCCTTCCAGCGTCCAGGCGGTCCTGTCAAAGTTGGGATCCTCAGCTTCCTTGGCCATCTGCAGTTTAATCTTGAGCATAGCAATGGTAGCAGAGAGCTTGGCACCTTCCATCACTTCAGCCTTCTCCTGATCAGATGTAATGTGGGCCAGGACCAGCTCTCTCTTCACCAAGTTAACTTCATTCTCCAGGGAGGCAATCTTCTGATCCTTAGCCAGGTACATCTTCTGGAAATCCAGCTGCTTCTGCTCGGCCTCATCAGCATAAGAATCCAAGAGCATCTGGATCTCGGCGAATTTCTGCAAAAAAGGGTGACACTTGTCAGGATCCGTTATCCTCAAAGTGGGCAGGATAGATTTAAGGATCAGGGATCCTTACCTCAGAGAAGTATTCTTCAAACTGATGTCGGATGAGGGGCAGCCCTTCAAGAGTGTCGGCAGTTTTCCTCTTCTTTCCACCTTTTCCCTTGGTACTAACAGCCTTAGGAGCTGGGACGCTAGGGCTAGCAGCAATTTGCTTCTTGCCGGACCGGGAGGAAGCAAAAGCATCAAGATTACTGACACTGAAGCGAGAGGCTGATTTCGAGGACTTTCCAGCACCTACAAATGGCAAACAACAGATAAGTATCCTTAATCTATATCTATTTAATCATACATAAATGTAAATACAAACTTGACATGGTGACTGCAGAGGATACTTCTTGTGAATCCTTTGTTTTGGCCTGGAATGTTCTAACTGCAAGATCAAGGCTCCAAAAGGTAGCGATTCTTTCTTTTGTTGCAGGTGACTCTATGAGATGAGAAACTGAGATGGCTGCACAAAAAAGACAGAAAAGGATCAGTTATCCTCAACAGAAACACAGTCATCCTATGATCCTTCTATAAGGATCCTATATCCTACCATGGGTGGTCCACTTTTTGGGGAGATCTTTCCCGTCTGGAATAGAATCTCTCTTAACAAAGAAGAAACGTTTTTTCCAGTTGGTATCATTCTTTGTGGTCTTAAGGATTGGATGGGGATCACCAGGCTTATGTTTGAACAAGAAACGGTGTGAACCATGGCTGACAAGATTGTATAGTTCGGCCAATTCCGACATTCCCATCTCTATACCTTCCTGCTCAATGATGTTTTCTAGGGTATGCAAAACCCTCCACATCATCGGCATGGCCTAGATATAGCACATACCAGTGAGTGCAAAAAAAGATTGGGTAAAGGCAGGGAAAGGATAGGAGAATCCTATCAAGAATGGGGTGGCCGGAAAAGCAACCCAAGTGTCGGAGACAGAGTCACTTTTCGCAGAAGAATCGAAGGGTTTGAAAACGGTATCCGCCGGGAAGCAATGGCGAATTCGATCAATCTCTGGGTCAGTAAAGCGACATAACTCAGTCGAAGGATTTTTGATGATGCCTTGGCTTTTCAAGGAATCATCCTTCTTTGGATCCTTGTCCGGTGAGGATCGAAGAACCATTTTTGCCATGGATGATAAAAAAAAAAGAAGATCAGAATAAGCAGATGAAGAGAGAAGGAGAAGAGAGATACCTGTTCCGATCTTTGAATGAGGATTTAAAGGGAAGTATCACTCGAATTTAAATGCAAATTGATCCTTATCTCTAACCTATATATAATGGTGATTCTGCAGGTTGTCACTTCGCTGACGTATGATGTGCAACGGCTAGTCCCGTTCTAACGGCTATATTTACGTTATTCAGTTTGTTGCAGATAAGGCACAAAAATATGACTCATTAAGTTGTATTTTATTCCTCATATTTTGGGGGCAATTGTTAGGGATGGATTTTCTAAACCTAAGGATCACGGATCCTCAAGCGCAGTCAGGATCACTGATCCTCAGTTCTGTTTGAATCAAGGATCCTCTGAAGGCTTTGCAGGTTTAAGGATCCAGGATCCTTAATGTTATCCTAACACTAACGGTTGTTTCCATTATATTTGAACTTGATTTCCCGGAGTACACGAGTAGAACTTGGTCTTGCCGATATTCTTGGGGAATATGCTCTCAATATTCTGCACGTGCATAGCTTAATGACCGTTATGGAAGTCGTGGGTAGCTAGCACCATTTGCGGGATGTTAGTTATTTAGTTAATTTTCTATTTTTAAAAGGGGATAACAAGTCTTGATAGTAAGAACGATAAGAAAAACACACACTTGAAAGCTCTAGGCAACTTTTTGGCGATTATACACACATTACACACTAGTGATCCTTGTAACAAGCTTGTTATCATCCTGATTTGTAAACTTTATTAGTTTTATATAATTGGTGATCGGTAGTTTCCATCACCCGAGGTTTTTTATGCCGGAGATTAACTCTTGATCAAGGGCTTTTTCCTCGTGTAAATCCTTGTGTTACTTGTTCATTTCATCTAAAGCTTGTTCATACATTTGCTATTCAATTCAAGCATCACACCTCACTTGACAAGATTTGGTTGCATTATCCTAGCTTGATTTTTGACCAAAACATTCCTGATCCTAACATTTTTGTTTTAAGCTCCAGTCATCCTTTGTTGATAACTAGCCATTCTTATCCTTGCCAAATCCATGAGTTTTTCTATGATATCCAAGTCTTGAACCAAGTTTTCAGCATTTCCTTCAGGATCACGGATGCTTGTTCTTGCAGTAGGAACCACCATTTCTGTGGGGATCACTGATTCTACTCCAAACACTAAAGAGAATGGAGTTTGTCCAGTTGCATTCTTGGGAGTTGTCCTATCAGCCCATAGTACATAAGGTAGCTCTTCTGCCCATTTTCCTTTCTTGGATCCAAGTTTCTTCTTCAAATTGTTGATGATGGTCTCGTTGGATGATTCTGCTTGACCATTAGCTTGTGGGTGGACTGGTGTTGATGTTATCATCTTAATCCCCCTGCTGTCACAAAAGTTAGTAGTTCTACTCACAATAAATTGGGATCCATTATCACAAACAATTTCAGAAGGAATACCAAATCTGGTAATAATGTTTCTTTTGATAAAGGATATCACTTCTTTTTCTCTGACTTGAGCAAAGGCTTCACCTTCTATCCACTTGGAGAAGTAATCAGTCATAGCAAGCATAAACACTTTTCCACCAGGTGCCTTGGGAAGTTTACTAACTATATCCATTCCCCATCTCATGAATGGCCAAGAAGAGGATATAGGATGCAGGAGCTCTGTTGGTTGATGAAGGATGTTACTATGTCTCTGACAAGGATCACATTTTTTGGCATAATCCACAGCATCCTTCTTCATTGTAGGCCAATAGTATCCTGTCCTTAGGATCCTTGAGAACAGTGCCCTACCCCCAATGTGGTTTCCACAATCTCCTTCATGAAAATCCTTCAGGACTTCTTGAACTTCAGGATCCTCAATGCATCATAGATATGGACCTGCGAGAGAGCGTTTATATAAAATGTTATTTAATATTGTAAATTGAGATACCTTGATTTTGAAAGCCCTGGGGTTTTCTCCTGTAAGAATCTCTCCATGCTGTATATATCTCATGATTGGAAGGATCCATGATCCTGAATGAGATTGTGAATCATCACTAGGAATGATTGCGGAATCCTCTCCTATCTCCATAGCTACATGATCCTCAATAGCAGGAGTTAGGATATGAATAATAGGAATCTTAATATCCTCTGGAATCTTTAAGGATGATCCAAGGTTGGCCAATGCATCACCTTCTGTATTTTCTTCTCTGGGTACCTGTGTCAAACTAAAGGAAACAAAAGAGAGTGCCAATTCTTTGACTATCTCTAAATATTTGATTAGCTTTTCACCTTTAACAGCATAGGATCCATTAAAGTGATTAGTGATTAACAATGAATCTACGTGTACCTCAAGATACCTGATCCTCGTGTGCTTGGCAATTTGCAAACCAACTATCAAGGCCTCATATTCAGCCTCATTATTAGTAGTTTGAAACTCACAAGCTATTGAGTTGGGTATTATGTCCCCCTGTGGCGATTTTAGTAGTATTCCAAGTCCAGTTCCATTGATGTTAGAGGCTCCATCTGTGAAGAGTATCCAAGGATCCTTAGTCTCTTCAAGTTGTTGGACTTCTAATTCAGCTTCCCTTTGCAATTCACTACTGAAATTTGCCACAAAGTCAGCTAAGGCTTGGGATTTAATGGCAGTTCTTGGCTCATATCTTATATCATAAGCACTAAGGTTCACTGCCCATTTGGCCTTCCTTCCTGACATTTCAGGTTTCCTAAGAACATTCTTAATTGGAAAGTTAGTTCTAACAATAATGGCATGAGTTTCAAAATAATGTCTTAATTTAGTAGATGCCATAATCAGAGCAAGGATACGTTTTTCTAAATGTGAATACCTGGATTCAGCATCAAGCAAACTCTTACTTACATAATAGACAGGATGTTGTGTACCTTCGTGATCCTTAACAAGGACCGCAATTACTGCTTTGGAAGAGACTGCCAAATATAAGGATAATATATCCCCTTTGTCTGGCTTCATCAAGGCAGGAGCTGAGGATAAGTAATCCTTAAGGGCTTTGAGAGCATTCTCATGCTTTTTAGTCCACTCAAATTTCTTGTTCTTTCTCAGAATGTCATAGAATTCCTTGCACTTTTCTGATGAGTTAGATATGAACCTGTTCAAGGCTGTGATCCTCCCTGTCAATCTTTGCACATCCTTTGCATTGGCAGGAGATTTTATATTCACAATTTCCTTGATTTGCTCTGGACTTGCCTCAATGCCTCTTTTTGTTACCATGTAGCCTAGGAACTTGCCTGCTTTAACACCAAAGTGACACTTTGAAGGATTCAATTTCATATTGAATTTATCAAGGATATTGAATGCTTCCTCCAAATCTCTAAGGTGATCCTCAGCTTTCTTGGACTTAACCACCATGTCATCTATATAGACTTCCATAGTGTGTCCAATTTGTTCCTTAAACATCATATTGACTAGCCTTTGATAAGTAGCACCTGCATTTCTTAGTCCAAACGGCATAGCAATATAACAATATATACCAGTTGGGGTCATAAAGGTTGTATCCTCTTGATCAGATGGTTCCATCTGAATTTGCTGAAATCCAAATGAAGCATCCATAAAAGTCAACAACTCATGACCTGCGGTAGCATCCACCATGGAGTCAATGTGGGGTAATGGGAAAGGATCCTTGGGACATGCCTTGTTTAAATCAGTAAAATTGACACATACCCTCCACTTTCCATTTTTCTTTTGAACAACAACCACATTGGCTAACCACCTTGGATACTTTACCTCTCTTATCATACTTGCTCTGAGTAGCTTATCTACCTCCTCTTGGATAATGGCATTCCTCTCAGGTGCAAATTTCCTCCTCTTTTGATGTATGGGTTTGAATGACCTGTCAATGCCAAGTTTATGAGTAATTATATCTTTAGAGATACCTGTCATGTCTTCATGCTTCCAGGCAAAGGTAGTTTTTCTTTTCCTTAGGAAGGATACTAGATCCTGTTCAATGTTGTTGAGGATCCCTGATCCTATAAAGATCTTGGATTCAGGATCCTGAGGATCCATAAGGATATCTTTCACATCTTGTTCTCTTGCCTCCAGGACATCTCTTGGAGGATGCTTTAATTGCTATTGCTCCCTGGGTCTTGAGGCTGGTTTCATTGATGACGTGTAGCAATTCTTGGCTTCTTGTTGATCACTCTCAATCTTCCCCACACCCCATGGACTGGGAAGCTTTACACATTGATGATATGTAGATGGGTCTGCCTTCATATCATGTATCCATGGCCTGCCAAGGATAACATTGCAACATGATAAGCAATCTATAACACAAAAGTTTTGATAAGAATGAAGTCCCTCTATGTAGATGGGAAGTTTAATGTCCCCCAATGTGTTCTTGGTTTCTCCACTGAATCCCACAAGAACTGAGGATCTTGGGACGATATCTGATTCGAGGATGTTCATCTTCTTGAGGACATCAAGTTGAATGATGTTTACTGAGCTTCCTCCATCTATCAGGATCCTGCGAACAAAATGATTAGATATAAACAAAGTAATAACAAGACCATTATGATGAGGATCCTGAACATCAACACGATCATCCTCATCAAAGGTTATAACTTTTTCCTGTGTAACAGTAGAGGTTCAGATGGGTCTATCCCCATTATCCATCTTGGTCTCCTTGGCATGCCTCTTGGCTGCTGAAAAGGAAGTACCACATATGTCTGATCCTCCGGATATGAAGTTGATAGTTTGTGTATCAGCAGGAGGAGCAAGAGCTCTATCTGGAACTTTTTCAGGATCCTGGATCCTTGACTTTTTTCTTCCCAACAGTTCCTTCAAGTGTCCTTTGCTTAACAAGTAACCAATCTCTTTTCTCAGTGCAATACATTCTTCAGTGAGATGGCCAAAATCTTCATGATATGCACACCATTTGGATTTGTCTTTTGTTGCAACTGGTTTATCACTTTTTCTAGGCCATCTTGCTTTTTCACCTAGGTTCTGCATTCCAAGGATTAGTTCATTGTTATCAACAGAAAAACAATATTCTGAAATTGGCGGATAATCCTCATCATCCTCTTCCTGTTCTACTACATGCACATTCTGGTTATCAGACTTGTTGTAAGACTTGGACTTGTTGTTCCTGAAGTAGGATCCTTGTTTTTCCTGATTCGAGGATCCTGCCAGTCTTTCTTGGATCCTTTTATCATCCTCTAATCGGATGAATCTAAGGGCCCTGGTTCTCACTTCATTAAGATTCCTGCAAGGGGTCATGACAAGATCATCATAGAATAATGAATCCCTAAGTAAACCCATTTTGATGGCTTCTACAGCCGTAACAATATCCAGATTAGGAATATCCAAGGATTCTTTACTAAACTTAGTGATATAATCTCTAAGTGATTCATTTTTACCTCTGTTGCCCTATATAGATCACTAGTTAAACGTTCAAACTTTCTGCTACATGAGAATTGGCTATTAAACAGATTAACTAGATTAGAAAATGAAGTACTAGAGTAAGGGGGAAGACTTAGCAGCCATTTAAGAGCTGATCCTGTCAGTGTGGATCCGAAACCCTTGCATAGACATGCTTCTTTTAACCTCTCAGGAATTGGATTGATCTCCATCCCTTCTCTGTACTGAGCTACATGCTCTTCTGGATCCGTTGAACCATCATTTAGCTTCATGGTTGGTATCTGAAACCTCTTTGGAATCTCTACATCACAAATAGGTGGTGCAAAACGAGATATCTTGTGGCTTCCGTCTGGGATTTCAGGAATGGGTTTAACCACTCCTGGTACGCTGAATATCATATCCTTCAGTTTTTGTAATTCCCTAGCCATAGCTTGGTTGATACCTGTATCCTGCAATGAGCCATGGTTAGCATTATAAAAATTATTCAAAGTGTTACCTCCTGAAGGATTTAAGTTTGGAATTCTAGATGTGAATCCATATTGGCGGGATTCTGGTATAACCGAGGGACGAGAAGAAGCTATAGTCTACATTGGTATGAAGTCTCCCAAATGAACTTCTAAACTTCTGGGTTCTGCACTTCTTAAGGATCCCTGATCCTGAAAGATGTTGGATCCCTGAGGCATCAAAGTTGGGGGTCTTGGAGGATAATCCATGGATCTGTGAACCTGAGATGAGGATCCTTGACCCTGAGAGGAGGATCCTTGAACCTGAAATAAGGATCCCGGATGCTGAGAGGAGGATCCTTGAACCGTCTGCATTCCCATGTATCCTCCTGAGCTAGTAAAGGATCCCTGATGCTGGAAAGAGGATCCTTGAGGCTGAAAAGAGGATCCTGTAGGTTGAAAGTAGGATCCTAGAGCCTGAGTCATTGCCGGTGATCCAAAACGCATTCCTGCTGATCTACCCTGGTATTGGACATCTGGAGCCACAGATTGCTGGGCAGTTATAGCTGGAGTGTCGAAATTCAGCGATCTAGGCACCAATGGAGAGTGATCCTCCGCTGATCTCTTCAATTTCTTTATATAATCAATCTCTCGAAGGATCCTGTCATTGGTTTTGTCCTGCTGTTGTATTTGATCCCTCATCTGCAAAATCAAAGTAAAAAGATCACTGTTAGTAGGGCTAGAAGAAACAACAGAAGTTGGTGGTTTTGAGAAAACGGGGCTCTATTTCTTTGCAGTATTCTCAGCATTCTTCTGGGATCCAAAATGTGGTGGAGGCAAAGGTGGAATGCCCTACGAAGAAGTAACTTCCGGCATGGAACTCGAAGTGTTCTTTGCTGTAGAAGCCATCTGGTTGAAGGTAATGAACCGAAATGATCACGATGAACAAAATTTCTCAGAAATGAAGCACCAATTGCCCCTCGGTGGGCGCGAAACTGTTTTGGTCAAAAATCAGACTAGGATAATGCAACCAAATCTTATTTTGTGAGGTGTGATGCTCGAATTAAATTGTGATTGTATGAACAACTTGTAAATGGAATGAACAAGAGACACAAGGATTTATACGAGGAAAAAGCCCTTGATCAAGAGATAATCTCCGGCATAAAAAACCTCGGGTGATGGAAACTACCGATCACCAACTCTATTGAACAAATAAAGGTTACAAATCGGGATGATAATAAGCTTGTTACAAGGATCACTAGTGTGTAATATGTGTATAAACGCCAAAATGTTGCAGAGAGCTTTCGAGTGTGTGTGTTTTTGCTAATTGTTCTTACTGTCAAGACTTGTTATCCCCTTTAAAAATAGAAATAAACTAAATAACAAACACCCCGCAAATTGTGCTAGCTACCCACGACTTCCATAACGGTCATTAAGCTATGCACGTGCAGAATATTGAGAGCATATTCCCCAAGAATATCGGTAAGACCAAGTTCTACTCGTGTACTCCTGCAAATCAAGTTCAAACATAATGGAAACAACCGTTAGTGTTAGGATAACATTGAGGATCCTGGATCCTTAAACCTGCAACGACTTCAGAGGATCCTTGATTCAAACAGAACTGAGGATCAGTGATCCTGGCTGCACTTGAGGATCCGTGATCCTTAGGTTTAGAAAATCCATCCCTAACAACGCCTTTTCTCATCAGGGGAAGAAATTGTCGAGGGTGATTCCAAGACGGAGGACGTTGAGACGTGATCTGAATCGGTTTGTCATTTTTTTCTTTTAAAGTATTTTTAATTTTAGGGGGAGAAAATGTAGTACAAAATACAAAAACATTTAAAAATTAAAAAATGTATAAAAACATTGAAAAAGACAAAAGAGTTTAGTGTAAAAAGAGGAAATGATAGTACATCAGTAGACGATCACGGCAAGCTAGAGAAATGAATAGCTAAAAAGTGATAAATGGTCTCACTGATGATATGCCAGTAGGTTTTTACACACTTAGTAGATTGTTTTCGAGATATAACCTCAGCAAAACTTCTTAATATGTGGGTAACATCTCTTGGATATATGGACTTAGCACTCTAAAATTTCGTTTGAGAAATTGCCTGATTCTAAGATATTAGGTCTTTATACAGAATTTATATCTAGGGTATTATACAAGATCTTCTGGTTTTGGCTCAGCAATGGCCTAGATCTTGTAGAATACGTTCTCTTTAAACCCGAAAAACTGCACAAAATTTGAAAATGTCGAAAGATATTAAAATTGCAGTAAAAATATTCCAAAAGGAACACCACTTTAAGTCGAGCCTTCATCTCTTTTTCGGTACGGTGGTACTAACCTGTCCTCTCAAGGCCTCACACTAACCCAGAGATAGATATCAATTAGGTATATTCACCTGTAAGACTGAATCTAGGGAATCTTGATACAGGAGTATATTCTGAGGTGGGACACACTGTTAAGCAAGTCATAAAACACCAAATCTCGTATCTTGAAACAATTGAAGTCTGTGAAGAAATTTAAGCGGATCAGTACACTGAAAATCCAGGTGAATTGTTTAAAGCTTAAAGTTTAGATAGATCAACAGTGTTAGTGATATGTCTGAAAACTGATATGATCCTCTGACACAAATTCCCAAAAATATGTCCATAAATATGTTTGTACATAGCTGTTGTTGTTCATTTAAGATAAATCCAAAAAGATTTTGGGTGTGTTTTAGCTTAAAGTTTGTAAAATACAAAAATATTTTATTTCTACTTTGTTTTCGACAACCGATGTTGGAAAGCGGATCTTCAGAATCTGACGCAAAACAAACCTGAAGCTACTGGGTGGGAGCTAATAATTGAAATAAGAAATTGTTTGAAAAATGACAAGTTCATTAAGTTGATACTTGAAATTGTTTGAAATTGATTGAAAAAATGTCAGTTTGTTCTCAATCGGGTCAACCAAGGTCATTAACTTGGATTTGGAAGACAAATTGGGTAACCAAGGTCATTAAATTGTACTTGGTTATTCGAGTGGATGTTTTAAACTGATAAATGATAAAAAAAATTGAAAATTTCATGGAACCTTTCGTGCAAAAGGTAGCCCGATCGTTCCAACAGGCTATTCGCTCAAAGGTTAATCAGGCCCAGTCGTTCTAAGAATAGGGCCCATAACCCTTGCACATGAAAGTTGATAGTATAAATAGTACCAACCGTTCCAATACTCACCATTCGCTCAAAATACTTTCAGAGAACAAAAATACTTCCTCTGAATTTTAGAACTTTCCTTTTCAAATTGCTGCTCGATTTTAGTTCATTATATTGTTGATTGGCACAACACTCATAATGGTGAAGGTAGGGACCTATTATGTGACTGTAATGACCAAGATTGGACGTTTCATGCAAACATGGACACAAAATTGTAGATCTATACAAATCTAACAGACAAATCATAAAATTGAACCCATAAAAGTGATTATCGCCACATGCCTGATGTCCGTATACCTTCAATTTTAACAAAATAAAAATATTTTCACACTGTAAATGTTACTGTTCATCATCTCTTAAATTGATAAGATGAAGATTCGAGCGAAAGGACCCTTCGCACGAAGGGTGATACCCTTCGCATGAAGGGTAGGTAGTTTGTTGACTTTTTTGACTTTATACTGCCTTCCGCATGAATGGTTGTTTCGCTCAAAGAACAAATTGACTGTTTTTTTATCATTCGTTCAATTGTGCCTTTCGTTTGAAATGGCCATCCCTCCAAAGGACTTGTATTTGAAAGTTGTCATTTCTTGAAAATTATGCAATGATATTTCTAAGTGCTGATAATTGTTTTTTATGTTTACGCAGGAAAAGGCGTCGAACTTCGATTCAAAGCACAACATCTGTTGTGTGATCGATAAGAAGTTTCCAAAAATAAAACCATTCAAGGACATTCTAGAATTTATAGAACGATGACGTATCAAGAAAGCATTAACTGACCAACACAAAGCGTATTGATCTCACATTGAACTTTTTTGGAGTACTATTGAGTACCGTGATGAAGATTAAGCTATTCACGCATATGCACGCGTTGGTAAAGATGATATACGCCGGGTACTAGAATTTGATGATAAAGATGACGATCCTATTGGCTGTACAAAAAGATTATGTAAGGGTTTGTGGTATCGACTTGGTTACACTGGGCACGTAAACGACGACAACTGCAACAAGGCCAACTTCTCAAAGCCTTATAAGTTTCTGGTGCATTCAGTTATACATGCGATAGGACATCGCAAAGGTGGTTACGACGTTGCAGTAGATGATTATATAATTTTCATGGTGACAACACTTGTGCTCAATCTTCCTTACAACTTTATAAAGATGATTTTCGAGCATATGAAGTTGAACACTACTGGCGAAAAGTTGTTACAATATCCGCGATTCATTCAAATGATTCTTGATGACAAGATAAATAACTTGGCAAAGGAAGACGATGGCGAGTTACCACATGAACATATGACAAATGCAACACTTGATCGTCTATAAGTTTACAAAAAGAAAGATGCTCCACCTGTTAGGCATAAGTTTGGTTGTTTGAGGAGTCCAGACTATTTGCCACCTCGAGAAGAAAAATGGCGTCATAATGACAGTGATTCAGAAAATTAATATAGATAGATGGAGGATTTCATTCCGAAACGTTGTAAATGGTTTATTAAGGAAGAAGGCAAGAAGAAAAGAAGCAAGTCTACTCCAAAGAAAGCTGCTGCAAGCTCGTCGTCAAAACCACAATAGCAAAAGAAAAAGCCGGTTCAAAGAACTTTGATTGATGAACCGAGTGACAATGAAGCGTAGAATGCTGAGAATGTTGAAACAGGTGATGCTGGAACTTCAAATACTCAAGAGATAGCACAAGATATCGAAGCACAGGCTTTCGGGAGTGCAAAAAATGTTGAGAATGTTGAAGGTGGTGAAAGCTCTTCAAGTCCTAGTGAGATTGCTTTAAACTGATAAATGATAAAAAAAAAATGGTGATCCTCGCGCAAAGTTTGATAAAAAGAAAGCAAAGTCTCAAAAAAAAAGAAGAATAGTGATGAGTAGGACGTAACATACGAACCCTCAGGTCCTGAAGTTGAAAAGATTACAAAGGGGAGAAAGAAACGACCAGCTAAGAAGATTGCTTCTCCAGCACCAAAAAGGGTACGAAAGAGTACGGCAAAAACTGTTAAAGTTTCATCTGCTAGTGCGCCTGAACAAAGTGAACTAGAGGTTATTGTTGAAGCTACAACTGCAGAACCGTTTGTAGTACCTATTCAGACACGGCCAACATCTTCCGTGCTGATTCCAGGATCCGGTGAGTTTGACGGAGCTTTGGTCCCGGAACGACGTGTTCGATGCGATTATTACGACTAAGAAAGGAGTAGAAGATAGATACGACACCGAGCAGTCATTTTTAATCTGGTCTCTATTGATTATTCAACGTTTACAGCACCACGAGACCAGTTGGACAGCATGTCCCCTCTGGGAACCAAAAGCTTGTCCAAATGGGAACCCCAAGTCCCTATTTATAGACACTACCTACACTATGTGTCCATCCGATCGGATTGCCATCCGACCAAATTGCCATCCGGCCGGATGGTCGTCCATCCGGATGGACCTTTACATTATCAAAACCTGTCCAACTTTCTCTATTCTATACAATATTCAAACACACGCTCTATCTAACTATTCGCACAGTGGCAGACGTATGAAATATGAACCAACATTCCGTACAACAAACAGTTCTGTTCAAACAGAAGCTGCTCAGCAAACAACACCTCTTCAGCAAACAACGCCTCAACAACAAGGATCTACAATAAAGAAAGCATCAACTCCGAGGCAACAACCACAACAATCTAGAGATTTTGATTTTGGGATTCCTGACTTCGCTCTAGGACCAACGAATTTAGAAGATATTCTAGATATGCCATTTGTTGATGAACAGAGGCTAAAGACAGTGGAAGACAAGATTAAAAAGCTTGAGAAAGATAACGCAGCAACATAAGATAAATTAAAGAGTCTGGAAGCTAAGAATGTGGTGCTGAATGATAGAGTTCAAGTTCTTGAAGCTGCTAATGATCAACTTATCACTTCGAATGGTATGTTGTTATCTAAGTATGAACAGGTGAAGAAAATGGTAGATGATCACGAGGCAGATAAGAACATAAAGACTAAGTAGATGGATATGTTGTTCATTGTGTTTGAAAGTAAAATGGGAGTTAGCGTTGAAGTTGAATACTCACAGATTGAAATCCGAAGAGCCGAGGCTCAGAGGATAGAACGTGAACGTATAGCAGCAAAGACAGCGACAACAACATCTAAAGACAAAGGGAAAATTGATGATGTCCTTGATATTACACAGTTCGAGTTAGTAGATGAGCCAGTGACTTTTCCGTACAGTTCTGAAGAAATATAAAGGCTGGCTGAGATTTCTAAACATTGAAAGAAAGAAGATGATGAAGAAGATGATGAGTTCAAAGATTTAGATGATCCTACTAACCAATTTAAAGACGACAATGATAATGATGATGATGATGATGATCAAGGTGGTAGTGGTGCGTTTCAAATTGTGAGTCGTAAAGGTGATAATCGTTTGATGGATTATTTAAACGATAATCCGAACGAAGAGCGAGATGAAGATCACTCTAAGGGGGAGAGTGGATCAGGTGCGCAACACGATGAAGAATCTTCCGTAATCTTTATAGAGGTTACCCCACGTGCAATGTGTAACATGCCACTAAGGAAAATAGAACAAGATTTTTACGAGGACTGTAGGGCATCGTACTATGACCCTAAAACTGCCGAAGCGGTTATTGGTCTGAGGATCAAAGGGATATGGATATGGAGAGGGATACCAATTCTAGGCCCGATGTGGCTAGTGAATCTATCTAAGAAAGACGTTGAATATTTGTTTTTCATGAAGATCTGGTACTTGGAAGCTGACAAAGTCCAAGCTATGCAGTTCTAGAATATTATCAACGTTTGTTACGAAAAAGACATATATTCTAGGCATTATTGGAATACAAGTTGGGGAGAGTTGGAAAGGAAGGAGTACTTGAAAGAGCAAAAGCGTGAAGAACGGTTCAAAGAAAGAATGGAGAAAGCAGCGGTTTTGGGAAGATTGAAGCTGCAAAGTAAGCCATTTGAAACAGATTAAACTCCTATCCCGAGCGAAGAAAAGAAAAAGAAAAGACTCACAAAGTTCTTTGATACCAGCTTAAACGCAAGAGAATGGCGGTTAACTAAAGTTAGATACAAGTAGAGAAAGAAATGAGAAGGTAGTGTTTTTGAAGACCGAACGTGACTGTGGCTACATCCAAGGGGGAGTCTGTGAGTACACTATATCTATAGCCTGTGTCTACATGTCGTGTCAAGTCTTAATGTATAGAGTGTATAGATTAGTGTGTTTAAGGGTCGGGATTTCATGTTTGAAGCCCATTCGCACGAAGGAGTCCTTCGTGCGAATGGAGCTCAAAATCCCTTTCGCACGGTTTGTCTAACCGCTCCTAGTCCTTTCCCACGGATGGTTGACTAGTATAAATAGGAGGTGTGTTGTGTTCATTTGTAACTTTTCGTATCTGAAGCGAAGATCTGCCAAAGTCGATTCATGGCTCTGTAACTTGATTCAATCAATAGAAACAGTTGTTAATCTGAGTTTTCTTGTGTGAGTCATCACGTTGAATAGATTCCGCACATTACAAAGTGACTATCTGATCGGCCGGAGCATTTCAAGGATCGAAACAGTCCTCACACGATACCATACTCGACTTATTTACACCATCATCCTCTCCATCTCATAGTCACTGTTACAACCGAACAACCATCGATTACTAAACACCACCATCATACAGCCTCCTCCGATCACACACTAATATCACCATCCGCTCCTCCGCCACCTGCAACACTCTACGTTGTCAGACTACTAACTGTAATCTACAACGACCTCCATTGAACCACCGTCGTTCACCGTAACTCCGAATATCTCTCCCTCCGATCAACCATCACCATTAGCGATTGAAAACGAAGAAGACGCAACTTATTCTTATGACATGTATTTAAAAATAAAAGGTTATTTGAAAACGAAGAAGACAACGTAGTTCCTTTTGTGACATCTTTGCCGTCGGGAAAGGGAAAGGAAGAGAACATGCATATCTTTTGTGACATTTGGAGTTGTCGGGAAAGAATCATATCATAGTCGTTGACGCCGACGTTTAGTTTTTGTTTGTTTAGTTTAAGGTTTAATAATATATATATATATATAGGACAAATATCCGTTAGGAACCACCCTTTACTGCGAGAACCGCGAGAACCAGCGTGAACACAAACAGTAATTCCTAAAAAAATCGAAAAAACAACCAATTTTTTTTACTATTTTTTTTAAAAAAATCGATATATTTTGTTAATAAAAAAAATTACAAAAAAAAAAAAAACAAAAAAAAAATTCGAGTAACAGTTATCCATGCACATGTGCATATGTATCATTTCTTTGTCAAATTTCATAATTCATTACAAATAATAGTCAATTGCACTTTCATTTACACTACCACGTGTAATACATTACTATTTACATTAACAATGTTAGAAATGCACATGTGCATCTATATGTATCAACATGAAATAAGGTGTTTTGGTACACTACTTTCTCTTTCATCTATCATTCCATCTGTAATACACAAGCATGCACATGTGCATTTTGGTCATTTCTTTGACAAATTCTGTAATTCATTACACATATTAGACAATTGCACTTTCATTTACACTACCATATGTAATACACTACTTTTTACATTACCAATATTAGAAATGCACATGTGCATTTATACGTATCAACATGAAATAAGGTGTCTTGGTACACTACTTTGAATACACTTTCCCTTTTATCTATCATACCATCCATAATACACTACCATTACCTCCTACCATCCATAATACAATACCATTACCTCCTACCATCCATAATACAATACCATTACCTCCTACCATCCATAATACAATACCATTAACAATATTTTCACTTTATTACATGTATGTAAACACCATTTATACCATCCAATCAACATATTACATCAAAAATTCACAACTATAACCAAACCATCAACCACTAGATATAACTAACAAAAAAACATGTATATGGGCCTACTTCTCCATTCAAAATCACAAACTTTTTGTACCAAAACACGTTATATCATGGTTATACCTAATGATGCACATGTGCATTTTGAATATTGGTAATGTAAAAAGTAGTGTATTACTAATGGTATTATAAATTAAAGTGCAATTGTCTATTCCTGATAACGTATTACCGAATTTGTTGAAGTAATGATACATATGCACATGTGCATGGATAACTGTTACTTGAAAAAAAAGTTTTTTTATGGTAACGAAATATAGCGATTTAAAAAAAAAATTGAGTGTTTTTTTGATTTTTTTTTAGATTTTATTTTGTGTTCACATTGGTTCTCACGGTTCTCGCAATAAGGGTGGTTATCTCATGAAGGCACCAGCAGGTTACGTCTCAAGTCAGGTAGCTGCAATTCAAAACCCTGAAAGAGCAATGGTGCATGATACACCTATACAGACATCCTCAAGTTCGGGAGGAAGTGTAACAGGAAATGCGTTGATGGTTCAGGAGCAACACGGATTCAATTGGTCGGATGCAGTGACACAAGTGGAAGCACTCAAACTTTCTGAAGCAGCACCAGTAAATCATTGCATGATAGCTCAGACTGACGAAACAAAATCGCTCACTGACACGATAAACATTCTCTTATGTTCTAATATTTGTAGAAGTAAACTTGCACAAATAAGAGCTCATAACTTTAATATGATTAATGACTATAATAGTGCAACAACTAAGTGCATGAGCCTTAAATAAAGCAACAAGTTTCTTACTGAAAAGGTTGAAGCACAAAAGAAGGATGTAGCTCAGCTTCACAAGGATCTTAACTAAAATCAATGCTGGGTTTATGATTATAAAAATAGACTTAATGTAAAAAGTATGGAACTTGATTCTGTGAGAGTTGAGCTAGAGTACTGACTGGCAAGTATCAACAAAAAGAAATAAATATAAAGAAATTTGATACATCCAGCAAGGCCGTTCAAAATATGTGTGATGTGCAACTGGTATACAAAGAAAATGCGACATCTGTGCCTCTGCGACCATCAAAAAAATACCAAATCAATGAAATATTGTGTTTCATACTTGGGATTTGCCTAAATATGTGTATCATTGGCACATATCAATTCTTGTTCGATTTCGAGCTTTAAATCGCTTTCTGGAAGGTTATACGCGAACTGATGCGTAAACATAATCAGTTTAATGCGACAAACACTCCAGAATAGTGACATAGGCTTAACATACCTTAAATAACCTTTACATAACTTATAAATAAGTTTTGGAGGGTTTGGTGTGTCGAAATCAAGTTTATTCAATCACAGGGACTATTTGCGTCAAACTGAAAAAGTATACCGAATCGAATGGTAACGAACATTTCGGAACTTGATCATAAGTTAAATATGCCCTAAATATCCTTTACATATCTTAGAAATAGGCTTTGAGGTGTTTGGTGCGCTAAAATAAACTTTTTGATCAATAGGGACTAAAAGCGTCAAAAAGTGCATAAGTTTGCATTTTCGCACATATCTTACATTCTGAATATATCCGGGTTAGGGAAGTGATTAGGTAACAGGACGGGTGTAATGTGATAAAGCATGGTGGATACGCCGCTGGTACTTCCTATATGTAAGTGCTTTTAACACATTATATGTCGTTGCGTTATCTAGATCACTTGGGCAAACGTTTTTGAAACAATGTCACATAACGATGTTTTCTAAATAATATAAACCATATGAGATTTGTTAATGAGATGATTTACAATTTGGTTTCTTGAATAAATGTTTTGGGTTAAGAATCATGGCTACGAGATTTTATAAATTATAACAAACTTGATTTGAGTTGGTTAATTATGTTGCAATACTATACTTTTCAAAACAAGGTTTTTTTAACTTTTGACTCTTGTAGTCTAATGAAGTATTGCAACATGTAAACGAGCCATGAATCTGACACTCACACAAAACCTATGTACTCGCCGGCATTTTTATGCTGACGTATTTTCACATATGTTTCAGGTACCATAATTGATGATGTTTGATGATGATATTGGTGCATGCTCACATAGGAATGGATGAGGCCTTAGTGACTTAATAACAATGAAAGTCTATTTTTCATGCTTTGTTTCTAATTTCAATGTAATGTAATGCATTTAATTGAATAGAACAAAACTTCAATCCATGTGTTATGAAACAATGATTCTGTTACAACACTCCCCGACATTTCCGCCGCGGTTTGTTGTTTTAACGCGGTCGGGGTGTAACAGAAAAGTTGGTATCAGAGCTCATGGTTATAGGGAATTAGGTTATTAGTAATGCTTTGACCTAGTCTATAACCTTCCTAGGACCCTAATACAAGGATCTTGTGTTTAGATCTTAAAACAATACTGTCACTTATCCTTAGGTGACAACCACAACAAGAACACAAATTTCAAAATCCGTTTTAAAAACCAATCATCTGTTCTAGGATGATTTATTATAAGGTTTTGAACCTTCAAAGTTTTCAAGATCTCGTCAAAGTTAGGTCTTATAATGTGAACACGTGCAATCTGGAAGGGTGGATGCCTGTACTCTGAGCTTTCTGTCTAAGGCTAGAGTGTTCGTACAAATCCACGTAATCGGACCAGTTACTCTTACCTGGGAACTCTTGGGGTGAGTGTCCACTAATAGGCTAAAGCATGTCTTCGCGATACATTAATATGACCCACTTACTTTGATTAGTCACTATCTCATTTGTTTGCCTTAGGTAACAAACAAATGATCACAATTTTTATGCGTTGTCATCCTATTTTGATTATCCGATAACATCTTGCTTGCTTTCTCCTATGCCTTCCATTATCTTCAAGATGCCTCTTCATCGCAACAATACTCAAATGTCCGAACTAGGTGCTACAATTGCCCAACAAATAGGCGTCGTACTCCAGAGGACCGTTGATTTAGCTATCACCATGACTCGCCTTAGGGATGAAGCCGTACAAGGGAACCGCTTTTTGGTGCAATCAATGTAACCGTCATCATCCAAATCAAATACCCTGTTTCAAATGTACCCACGGTGGACGATGGGGACATTTGGTTAACCTGTGCCGCTTTGCTATCCAAAACAAAGCTGTTGCAAATCCTACTGCTGCTCAACCTCCTGCAAGGAAACCTTATGCCGGTACTGCACCGATATGCAACAAATGTAATGCACATCATCTAGCTTACATACGGTGTCATCTATGTGCATCATGTGAGCGACTCGGTCACCTGGCAAATGCTTGTCGGTTCAACCCAAGCCAAGGTGGTCCAAACCAACCCCAAGTCAACCCTGCTCGTATGATTGACTTAACATACGTAGTACCCAACCTCCAAATTCTGCTTCATATGTGGCCTTGGCATATCTAGCACCTCAACTTCATGAACTTTCTACCTTGTGTATCGACTTAAGCACGTCTAGTGCAAGGTTTCGAAACACCTCTCGTTACACAAATTCCAAAATCCATATATGATATTTCTATCTTCATAATTAGATCCTTGTAGATAATTATCGCTCATCGGAGCCCTTAATTGAATTCTTTGTATGCTCTAATACGTACATTATGATTCAATAAGGACAAAAGCCGAATTCCTATTAAGATCTTCCAATCTTCATAGTTAGATTCTTGAAGATGTTTAAAGTGCCAAATGAAATCCACGGATTGGATTCCTGCTATGCTTTAAATACATGTGCATAATTAACGAATTAACAAAATAATAACAAATTGAAGATCAAGTTAAACAATTATGTGATTATGTGTTTATGTGTTTTCTTTTATGTGTTGGTATTTGTGTAATCTGAATATTCATTATCCAAATCCTCGTAGAATCTTCCATATCTGCATATGAGGGATTCATAGTAGGATATCCAAAGGTACTACCTTAAATCCTTAATGGGCTTCTACGTAATAGTTAAGACCCTTGGATTATAAAGTACTATTCCATAATTAGACCCCTTGAGTGGTCTAGTTAAAAAGATTGATTCAAAGATCTGGTTAGGAATGTCATGTGATGATATAGCTGAAAAGACTCCTTGGTGGTCTATTTAAAGAGATCATTTATTGATTTAATAAAAAGGACTCTATGGCGGTCTAGTCACATTCATCACAGGTTTGTTCATTTGATTTTTCTTCCCCTACACATTATGAAATGCACTGTGCGGACTATGCAAGGAATTACGTAATTATGGATGCATACATAATTATGGAATTTAGTGCATAGAAACCATAGCAAGTTTTGTCATGTATCCAGAGTTAACTCTATTCATTTCCATTTCTGAAGAATACCCGTTGAGTAAAATGACTAAATCTGTTCATTTTCATTTCTGAAGAATATCCGTTGAGGGAAATGAATATCCTTTTGATTATTCCTTCATTTCCATTTCTGAAGAATACCCGTTGAGGAAAACGACTCAATTCGTTCATTTTCGTTTCTGAAGAATATCCGTTGAGGGAAATGAATATCCTTTTGATTATTCCTTCATTTCCATTTCTGAAGAATACCCGTTGAGGAAAATGACTCAATCCGTTCATTTTCATTTCTAAAGAATATCTGTTGAGGGAAATGAATATCCTTTTGATTATTCCTTCATTTCCATTTCTGAAGAATACCCGTTGAGGAAAATGACTCAATCCGTTCATTTTCGTTTCTAAAGAATATCCGTTGAGGGAAATGCATATCCTTTTGATTATTCCTTCATTTCCATTTCTGACGAAGAACCCGTTGAGGAAAATGAATCGTCCATTCATTTTCGCTTCTGAAGAATATCCATCAAGGGAAATGAATATCCTTTCAACACCTGACAAAGAACCCATTGGAGAAGTGAATCGTCCATTCATTTTCACTTTGAAGTATATCCACTGGGGAATGACAGGGTTATGCCTTGCATAACAAAATCTTTGATGGGTTACACTACGCAAATAGATGACACCCTAGATTCCATGCAAGACAATTATTTAACACAGCGTCACAGACAGACTCCTACGAATAAATTTCAGGACGAAATTTCCTAAAGTAGGGGAGATTGTGACATCTGTGCCTCTGCGACCATCAAGCAAATACAAAATCAATGAAATATTGTGTTTCATACTTGGGATTTGTATAAATATGTGTATCATGGGCACATATCAATTCTTGTTCGATTTCGAGTTTTAAATCGCTTTCTGGAAGGTTATACGCGAACTGATGCGTAAACGTAATCAGTTTAACGCAAAAACACTCCGGAATAGTGACATAGGCTTAACATACCTTAAATAACCTTTACATAACTTAGAAATAAGTTTTGGAGGGTTTGGTGTGTCGAAATCAAGTTTATTCGATCACAGGGACTATTTGCGTCAAACTGCAAAAGTATACCGAATCGAATGGTAACGAACATTCCAGAACTTGATCAAAAGTTAAATATTCCCTAAATATCCTTTACATAGCTTAGAAATAGGCTTTGAGGTGTTTGGTGCGCTAAAATAAACTTTTTGATCAATAAGGACTAAAAGCGTTAAAAAGTGCATAAGTTTGCATTTTCGCGCATATCTTACGTTCTGAATATATCTGGGCATCCAAAAATTTATGTAGTCACTAAAATATTTTATTTTAGTGATTGCCATGATAAAATTCCATTCGTCGCGTAATTTGGATCGTTTTTCGCGTCAGTTCGTGTTTCATCGTAATTAACCGAACAACGCAACCGTACGACCAAACGAACCGACATCAAAGATGTTTTTGAGCATATTTTAAGTTCTCTATACTTTAACTTCATTTTATAGCCATGATATGGGGTTAACGGGGCTTAAACATGTCAAAAATGCATTAAAAACCAAGATTTACAACTTCAGGGACCTAAACTGCAAATCTGTCAAAGATAGTCCAGGCGGGGCGTGTAAGACTTCCCTGACTCTTACGTGGGGCACGAGAGCTGCCCAGATCTGGAAAAACCAGTTTCTGCAATCAGCAGCTGGTTTCTGGCTTTGGTTCTTGGTTTTTCAACACCATGAGCTTGTTTTGGGGCACCCATAGGTTTGTAAAACAATAGGCGCAAATGGAGGGCCAAGATTGAAGCTCGTAAATCGAGGAACGATCCTAACGGTGGCCCGAAATCTATAAATACCCATCATGTTTCATTTGAAACCTCACACCTTGATTCATTTCTGCTCTAAGTTGGGGTTTCCACACCTCATACCTGAGCAACTTGAATCAAATCTCCATTGCTTGGACCTCTTGTAAGTTTCTTTCGTTCTTTTATGCGTTTTTAAGCACGAAAGTCAAACAGTGTTTGACTTTCTACATTGACTAGTCAACGGTCAACACGAAGTTTGTTTGAACTTCGCAACGCGAGCGTAATCACGATGGTCATAGTCCCTTGAGACTATACCTACTGATTACCACGTTAATTAGGATTAGTGACGAGTCATAGTTTCGGTCAAAATGCGTATTCATTCGTATTTTACAACCAAACTATTCTTGGGTATCAAAACCCTTTGTTTTGATATCAAACTTGTTTTCTAACTTCGTTAAACATGTTTTAACATGTTTAGCTCGTCACTTTTAGTTTAGTGCTTATATAGGGTCGTAAGATAAGCGGTCTAAACAACCGCTTAGACTTTCGAACCCGACCCGTTTGGTCGATCATTAGGATCCGACCAAACATGTTTTGTGACTATAGTTGTATAGGGAATAACCTTCCGAGGTTTTACCTTATGGTCACTTCGTTTAGTTAGTTGTATGATAGGTAATTTATATGCCTTAGGAAAATGACCAAAATGCCCTTTTTACGCATAAATTCATTTTAAGCATATGTATCCTAAATTTTTACATCTAAACTGATTAGGTACCATTATTAGACATGTTAAGGCATATAATACTTGTCATAGGACTAGTTAGGCGGTTCGAACGCGTTTTACGCGAACGACGCGTTAAAGTAGCGTAAGCTACCTAAACGGGTTGTAATTGGTCGTAAGCACTTAGGTTAGGTTTCGATTTAGGATGTAGGCTTTGTTAAACCATATCATATGAGTTCCAATACTCATTTGGTTTACGAAACCTCATTCTATCTGATCTTCCGATTTAGGTTCGGTTTATTAATATATAGTTACCTATATTAGGTGCCGTTTGATTCCATGATCCCTCTAGCTTTGCTTGGTTGTTATTCAAGACTTCTAAGCATCCTCAAGTGAGTACATAGTCCCCTCTTTTACTGTTTTCAAACATTTTGGGTTGAAACACATGTGCCTAATTGTTACTTTCGTGCTTTTCATGCTTTTATATCATATACTTGCTATGTTCATTAGTACGTAGATAGTACATGATTTCATTATGTTTTGCTATGTATGTTCACTTACCATGCTAGCACATTGATTTTCATATATTACATTTTGTTGCATATGTTCACCTAGCATATGGACACATTGTTTTATTATTTGAACTGTTCGAACCGTTTGGAACTGTTTGATCTATGTGAATTATTTGAACTGTTGAACCATTTGGAACTGTTTGATCTATGTTTGAACCATTGGGTTAGGGAAGTGATTAGGTAACGGGGCGGGTGTAATGTGATAAAAGCATGGTGGATACGCCGCTGGTACTTCCTATATATAAGTGCTTTTAACACATTATATGTCGTTGTGTTATCTAGATCACTTGGGCAAACGATTTTGAAACAATGTCACATAACGATGTTTTCTAAATAATATAAACCATACGATATTTGTTAACGAGATGATTTATAATTTGGTTTCTTGAATAAATGTTTTGGGTTAAGAATCATGGCTACGAGATTTTATAAATTATAACCAAGTTGATTTGAGTTGGTTAATTATGTTGCAATACAATACTTTTCAAAACAAGGTTTTTTTTAACTTTTGACTCTTGTAGTCTAATGAAGTATTGCAACATGTAAACGAGCCATGAATCTGACACTCACACAAAACCTATGTACTCGCCGACATTTTTATGCTGACGTATTTTTACATATGTTTCAGGTACCATAATTGATGATGTTTGATGATGATATTGGTGCATACTCACATAGGAATGGATGAGGGCTTAGAGACTTAATAACAATGAAAGTCTATTTGTTCATGTTTTGTTTCTAATTTCAATGTAATGTAATACATTTAATTCAATAAAACAGAGCTTCAATCCATGTGTTATGAAACAATGATTCTGTTACGACACCCCCCGACGTTTCCGCCGCGGTTTGTTGTTTTAACGCGGTCGGGGTGTGACTGAAAACATAAAGAAGGGTTTAGTATACAATCAAGTTGCCCATCCATACAATCATAATTATTCAAGAATGTCAATTACCGAGCAAGATCTAGAAAATGAGAAACACGTGATGTATGGTAAACCAAGTGACTATGTATCTGATTATTGGAAACCCTTCGAACCCATATATACCAGGTCAACTGATTTAAAACAAACCCATGGACTTTGTCAAACCCATGGAATCAACTCAAAATGTTTTAAATAAATCAGTTAAAGGATCAAAACCAGGAAATGAACCCGTTAAGATGTCAAAAAAAGACGATCAGGACTATGTATCCAAATGTGATTATGTGAATTATACTAACATTTCAAGTTCATGTGCAGAGCCAGTGATTAATGAGGATCAGTCTGAAAGGGACGATGGACAACAATCGAATGTTACTTTCGATTCGAATGCATCTTTATATGCTGAACTTGATCTTTATGTTTTGAACTATATTCACTCTATGCTTTCTGAAACTGGTGGTTTTTCTAGTTTTTCTAGAGATGTTGCTAAGACTGATGTTTTAATCATATGGCTTCAAATTCTGATTGTGATCAAAATGTTTTACCAGAGGAGACTGTTACATCTTTTGATGAATCAAAAGCATTAGTTTCAAGTGATACTGACAAAGGTTCTGTGAATGCACTATGTCTATCGCTTCCGTCAATCATGTACAATAGTGTCAAATATATCGAGTCGTAGTTAATAGGATGAACAAGACAAGTTTGTAAGGTAAAAGCGCATCCGCACGGATGGCAGATCCGCACGGATCAGGCCGGTCCGCACATATATGCATCCGCATATAAAGTGCGCATTCGTGATTACAGGTACGCGCGGATGTGAGCTGCCTATAAATAGTGTCAAGGTCTTGTCATTTGTAACAACTTTGGACTATAGAGGCGAAACTTTGTCCAATTGGTTTCACGGTTTTGTACTTTCGTACAATCATTAGAAACCAGTTTAATTAGCTTGTTCTTGTGCAAGTAATCTTTGTACTCGGATTCCGCACAAGATACGCAGTCATACTAGCTGGTCGGAGCATTCAGAGCACCGAAACGGTCCTCACTAATGGTATTAGAGCTTGGAGACCGGTTTCGTGGACTGAAGACACAAGATTAAATCAGATTCTAGCCGATTTGGATCTGAATTCATTGTTTTTCTACTCATTCTTCTTCTACTCATCTTCTTCAAACTTAAAACGCAAAGTTAACGTCGAATTCATGGAAAAAATTCGCTGATTTTTGGGTATGTTGTGCGAAATCACGTTTTAATCAATCATTGAAAGAATCAGATCAAATTTCAAACTAAATCATTGAAATTTCTTAAAAAAACAATGAAACACGTAACTTGAAGTTGCGCATTCATTTGAGTGTGTTTAGTTGCATTCGCGCGGATCAGATACACTTAGTTTGTGCGGATCAGACACATTGGATTCGCACGGATTAGGCAAGGATCTGACATTTTCTAATTCGCATGGAATTTTCATCTTCAAGTTTGCACGAATCTGATAGTTCCCATTCGCGCGGATCAAGGTTTATATTGTTTAGTATTCAAATTGTTTGATCATTTGTTGATTTTTGCAGGAACTTCTCGAATATCTCAAAGTTGGTAATCATGGAGCCTGATTTCTACAACGAGTTCTATGACGCCTTCACAACTTCAGTAACATCCACACCAAAGTCTCTATCAAATGTCATATCTGAAAGTCTAAACATTGAAAATGCTTACGGAACCTATCAAAAAACACCCAAACTTATGAACATGGAGGATTATAATATGTGGAAAGATAGATTTGAGAGTTGGATTAAAGCTTATGCTTTTAAAAGTTGGAAAATGTTAACATTTGGATATGAAATTCCAACAAAAGATAAGGGAGAAGTAATGCCAATTGAAGAATATGATGAAAATGATAAAAAAGAGTTCTCTAGCGAACAAAAAATGATTACACTGTTACCACAATCAGTTAGAGATGATTTACTTTCTCTGCTTCAACATGATAAAACTTCAAAATCCACGTGGAAGGCATTGCAAAATATATACGAAGGCGGAGAAGAGATGATAAAGACCAAAAAGTCACTGTTAAAGAAAGAGTTTGATTTGTTCAATTGTCTGAAAGGTGAAAGTGTCCGACAACTTATAGAGCATTTTTGTCACCTGAAACTTGAGCTGGATAGATTTGATATCAAAAAGGACAAAGAAGATATCATCGACAAACTCATTGAGGAATTACCTCATGAAAATGATTGGCAAACATATGTCATTATTCTTAAAAATAGTGCAAAGTTTGATGAGATGAATTTAGAGAAGCTGATTGAAAAATTGGACGGTCATGAGCTAGGACTTCAAAAGCAGAACAAAATGAACAGCTCAAATTATCAGAAGAACATGAATCTGTCTAACAACCAATCGCCAAAAATTGGGACTACATTCAGTGCAGAAAACTCGAGTGGATCATCAAAAAGCAATTAATCATATAGTGGTTCATCGAGTAGCGGCATTGGTTATTCAAATAATCATCATAACCAAAACAATTCCAATCCAAGTGTGGTACAATGCAACATTGAGAAGGATGAAAATCTAAAATCCATAAACATTGATTTTACCAAAATCGAGAATTTATTCAAAGAAAAATGTAAAGAAATGCTTGAAAATGAAAAGATTTGAAAGAAAAAGAAGAGGAACTGACACTGAAATGCAAAGGTCTTGAAAAAGAAAATGAAAATTTAAAACAAAAGTGTTCAACAAACTCCAACAAATGTTTTCAAAAAGATAATATCATTCGAGAGTTGTAAAAGGAATATGATGGGATGAAATATTCACACCATAGAGTAAAAGAAGCATATGATAACTTGAAAAGTCAAGTTAAACGTCTTGAAGAAAAAGTTTTAAATATGCTGAAACTAAAAAGTTTCTTGAAGCCAAGTATAAAGGTAAACAACTGGTATTAAATCAATATATTGATGAAGCTGCTGAGCTAAAATGAGAATTGGCTGAAAAGGAAAAGAAAAATAATAAACTGCAAAAGTTATCATGCTTCGTCATATATTCTTGAACGTATTTTTTTTAAAAGAATAAAAAGGGGATTGTGTGAAATTGCTCTGAGGATCGAATCTTCAACCGATGAATGCGTATGAACACGTGATATGTGCGGAATCCAATCACGTGTGTGGTTGGGAACAAAAAGATGTAATTATAACTTGTCCTCTATTACTGATTTGACAGTACATAACCACGAAAACAAACGAGCAGAGCTTCACCTGAAAGTTGCTCAAAAGATACAAATGACAAGACCTAAGCTCCTATTTATAGAGTTCTGCGTTCGCACAAGGACGGATTGGCTTCGTACGAAGTTGTTAGCCTTCGTACGAAGATACTCCTAAAGGCTTCTTGGCTTTGTACGAAGTGTCCCTTCATAGAAAGTCACACTTTCACAAATAAACTTCATCTTCAACACAGTTCAGCACCAGTCTTGTTTCTTCTGTTTAAGCTACGATACGTGATTGACGCAAGCGATAAACATATGTATTCACAGACTCCCCCTTAGATATTGCTGCAGTCAATCTCGTAGCTTTCTATCTTCTCTCTGAGTCTCCCAAAAATCTTTCACATTGTCAGCAACCATAGACTCCCTCTTTTACTCTAGCAACTCTATCTGCTCCCCCTATCTATCAGCTCAGGCTCCCCCTTTCTTTAAGCTTTCGTGCTTTCAGCTACTTGGTTCGTCACCTGGCTCTACAAGCTCCTCCAGAATCGTTATCTGACTCTTTGAATTCATGCTCCTCCTTGCTTCGAACTTCTCTTCGGACTCCCCCTTAAGCTCAGCTATCGGGATTGTAGTCTGGCAAAATCTGCATATCTCAAACACTTTATAAGATATTTGACATTTATCAAGAATAAGCTGGAGCATTTCAGATATGTGAATGCACAGGACATTGTTTGTTCACAGAAATCTGGATTTTATATCTAACACTTTAAGATTTTTAGTTTTCCAGAATGATGACCTGGCTCAAAATATTTACAAGCTCCTCCAGAATTGTTATCTGACTCTTTGAATTCATGCTACTCCTTGCTTCGAACTTCTCTTCGGACTCCCCCTTAAGCTCAGCTATCGGGATTGTAGTCTGGCAAAATCTGCATATCTCAAACACTTTATAAGATATTTGACATTTATCAAGAATAAGCTGGAGCATTTCAGATATGTGAATGCACAGGACATTGTTTGTTCACAGAAATCTGGATTTTATATCTAACACTTTAAGATTTTTAGTTTTCCAGAATGATGACCTGGCTCAAAATATTTTTGGATCGAGAACCTGGCTCAAATTTAACACTTTAAAATTTCCCAGAAACATCTGGGCTCTCTCCCCATATCAAACAACTCTATATATGACAGTTTAAGCATCCCAAATCTCACGGTTTATCATCCAAGTCCAACTTAATGACCTTGGAGATTTCACAAACTATTTTTGATTTTTCAATTTAAAAGACTTCAAGTTTCAAATAAACGAACTTGTTTATTTTCATAAACATGTTCAGCATACTCAGATTTTGAAACTCAGCTTTTAGACATCAGTTGTCGAAAATAAAGTAGAAACAAAATGTTTTTGTATTTTTCAAAGTTTATGCTAAAACACTTCGAAAATCTTTTTGTACTTTTTCTTTAACATAAAGCAATAAATAAATATTTACAAACAATATTTTTGTTTGAGTTCGCGTCAGAGGATCATATCAGGTTATGACAAATCACTAGCACCATTGAGCTATAAACACTTTAAGTTCTAAATGATTCACTTAGATTGTCAGTATACTGGTCCACTTAAATTTTCACACAAAGTTCAACTAATTCCAGATACGAGATTTAGTGTTTTAAGGACTTAACTTATTCGCGTGTCTGGTGTGCGTTAGGTGTGATATAATTTTATTGATATTTTGAGCCCATTTTACGCATTAGTCAAGTTTTAAATTTATAAAACACGATATTCTACTAACACTAAACACACACTTGGGCAAGTGCACCCATCGTGAGCGTAATATAGCGTTGGAAAGATACCGAGGTCATCCAAGGACACAAGAGCTTTTAGTACCGGTTTATCCTCAACGTCTAATCAATCTAAAAGTTTGAGAAAAGGTTTAAAACATGAAAATAAAAAAACTAAAAATGCAGAAATAAAAATAAAATAAAAACAGATAGAAAGATGAATCACTTGGATCCAACTCGCCTTTAATGTATCATTTGATGATTTTCGCACTTTAGGACTTTTTAAGAGATTATCTTAGTTATAGTAGTAGGCCCCTCTTTTGAAGGTGATGTTACCCTCAACCCAATGGTCTGAGTCAGCAAGGATACAATCCCAAAGGGTCGGAATATTGAAGATAATTAATTAAGTTATTAATGCGAAAAGTGATAGGCCCCTCTTTTGAAGCTGACGTTACCCTCGGCTAAGTGGTTTGAGTCAGCATGGATACAATCCCAAGTAGCCGGTTTAATGTATTAATAGTAGTTTACATATGAGGGGTTTAAGCTATTCACCACCCTGCCATCCAATACAAGTGGGTATTGAAGGAGTTCCTAGTAAGCTTGAACCAGGTCCTTGCAGGATCTATACACTGAACAAGGCAAGAACCTTACTAAACCATTCCCTTAACCCCCGACCAGGTAGCCAACATATCTCTATATAGACCGTAGATACATGAATGATGCAATCTTTTACTTTATATAGACAGTAAAGTAACACCAAGACACCACAGACAAATGATAAAGAAAATTCACCTTCAACATTAGAAACTAGTTATTAAAGTAATTAATACAAAACCAAATAAAAAGTGCCGAAAGATTAAAAATCAAAAGTAATACATAAAAGACTTGTCTTCACCAAACATGGCCTTTGATTGGTAAGAACTCATGCTATCAATCTTGGATCCCGAGACTACTACACACTCTAAAGATGGATGATGGATGATGGTGGTGGATGTTGGTGTTGTAGTGGTAGTGGAGTGGTGGCAAAGTGGGAGAGTAGTGGTTTTCCAAGGGATGCCTTTGAAATGAGCCAAGCACCCCTATTTATAGCCTGCACAGAGCTCTGGCCACGCCCCTGTGGCCAGCCTTTTCTCTTCCATTATTAAATGCAGTTGTCAGCAGAGGGTCCCACATGACCCCGTGTTTAGTGGGAACGACCCCGTGGTCAGAATCGTATCTGTACTATCAAGATTTTGCAAGATTCTGCGTATCTTTGCGTTGACCACATCCCGTGTTGGGCTGGGAACGCCCCCGTGGTGGGTGTAGAAGCTTCTACAGCTTTGTCTTTTCTGAAGGCTCCTGACCACGGCCCCATGGTCAGTCTTCTGTTGTCTTGTTTTTGCTTTGGGGATGCTGCCGAGGGGTCGGGCATATCATGTTTATTCCTTTTCTTTGTATTTAAGTTGGTTTTGGCTGTATATTTGTTCCTTTTGTTCGTTTAAGCTCACTTGGTCCTGTAAATTTAAAAGGAAAACAAAAACACACTTTTTTCAACATTAGTACTAAAAAAAGGTTAGTTTTATGCCTCACTTGATGTAATTTATAAGTTACATTTTGCACACATCAAATACCCCCATAGTTGAATCTTTGCTTGTCCTCAAACAAAACCCTTTAATATGTGGCTTTACACACCGAAATTGAAGAGGTAGAAGAGAATTTTTGGGCTTGTCTTGAGTGTCGGGAATCCAAGATCTTTTTTGAGTTTTATTTTTATTTTATTTACAATCCTATTCATCATGATTTATTTAGAACAATTTATAAGAAAATTACTTATTTGGGCATAACATGCCTTTTTAAAATTCCATTTATATACAAGTTCACATATGTCATGGGAGATCACTCAACACTCGGCCGAAGATGTATTTTTGTGAAACACTCGAGACCGGCATTGAACTTACGTCTACCATATGCTTGCCAAGAAATCAAACCTCCTCCTTTTTAACTATAAACCTTTGTAAATATCAAGAGGACTTTAGGAAAGGGTTAGGCTTGGGCTAAGGGTAGATGGTTTTGGTTAGTGGTTAGCATAAATGGCTAAAAGGGTAAAAAGCATCGGTCGTTGTAAAACTTTTTGCTTTTGTGTCTTTTATTCAAACTAAGCACATTCAAACAAAGTTTCTTCGAGGAACTTGTTTGTTTATTGCAAGACTTTCATTTTTTTTCATAGGGAACGTCACAAGATAACCGAGCTTTTTACTAAAATAAAGGGGTTGAAAAGAAAAATGTTTTGGTGGGTAAAGGGTGTTTGTTTTGTGGGTTTTGAAATGAAAAGGTTTAGGCTCAAAGGGGTTAACTAGGGGGATTTTGGGTAGGTGATAAAAAAATGAAAAATAATGGTGTTGAAGGGAAAATGGGTTAGTCCTAATGCATCTAACATTTACTTACTTGGGTTCAAGTTGGTAAGGACCGGGAATGTATCATTGTGGCAAGTTCTAGAGTCGTAAGAACCAAACGGTTATTCACACAAAAAACGAAAAATGAGCATTTAGTTTAAAGATATATACTTGTATGCTCAATATAGGCTCAAAACTCAATTGTTGTGAGAATGGGTTTATAATGTGATCAAGTATATATAATCAATATTTTAATTAGATTTGTCATGCCTTTTCATAATTTTCTTATTTGGTTCCTTTTATCACGACGATATCGATTGTAAATTTGTAAAAATATAACCTTTTTTTTAGAACTTGTTATTCCCAAATTAAACCTAGAAAAGTAAAAAATTGAAAATTTTTGAAAAATTTTGGGGTGATTAGCGGTTCTAATAGAGTTTTGTGTAAGGCTTGTTATTAGGACTTGCGAGATTCAAGGTATTAGCATCCCCCCACACTTAAATTACACATTGTCCTCAATGTATCCCAAAAATAAAGTTTTAGGTTGATTGAATGTGTAAAAGGTGTTGAAAAACAAGGTTTGTTGTTACTGGGCACCTGGCCACGGCCTCGTGTTAGCTGAGCACGGCCCCGTGGTTAGAGTGCCAGTTACAGAAACTTACAGAAATGTGGCCACAGGGCATGCCTCGTGGCCACGATCCCGTGGTGGGCAAGGTTCAGATAAACAGTAGTTCAGGGGTGTGGGCACGGGGGCATGGTCGCTGACCACGACCCTATGGTGACAGTCTGCAAATGATGATTACAGGTTTGTGGCTTTTGGTTCGAGTTTCTGGGCTTATGTAGCACTAATACTTAGTGCATCCAAGCTTCATGGGTACCTGTTTTGCTTAAACACCACACCATACAATAGATAGCAAACATCCTAAACTTACCAAAGTTCATCATCCGTCATCAAACACAAAACGAAAATAAAATGCAGAAAATAAAAAAGTGTTTAGGAAAGTAAATTGTTCAAACCATGGCACGCAGGCCAGAAATTGTTTATGGGATAGAAAGGGTTAACCTGAGAAATTGCATCCAACATCACACCACCTCTAATGCCTCTGATCAGTCCATGTCCTCGTCCTCATCGTCTCCTCCTTGGTACACTATATGCTCCCGGATGTAGGTGATGTCATCTTGCATGTTGGAGATGTTGCGCTCCATTGCTCCAGCCTGGGTGAAGGTGTTGCTGGCCATGTTGTAAGTGTTGCGGGTGCACAATAAGTTTTCCTGCAAAGGATCATTTAAACTTTTAAAGTTAGGAAAACCACCCCCTGGTGGGAGGGACCCGAATGGCCTTGAAACTGAGGAGGAGGACGGTTTTGGTTGGCGTGAAGAAAGAGGGCTGCTTTCGGGTTCCAAACATGTCCTTGAGTGGTTTGGAAGCGGACTGTCCCGTCACCAGTTTCGTGGATGATCCCCATCGAACAACATTGGGTGAGATCTACTTTTCCCGACCATGGACCCTTACGGAATGATTTCGGCATGTATTGAACATAGGTCTTGAAGAGGCGGTAGATCCATCCCCCAAAGAAGATAGGTGTCGGGGAGGAAGCCAACTGATTCAGATGCATGTTATGGAGGAGTAGGTGGGGAACATCAAGAGGAATGCGGTTGTGGATGCAATACAAGACGGCAAGATCACGCAAGTAGACAACACCAGTGCTATCGCGCCTTTGACTTAGAGAGTTGCTAAGGACTCTATGAATGTAGCGGTAGAGGGGTCCCGCAACTAGGAGCTCCTTGTGACACTTGTATCATATGCACCATCCCCGATTTGAGCCCATGCTGTCTGGCGCTTGTTAGTTTGGAGCTCACGGAGACCACCCGTGTTCTCCTCTTCACCGGACTCCTCCTCAGTGAACAGACCCACTTGCACTCCAAATTGTGCGATAGAAATTAAAAGCACCTCTCCGGCACATTGGAACTGAACTCCTTCTCCGTTGAATGGCTCGGCTTTTGCTTTGAACGCGAAACAACTGTAGAAATCCATGCTATACTCATGAACCGCATGGAGTCTTGTGCCGAGGGCCACCCTTAGTGGTCCCATAACCAATGTGTCGTAGCGGTCTAGTTGCCCCACATCTTCTAAGGTATCGAGGCACACTTGATTTGGTGTTTCTTCGGGCCTTGTTTTCAAAATATCATAGCGGGCTTGGTAGTCCCACTCATTTGGCTTAAACTTAGTGAACTTGCTGGCCATCTCTGCAAAAGAAAACACAAAACAATTGTGACAACTGTCAAATTTGCATGCATCCGTACAATTAATAAACAATGATTAGTGATTAATGACTGTGTTGAATTATAATTAATGACTTGAATTGCTTTCCGATTATTGCCATATACATACATATGCATCATATATTGCAAATGACATATCATTACTGCAGGCAAACTTTGTTGATTCGAATGATGCACGAAACACCGGCAGCACAGTTATCAGACAAATCAGAAAAATGCTGACGGAGTTCAGCACATAGATAGATATGGTCTTGAGATACAGAATGGGCCAGAAACCAAGTATTACACTAGTATAGTGTGTAGGAAAGTAAGAATCACAAAACTGCCTTCCTATTGATAGTTTAAGTGCCGGAAAGTGCCTAAAACTCACATAAACTGCAGAATTCAGCAAAAATCAGCATTTAAACACTCTAATGTTATGCAGAAATATGGTTAAAAAGTCTTGAATGCTTTCCTAAGTGTCGGGAATCAAAACTGTCACAAAAGGTAACATAAAGCACACTGAACTACATAATTTAACACTTTAACGAACCGGTAACCAACCGAACAACCGGACACTACCCGAAAAACCAAATTTTCACTAGAAGTACTGTTTTAACATTTTCAAGCTAGTTATGGTCCCCGAACATCATAACACACTATATAAATATCTAATAACTAAACCCCTAAGTAGATACTTGAATTCTAACCATAAACAAACTAACTAGTTTAAACCTAAGCCTAGACCCCCCCCCCCCCACCTAGTAAATGGCCAACAAGGGCCCCACATGATGATTTTATTTGGTTAATTTATTAGATTGTGTTTCCCTTTATAAAACACATTAACCATTAGATTCAAGGTGTTATTGGATTATAAAATAAACTTCAAGATCATAACTTCTCATAACTCACAACACACACTATCTTCTCCTTCCTTCTTCACCATACCTACGGCCAAGCACACCCACACACAACCACCCATTATCACTTCAATCTCTTCCATTCTAAGGTGTTCACAAGGTGTCTCTAGACTAATTAGGAAGCTTGGAGCTTGTGGAAGTTGAACGACCTTTCTCTTGTGCTTGTATCCACTCCATTTCATCTAGTGATCATCCCTAGCCTTGAGCTAGTAGTAAGATCATTCTACTCTTCATTTTACATCTCATTTTGGTGGTTAAAAGAAGATACAAGTTGTTAATCTTAAAGAACACTAAGAATCTTGAACTTTAAAGTTGAACATAAGACTAAATACATAAGAAATCATGATGTTTATGTGTTGTTATGCTTGTTGAATGTTGTTTGCTCATGTTTTTGATGTTGATCATCATATGATCTTGCTAGATAGTGATTAAAGACATAATCTAGCAAGATGAAAGGATGAAAATGTTAAAGATCAATAGATCATCCTCATGTAAATCATGAACTTGAAAGCATAAGTTGTTTTTCTTGTAAAGTGATGAACAAAGTGTGTGTAAAGTCTTGTGATGTGAACAAAATGCAACATATAAATTAAATCAATTGTGGCATAAAACTAACCCTTTTTAGTACTAATGTTGGAAAAAGTGTGTTTTTGTCTTCCTTTTGTATTTTCAGGATTAAATTAGCTTAAATGAACAAAAGAAGCAAAAAGACAGCTAAATCTAACATAAATACAAGAAAAGGAACAAACGTGGCATGCCCGACCCCCCGACAGCATCTTCCCAAGCAAAAAGAAGAGAACAGAAGGCTGAACACGCCCCGTGCTCAGTGAGCACGGGGGCGTGCCCAAGTGTCAGCAGAAAAGACAAAGTTGCGGAAGCTTCAATCACCCACCACGGGGGAGTGCCCAGCAGACACGGGGCCTTTGTCAACTCTAAGATTCGCAGAATCAAGGGGAAATCTTGATAGTACAGATACGCTTCTGCACACGGGGTCGTGCTCAGCAGACACGGGGGCGTGGTCAACTAATGCAGACAAACTGCAATTAATGAAGAAAGAGAAGGAGGATGGACACGGGGCCATGCCCAATGGACACGGGGCCATGCCTGAGCTGCTGTTCAGGCTATAAATAGGGGTGCTTGGCTCATTTGCAAACCATCCCTTGGCACACCATCTCTCTCACATTTCACCCACCCACCACCACCATCACAACACCATCATCCACCACCATCATCCATCATAGAGTGTGTGAGTCGTCTCGGGATCCAAGATTGATCGTAAGAGTTCTTGACAATCAAAGGCCATGTTTGCCTAAGTTTCTTACATCACTTGGTGAAGACAAGTGTTTAGTGTAATACTTTTTATTTTTAATCTTTTCGCACTTTTTATTTGGTTATGTATTAATGACTTTAATAACTAGTTTCTTATGTTGAAGGTGATTCTTCCTTATCGTTTGTCCGTGGTGTCTTGGCATTATTTTACTGTCTATATAAAATAAAAGTTTTTCACCATTCATATCTCCACGGTCTATATGGAGATATGTTGGCTACCTGGTCGGGGGTTAAGGGAACGATTTGGTAAGAGTCTTGCCATTGTTCAGTGTATAGATCCAGCAAAGGACCAGGGTCAAATTTAGTAGGACCTCCTTCAAAACCCACCGGTATTGGATGGCGGGGGTCCAAACTCTTTGATCCCCTCATATGTAAGCTACTATTAAAACTTTAACCCGGCTACTTAGGACTGTATCCCTGCTGACTCAGACTAATTAGCCGAGGGTAACGTCACCTTCAAAAGAGGGGCCTACCACATTATGGATTAATAACTTAATTAATTATCATTCAATAATCCGACCCTTTAGGATTGTATCCTTGCTGACTCAAACTATTGGGTTGAGGGTAACGTCACCTTCAAAAGAGGGCCCTACTACAATAACTAAGATAATCTCTTAAAAAGTGCAAAAGTGCGGAAATAATCAAAGGTTACACTACACATGAGTCGGATCCAAGTGATTCATCTTGTCTATCCGTTTTTACTTTTATTTTATTTTTCAGCATTTTAGTTAGTTTTATTTTTCTAGTTTAAAAACCTTTTTCTAACTTTTTTTATTTGATTAGACGTTGAGGATAAACCGGTACTAGAAGCTCTTGTGTCCTTAGACGGCCTCAGTATTTTACCAACACTATACTACGCCCACGATGGGTGCACTTGCCCATATGTGTGTTTAGTGTTAGTAAATATCGTGTTTTATAAATTTAAAACTTGACTAAAAAGTGTAAAAGGGCTTAAAATATATATAAAAAATATATAACACCACACACACATCAAGTTTTTGGCGCCGCTTCCGGGGACACAAGGATTTTAAGAAAGTTAGGAATCAACGGCCTAATCGTTTTTTTCTAATTTTTCTGTTTTTTTTTTATTTTCTTAATTTTTCAGCTTCTGCAGAACTCAGCACGGGTCGTGCCCGCTGAACACGCCCCGTGCCTAATCTTTGGAACTGGCAATCCTGTTTTAAGTCAGACAGTAAGCTGAACACGGGGCCGTGCCCACTCAACTCGCCCCATGCCCAAGTTTCAGTTACTAAAAACAAAACCGTAAGATCCCGACGGTTGGTAATTTCTGACACAAACATGAGTGATACTGATATTTTTTTACTTTCGGCACTCTTATGGTACGTGGTGTCAAATATGTTGTGGCTCTCATAAAGAATTAGAATGTTATTTTCTAAATTATAAGCCCCATTATATAGACCCATTATTTTCCTGTAGCCTTAAGAGGGGTGAAAGTAAAAATAATCCATATCTCTCCCTCGAATACTCCCAACCGGACCTTCTAGGAGAAATGCTTCTTAATGAACTATTCAATTAGAAGATCTAGTTCTTAATTGGTTAAAAGAACTTAAGATGGATTTCATTAATTCATCTCAAGACGATAACCAAGAAGAATTGTTGGGATCGCATTCGAATAAAAACAACTTCGTTGTTCCCGATATTACCTTTAACTCTAGCGAAGACTTGGGCGATAGTCGTCCCTGTGCCGATTGTGCCGTGAAGGACTCTCCATCGACTTCGTTCGGTGCATACATAGACCTGAGCGATTCGGCATACACCTTCTTTAACGAGAGCCCGGGAAAGGGCTGGACTTGTCCACCTACATTTAGCATAGGAATCACCCTTACCGACCACCTCTTGCGTTCTCGTCTTAATCTAGAACAATTAAGGTATCTTAGGCACTTCGGGGTTGTTCCATCCAGTAAGGAACCACCCGATCTGGATAAATTCCTTAAAAATAGGAAAACTCCATAAGACAACTTCTAGACACGGGTCCGTGTCCAGGTCAACACGCCCCCGTGTCCACCAAAAAGATTCCTTTCTGATTTTATCAGAATACGGACAAAATGTGTCAAGATTCTGTCTGTACACGGGGCCGTGTCCAGTCGACACGGGGCCGTGTGCAGCGTGCTCTCATTTTCTATAGATGCAGCAAGATTCCTGCTCATTTGGACCACTCCAAAGACAAAGATTTGCTCGGATCTTCACTCATACCATCCTAGGTATATTCTAAAGAAGGTTCTCAACAACCATCTTGTCTTTTCCACTTTTGTTCATTGCCTTCTTCTTCAATTTTCACTCAATACCTCCATTAAAGCTTGAAATCTCCATGATTCCAAGCTTTATTGTAATGTTTGTAAGGTTATTATTCAAGGAATCTTGTTTAAAATGAGTTATACAACTTTGTTTTTAAATTATTTATGCTTAAAAGTACCTTATAAATTGAAAAAATAATTTAAAACTCCAAGATTCCTTGTTCTAAAAAGCTGCAGACGGCTGAACACGGGGCCGTGTGTCGGGTACTGTTCCATAAAAATTGAACTCTTTTCGGTCTGTTTTCTCAGAATGGCGAGCAGAACTAGTGGAACATCTTCGTCGCAATCAAGGAACAACCGGCAGGGGAAGAGGTCATCAACGGTAGAGGACTCTCTTGTGAACTATGTTTACGCTTTAAGAGAGGCTATTGATGAAATGACGGGGGTGGAAGAAGCATTGGTCGACCGTATCAATCACTTAACGGTGGGACTAGAAGGGTGTCTTTGAGAGGTCAACCATTTGCACCAAAGGTTGAACATTCTCGCCTCTCCTCCTTTGGTACCAATCATCACCCAAAGGGCATGGAACGTGGTGCCTGAAGTCATCATACAAGCCGAGTGGTACACTATACACCTGGGACCTCCTCGCGATATATTACAAGGGGTTTCGGTTGGTGTCACTCCCCCTCCACAAGATGTTGAGGAAAATGAAGCCGCCTTCTTCCTCCCGAGAGAGATAGAAGAATGGCTTTAACAACATCTAGGGAGCATCCATCGGCTCGGAGTTCTACAAAGATATCGGAAAATTATTTCTGGAATTTTGGTTTTTAAAGTAAAAATAGAGCTCCTTAGGATGATTTTATGTATCACTTGACCTATCTAATTAGGACTTTTTTTTTATTTTTCTACTGTGTTTTTAATTTTAGGATTATTATGTAATTTTATCTATGTTTTAATGAATGATGGTTTTAGTTAATTTGGTGTTTGGATGATGTTATAATGGATAAAACACACTCGGGATGGTGAAGGATACCAAGGGAAACTTGAACCAGCACTCCAAGCACAAAAAACAGGGTCATCCGACAAAATTTTCTTCATTACAACAAGTTCAGCACGGGCCGTGCCCTCCCAACACGGCCCCGTACTGCACCATCTCCAGAAAATGCCCAGTTCAGGTAACTGGACACGGGGCGTGCTCACTGAACACGCCCCCGTGCCCAGGCTTCTGTTTCTTTCTAATAAATTCTGTTACTGGCGATCTGAACACGGGGCCGTGCCTGGACACCACGGGGCCGTGTCCAGACGCCCAGTAACATAAAATTTTTCTTTTTCACACCTTTTTACACATTCAATCAACCTAAAAACTTATTTTTGGGACACATTGAGGACAATGTGTAATTTAAGTGTGGGGGGGGGGGGGATGCTAAAACCTTGAATCTTGCAAGTCCTAAATACAAGCCTTACACAAAACTCTATTGGAACCGCTAATCACCCCAAATTTTTTCAAAAATTTTCATTTTTTTTACTTACTTGTCTAGGTTTAAATTGGGAATTTCATGTTCTAAAAAAAGGTTATATTTTTACAAATTTACAACCGATAGTGTCGTGATAAAAAGAACCAACATAAGAAAATTATGAAACGGCATGACAAGTTTAGTTAAAATTTGATTATATATACTTGATCACATAAAAACCCATTCCTACAAAAAGTGAGTTTTGAGCCATTATTGAGCATACAAATACATATCTTTAAACTAAATGCTCATTTTTCGTTTCTTGTGTGAATAGCCGCTTGGTTCTTACGACTCTAGAACTTGCCATGACGATATATTCCCGATCCTTACCAAATTAAACCCGAGTAAATAAATGATGGAGGCATTAGGACTAACCCCTTTTTATTTCTACCCCATTATTTTTCTTTTTTTACCACCTACCCAAAATCCCCCTAGTTAACCCCTTTGAGCCTAAACCTTTTCATTTCTTAACCCAAAACAAACACCCTTTTACCCACCAAAACCCTTTTTCATTTTAAACCCTTTATTTTAGTAACAAGGCTCGGTTTCTCTTATGACTTGCTGGAAAAAAAAATTTGATGATGAAGACAAAATAAATGAACAAACAAGTTTATCAAAAAGAACTTTGTTCGAAACAAATACTTCATCAAAATAAAAAGTTACAAAATAATAGCAAGTCTTACGAAAACCGATGCTTTTTACGCCTTTCGCCCTTTTACTAACCACTAACCCAACCACCCACCTTTAGCCCAAGCCTAACCCTTCACTCCAAAAGTCCTCTTGATATTTACAAAGGTGTATAGTTAAAAAGTAGGAGGATTGATTGCTTGGCAAGCTTATGGTAGGATTAAAGTTCCATGCCGCTCTCGAGTGATTCACTAAAATACATTTTCGGCCGAGTGTTGAGTGATCCCCCATGAGGTATGTGAACTTGTATATAAATGGAATTTTAAAAAGACATGTTATACCCTAATAAGTAATTTATCTTATGAAATGTTTTAAATAACTCATGACGAATAGGATTGTAAATAAATAAAAATAAAACTTAATAAATGATCTTGGAAATCCCGACACTCTATGACAAGCCCAAAAACCTTCTCTTCTACCCATTACATTTGGGAGTGTAAAGCCACATTATAAAGAGTTTTGCTTGAGGACAAGCAAAGATTCAAGTGTGGGGGTATTTGATGTGCACAAAATGCAACATATAAATTACATCAATTGTGGCATAAAACTAACCCTTTTTTAGTACTAATGTTGGAAAAGAGTGTGTTTCTGTCTTCCTTTTGTATTTTCAGGATTAAATGAGCTCAAATAAACAAAAGAAGCAAAAAGGCAGCTAAATCTAACATAAATACAAGAAAAGAAACAAAACGTGGCATGCCCGACCCCTCGACAGCATCTTCCCAAGCAAAAACAAGAGAACAGAAGGCTGAACACACCCGGTGCTCAGTGAGCACGGGTGTCACACCCCAACCGATGGCAGAAACATCGGAGTGAGACGAAGAAAGATTGCTCATCACACATAACGCAACATGCTCATGACATAACCACAAGTTACGGGCGGCGGGTCGTTAATCCTATAGCGCTACATATGTCACGGTTTGGCTCGTACGAAGTTAATGATAAGTTCAACACATAAGATTCACCCAAGTTTAAAGTATCAAGCCATCACGTATACAAGCATGTTAATAGGAATGTTCATGTGTTTAAGAAAAATGTTCATGTGTAAGTTGTTGATAAGTAAACATGTTACACCCCAAAAGTGGTAAAAGAAAAAGGGGGAAATACGAGTATACTCACAAAGTTTGCATATGCTTTCCAATTATCCAATTATTGACGAGTTGATGAGGTTAAAAGATTGAATGTGTAAGGGTTAAAGTTCAAGTATGCTTAGAGTCGAGATTCGGTATTTAAAACAACATAAAAATAAGATATGAGAATAACATGTGAAAATGATCATCTTCAACACTTAACACTTGTATGACACTTGGTAACCACAAGGGTTATGATAATGTTTTCATGAGTTGAACACCCATAAGAATCACAACAAGGTTTAGGTCTTATATGATGTTCTACTACTTTAACATATAAACACAAGTTCAACATCAAAGGTTCGAATGAGTGTGTATATATATATCTAGGTTAAGTATTACATATTATTTAGTCCCATAATTCAAGTAGGAGGTAGAAGATTAGGATCTTCATTTAGGCACCTCAAGTTATCATAGATGTCATGTATGGGGTAGGAAGAACATGCTTCCATTTAGGAACCCCTTGAATGTTCACCACTTCACTTGATGTAAAAACAACCAAGGAGGGTCACGAACTAGGATTAGCACAATAACATAAACAACCTAACTAAAGAGAAATCACCAAATCATGTGAGGATTGTATGTAGGACAACCCAAGTTGTTCCATAATCACTCATTCATCAAGATCTAAGCTTGACATGATTTGTGGGTTAAATACCCTAACCAAACAGCAAGTATTTGAGGTTTTAACCTCTGATTTATAGTGTCTCAACCTTGTTTTTAATCTTAACCAACCATAAGAGAGGTTGTAAGCATTAGGACATAGGTGTGAGATGTGTTAGATACAAGTTGGATGAGTTTAAACAAGCTTTTGAAGAACATGAAACAAAACAGAAAGTTTGTGGATATATTTGGGGCAATTCCAGGTCTGATTTCTCCAAGGAGAAACCAAGGAATCAAACCCCATGATTATCCAAGCAAGTAGGAAGAAGAATCAAGTGATTTCGTTGAGAAATGAGCAAGTTATGCTCACTTTTGTAAAGGTGTATGAATCTGCCCGAATTTCTGAAATAAGCAAGAACTTGAGAGTGTTTGAGAGAGATTTGAGGGTTGTGAAAGTGTAGAAATGCTTGGAGAAGGGTTGTATTTATAGTAGAAGAGTTTAGAGGTGATTGGAGGTGTTTAGAGGTGGCTAAATGGTGATTGGAGAGGGTTAGAAGATGGGATTTCGTGCCAAATTCGCGTACATAATCAGCTGCTGTGTTTTTCTGATCTGGGCATCCCCATGCGGCCCGCCTGAGAAATCAGGTAAGCTGAAGCGGGCCGCCCGGGCCTTCTAATCCGGACATAAGTTTCAAAAAGTTACAATTTGGCCCCTACAGTTGTGTATTTGATGATTTTAGGGCTTTTAAGGACCATTCTTGCCACAAAAGCATATTTTAAGATAGACCTAAGTACGAGGAGTATAAACCAAGTATAATTAATCGTATGAGCATCAAAGTCAAGTGTCGTTCTCGTTCAAAACACGTTTTGGGCATAAGTTTAGTTTAATTACAAGTTTAGCACATAGTTTCCAAGAATAATGAATAATCAACAATTGTTTCTCAAAAACGAGCATACGAGCATATATAGAGTGTGTATAATATATTTGCAACAAAATACGAGTTTCATTAATGATTCAAGTCTCGGTTTTACAATGATTACAAAGAAGGAACGATTACAAGAATACAAAGTTTCCAAAAATAGGAATACGAGCAATACTTTCTATAAATGGAAAGTACAAAAGAGCCGGGCGTTACAGTCTCCCCTCCTTTAGGAAATTTCGTCCCGAAATTTATTCAAGAGGTAGACTTGAAGAGTTTTAGTAAAAATTTGAGACTTGGAAAATTTTGAAACATTTTGAAAGGCACAAAACTTTGGAGAGCGACAAGGTAAATTTGTGAGTGAGTTCGTTGCCTAAAATAATTTGAGGTATCTGACATAGTTGAAAACATGTAGGTGCGTATATAGGTGAAGTGAGTCTAAACAACTTTGAGTAATTAAATTGGCGACGTATTTAAAAGGTGTCGTATTAAGAAAGAAGATGTTAACAAACGGTTTGTATTTTGATGGAACGTGGTAACGAAATCACATTTGTAGAAGGTTGTTTATTGAGTGAAACGAGAAGGTTTGGTTATTTAAATAAAGCGTAAAGGTATACTAAGTATAGTTACACAAGAATCCAGAATAGGAAGACTATTTTATAGGTAACGTGGTACGTTAGGACTCGAATGTTTAAACAAGCTTGATTGAGAACGAGGTTTGTATGAACTAAAAGGATAAGGAGAATAATACGAGTATAGAATGAGCGAATGACTAAAAAAAACGCAAGTATAAGAATAGCATAAGTATCGGATAGACGAAAATAGTGTGTTAAGATTGAGGTCTCGTCGTGGATAATCGGATATAATGCGTTTGTGAGTTCTTTAAAGTTTGTATTAGGTCCAAAAAGGTTCGTAAAACACTGAATTTCTCGTGGCACGTTTTACGAAAGTTTGGTAACATGGTGAAAACACTTATATATAGGAAGTACCAGCGGCGTATCCACCATGTTCTGACCATGTTACGTCTGTTTCGTTATTCGTGTCATGTTATGTTCCGTGTCTTACCATACATAATAGTACACTCTATGGTTCTCATACGCCTATCACTATAATCCCGTGTGCACCTGTGATTATATTGATCGTCGCCTAATCCGCATAGCTTGTACTAGTTGTGTATGAATTAGGGTATCCATAATTTAAAAATTAAGAATGTGCACGTGTCAGAATGTAGTATGTAAGCAAGTCCATGCTTAAGTATGTATGGGACCCACGCAAGCGAATCACTCGGATTACGCTCGCGTGTAGGTACGAATGTATGAGTATGAAATGCAAGTATGAGCATAAGTTTAAGTGTGAATACGCATGTATGTATGAGTCTCAACATAAAACGTACGTGTAAGGACCGGTTTCTCGACCTAGATGAGTCGGTTCAGAGGAATTCTATCAAATACAGGTGCGGAAAACAAGTATTTGACGTGTAAACAACTTAATCTTCACTTTAACACTGATTTGTATTGATTAGAAAACAATTACAATCAGTTCTCACACCGGCAGCACCTCGGTATGGAAATCTCTCAAATGTTACTCTCTTATTTCGCTTGACCAACACCCCTATATATAGAGATTGAGATTTCGCTTGGAATGACCTGAAGCGAAATCTGATATGATGATTTCGCTTGAGGCTTCAAGCGAAATCTCAAACACAAAACAAAACTTCAAGCGAAATCTTCTAACTATCTCACAAAATCTCATTCTAAGAGCCCTGATCTATTCTAGCTAGTCTAAGACTCGATACAAGACAAAGTCGACAGATGTAGTGCACTAACAGACTCCCCCTCAGATGTTGACGAGTCGACTATCGAGTCACACCAATGTTGTGTCTTCACATCTTCAGTCTTGATCAGTCTCTGGGCTTTTCTCTCTCTATCTTCTTCTCTAGAAACACTGGCTCTATCAGACTCCCCCTCACGATTTGCTGGTATTCATTTGTTCTTCAGCAACAGCTGCTTTAGGATCAATGTCTGACTCAAATGTTGTATACAAGATCATTGCCTGGCTTTTATCTAATTCTCTTGATCAGATCTCTTGATTCCTTAAGTTCATCAGCATCAGCAGCTAGTAAACTTTTTAGATTCATGATCAGAGTCTGACTTTCGTAAGCTTTGAATGAATTAACCTGGCTCACCTGCAACAATCTTAACCCAGAAATAAATTTTCTAATTTTTTTACATTTCAAATATCTGTGCACCAACACATAACATTCATAATCACTAACACAAACATATAATTGCAACATTTCAGACTCTCTCTCAAATATCTATGATGAACCACTTGAAGAAGATTAAATTTAACAAAACAGTTAGATTTACACAAACACTCCCCCTCAAATGCTGCTCATCATGTTTAGCACTTGAAATTTTGATAATCAGCTTTCCAATATCAGTTGTCGAAAATCTTTTTGACTTTTTCAAAATTTTATGCTAAAATACACCGAAAATCTTTTTGGATTTTTTTAATAGAAAGAAATGCAATAAAGAAATATTTACAAACAATATTTTTTGTGAGTTCGTGCAAGAGGATCATATCAGTTTATGACACATCACCAACACCGTTAAGCTTCATTTCATTTTAAGTTCTAAACAATTCACCTAGATTGTCAGTATACGGATCCACTTAAATTCTCACACAAAGTTCAACTGATCCGAGATATGATGTTAATGTTTTAAGAGACTTAAACTTATCCGTGTGTCCCACTACTTGAATATACTCCTGTATCCAGATCCCAATATTCAGTCTTACAGGTGAGTATACCACAGATGATATCTGTCAGGGGAATAAATTAAAGTACGAGGGCCGTGAGAGCTCAGGTCGATACTCCCGTATACGCAGAGAGATGACGGCTTCGACTTTTGGTGTGTCCCCTTTAGAGGATCTTTTGCATTACAACAGCAGCGACTATCAATTTTATTGTTTCATCAGCTTGCTGAGGGCGATGCTATGTTTCAAGCATTTGCAGAAAGCATTATCCGGGGACTAGGTCAGAAATTTCTTTCAGCAGAAGTCCCGGGATAATACCCCAGATATCACTGAGCATAAAGACCTAGTATCTCAGAATAAGGGACCTTTCAAACAAGATTTCAGGGGTTACCTATATATCCAAGCAGTTTTGTTACCCACAGAACAAGCAAGTTTGAAATTTAAGTTTATATCTCGTCACAATCTACTAAATGTGCAAAAATCTACTGACACATCCGCAGTGAGACCGTTTATCACATTTTATCTATTCAAATCTTTAGCATGTTGTGACAGTCCACTGATGTACTATCATTTCCTCTTTTAAGCAACAAAAACTCATTTTTAAATTTTATCATGTTTTTGAATTTTTCAAATTTTCAAATGTTTTTGGATTTTCTGAAATTTTCTACTCCCCCTAAAATGCAAACACATTTTAGGAAATTTGAAAACAAACTGTACAAACAAAGTTGACAACCGATATCGAATCACATCAAATCGCCATTCACTCGGCATAAACAATCAGAACTCCCCCTATCACAAACCATTTTCTCATTTAGATTTCAAAACACTTAAGTTTGTTTTAATCAAAATGATTTTTTCCGGAAAATGAATTTGTGTTGATTATCATTTTATGGGGATGTGGTTCATCATCTTGTTCATCTTTTGACATATATAGTAAATCAAGTACAAATTAATGTCCGTGATTTACCATTTGCATTCAAGCAATCTCTAAACCAATTGTAAAAATAAACACTTGTAAAAACACAAAAACCTCTTGTAGGAATATTACGTCTACATCACCATTTTACCAATCAGAATGCCGATTCCTGCTTCGCATTTACCAACCTGGAAGCTCCGGCGTAGTCTTTCAACCTGTAAACATTCAAACACTATCAAAATTTTCAACTAAAATCTTCAAACACTAGAAAGATGCCGATTCCTGATCCACGATATAAACTTGGGATCTCCGGCAAGTCCTAAGACTTTAAGGAAAGCAAACTTCCACCCAAGTCTTATTTGACTTGGTGGCTTCCAATTCCTGGGCAGTAGGGTTGTAAGTTGCCTTTTTAGTTGCATAAAAATCTTTAACCCCCTTTACTTTCCCATCAAGCATTTTCTTGAAAATTTTCTTAACATTTCCATTGAATGTTTTTTCAATATCAAAATCTGAGATTTCTATTTTACCAACCATTTGTTGAATCTCTTTCACACTCATTGATTTAATATCAGCATCATTCAACAAATCGTTAATCTCATCTTGTGACTCCTCTGATTTTGTGGAATCAGATTCATTGTCAGAACTATCAACCGATTTCTTAACAACCCATGTTTGGTTGTCTTTTGCCTTGTTTTTGTACATCTTTTTAGAATTTTCACCAACTTCATTATTTGAATTGTCAGAAATTTTGAAGTTTGTAGTTGGTGATTCATTCTTTTCAACCATTTTTTCTTTAAGTTTTTCAGAGACTCCCTTTTTTCTGTTGACTTTGTTTGGACAATTGTGAGCGATGTGTCCAACAACTTGACATTGAAAACAAGTTCTTGTATCTCTTGGAATGTCTCTTGAATGAAAAACTCCAGTTCCTGTTCTTTTTCTTTCAACAAGAAACTCCTGATTTGTTTCTTTCCAAAAAGGTTTCTTCTGTTCATCTTCAACACTTCCACCTGAAACAAATTCTGTTTTTAGTTTAGAATTGTTTACATTTCTGTAACTTTCTTGCTTAATAAAACCTAAACCTTTTCTTTTGTAATTACAATTTTGGTTTGTTTTCTTTTGAAAACCAGAACTAAAATTGTAATCCTTTTTCCCTTTTTTCTTGTTTAACCGTTGTTGAACTCTTGAAGTGTATTTTTTAGGTTTTTCGTTAAGATTTAAATTTTTAGTGTCAGAAATATTAATTTCTGTGATTTTGAAAACCTTTTTGATCTTGTCAAATCTAACACTATTCATCGGAAACTCTTCATCAGAGTATAATTTGTCAGAACCATTTAAAGTATATGCAACTTTAAACATTTCATCATCCAAATTTGCTTTTGATAACAAAAATTCTTTACTATAAGACCGTTTTTCCGACGATTTTGAACTGTTGACTGACGAACTTGAACACCCAGACTCAAACTTTGACTCAGACACCTCCTCAGTATCCAACACCTGATCAACCACCCTTTTGATTAACTCAGACTCATGATCAGTATCAGACGCGGTAAATGTGATGTCAATGTTATCTGGTAAAACGTCAGTTGTCTCTGATTTTAACTTTATATTGACTGCTTTTTCGACTTGTTCCTCATTTGGTTTTTTAGGAGAATACCCTTCCCAGATAGGAGGCGGACACTTGTTGTATTTAACAGTCGATTTCTTACCAGTCTCATTCTTTGTATTTTCATCCTGGAATGCTTCAAAACCTGCAACAGTTGGATAAACTCGATCAATAACATAATCAGAACAAGAATAACTCAGTAATAACCTTCTGATCCTTTCATTCTCAATCTTTTCTTTCTCCAACTCTTGCTTTAGATTAGCATTTTCTTCGATGTAATGATTAATTGCCTTTTGCTTTGCCATCAGCGTAGAATTTGTCATCGTTAACGCCTTTTCTCTTTCAGAATTCGTTGTTTGAAGACCTGTTACTGTTCTGTTCAACACGTTATAAGATTCTTTCACATAGCTGATGTCAGATAGTAACTTTTCTATCAGTCTTTCTCTATCAAACAGAGTCACATCTTTTTCTTCGCAATTTTTGCAAGCTTCCAAACACTTCTTGCAAGGCTTTTCAACTTCAACAATCTTTTCAATCTCGATTGTTTTTACCACTTCAATCACTTTTTCTTCCTCAGTTACTTTCTCAGCTTCAGTCACCTTTTCTTCAACAACTACTTTAACTTCCTCATTCGGTTGTTGTTCTTTAGCAGCTTGTTTCTCCTTCAGTTTCTCCATGCGATCTGCAAAATAAAAATGAAAACTTTCAGGAGAAAGATGATGTTTAGCCACATTAATATGTTTCTCTTCCTCATCATCACTACTAATCTCAATCGGTGTTTTATCAAACTGTGCAGATTTGTCAGAATCATCTTCAGATACACCAGAATCAGATGGTGTTTGATCAAATGTAACTTCCTTTTCTGGAGAAATATCATTCAGCACACTTTCATCTGTACTTAGTGAATCTGCATCAACACTTTCTGAGCTTTCTTCAGATGTAACTGACTGTTCTTTCATTGTTTCACCAATGGATCTCATCCAGGTTGCAAACAAGTCTGGTTCTCTGAAAATCTTTGCAATGAAAGCTTTGAAGTCACCCTTTTCATCAACAAACATATCCCAACTGAAACCTTCAGGTAATCTCTCATCATCTTGATCGATTGTGCATGCTTTGCTATCAGAAGATATATAGTTGCTCCAGTTGAAATCTACCAAACATCCTCTCTTTGAATCTTCAATCTTTCTGCCATGAGCTGTTTGTGAGTCTTGTAACTGACCAACTTGTTGATAAATGGCTTTCCGGTAGTAATCGTCTTTTCCAAATGGATTCTGAGCGCCACTAACTTCTCTGTTCTTGCACTCCCGCTTAAAATGACCTTTTTCTCTGCACCTGAAACAAGTAACTTTAGATTTATCAAAACCTAAAGTAGAAACACAAGCATCAAGAAAGTCATTTCTCCCGGTAATTGTCTTGAACTTTTCAGCACGTCTCAGAACACTTGCAAGACACCATTTGATATCCATTAGTTCCATCTCTTCGGCATCTATCTGGTCATAATCCTCTTTGGTAAGCATAGGATTTCCAATTCGACCAGCTACTAAACCTTCATACGAGATAAGCACAGAACCAAGTAATGCCATATGATCTTTCGCAATGTCTTCAGAAAAACTTTGACCTTCTGGAAGATTTAGAGCAATGTGGCATTGAATCACACAACCATTTCCCATCTTTGTGCTTTGAGACTGAAAATTTTCTGATGAAGTCTTTGGATTGACACTTGGATAGAATGAGAATCCACTGCTGCTTTTGTTTGAGCTTTGATCAATCTTTTCTGTAGAATCTCCAGCACTAAACGCAGTCTGGATTTTCGGACTTCTTTCAGCTTCTGGAACCGGAATGCTACCTTTGTAGTACATCTTTACATCCTGTTGACCACTTGGACTGTTCATCCTCGCAATCTTCTGCTGTTCCAAATCCTGACTTTCAATCTTTTCAATGAACTGAGAGATCGACAATCTATCATAAACCCCAGTATTCTTCAGTATCATCAAATAAGTTCCCCACTCTTTCTGAGGTAATGCATCAGCAAGTTTATCCACCCATTCGTCATTTTCCTTTTTAATGTTCATCATTGACATTGTTCTTACTAAGTGACAATATCGTTCAATGAGTTTCTTCGTATCTTCTCCAGGCAAACTTGTGAACAAATCAAATTCCTTTTTAAGCAATGCCTTCTTGCTTTTAATCATACTCGTGCTGCCTTCAACTTTGATTTTTAGAGCATCCCATATTGATTGTGATGTTTTGTCATGTTGAAGTAGTATGAAGATGTCTTCTTTGACGGCCTGTTGAAGTAAACTGATCATCATCTTTTCAGCTCGGTATATTTCCCTTTCTTCCTTACTAAAATCTGAAAGCTGTTTTTCAGTCTGCATTTCGGTTACTGGTGGAGCATACTTTGTTAAAATACATTCCCATGATCTCAAATGATTTGCCTGCACCCAGTTTTCGAATCTATCTTTCCATCCGTAGTATTCTTCAATTCCCATAAGTTTCGGGGGTTTCTGAGTAGTCCCCATTTCATTTTCAGAATTCATGTTCTGAGCAATGGAAGATGAACTAGACGATGTTGCAAAAGCGTTGTAGAAATCGTTATCCATGTTTCAGACACTTTCAAGCGGTACCCTTCAAGCGAAACAATTTAAACTAAACAACTCTCAAGCGAAATTCTTGAAACGAGACCCTTTGAAGCGATCCTGAATGAAGCGAACACCTTGAAGCGAAAACTTTGAAGCGAAATCGTTCAAGCAACAGTTTCTGAAGCGAAATCGTTGAAGCTACGGCCCTGAAGCGAAATAGAATGCTGTTTGAAGCGAAATCTAGGTGTCGCTTGAAACTTCAAGCGAAATCTACTACTGAAATCTGATCCGTTCAAGCGAAATCCATTCGGAGGTCAATTTTAATCACTTTTAGATCGAATTTGGCTGTGAAACTTTCAAGGGTTTGTTATCTTGTACTTTTAAACAAACTGTGAGAAATTAAATTGATTTTGACCGTGAAAATTTTCTGAACTGTTAAAAGAAGGTGTAGAAGTAAGAGATTTTGATGAATTTCGGCTGAATATTGCAGAACTCCTCCTCCTGAGCTCTGATACCAATTGTAAGGACCGGTTTCTCGACCTAGATGAGTCGGTTCAGAGGAATTCTATCAAATACAGGTGCGGAAAACAAGTATTTGACGTGTAAACAGCTTAATCTTCACTTTAACACTGATTTGTATTGATTAGAAAACAATTACAATCAGTTCTCACACCGGCAGCACCTCGGTATGGAAATCTCTCAAATGTTACTCTCTTATTTCGCTTGACCAACACCCCTATATATAGAGATTGAGATTTCGCTTGGAATGACCTGAAGCGAAATCTGATATGATGATTTCGCTTGAGGCTTCAAGCGAAATCTCAAACACAAAACAAAACTTCAAGCGAAATCTTCTAACTATCTCACAAAATCTCATTCTAAGAGCCCTGATCTATTCTAGCTAGTCTAAGACTCGATACAAGACAAAGTCGACAGATGTAGTGCACTAACAGTACGAGTAGTATAAGTATACGTATAAGCATGAAACGTATGAGTATAAGTAAAAACATGAAATACGTGAGTGTATACATATAAGCATAAAATGTATAAGTGCAGGCAAGAGCAATAAAATTTACGTATATAGTGTATGTTGGGACATCACAGACTTAAGTGCATGAAAGCGTTAAAAGGGTTAAGTATGTAAATACGAATGATATAAATGATGTTATCGCGAGATATCGACTAAAATGTGTATGATGATACGTGTGTATAGTTTTTTAAACAAAACATTGAGTTTATCATATCAAAATTAGATTGAGCTTGGTTTGAAATGTAGAATATAGTTGCATATGTAAAAGGATATAAGGTACTCATTGGTTAAGAATAATGCATTTTGTAAAGAATGGAAATGCTACTTTTGTTTTAAAAGAGTTTACATAATCCAGGGATGGTCGGTCTCCAAGAAGTCTTCTTACCCACGTGTTTTGTAACTTGGGGTAGGAAAAAGGTTTTCAATCAAAAGTAAGTTCATTTCATCAAACAAGAAATTATGAATTTAAGAGGTTCTTGTGAAAACGAGGATCCTTAGAAAAGAATTTTAGTAAAAAAAAGGACTTAGTGATTGTTAAAAGTTCTAACAAATGATTTGTTGACGTTAAAAAGAGTCGTTGGTACAACGATCATATAACATCCATAAGATCTTATAGGTGTAAAAGAAAGGTTGGTTTGATCCTCCGATTGAGAATGATAGTCCTTAGTTTGGTGATATATATCATGAGTGCGTTTTAGTGATTAAATTGAATAAGAGGTTTATGGGCAAGAGATTTGTTGGACCGATCAAATTGATAGGTAGCATTTCGTAAGGTTTGGAAATTTGTAGTAAAACATTTAAGATAAGTTTAAGAATCTCGTGTATATGAGTTAGGTAAAAAGGAAATAGGTCGTAGGATAGAAGGTACGCTTGATAAAGCAATGTATTTCGAAATCGTGTACGCATGTATTTAGAATAATGATAAATAATTTGGGTATAAAACATGATCGAGTTTGCATAATAAGATATTTTGAAGAGACGTTTTGGTAACGTTCACCTAGGTAAGGGATTCACCCCTAACTCGTTGATGAGGTCGTTTTAAGAAAAAAAAGGGAGTGGAGTTAACCGTCAAGGTAAGGAAATCACTCCTATCTCGAGGATATGTCTCCACTTGTCGTTACAAGGAATATGAATTTAAATTACATGAAATCATGCATATGTATAAATGTATGGAAAAGATTCAATATGTTGTGTGTGTGAGAAGAAAATATCGAAAGTAAATTCGAATTTGAAAGATTGCATCGTATAAAATAAATAATAGAAACACACGTTTGATTAAAATTCGGATGGTTCCAAAACGGAACTTTTGACTAACCAAAGTGGTCGAAAAGTCTTTCGAACTTGAGGAGCATGCTTTGGCCTAATAGGTGAAATACTCTTGTCGACAAGTCGGTTAACGGTATTTACCCTTCTGGTTACTACACGTCCTCAATTCAATTGAAATTTCAAGACTTGGCGGGATTAATGAAAATCAAAGAGTGGAACTTGTCGACAAGGTGCGGGTTTCACCCCTAACTCGACGATTTCGTATCCTAAGTGTGGTTGGTTCTCGTCGGGTCAAAAGTTAATTTTGACATTTTGACGAGGGTCCATTAGAATTTGAAATTTGAATTTCTTCATCAAGGTGAGGATTTCACACCTAACTTGATGGTGAATTTCGTGTAAAAGAAAAGTAGATGGGTTGAGAATTGTTCACCAAATTGTGGGTTTCACGCCTATTTTGGTGAGGTCGTCCCATTTTTGTAATATGAGTGTTGTCGGATTTAGAATAATCGAGTAAAATGCATGAGGGAAGTGTATGTCAAAGGAAATACATAAGCAAGTATAAACACATAAGAACGCATATCAAGAATGGTGCTTGGATAACGAAATGATAAAACATGTATTAACACGTAGAGAAACATGTTTAGAGTAACACATAAAGAATCGAACAATGAAACAAGTATTAACACATAATAAGACAAGCATTATTGCATAAGAATATCATGTCGAACATTACTCACGAGTGATGTACATGTTTAAAATAGCATAACTAAGAAACAAATAAAGTATCATGTAGTAGTTCGAGCAAAATATACGAATAAGACTCTAAAACTATAGACTAGGTAAAAGCATTCCTACTTTTCCTAATTCCCTATAGTTATGGCTCTGATACCAATCTGTCACACCCCAACCGATGGCGGAAACATCGGAGTGAGACGAAGAAAGATTGCTCATCACACATAACGCTAAATTATGACAATAGAATTAAAGATAAATTGATTTCCTTCATAAATAAATGTTACAATACAAGAAATTTGAAATACAACATGTTAAATACAAAAAGAGCAATACGACAACAATTATGACATTTATACAACGTTTTTAATCTAAACGTCTAGATGTGTATCTAGGTATCAACGCTACTTCATTTCATGGCATCATCATCCTCAACCTGTAACATGTTTAAAATAAAGTTCAATGCAAAAGCAAAGGCGAGTATACAAGTTTGGTACGTACATAACAAAAGATAAACATTTAAATATGGCATGTGTCTAACATATCAAACCAAGGAAACGCAACATGCTCATGACATAACCACAAGTTACGGGCGGCGGGTCGTTAATCCTATAGCGCTACATATGTCACGGTTTGGCTCGTACGAAGTTAATGATAAGTTCAACACATAAGATTCACCCAAGTTTAAAGTATCAAGCCATCACGTATACAAGCATGTTAATAGGAATGTTCATGTGTTTAAGAAAAATGTTCATGTGTAAGTTGTTGATAAGTAAACATGTTACACCCCAAAAGTGGTAAAAGAAAAAGGGGGAAATACGAGTATACTCACAAAGTTTGCATATGCTTTCCAATTATCCAATTATTGACGAGTTGATGAGGTTAAAAGATTGAATGTGTAAGGGTTAAAGTTCAAGTATGCTTAGAGTCGAGATTCGGTATTTAAAACAACATAAAAATAAGATATGAGAATAACATGTGAAAATGATCATCTTCAACACTTAACACTTGTATGACACTTGGTAACCACAAGGGTTATGATAATGTTTTCATGAGTTGAACACCCATAAGAATCACAACAAGGTTTAGGTCTTATATGATGTTCTACTACTTTAACATATAAACACAAGTTCAACATCAAAGGTTCGAATGAGTGTGTATATATATATATCTAGGTTAAGTATTACATATTATTTAGTCCCATAATTCAAGTAGGAGGTAGAAGATTAGGATCTTCATTTAGGCACCTCAAGTTATCATAGATGTCATGTATGGGGTAGGAAGAACATGCTTCCATTTAGGAACCCCTTGAATGTTCACCACTTCACTTGATGTAAAAACAACCAAGGAGGGTCACGAACTAGGATTAGCACAATAACATAAACAACCTAACTAAAGAGAAATCACCAAATCATGTGAGGATTGTATGTAGGACAACCCAAGTTGTTCCATAATCACTCATTCATCAAGATCTAAGCTTGACATGATTTGTGGGTTAAATACCCTAACAAAACAGCAAGTATTTGAGGTTTTAACCTCTGATTTATAGTGTCTCAACCTTGTTTTTAAGCTTAACCAACCATAAGAGAGGTTGTAAGCATTAGGACATAGGTGTGAGATGCGTTAGACACAAGTTGGATGAGTTTAAACAAGCTTTTGAAGAACATGAAACAAAACAGAAAGTTTGTGGATATATTTGGGGCAATTCCAGGTCTGATTTCTCCAAGGAGAAACCAAGGAATCAAACCCCATGATTATCCAAGCAAGTAGGAAGAAGAATCAAGTGATTTCGTTGAGAAATGAGCAAGTTATGCTCACTTTTGTAAAGGTGTATGAATCTGCCCGAATTTCTGAAATAAGCAAGAACTTGAGAGTGTTTGAGAGAGATTTGAGGGTTGTGAAACTGTAGAAATGCTTGGAGAAGGGTTGTATTTATAGTAGAAGAGTTTAGAGGTGATTGGAGGTGTTTAGAGGTGGCTAAATGGTGATTGGAGAGGGTTAGAAGATGGGATTTGGTGCCAAATTCGCGTACATAATCAGCTGCTGTGTTTTTCTGATCTGGGCATCCCCATGCGGCCCGCCTGAGATATCAGGTAAGCTGAAGCGGGCCGCCCGGGCCTTCTAATCCGGACATAAGTTTCAAAAAGTTACAATTTGGCCCCTAGAGTTGTGTATTTGATGATTTTAGGGCTTTTAAGGACCATTCTTGCCACAAAAGCATATTTTAAGATAGACCCAAGTACGAGGAGTATAAACCAAGTATAATTAATCGTATGAGCATCAAAGTCAAGTGTCGTTCTCATTCAAAACACGTTTTGGGCATAAGTTTAGTTTAATTACAAGTTTAGCACATAGTTTCCAAGAATAATGAATAATCAACAATTGTTTCACAAAAACGAGCATACGAGCATATATAGAGTGTGTATAATATATTTGCAACAAAATACGAGTTTCATTAATGATTTAAGTCTCGGTTTTACAATGATTACAAAGAAGGAACGATTACAAGAATACAAAGTTTCCAAAAATAGGAATACGAGCAATACTTTCTATAAATGGAAAGTACAAAAGAGCCGGGCGTTACAACGGGGGCTTGCCCAAGTGTCAGTAGAAAATACGAGCAATACTTTGTAGAAGCTTCTTTCACCCACCACGGGGGCGTGCCCAGCGAACACGGGGCCGTGGTCAACTCTAAGATTCGCAGAAACAGTCTCACACGAAATGCCCATTTGTTACCAATGAAAGACTCAAGACTACTATTTATAGGCCCACCATTTCGTACGAAACAGTCTCACACGAAATGCCCATTTCATGTGAAATGACACTCACCATTTCGTGCAGAATGACCAAGCACCATTTCGTGCGAAATGGCCCAGTCCATTTCGTTCGAAATGGCCCCAACCTATATATATCTCACTTTTCTCGTATAACGTGGCCTGATCTATCTAATCTAATACAAGACTCGATACAAGACGAAGTCGACAGACATATGCACCATCAGACTCCCCCTTGGATGTTGACGAAGTCTTCGGTGTCGAGTCTTCGGTATGTCACATCTTCAGTCTTTATCAGTCTTCTCGCTCTCTCCAAAGAATCTAACATTGTAAGCATCCTTCAATCTCTCTCTTTCTCATCCAGAATCACAACCTGGCCCTATACACCTCTTGATCAGGTCTCTTGATTCCTTAAGTTCATCAGCATCATCAGCTTGCATGGTCAAAATAATTAAACTAAAACACAATCTTTTTGGATTTTTGTTTTTAATGGAAAGAAGTAAAGAAATATTTACAAACAATATTTTTGTGAGTTTGTGTAAGAGGATCATATCAGTTATGAGACAAATCACTAACACCGTTAAGCTTTAATCATTTTAAGTTCTAAACGATTCACTTAGATTGTCAGTATACTGATCCACTTAAATTTTCACACAAAGTTCAACTGTTTCGAGATACGAGATTAGTATTTTAATGACTTAAACTTATTTGTGTGTCCCACCTCGGAATATACTCCCGTATCCAGACTTCTATATTCAGTCTTATAGGTGAATGTACACTAATGATATCTGTAAACGGGTAATGCGAGACCATGAGAGCTCAGGTTAGAACTTCCATTCAGACAAAGAGATGATGGCTCGTCTTTAGGTGTGTCCCGTTTGGGGATCTTTTCTTCAACAACACATGATTAGCATTTTTCAATGTTTCATCATTTTTTTATGCTGAGGGTTAGCTTTAAAATTTAAAGCAGTGCAGAGCATTATACGAGGACTAGGCTATTGCTTCCGCAAAATCAGAAGTCCAGGTATAATACCCCAGATATCATCACGCACAAAGACCTAGTATGTCAGAAATAGAAAACCTTTCAAACAAGATTTCGGGGGTTACCCATATATCCGAGAGATGTTCCCCATGAAATAAGTAAGTATTGATATTTATGTTTATATCTCGAAAACAATCTACTGAATGTATAAAAACCTACTGGCATATCATCAGTGAGATCGTTTATCCCATTTGACTTTCCAATTCTTTAGCGTGCTGTGATAGTCCACTGATGTACTATCATTTCCTCTTTTCACAACAAAACTCTTTTTGAGTTTATCATGTTTTTGGCTTTTTCAAATTTTCTAATGTTTTTAGATTTTCTGAAATTTCTTACTCCCCCTAAACTTCAAAACCATTTAAAGAAAATTTGACAAACCGATGAGAATCGCTTCAATTCTCCATTCACTTGGCATAAACAATCAGAGCTCCCCCTAACAACAAACTATTTTCCCATTATAATTTCAAAACACTTAAGTTTGTTTTAATCAAAATGATTTTTCCGGAAAATAAGTTTTGTTGATTTTCATAAACCACTTATAGGTTTAGGGGTCTTACTCATCACTTTGTTCTTCAAATTTCCATTTGAAAAATTTAACAATTTTAGGTTCTATCAACAATACCACTTGCAGGAAAGATAAATCAAGTACAACTTAATGTCCTTGATTAATCTTTGAAATTCGAAATATCACCGAAGTGAATTTCTTAAGAAAAATGCCGATTCCTGCTCCACGATTACCAACTTGAGAGCTCCGGCAAGTCCTGAGTTTAGTCATGATAGGTTCTATCCTAGTTACTAACCTGGGATGACCCATCTTCATCTGGTTTCTTTGTTTTCAATTCATAAAATTCCTTTACCCCTTTGACCTTCCCGTCAATCATTTTTCCAAAAATATTTTGAACTGTGAGGTTAAAGGCCTTTTCAACATCAAATTCTTTCTTTCCAGAAAAAAAAAATTGATTTGAAATTTCAACTTTTCCAATTTTTGATTTTAAATTTTCAGCCCGCAACGGTGGAAAGTTTGCATCATCCAATGGCGGAACTGAATTTTCACCTTTTATTTCAACTTGTGGCTCCTATGACTTTGACGAGTCAGATTCATCGCTAGAAATAGCTCCTCTGATTTTGACGAATCAGAATCATCGCTAGAACTATCATCTGATTTCTTAACAACCCACTTGTGGTTGTCAAGATTCACTTTTCTCTTGTAAAATCTCTTTGAACATTCACCAACTTCAAATTTTGATTTTTTGAAAACTTTAAATTGTTTGGTTGGTAGTTCATTCTCAACCATCTTTTCTTTCAGTTTTTCAGAGACTCCCTGTTTTGTTTGGATTGCCTTAGAACAATTCCTGGCAATATGACCAACTGTTTTGCATTGAAAACAGATTATCGTCTCTTTCTTCTTCTGATCAACTTCCTTCTTCATTTTCTCTTGCTTCTTAGCAAGGAATTCTTTGTTTTTCTGCTTCCTGAACAAGTGCTCTTTTTCTTCTTCAGATGATGTACCTGAAACAAAAACAGTTTTTGGTTTATAAGTTTTCTCATTTTTATGATTTTTTGGTGTAATAAAACCCAATCCCTTCTTTTTGAAATTACTGTTATGGTTTGGTTTCTTTCGATAACCTAAACCAGAACCATAACCCTTTTTCTTGTTTAATCTTTGTTTAACTCTTGAAGTGTATTGTTTAGGTTTTTCAGAGAGATTTACATCTTTTATTTCAGAAATATTAATTTCTGTTAGTTTGAAAACCTTTTTGATTATTTCAGTTTTAACACCTCTTATTGGAAATTCTTCATCAGAATATAATTTGTCAGAATCATTCAAAGTATATGCTACTTTGAATATTTCGGCATTCAAATTATTTTGTGATAACAGAAATTCTTTATTATAAACTCGTTTGCCCTTTTTGACTGTTGGACTTGAAGTATCAGATTTAGACTTTGACGCTGATTTTGACTCCTCCGTTTCATCTTTTTCCAACACTTGATCAACTACTTTCTTAATTATCTCGGACTCATGATTAGTGTCGGATGATGTGAACGTGACATCAATGTTATCTGGCAAGTTATCTGAAGGCTCAGATTCCCATTGTAAGTTAGTTGCCTTTTTGACTCTTTCTGAATTTGGATTTCTTGGAGAATATCCATTTTCAAGCGGGGGTGGACACTTGTTATATCTGACACTTTGTTTCTTACCAGATTTCTTCACTTCAATATCCTCTTTTGTTTCAGAATTCTTCTCTTCAGATGTCTTTTCAGATATGTGAATGCACAGGACATTGTTTGTTCACAGAAATCTGGATTTTATATCTGACACTTTAAGATTTTTAGTTTTCCAGAATGATGACCCGGCTCAAAATATTTTTAGATCGAGAACCTGGCTCAAATTTAACACTGTAAAATTTCCCAGAAACATGTTGGCTCTCTCCCCATATCAAACAACAATATATATGACAGTTTAAGCATCCCAAATCTCACGGTTTATCATCCAAGTCCAACTTAATGACCTTGGAGATTTCACAAACTAATTTTGATTTTTCAATTAAAAGACTTCAAGTTTCAAATAAATGAACTTGTTTATTTTCATAAACATGTTTAGCATACTCAGATTTTGAAACTCAGCTTTTAGACATCGGTTGTCGAAAATAAAGTAGAAACAAAATGTTTTTGTATTTTTCAAAGTTTATGCTAAAACACTCCGAAAATCTTTTTGTACTTTTTCTTTAACATAAAGCAATAAATAAATATTTACAGACAATATTTTTGTTTGAGTTCGGGTCAGAGGATCATATCAGGTTATGACAAATCACTAGCACCATTGAGCTATAAACACTTTAAGTTCTAAATGATTCACTTAGATTGTCAGTATACTGGTCCACTTAAATTTTCACACAAAGTTCAACTAATTCGAGATACGAGATTTAGTGTTTTAAGGAATTAACTTATTCGTGTGTCTGGTGTGCGTTAGGTGTGATATGATTTTATTGATATTTTGAGCCCATTTTACGCATTAGTCAAGTTTTAAATTTATAAAACACGATATTCTACTAACACTAAACACACACTTGGGCAAGTGCACCCATCGTGAGCGTAGTATAGCGTTGGTAAGACACCGAGGTCGTCCGAGGACACAAGAGCTTTTAGTACCGGTTTATCCTCAACGTCTAATCAATCTAAAAGTTTGAGAAAAGGTTTAAAACATGAAAATAAAAAAAACTAAAAATGCAGAAATAAAAATAAAATAAAAACAGATAGAAAGATGAATCACTTGGATCCAACTCGCCTTTAATGTATCATTTGATGATTTTCGCACTTTCGGACTTTTTAAGAGATTATCTTAGTTATAGTAGTAGGCCCCTCTTTTGAAGGTGACGTTACCCTCAACCCAATGGTCTGAGTCAGCAAGGATACCATCCCAAAGGGTCGGAATATTGAAGATAATTAATTAAGTTATTAATGCGAAAAGTGGTAGGCCCCTCTTTTGAAGGTGGCGTTACCCTCGGCTAAGTGGTTTGAGTCAGCAGGGATATAATCCCAAGTAGCCGGTTTAATGTATTAATAGTAGTTTACATATGAGGGGTTTAAGCTATTCACCACCCTGCCATCCAATACAAGTTGGTATTGAAGGAGGTCCTAGTAAGCCTGAACCAGGTCCTTGCAGGATCTATACACTGAACAAGGCAAGAACCTTACTAAACCATTCCCTTAACCCCCGACCAGGTAGCCAACAAATCTCTATATAGACCGTAGATACATGAATGAGGCAATCTTTTACTTTATACAGACAATAAAGTAACGCTAAGACACCACATACAAATGATAAAGAAAAGGGTTATTAGATTTTATCACCCTCAACTATTGGCTATTGGCCGCTGTCACCCTCAACTATCACTTTGACGTCCGTCACCCCCAACTTAACACTTAGTGTGTTCTGCCACCACGTCGTTAACTGATCACTAACTTTTGATCATGTTACTACACTTTTTGGGGTGTCATAGGGATCTTGGGAAGATTTTAGGGATCTTAGGACACCCCCAAAAGTATAATAACAGGATCAAAAGTTAGTGATTTGGTGACAGAACACACTAGGTTTTAAGTTAAGGGTGACGGGAGTCAAAGTGATAGTTGATGGTGACAACGGCCAATAGCCAATAGTTAAGGGTTATAAAATCCAATAACCCTAAAGAAAATTCACCTTCAACATTAGAAACTAGTTATTAAAGTCATTAATACAACACCAAATAAAAAGTGCCGAAAGATTAAAAATCAAAAGTAATACATAAAAGACTTGTCTTCACCAAGTGATGTAAGAGGCTTAACCAAACATGGCCTTTGATTGGTAAGAACTCTTGCTATCAATCTTGGATCCCGAGACTACTACACACTCTAAAGATGGATGATGGATGATGGTGGTGGGTGTTGGTGTTGTAGTGGTACTGGAGTGGTGGCAAAGTGGGAGAGTAGTGGTTTGCCAAGAGATGCCTTTGAAATGAGCCAAGCACCCCTATTTATAGCCTGCACAGAGCTCTGGCCACGGCCCTGTGTCCAGTGGGCACGCCCCTGTGGCCAGCCTTTTCTCTTCCTTCATTAAATGCAGTTGTCAGCAGAGGGTCCCACACGACCCCGTGTCTAGTGGGAACGACCCCGTGGTCAGAATCGTATCTGTACTATCAAGATTTTGCAAGATTTTGCGTATCTTTGCGTTGACCACGCCCCGTGTTGGGCTGGGAATGCCCCCGTGGTGGGTGTAGAAGCTTCTACAACTTTGTCTTTTCTGAAGGCTCCTGACCACGGCCCCATGGTCAGTCTTCTGTTGTCTTGTTTTTGCTTTGGGGATGCTGCCGAGGGGTCGGGCATATCATGTTTATTCCTTTTCTTTGTATTTAAGTTGGTTTTGGCTGTATATTTGTTCCTTTTGTTCGTTTAAGCTCACTTGGTCATGTAAATTTAAAAGGAAAACAAAAACACACTTTTTCCAACATTAGTACTAAAAAAAGGTTAGTTTTATGCCTCACTTGATGTAATTTATAAGTTACATTTTGCACACATCAAATACCCCCACACTTGAATCTTTGCTTGTCCTCAAACAAAACCCTTTAATATGTGGCTTTACACACTGAAATTGAAGAGGTAGAAGAGAATTTTTGGGCTTGTCTTGAGTGTCGGGAATCCAAGATCTTTATTGGGTTTTATTTTTATTTTATTTACAATCCTATTCATCATGATTTATTTAGAACAATTTATAAGAAAATTACTTATTTGGGCATAACATGCCTTTTTTAAATTCCATTTATATACAAGTTAACATATCTCATGGGAGATCACTCAACACTCGGCCGAAGATGTATTTTTATGAAACACTCGAGACCGGCATTGAACTTACGTCTACCATATGCTTGCCAAGCAATCAAACCTCCTACTTTTTAACTATAAACCTTTGTAAATATCAAGAGGACTTTAGGAAAGGGTTAGGCTTGGGCTAAGGGTAGATGGTTTTGGTTAGTGGTTAGCATAAATGGCTAAAAGGGTAAAAAGCATCGGTCATTGTAAAACTTTTTTGCTTTTGTGTCTTTTATTCAAACTAAGCACATTCAAACAAAGTTTCTTTGAGGAACTTGTTTGTTTATTGCATGACTTTCATTTTTTTTCATAGGGAACGTCACAAGATAACCGAGCTTTTTACTAAAATAAAGGGGTTGAAAAGAAAAAGGTTTTGGTGGGTAAAGGGTGTTTGTTTTGTGGGTTTTGAAATCAAAAGGTTTAGGTTCAAAGGGGTTAACTAGGGGGATTTTGGGTAGGTGATAAAAAAAATGAAAAATAATGGTGTTGAAGGGAAAATGGGTTAGTCCTAATGCCTCTATCATTTACTTACTTGGGTTCAAGTTGGTAAGGACCGAGAATGTATCGTCGTGGCAAGTTCTAGAGTCGTAAGAACCAAACGACTATTCACACAAGAAACGAAAAATGAGCATTTAGTTTAAAGATATATGCTTGTATGCTTAATATAGGCTCAAAACTCACTTGTTGTGAAATGAGTTTATAATGTGATCAAGTATATATAATCAATATTTTAATTAGATTTGTCATGCCTTTTCATAATTTTCTTATTTGGTTCCTTTTTTCACGATGATATCGATTGTAAATTTGTAAAAATATAACCTTTTTTTTAGAACTTGTTATTCCCAAATTAAACCAAGAAAAGTAAAAAATCGAAATTTTTTGAAAATTTTTGGGGTGATTAGCGGTTCTAATAGAGTTTTGTGTAAGGCTTGTTATTAAGACTTGCGAGATTCAAGGTATTAGCACCCCCCCGCACTTAAATTACACATTGTCCTCAATGTGTCCCAAAAATATTTTTTTAGGTTGATTGAATGTGTAAAAGGTGTTGAAAAAAAAGGTTTGTTGTTACTGGGCACCTGGCCACGGCCTCGTGTTAGCTGAGCACGGCCCCGTGGTTAGAGTGCCAGTAACAGAAACTTACAGAAATGTGGCCACGGGGCGTGCCTGGTGGCCACGATCCCGTGGTGGGCAAGGTTCAGATAAACAGTAGTTCAGGGGTGTGGGCAAGGGGGCGTGGTCGCTGACCACGGCCCTATGGTGACAGTATGCAAATTATGATTACAGGTTTGTGGCTTTTGGTTCGGGTTTCCGGGCTTATGTAGCACTAATACTTAGTGTATCCAAGCTTCCTGGGTACCTGTTTTGCTTAAACACCACACCATACAATACATAACAAACATCCTAAACTTACCAAAGTTCATCATCCGTCATCAAACACAAAATGAAAATAAAAGGCAGAAAATAAAAAGTGTTTAGGAAAGTAAATTGTTCAAACCATGGCACGCATGCCAGAAATTCTTTGTGGGATAGAAAGGGTTAACCTGTGAAACTGCATCCAACATCACACCACCTCTAATGCCTCTGATCAGTCCATGTCCTCGTCCTCATCGTCTCCTCCTTGGTACACCATATGCTCCCGGATGTAGGTGATGTCATCTTGCTTGCTGGAGATGTTGCGCTCCATTGTTCCAACACGGGTGAAGGTGTTGATGGCCATGTTGTAAGTGTTGCGGGTGCACAATAAGTTTTCCTGCAAAGGATCATGTAAACTTTTAAAGTTAGGAAAACCACGCCCTAGTGGGAGGGACCCGGTAGGCCTTGAAACTGAGGAGGCGGGCAGTTTGGGTTGGCGTGAAGTAAGAGGGCTGCTTTCGGGTTCCAAACATGTCCTTGAGTGGTTTGGAAGCGGACTGTCCCGTCACCAGTTTCATGGAGGATCCCCATCGAACGACATTGGGTGAGATCTACTTTTCCCGACCATGGACCCTTACGGAATGATTTTGGCATGCATTGAACATAGGTCTTGAAGGGGCGGTAGATCCATCCCCCAAAGAAGATAGGTGTCGGGGAGGAAGCCAACTGATTCAGATGCATGTTACGGAGGAGTAGGTGGGGGACATCAAGAGGAATGCGGTTGTGGATGCAATACAAGACGGTAAGATCACACAAGTTGACAACACCGGTGCTATCACGCCTTTGACTTAGAGAGTTGCTAAGGACCCTATGAATGTAGCGGTAGAGGGGTCCCGCAACTAGGAGCTCTTTGTGATACTTGGATCATATGCACCATCCCCAATTTGAGCCCATGCTGTCTGGCGCATGTTAGTTTGGAGCTCACGGAGACCACCCATGTTCTCCTCTTCACCGGACTCCTCCTCGGTGAATAGACCCACTTGCACTCCAAATTGTGCGATAGAAATTAAAAGCACCTCTCCCGCACATCGGAACTGAACTCCTTCTCCGTTGAATGGCTCGGCTTTTGCTTTGAACGTGAAAGAACTGTAGAAATCCATGCTATACTCATGAACCGCATGGAGTCTTGTGCCGAGGGCCACCCTTAGTTGTAACACCTCGAAAATTCGTGTTCAATAAAATAACGACACGTGTCATTTAAGACAAAACGCTTTGAAAAACCCGGATTTAATAAAGATGTTTTGGCAGGATTTAAAAGTGGCGTCATGTTAATTTTTACCTCTGAACGACCTCATTCATAAATCCCAAGACCCAATTATATTTTACACACATCTAACATATCCAGGAATTTGTTGACAATAATTGAATTTGAGTGCATGATAGGTTCGTATGGAAATTCTACGGTAAACCTTCTTTAACGGCACTTTCAAAAAGGATTTAAAGGAACATGGCAAATGGTAGGGTATGTAATAGTACAAGGCACATTTTAAGGGCCCCAAATTGATAAATCAAGGCCCCAAAATCGGATAATGAGGTTGCCCTTTCGAAATACTGAAAGATCAAATGTTTTTGGGTTCTGCAAGGTGCTTGCGCACCGTAAGCATACCCCTCGCGGTGCGCAAGGGGTTGCCAGCGAACAGAAATGTTGCAGTTTGCTGTTTAAACGCGATTCTGGAACTTTTAACGAGTTTCCTCATCTCCCTTGGCCACTAAGCAACCCTTAAACATGTAGGACATCTGTGGGAATGTTATGGTTAGTGCTAGACTTATTTGTCAACTCCTTATGGTGCCTTAGTTCACTATATAAGGCTCCTAAGTGCAACACTTGATCATTCATCCATAAAACAATCTTCTGATCAATTGTGGAGCACAAGAACACTCTCCAGGCCTTCCTAATCAACCATTAGACTCTGGTAAGTTTGCTAATCCTTCTTTAATTAAGTTTAGCTTAGTTATTTAGCTAAAAGTCAAACCATCGTAATTACGGTTTGACTTCGAGATTAATTAATAATGGCTCAGTCAAATCTCGAATCAAAAGTAGTTATAAGTTGGTAATTAGGTGGGTAATAAACCCTCAAAATGGTTCCCCCTGATTACCACTCTAACTAGGTCAAAAGTCGGGTCAAACTTGCTAAGAAAAAGTCAACAGGATACTTAAATTACAATTTATGCATAATTAGCATTGTAGATCATATACAACCTGTTTGATCATTAATATAACTTGGTAATTAGTGTAAGGACATGTCTAAACATGTTCAACCCGACAATTTCCTGTTTAGACCCGGTTCGGAAACGAAAGTCACACAGTTTGACTTTCACTTTAACTTTCAGTTCTGGCCCGTTAAGGCATGTTTTAGAAATGCCTCAGAGCTTTAATTGGACTAGGTTACATACAACCCTCTGTGATTATACACCTTGGTTCATTAGTTATCCAATGAATATGCATGTTTCCGTTAATTGCTCGTATGTTGACCATTTTGCCCTTATTACCTTAAAACGTGATTTTTGGAAATGTAAAAGAGTAGAAACTTTAATTACTGATATATAAACGTGTATGCAAAGTTTGACATCAGTTTGATTTGTAGATTAAGAGTTATGCTCATTATCGCAAAATGAATGCTTTGTGTTAATAAAACGGCGTAATTAGCATATAGCCTAGTTAAGCCTACTTTTTGGTATCAAACTTAATACCCACTGATGTAATATATTATTTTGGTTTTTTTAAAGATTTTTAATAAATTTTAGGCTTAGCATAACTAGTAGTCGTAGGCTTAATCCGGTAATTGTCGGTTTTGCCCTTACGGGCCATAAAATGAGTTTTACATATCTAAACGACTCCAAACCTTTTTCTATTGATCACATATGATAAATAAATTATTTTAAGCCTTCTGGAATAATAAAAATATCAGCTTTATGTATCGAACCCGGAAAAGGCTTCTAATCGCCTTTTTAAGCGTTTTTAACGCATAGTATGTGCTATAACTATATTAAACATATAAGGGTTCATACCTACTGATATTTGAGGCAAATTATAATATTTTAACAGTAAGCAAAGGTTGTTAAAATCAGACTTCAGTATTGAGCTTTTCGGCTTATGTGAAATTACCAAAATACCCCTACGGGGCATAGTTTGGTTATATTTGATAAATTTCACATATATAATTTACCCTACTTTTATAACTTAGTAAAATAAGTATTTTTGCTGATTATATCAGACCTATAATTCAGGTTAATACTTAGACTCTTTTATAACTTTGAAAATGACCAAACTACCCCTACGAGGCATAGTTTGTGTTTAAACTCGTTTCGGGCATAATGAAAGACATCTTACTGATGTCACAACATATATGAGGCATAATTAACTTAGGAAACCTGTATATAGCTCTCATGAATACCCGTCACGCTTATTACGCGTACGGTTCGGTTTATGTAACAAGTTTACATAAATTAGCCGAAACGGGTCAAACCTTAACGGTTTTATCTCAAAATCCAGAATGTGTATGAAATACCCATATAAGGCAAGTCTCCGAACTTGTCGGGTCCATATCACCTTCTATTCCGGTCTTCGGCTAATCATGCGTTTGAACCATATAATAAACTGGTCTAAGCTTAGGCTTAATTAAAGACCCGTTAGTATTCTAATTGGTTATTTATACCATCATTCTAGACTAGAGCCTTCCGGTAAATTGTACCTACGCTTACTTAAGTGAATACGGCTGAGTTATTATAATTCTTGCTATTTAAGACAGGAGCTAGCTCAGGTAAATACTCTTAACTTATTTTCTCTATTACGGGCTTGGGATACGGTAATATAAATACCGCATGGTCAGGTATGGGATTCAAAGACCAATAAGTCGGGAAATCCAAATAACCTGTTTTAATTCGTATTGCTTGACTGAAACATTGGGGATTAATGCGACCGTGTCCTGGATATCCTTGACTCATTAAATGCAATGGCCACGACTTAAGCACGGGGTGTAGGCATACACCTGACAGATGCTATATGCTAATTAATTAATTATACCCAATAAGGGATTCCCAATAAGGGAATAGTGGTGTGTCGGTTAATCATGAACCGGCATAGAACCGGACCCCGTATGTAGAGCAAGTTATGTAAAACTGATAACATGAGATATAGTTTGCCCCAAGTATAAAAGATTTATTTTGCCTCTATGCATCTAAATCAAAGTATAAAAGATTTATTTTGCCTCTGTGCATCTAAATCAAAGTATAAAAGATTAATTTTTCCTTGTGCATTTTAATCAATGTGTCTACATATTTTGTGCCGAAGTGCATTCAAGCCAATTTTCTTAAACTCTTTTCAAATGAGTCAGTTGAGTGTATTTACCAGTGAAAACTGACGTATTTTCAAAAGTCTTAGTGACAGGTACAAGTACATAAATAGGCTGGAAGCTGCTCAGGACGTTAATAAAGAATCTTGCAAGTTCTAGGCGTCTAAAGTCTGTTGAACAATATTTATATTTTAAGATCCGCCTGTGGATCCTTTACTTTCCGTTGTAATACTGGATATTACTTTATATTCGGATTGTAATATAATTTATCTTTTGCTTCCGTTGTGCATATATATATATATTGTGTTGTTTGACTATGATGATATCAACTACGTCACGATACTCCCCACCGGGCCCACCGGTGACACGTGGAAAGTCGGGGTGTGACAGGTTGGTATCAGAGCCAACGTTGAGTGAATTAAACACTACCCTTTTGTGTTTAATCTCAATGACACAGTAGCACATTCCTTGACCTTCTGAGTCTAGACTTAACATAGGAATAATCTCAATCCTAATCTGGAAATTTTTGCTTCCAAATTTTTATATTGGATACGCCGCCAAGCGAAGAAACTGTAATAAGAATTCTCCACATCTGGAGCCTTGAAATGCTGAGCTTCGTACCGCGACCCAGATGAAACGTGCAACCAAGGAGAAAGCATTCAGGAATTGAATGAAGAAGAAACTCCTTTGCTGAAGATCGTTTCCTCAATAGTCCTTATAAGGACATATTTATCTTTTCAGTCCCTTCGAGGACAACATTATACCTTTCAAGTCCCATTTAGGGCAAACCTGATTTTAAATTATATAGTGGAATGATTAAGTTTAAACTTTTATTCTAAACAAGAATATTAAATAAATGGAAAATAACATTTCCTTTAGCAAGATCTACCATTATAATAAAATGGCAAAATCTAAAAAGGACAGGACCTAGCTTCGGGTCATATTAAGACCGGCCAAGATGGCAGTTCCTCAATTTAGATTCAGATCCTTATTAACATTTCAATTTAGAAATTGTTCTGCGATAAATATTAAAAGAATCTTAAGAGTGAAACCTAGCCTGAGTGTCATTATAAAGACCTGGCCAAGATGGTAAGACCTGTTTAAAAGATTCGTATCCCAGTTAACATCTGAAAACATGTTAACACTCCCGACATATGTGATTCGTTGGAAATCACACACGTTATTAAGGATTCTTCAAAATATTCCTAACCCAGTTTAATGATCCCTGAATCCTGGGTTTACATCATCAATTAAGATGATCATATTTTAACCATACGTGGTAATATAGTGCCTACGGGCCTTGCTCATTTCCACATGAGCCAAAATACAGTGGTAGCTATGACTCCCTGTCAGAAAAAGGTAATGAACTAGGTTCAAACCTCAAATGCTTTGATTCTCTGAAATCATAGCATATAAATTTATATATGTCCTTGTGACTAGGCCTGTTGTGCTAATATATTTAAAGGCCTTGACTCTCTGAAATCATGGCTTACGATTTAAAAATGTCCTTGTGACTAAGCCTGTTGTGCTAATATATTTAAGGGCCTTGATTATCTGAAATCATGGCTTATGGTTTAAAAAAATTGTCCTTGTGACTAGGCCTTTTGTGCTATTAAATAAAATTGTTATTGTTACTTTGATTCTCTGAAATCATAAGCTTATAATTTATAAAGGTCCATGTGACCAGGCCATTGGGTGCCACTAATAAAACTGTTAATGTTTTATAATTAGGATAAATTATAATAGAAATCCTAAATAAATGTGATTAATAAATTAACCAAATATGGTCTCCGTTACCATGGTTAATGAATTGCCATAAAAGATAATTCCATAATAAACTCCCAAGTAAACTATTGTCCTTGTTTTCTGTAACAGTTCAATTAAATGGCTGGCTCAGATGAAATAAATAGCCACCCAAGGGGAAATACTGATAACGCCCGGATAAATTTAACGGGTGCTGAATTGAAAGCGTTGGTAGACGACGCTGTTACAAAGGCCTTAGAGCGGCAGTACGAAGAGTATAGTGGGACTCGGAGTAGGACCTTATCTATACCACATTCGAAGCCTCCTTCCAAGAAGGATGAACCCAAGAAGGAAGATGACGAGCGTCACTCTTCTAATCATCACAGTGATACGTCTCAACAGATCATACTGAATCAAGGACCCTGTGATAAGGGTTGCTCCTACAAGTACTTTGTTTCATGTAAACCCTGGGATTTCATCGGGGAGGAAGGAGCTGTAGATTGTATGACGTGGTTAGATGAGATGGATACAGTTGTGGATATCAGCGGATGCGCTGAGAGGGATGTGGTCAAGTTTGTGTCGCAATCATTTAAGGGTGAGGCCTTATCCTGGTGGAGATCATTAATTCAAGCCACCGGGAAGATCCCTTTGTACAACATGACTTGGGATTAGTTCATTGCTCTTATCAAAGAAAATTACTGTCCTCAACATGAAGTTGAGAAGATCGAGACTGAATTCTTGACATTAGTCATGGAGAACTTAGATTGTCAAGCATACCTTACAAGTGTCAATACCAAGTCTCGATTGGTTCCTTATTTGATCACACCGGAACCAAAGCGAATAGCTCGCTTTATTGGGGGTCTAGCCCCAGAAATAAAGGCAAGTGTGAAAGCATCGAGACCTGCTACATTCAGGTCAGCGGCAGATCTGTCGATATCTCTCACACTCGATGTAGTCAGAAACAAAGTTGCCAAGGCTTCTGAAGATGGGAAGCGTAAAAGGGAGGAGGATAACTCCCAGAATCCTAAGAAGAGCAAATCCGAGCTCAACAATAACCAACAGGATTCCAACAAGAAGCCTACATGCAAAACCTGCAACAGAAGACACTAGGGACAGTGTCGATCAAACCAGAAGATAAAGCAATGTGGCATCTGCAAAAGAACTGGTCACCAGTCCCACGAATGTAGGGACATAAAGAATGCAAACTGTTTCAGCTGTGGCGAAAAGGGGCACATCAGTACTAATTGCCCTGAGGCTGCCAAAGAAGGAGCAACTAAGTCTGGGATGGATAAGAAAGGAAACGCCTGAACTACCGATTGAATGACAAAGACAGTACATATCAATAATAGCATCAGGTACGTCCCGTACCTTTTAGCATCGATTGTACCTGCTAAGTATTTTACGTTAATGCAAGGGATAATAAACCTTTAGTAAACAATAAGCTTAGCAAACTTTTGATTACATTTATAAGAACTTCAGATATTAAAAATGAGGTATAATTTACCAATGGAATCTTTAATGACCCTCTCTCCCATCCTCGGAGATAATCCTTTCATAAGGATATGGAGTACCCTTCCCCAAAAGAGTACGACAATATATATTACTTTATTTTATTATTTTCTCATTATTTTATATCACCTGCGAATGCCAAACTATGTTTGATAAGAGTACCATATGAGGATTGGCGTGTCCTAGTGTGTCCCATAGATTGATTCCATGCCTGATCAGTATGGAGTTTTAATGCATGGAACCCCTGAGATATCCCAATGGTCATATTGTACTAAAGTCGACTAGTAGTATTCAAAGAAGATATCCAGAATGGATTTGTCCAAGTAAATGTTCCCGATTAAGGAATTCGTGGACTTATAACATAAATGTGTCACTTATTTGACACAAACAATGATGGATGAACTGGAGCCTGAGGTATGGAAAGTCTCTGTAGCCTCCTTATATCTTGATTATCTTCTCATAAGATTTCCCTGCTTACCTCCTGGAAGGCAGGTAGAATTAAGATTAGCATCCCGCCGTGGGCTGGAATGCTGGGAAAACTCCATATTGATTATGAATAATCGAAACCTTGATTAAGTAGGTTTTAAGACATAGGCTCATACAGCCTGACTCAATATTCTAAGGGTTTTGTGTTATTGAATAAGAAAGACGGTTCATATTGCTTATGTATTAATTGCCGCAACCGTAATAAGGCAATGATTAAGAATTTCCATCAGCTACCCAGTATTTTGGTCAAAAATTACTGAAGCAATTTAGTGATCAAATTAGTAAAGTGAGGTAGTGTGCTAGAAAGTGTGTTGAAAATATGCCGGCTAAGTTATATGGAAAATCAGTATTCAGGATACGGCTCAGGATATTGAGCTGTATCTACGATCAAACAATGAGTAAAAAGTAAAGTAAACGACACGATATGTACGAGGAAAGCCCTTGATCAATCTAGATCGCCGGCATAAAACCTCGGGAGCTGACAATCGCAGCTGCCTTGTTCTTCTTATTGCTTCAAACTTCAGGATACAGTGCAGGATATAGACCAGATCGCTAAGTGTTACAATGCTTTTGTATGAAAGTGAAAATTGCTAGAGAGCGAGTGTTAGAGTGTATGCAGTGAAAATGTGATGTCCTATTTGATCTGGTATACCCACCTATTTATAGTTACAAAATAGAAACTAAAATTCCTATAAATATGGGATGCTCCCGAATACTCCATAAATAGTCGTTTGGAACCAAATAAAGCGGGCTTAACGTCTTTCATTGAACAACTTGGACCGAGTCTTCCGCGGAATGAGTCTTCGTGAACGTTGATAGCTTCTAACCCACGTACCTGCACGTAATCCGTTAGTAATCCTGAGGATACCATTCAGGATGCTACCAATATCCTGAACCAGCATCCCGGATGTAAACAAATACTATATAATCAAGATATAAATCAAGATATTTTCCAGGATATGGGCTCAGAATTTCACCCATAACAATTGTCCCCAAAAATGTTACCGTTTGTTATCCTGCACTAACGGTTACATTTTTCACGGTGGCCGAGGTAATTAATAGATAAGACTAATGATGTGACCGTTTTCAACTACCCAGCCTATATTTACTCATCATGCCCTATATCTTCTCATCCTCATCTCTTTTTTAATCATAATCGACAAGGAAAAGGTAACATTCTCTCTCTCATCTTCATATTTATCTTTATCCTCTTTCTCCGGGGAAAAATTCAGGCGACCAAATGCCAAGGCAAACAAGGTCCAGTTCAGGCGACTCGGCTCCCACATTCATCCAACAGAACCTTCTCCAAGAACCGGAGAAGGAAATCTGCACCTTTGACAGTGCCCACCTGTCGGCCTTAAAATCCTCCGGTATCTTCCCGGAAGGAACCGTATTTAGACCGTTTGACCGGGAAATCCGGTCGGATATGGTCTCCAGCGAGTGGATATGCTTCAGTGCTTTCCCTTTTACCCTAGGGCTACAATTCCCCTTTCCGGACTTCATCACCGAATTCTTTAATATCACAAAAATCTCTTTCAGCCAAACCATGCCAATGCTCTGGCGTGTTTTGTCTATTCTTGACCAAATCAAAAGAAACCACATTCCTGATCTTTCCGTCCATGATCTACCCCTAGCTTACAAGCTTAGATGCCACAGATCATGTAGATTTCTGTTTTATTCTACTTCCGGTGACCCATTGATACTTCGTGCCACCAGGAACGAGGATGGTTGGCAATCCAAGTTCTTCTTTGTAAAAGGGATTCAATCCCTGGTGGAACGGATTATCCGATGAGATGGTTGAAGAAGGGTAGGATTTAGGGTTTAAAGATGATCCTACCTCTTATCCTACTTTATATCCTGAACTGACCAATTTTATTTTCTCTGTTGTGCATGCAGCTGATTTCAGGAAGATTGCACCTCCTCTTGCTGATTCTCAAAAAAGAATAGACGCCCTCAGACTCCTTCCAGAGGCTGAAAGAAGTTTCAATCCATCCCCACCAACTCCAAGTCCTCTTTCAAGTGCAAACATGTCTGGTAAGGATCCTGCAAAATATCCTGTACACATATGTTTTCATTTGATATCCTTAGGAGAGATTTAGAATTTTACTCCCTGTGTGCAGACTCCAGCAAAGTTCCAGTCTATCTAGACCTCGACGAACTCGACAATTACCCAACTCCAGCCACAGTCAAGAAAGAAACTCCTGCTGCTACTAGCTCCAAGCCACTCCCGGCTCGTGCTTCCACAGCAAAAAAGAGGAAAGGTCTTGAAGTTAGTGCTCCAGGTTCAGAAGGGTTCTCCTATGACGAACTCAGCTTCTCTGATTCCTTATAGCCAATGACATCCTTCCTTAACAAGGTAATATCCTGACGCATATCCTGCACGTATATCCTGCACGTATATCCTAATAGGATATCCTGACAGGATATCCTGGTCAATATATATTCTAACTTATACCTGTAATTGATGTACAGGGCCTCCAGCATTTGCTCCACCTGTATAATGATGCATGTGGTACTGTTGCACTCCATGAAGCCAGGATCAAACAGCTTGAAAGCACCGTTGCTGACCAAGGTGCCATTGCCGAAGCAAAGACCCGACACTACGAAAGCCTGCTGAAGAAGGTCGCCCAAGACGCTGAGCTCAAACTTGCCACCGTTCAAATGGATCATGATCAAGCCTTGGTCAATTTCCGGGAGGGAATCAAGGCTTCCGCCATCGTCTCCCTGCTACAAGCACGCATCAAGATGGCCTACGAGGCCAAGGAGACGGGCCTTGTTTGTCCATCTTGGCCAGTTGAATCCTGGGTGGCCAAGCTAAAGGAGCTCGGGGGCAAAGCTGTGCCACTTCCTGTTGAAGCTGGTGAGTCTTCTAAGTCAGCAGAGGTGGTGATCCAGGCTGGAGACAAGAAGGATGCTGGAGCGGATGCTGGGATGGATACTGGTGAGGATGCTGCTCAGGATGCTGGTGCTGAGAAGTCTGAAAAGGTTGGAGAAGATGCCGCTGTGTGAGGGCATTCAGGTGGGCGATGATGGATATACGTGCCAAGGCCGGAGCCCACCTTTTTGAATTTGAATGTTGGTCTGTAGTCCCAAAACAATTTACTTTTCTGCACTTTACTTTTCTGCACCTGAACAATTTACATTTCCTGCATGCTTTTTTGAACAATACAACAGTTGAAGGTGGATGGGTCTCGGTTTGAGATGAAACCTTCAACTGTTGGGTAAATATGGTAAGGAACTATTAGTGCTCTTAGTGGATGGGCCTTGTTTTGAGGTGAAACTACGAGCACATCTTTTGGTATGTTAATAATATAACTTCTCTTTTGACTTTATTATTGTTGTCATTGATATACAAATTTTACTTGTGAAAACTGTTTTGTTTCTATATTTTTTTAGGAACATATTGCAAACGTATCCTAGAAGATATCCTAAAAGATATCTTGATCAGGATATTGACATACAACCTATTAATTATCCAAATAAAAAGGAGAGATCATACCAGAGATTCTTAGAGAATCAATTTCAATCCTCCATTATAAGTTTGTCCCCAGTGCATACTTATAAACTTGGATCCATCCTTTGAATAGTATAACGTATGTTCCCTGTGTTCGACACATACACGCAAATATATTCATACTTTGATTTGAATAAATTCCGAATACCCTAGGGCAAAACCCCTGATATCCTGAAATGAATACTTAGCATACTGGGGATAAACCCTTAATATCTTGGGGATAAACCCTGATATCTGGGGATAAACCCTAAATTTCATGCGCTACAGGCGAGAGTGTATAAACTCCAATTCTTAGAAAGGTGAAAACCTTTAAACCTTAGAGAGTATGAAAATACTCTTTCGTGAGAGAGGGTGATTAATCCTCATATACCTTCAGGATCCAGGATATAGCTAACAGTAACGAAATAGTCAGCCACTTTTACATGAATTGGTCCCGCTACCTTGAACTATACCTAGATAACTTGCGCTCCAGGCGAGGTGTTTAAACCCAATTCGAAAGAAAGGTGAATACCTTTAAACCTTTGAAGGGACCAGGATCCCTTAAACGTGAGAGAGGGGGCCAATCCTCTAATCTTTCGAGTTATCTTGAGTACATACCCTGGAGCTATATCCTGAAACATATGCTGCAAAACAATTGTAAACTAAGGTGGGTGTTAGCTTGGCTAACACCCCTCCGATGCTTAAGTCAGTATTGGGTTCAAGATAATAAACAAATATAGCTAAAGTAGATAGAATACATACCATTCTGAGACAGAAATTAAATACTGCTCTTACTTGAAATAAAGCTTTAAATGTATTGCATTCCAGGATCTTGGTAGCATATCCCCTTCCATATTCTTGAGTCGATATGCTCCTTTCCCTGCTTCTGACTCGACTTCATATGGACCTTCCCACTTAGGAGCTAGCTTGCCATCGGCATGATTAGTGGTATTTTGAAAAGCCTTTCTTAGCACCCAATCACCAACTCGAAATCTTCTAGTCCTTATGTTCTTATTATTTGCTCTGGATATTCTTTGTTGATATGCTGCTATCCTTAGTCTTGCTGCGTCTCTTTTTTCATCTATAGTATCCAAATCTTGACACAAGGCTTCAGGATTTTGTTCAGGATCCTGTAGGATAGATCTTGCAGTAGGTATCGTCATTTCTGTTGGAATTATTGCTTCTGCTCCAAATACCAAGGAAAACGGGGTTTGGCCGGTTGCATTCTTTACCGTTGTCCTATCATCCCACAAAACAAAGGGTAACTCTTCTGCCCATCTTCCTTTTTTGGCTCCAAGCCTCTTCTTTAAGTTACTGACTATTATCTTGTTTGAGGATTCAGCTTGCCCATTCGCTTGAGGATGTACCGGAGTAGATGTGATCATTTTGATTCCCCAACTCTTGCAAAAGTCAGTAGTCCTTTTGCTTATAAACTGGGACCCATTATCACAAATGATCTCAGCTGGTACCCCAAACCTTGTCAGGATATTCCTCTTTATAAAGGATACTACCTCTTGATCTCTAACTTGAACAAATGCTTCAGCCTCAACCCACTTTGAGAAATAATCCGTCATTGCTAACATAAAGACTTTTCCTCCCGGAGCTTTTGGTAACTTCCCTACTATATCCATCCCCTACTTCATGAATGGCCAAGGGGAAACTACAGGATATAACGGTTCAGCTGGTTGATGTAGTATGTTACTATGCCTTTGACATGCATCACATCTTCGAGCATATTCTGCAGCATCTTTCCTCATTGTTGGCCAATAATATCATGTCCTTAATACTTTCGAGAACAATGATCTGCCCCCAGTGTGATTACCACAATCCCCTTCATGTATATCCTGAAGTACTTCTTTGGCTTCAGGATCCTCCAAGCACCTTAAATATGGTCCTGCAAGAGATTTCTTGTATGAAACATTATTTATAATAGTGAATCGTGATACCTTCATCCTAAATGCCTTAGGATTTTCATTTCCGGGGATGTGTCCTTCTTTGAGATATTTCACAATTGGAGCCGTCCAGGATTTAGGATCCTGTTCAGGATATACCGCTCTAGGATCCCGAATACCCGCTACTTCTTTATCCTGAGGATTCGTTGCAAGATATAAGACATGTAATATTGGTATTTTGGTCCCTTCAGATATCCTGATCGATGATCCCAAATTTGCTAAGGCATCCGCTTCAGCATTATCCTCCCTTGGTACCTGTTCAAGTGTAAAAACATCGAAATATCCTGCTAATTTTTTAAGAATATCGAGGTATTCGATTAACTTCTCTCCCTTAACTGCATAGGATCCATTGAAATGGTTAGTAATTAACAAAGAGTCAACATATACTTGTAAATTTTTGATACTCATGCTTTTAGCCAACTCTAATCCTGCAATTAAAGCCTCATACTCTTCTTCATTATTAGTAGCAGGAAATTCACATCTAATAGCCTGGGGTAATATGTCCCCCTGTGGCAATTTTAATAGTATTCCTAATCCTACTCCTCTTATATTAGATGCACCATCAGTATATAATGTCCAGGATCCAGAGGATTCTCCTAACTGTTGAACTTCTAGGTTGTTGGTGCACTTGTGTCTGTACTTTGTCTGTATTTCGTCATGATACAAAACGATGTCTTGTGTTAGTCTGAGTTACGTCTTAGGTTTGTTATTATGTGTGCTCGATGTAAGTTTGACCAAGTCAACCATCCTCCTGGTTTGACTTGGCCAAACAGTTAGCACAATGTTTGTAATATGTGTGTGTCGAAGGATGAGTCATCGAAGGATTGTTTATATCCTTCGATGAGCTCGAAGGCTAATTCTCCGAAGGATATAGATGGACCTCGAAGGATATCATCCTTCGAGGTATGTGTGGATCCTTCGATAGGCTTCTGATCGATAGATGATCCTTCGATCAGTCTATCTGATCCTTCGACCAGACGAGCTGTGATGGATATAAATATCCATGCAATGTGTTCACTTCATTTTAGACACTTCAAAAGAGACACAAGAGAGAACACCGAGAACACACACACACTGAGAGAGAGTTTACAGAATAGATTTGTAAACATTGAGCTTGTAACTTATCTTTTCATACGTATTAATACAGAGGTGTTAATCGTTGAGTCTTGTGTGTCATCATATTGCTTGTTCTATCTCGGTTTGCTTTCTCGGTTGGATTCCGCACAACCGGGTTGGTTTGTACACAAGGATTAGGCAACTAGATCCTCCCCTAGCCGGACCTACATGTGGTATCAGAGCTTTGGCTCTTTTCCTTGTTAAAAAACCGAGTTTATACAAGTCTTTGGAGTGTTTGGCTCACTGTTTTAGCACCCGTTTTTGGTGTTTTTCTCGCATTTCTTGACGTTAAGACGTGTTCTAAACTAACCGGGTGTGTTAAAGGACGGTTTGGGTAACTTAAAAACTTGTTTTTGAGAAGTTTGGTAATTTCCGACCAAATTCCGGCTTACTCCGGTGACCGGTTTTCTGGATAAGAACCTTCTTTTTGGGTAATATTTTATTGGTCAAATCTTGTTTTGGCAGAAAGTATGGTCTGAGCATACCTTCTTCCGAAAGCTTTCTACTAACCCATCACCTTTTCACCAACCCGTCACCTTTGTCAAGTGTGTCAGTGCAGATCGAAGGATATCCTTCGAAGTCGAAAGATCATCTTTCGATTAAAGGAAGTTCGATAGATAATCATCCTTCGAACATCCTTCGAAGTCTGTGTCTTATCCTTCCATCCAAGGAATCTTTTCGAAGCATACATCTTTCGATCTGCAGCTCTTATTCGAAAGATAAGGATCCTACGATAGGAGAATCTTTCGAAATCATTGTTCGAAACTCAACAGTGATCTTTCGAACACTGTTGATCCTTCGAACAAGTTTTGTTCCTTCGATACTTGTCTGTTTAAGTTTAACAAGTTTGTGTTTTTCAGGTCTTTCGATCAAGGATCCTTCGGCTGGTTGTTTATCATTCGAAATATTAACATAGTTTGTGAAAATCAAATTTTTAAAAAAAGGGAAAACTTGTTTTCTTTATTTTTAAATCAATTTTCACTTAATATATTAATTTTTATAAAATGGGAACAAACGGTCAGTGGGATCCAACCGCGTGGACTCAAACAACTTTGACTCCAAAATCATCAGCTACGCAATCATCAGCTATGCAATCTGCGTCAGATTTCAACAAAACTGCATGGATGCAGACTATTGCCCCACCTCAAGCTGCAATGATAACTGCAAATCAATGGGCATTGGTCACAAATCAAAGCAGCAGCATTCAAGCTATGATGCAGAACGACAGTGAAACTGGTACAAGCACAAAACCGCCAAAGCTAAATCACATCAATGATTGGGGATGGTGGAAAGAAAGGCTGAGAACTTATGTTCAGGGGCAAGGTCAAGATCTATGGATGTGCTTCTTCACCGCATTTGAAAATGATTTGGAAGTTGCAGGATCTAATCCAGAAACCTACAGCACTATGTCTGATGATGATAAGAAGAAATTTGAGCTAGAAAAGAAAGCATTCATGATTCTCACACAAGCTCTTCACAGAGACATTTACCACCAGTTTGTTTACTGCACGACTACTAAAAGCTTGTGGGATATGCTCACGTTACGATGTGAAGGAAATGCTCAATCTAGAAAGATCAAGCAAGAATTACTGAAGAAAGAGTTTGAAGGATTCACGTGTATGGAGAATGAGACTTTGGCAGAGTTATCTACAAGGTTCCATCACTTGTTGAGTGAGATGTTTGCTTTTAGAGTCACTGCCAGTCCACAAGAAATGGTGAAGAGATTCGCTGATAGCTTACCAGCAAAGTGGAGCGGTTATCTTGAAATTCTCAAAGAAAATGGTGTTCTAGACACAATCACCGTTTATGAGTTAATTCAAAAATTGGAAAATAAGGATGTAGAAGAAAAGCTTAAGGCAAAAAGAACACTAACTCCTCAAAATCCAGAGATGTACTTTGGGATTGCAGGAGGTATCAGTGGAGAAAAACCAGCCTCTCAACATGCGAAGCTTCAAACAGCCTTCATCTCAAACACCGGACCTTCCACAACAGATCAGTTTGATCCTTCAGCATACACGATGTATTCAAGACCAGTTTCTTCTCCTCTACAACAGGTTGTGCAACCGATAGCTCAGCAGCAACAGTCGCAACAGCAAGGGTTTTATGGAAGCTCCTCAAATTTCCAAGCCACTTCCAATCCGAACACAGTCATATTAGACACTTCCAACTTTTCCAAAGTCAGTGTCGAAATAGCCAAGGAGCATATGGAGATGTTGAACACCTTGGTTAGTGCTTATTGTGGATTGGTCGCAGGTCAGATTGGGAATATCAATCTAACCAATGAAGATAATCAGCAAGTGGATAGAGAAGAGTTTGAAATGATGGATATCAAATGGGCTCTTGCTAGTGCAATTCGAAGAGCAAAGGAGTTTATGGAAAGGACGGGGAGAACCAACTTGAATTGCAACAACAACACCAAGTATGGTTTTGATAAGAATGCTGTCACTTGCTTCAATTGTGGTGAAAAGGGTCACTTCAAGCGGGAGTGTCAGAACCCACCTAAGCAAGGAAATCAGAATCCCTTCAGGAATCAAGGACAGCCACAACAGCAACAGAACAACAATCCTGACAGATCAATAGTTTCCGTTGGAGGAAATGCATCTGGATCCACAAACACTAATCCCCAAAGAGGATTGGTTGTTCAAGCTGATGAAATCTGCAATTGGAACCTTCAGCTTGGAGAAGGAGGAAATGGTGGAACAGCATGTTATGCTAAAGTGATTGAGAAGGTACTAGAACCCGGGTCTGCTGGTGAATCTTCAGAAGATGAAGATAGTTCGGGTTATAGTGGGAGCATGAATGGGGAATCACTTGATGCTGGTGATTTATCAAGTGATGCTTTAGATTTGGAAGTTGATGAGCTTTTGGCTGAAGCTGAAGCATTATGCAAGAGGAGATCTATTCTTTGCCAGAAATCTGCTGGAACTTCCGAGAAGCTTGCTCAGTTCTTCTCTGAAGATGGATCTTTTTCTTTTCATACAGCCTTTATGGCTCACGTAGAAGGTTAAACTTCTCAGGTATGTGATACAAATTCTGACTCTGCTTTTGTTCCTATTGAATGTGCAAAGTGTTTAAAATATGCTGAAAAGGAAAGTCAGTTTGAAATCACACACAAACACAATCAAGAATTGATTGTAGATCTTTCTAAAGCAACTGAAGCTAACTTGTTTTTAACCAGAAATGAAAAGGAATTTAAAGCAACAATTGCGTCATTAAGACATGATGTTTCAGAATTACAAAAGGCTGTTTTGCGAAAACAACATGCTAACAATAATCTTATTGACACAATTGAAAAGCAAATGGTAGAGTTGGCAACAGCTCGATGTGAATGTGAGACAATTAAGCAGAAACTGGAAAGCTATTCCAATTCCCGCTATGTATTGGATCACATCATTGACGCTCAAAAGATAAAGAAAAAGGGGGATGCAAAATGTATTGGATTCAAATCATGTCCTCCCCCGATGAATCACAATTACTCCAAATTGCCTGATGACGAGGATATGCCCCGTTTTGAACCTACTGTGCCACTCGGTCTAGATGACTTTGCAGCAGGCCTCGGGTTCACAACTGGTGCATCATCCTCGGGTCAATCAGAATCTGAGAATGTGACAGATTCATCGTGTGTTAAGGAACAGAGTCCTCCCATTGTTGAGGATGCTGATTCTTCGGATGATGAATCTGAAGAAATTGTGAAACAACAGTCTAACTCGGTTACAACAGATATTCCAATCGAGAATCACATCCTGTGTGATCCACCAGTGGAACCGAGTAAGACTGAAATGTCAAAACCAATGGAGTCCCTTGTATCTAGCCGTGAAGAGAAGAACTTGTTGTACACGCTCAAAGGAGATAGCAAAATCTACTCTAACAAAGATTTTCCAATTAAAAATGTAAATCAAGATTTAATTGAGCAAATTTTTGAAGGATGCACTGATAAGTTTTTGGGGAACAAAAGTGGCAAAATTACCGTCACTCAATGTGATTCAATTCCGTGTTAACAAATTAGAAAACAATATGGAAACCAAAAACTATCAATTGAGCGAAAACAACAAGTCAACTCCGGAAAGGGTAAGGTACAGGGAAAGAAGGCTCAGAACCAGAATGTTCAAGCACCTAAAGTTCAACAGTCTAAGGTTACTCAACCTAAGGCTGCACAACCTAAAATTCAACAATCAAAGGTTGAGCAACCTAAGGTTCAACAACAAAAGGTGCAAAACAAAAGAGCTCCTGTTAAGAAACGAGAACCGAAAATGAACTTTGTTGGATCCACGAGTTCAGACAAACTTGAAACATTTCAGGATAAATCTAACATTGAGTTCATTAGAATTTTAAAACGAAATGATCAGAATAATTACACCTAACACACCAACGGATGTGATTTAGGTCCAAGCACGTCTAGATCACAGAGTTCATTGTCTGGTTCTCCGTCTGGTCATCAACATGTTTCTCCGAAGTTTGTAGAGCGGATAACATGTTTTGAATGTGGGACAGTTGGGCATATTGTAAGATATTTCCCACACGTGCAAAAGCTGAAGTAAAAAACGAGTGCTCCCCAAGAAATCGATTACCGAAAACGATCAGTTTCCCCGAAACAAGACCCACGTGTCTTGAAAGAAAGGGAAAAGAAGTTAAAGCAAAAGAATCAAAGGGTAATTGAAAAGGCCTTAAAATCAGAGGTCAAAGAAGAAAAACCTGTACAAGCAAAATTTGAAACTGTAAAACCAGTAAATGTTAAAACAATAAATTCAAATACTGGTAAAGGACAAACAGCTTGGAAGCAAAAGCAGGTAATTCAATCAGGGGGAGCACCACAGGTTCTTTTTCCTAATCATCAGGTGATTGAAATCACTTTCCTTGATGATCAAGGACGACCCAAGTCCACAAAGGCTTGGGTCCCCCTCTCAAACTGATAAGTTAATTGCATGTGCAGGCGGCTCCAGGAGGAACTATTAATAGTCATTGGATTGTTGATAGTGGGGCTTCCAGGCACATGACGGGCGACTATCGTCTTCTTTTCGATGTGCGAAGTATAAGAGGAGGATATGTTGCGTTTGCTTGAGACAAAGGAGGGTATATCACCGGCGAGGGAATGATCTCAAATGGAGTTGTGAGTTTTGACAAAATCAATTATGTGCAACAGTTGGATCACAATCTCCTGAGTGTTTCTCAGATCTGCGACAAGAAGTTCATCGTGCATTTTGATGATGCCGGTTGTTATGTGCTGAAGCCAGGATTCAAGATTCCCGAAGAATGGATTCTCTTATCAGCACCAAGAGTTAATGATTTGTATGTCCTCGATATGAGCCAAGCAATAACCAAGTCCAAACAAGTTACTTGCTTTATTTCAAAAGCCATTGAAAAGGAGACGATCTCTTGGCACAGACGGATGGGTCATATTCACCTCAGAAAAATGAATCACCCTGTCAAAAACAATCTGGTGAGAGGTGTCAATGTGAAGAATTTTCAACTTCAAGATGTCTGTGTGCCGTGTCAGAAAGGGAAGCAGATCAAGAAATCACATCCATTGAAGAAGGTTAACACTGTAAATATGCCACTCGAACGTCTGCATATGGACCTTTTCGGCCCAGTCAAACACAAGAGTGTGCATGGGGAAGTTTTCTGCTTGGTAGTCACTGATGACTATTCAAGATTTTCATGGGTTGCTTTCATGGTCCACAAGAGCGAGACTCCAGAAATTCTAAAGAATTTGATCAACTTGTTGGAAAATCTTTATAATCTAAAGGTGAGGCGAATTCGAAGCGACAACGGAACCGAGTTCAAAAACCGGATTATGGATGAATTTTGCACTGCAAAAGGAATCCTTCATGAATACAGCTCTCGGTACACGCCACAACAAAACGGAGTCGCTGAAAGAAAGAACAGAACCTTAATTGAGACTGCAAGAACCATGTTGGTTGAGTCTCAGCTTCCAGTTCGATTCTGGACTGAAGCTGTTGCCTCGGCTTGCTACACGTTAAACAGGGTTCTCACAGTGAAAAGACATGGCAAAACGTGTTTCGAACTCCTACACAAGAAGACTCCTGACTTGGAATATCTAGAACCTTTTGGTGCACCATGTACCATGATTGAGCCTGACGGGAAGTTTGGTGCCAAAGCTATCGAAGGTTACTTCCTTGGGTATGCTACTCCTAATCTGCGAGTATGGAACTTGACTACCAAGAAGATTGAAGAGTGGGGTGAAGTAAAAGTTCAAAGATATTCTAATCCATCGAAGCCTTCTGGAGATCCATGGATGTTCGATTATGATGGTCTTTTCGACTCATTCAATCTACCGACATTTGATGATGACATGCAATTGCTCAAATGTTGTCTGAAAGCGAGAATGCGACTGGCTCTCAGTTAGTTCGCCCAATCATTGTTGACTCACAAGCATCTTCTTCTGTCAACAATCTCGTTTCAAATGAGGTGTTTAATGATGCTGTCGACTACAATTTGTCATCGGAAGATGAGGAGTATGTTGATGCAAATGATGGTGAAGCACGGGGTCCGGTTCAGGGTACTTCAGAAGCAACGGATCCAGTGTCTGCGCCATATGTCCAAGAAGAAAATGCATCATCTTCTTCAACTCAACAGCTTCAGAATGATATCGGGAATTTAAATATCAATAACTTGAGGACCAATGTTGACATTCCTCTAGTTCCTGAAACCTGAATTCATAACATTCATCCTCAGCAGAATATTATAGGTGATGTTCTCAGTGGTGTAAGGTCAAGGAATCAAATCAGAAACAACGAAAATGCTGGCTTGTATGCTGAGATACGAGAATCGGGACAACAAAATGATTGGTCTTTCGCCTGCTATGTTAGCCAAGAAGAGCCTAGATCTTGGAAGGAGGCATTGAAAGATGATTCCTGGGTGGAAGCCATGCAAGAAGAACTTCAGCAGTTCGAGAAGTTGGGCGTATGGAAATTGGTTGATAGGCCCGAACACTACAAGAAGATCGGAACTCGTTGGGTGTTTAAGTGCAAGAAGGACGACCGTGGGATTGTTGTCCGAAACAAAGCAAGGTTAGTTGTTCAAGGCTTCAGTCAGATAGAAGGTATTGACTACAATGAAGTGTATGCACCTGTTGCACGTCTGGAAGCTATTAGAATCTTTCTAGCCTACGCATCCTTCAAGAAATTCAAGGTGTACCAGATGGATGTTAAAAGTGCCTTTCTTCACGGAGTAGTCGAAGAGGAAGTATATGTCGAGCAACCACCGGGGTTTGAAGATCCATTACATCCTGACAGAGTTTTACTACTTAACAAAGCGTTATATGGTCTTCATCAAGCACCTCGAGCCTGGTATGGGACACTGTCTACCTACCTGCTGAACAACGGGTTTAGACGGGGTTTGATCGATTGTACCCTCTTCATCAAAGAAAAAGGTGAAGATCTTCTGTTGGTACAGGTATACGTCGATGACATTATCTTTGGTTCTACCGATGATAAGTTATGCAAGGAATTTGAGAAGGTGATGCAAGATCGATTCGAGATGAGTGCGATGGGAGAAATGACGTTCTTCTTGGGTTTGCAAGTTAATCAGTCCGAATCTGGAATTTTTATCCATCAAACCAAGTACGTCGGAGACATCTTGAGCCGGTTCCAGATGTCCGATTCAAAGCCAATTTCTACTCCTCTTCCGCAGAATCACGGGATTACTCCGGATGAAAAAGGGGAAGTTGTGGACTCTTCACTTTATCGTGCTATGATTGGATCTTTAATGTATCTCACCGCATCAAGACCCGACATTATGTATCCAACGTGCCTTCTCGCCAGATATCAAGCGAATCCGAAGGTCTCTCACTATGCTGCTGTCAAAAGGATTTTTCGTTATCTGAAGGGTTGCCCTGACACCGGGTTATGGTACCCTAAGGATGATAACTTCGATCTCAAGGCTTACAGTGATTCTGATTTCGGCGGCTGCAAGAAAGATGGAAAATCAACTACAGCAGGATGTCAGTTCTTAGGCAATCGCCTAGTCACTTGGCAGTGCAAGAAGCAGACATGTGTGGCTACGTCTACATGTGAAGCAGAATACATTGCTGCGTCTAGTTGCTGCTCCCAGGTTCTATGGATCCAACAACAGATGCGGGACTACGGTTTTGAATTTCTAACTACTCCTATTTACGTTGATAATTCTGCTGCCTTACAGATCACTAGAAATCCTGTGCAGCATTCAAAGACTAAGCACATCGAAATTAAGTATCACTTCATACGTGATTGCTTTGAGAAAAGGCTAATCGATGTTGCTTACGTCCACACTGATGACCAACGTGCCGACCTTTTTACCAAAGCATTTGACAAATCAAGATTTGAATATTTATTATTGGTAAATGGCATTAAGGTCAAGCAAGAGTAAAACCAAGATCGGAAAATCATTTTTGTAAATATTTTTTTAATTTTTTTTTTAAATTTTATCTTAGTTTGTTGATTTTAGGGGGAGTAAATCCAAAATTTGAAAAATCCAAAAACATTGAAAAATTTCAAAAACACAAAAACAATAGAAAAACAAAAATGAGTTTCCTGGCGAGCAAAAGAGAAAATGATAGTACATCAGTGGTCTGTCTAAACCTCTTTAAACCTTAAATGAAAAACGATAAGCAGCTCTATATATGATGTATCGGTAGGCTCACAATCATTTTAAAGTGTGCAGGGTGATATAAACTTAAATCGACTGAAGACCAGGTGGGAACCATTCATTGGCATATGGTCTTAGTACCGAAATTTCGTTTGAGAGATTGCCGAGGTTCTGAGATATTCGGTCTTTATGCTGCTTATCATCTGGGTATCATGGTTGTATCTTTTACCGAAAAATAACGGGGACGCAAGTCTAGATCTTCCATGATACCATACATACGTGTACATACTGCATACGACCTCAATAAGTGATAAACAATCACATGTCCCTCAAATAAGTGATAAAATATCACATTCATCCGGGAGTCAAGTTCGTCTCTCTGCTGTACGAAAGTACTGACCTGTTCACGGACTTGCTCCTGTGCCCTCATGCATCGAAAATCAAGTTCCTCATCAATAAGTGATTCTATCACATAGGGCTTGTTTTCAATCAAAATAAGTGAGTTTCTCACATCATATACGGTCAAACAGATGATAATCGGTATACTCACCGGTAAGATGAACCCTCGTGCATACATTGATACGGGAATGTGTCATGATGTGGATGAACACCGGTCGGTAAGTATAAATCATACCCTAACGTATCCCCTAATCATGATTACAAATGATAAGTTGAGCTTAAGTGGACAACAATACCGATAATCGTTATAGGATGCTTATCTTAATGTTAACTAAAAGAACAACAAGAGCGTTTTGACATGACCGTACACTGATATGATTCTCTTACCCTCGAAACTCGCAAAAAGAATGTCTGTAAATATTTATTTACTGCTTTCAGTCTTTACATTTATAAACTTTCTAAAAACCAAAAAGATTTTATTTCTATTTTATTTTAGATCGCACGATGTTGGTACTCGATCAGATACCTGGCAAGCCGAGATACTTCATAAAACTTACCTTTGCAGAACTTCATAACGGGCAATTTTTCAAAATGGTCGTTTCTGAAAACTTTTAAGCATTTGAAGGGTTTGATTTGCAAATTCCCAAAATCCAAAGCGACTAAATCTTCATAAATGGTCAGAATTTGCAAGTTTTTGAAAGTTAAAAACTAAAATTGATAAATTTGTTAAACTTTCAAACTGTCGGACGGTGATTGATTGAACAATGGTCACATGTGTGTCGCTTGCTTATGATATTCCAGGCAGTTGTTCTCATTACGCGTTTAGATTTCTTGCATGTGCAGATTCTAAAGGCAAGGAGAACATGGTCGATGACAAGCTTCGGAATGAAGACACGACGTGAAGACACTCAAGTGATGAAGATGATCGAGTTGCCGCTGACCATCATCAACACCACAAGGATCTCAACTTGTAAAGATCAAGACTTTCACGAGCATAACTCAAGGGGGAGCTTATGTTAAGGGGGAGTTTGTCAACACACTTCCTACATGCAACGGGGAATTTGTTGATACACTTTCTGCTTTGAAGGCGTGAAGACTTTCAAGATCCTCCGACATTGAAGACTTAAAAGGACGTCAAAGACTTGAAAACACGAAGATCGAGACAAAGCTACAGCCAAGGGGGAGTTTGTTGGTGCACTTGTGTCTGTACTTTGTCTGTATTTCGTCATGATACAAAACGATGTCTTGTGTTAGTCTGAGTTACGTCTTAGGTTTGTTATTATGTGTGCTCGATGTAAGTTTGACCAAGTCAACCATCCTCCTGGTTTGACTTGGCCAAACAGTTAGCACAATGTTTGTAATATGTGTGTGTCGAAGGATGAGTCATCGAAGGATTGTTTATATCCTTCGATGAGCTCGAAGGCTAATTCTCCGAAGGATATAGATGGACCTCGAAGGATATCATCCTTCGAGGTATGTGTGGATCCTTCGATAGGCTTCTGATCGATAGATGATCCTTCGATCAGTCTATCTGATCCTTCGACCAGACGAGCTGTGATGTATATAAATATCCATGCAATGTGTTCACTTCATTTTAGACACTTCAAAAGAGACACAAGAGAGAACACCGAGAAAACACACACACTGAGAGAGAGTTTACAGAATAGATTTGTAAACATTGAGCTTGTAACTTATCTTTTCATACGTATTAATACAGAGGTGTTAATCGTTGAGTCTTGTGTGTCATCATATTGCTTGTTCTATCTCGGTTTGCTTTCTCGGTTGGATTCCGCACAACCGGGTTGGTTTGTACACAAGGATTAGGCGACTAGATCCTCCCCTAGCTGGACCTACATAGGTCTACCTCATCCTGAATGTCACTACTAAAATCAGCCACAAAGTCAGCTAAAGCCTGAGACTTTATGGCATTTCTAGGTTCATATACTAAATCATAAGCACTCAACTTTACTGACCACTTAGCCATCCTGCCTGACATTTCTGGTTTCCTAAGTACATTTTTAACAGGATAATTTGTTTTAACATGAATCCTATGTGTCTCAAAGTAATGTATGAGTTTCGTTGATGCCATAACTAATGCTAGTATCAATTTTTCTAAATGAGAATATCTAGTTTCAGCATTTAATAAGCTTTTGCTAACATAATAAACATGATATTGCTGACCTTCATGGTCCTTTACAAGGACGGCACTTACAACATTCCCTGATACTGCGAGGTATAGGGATAATGGTTCACCATTCTCAGGCTTCATCAGTAATGGTGCAGTTGAAAGATATTTCTTCAAATCCTGCAAGGCTACTTCATGCCTCTCACTCCATTCGAATTTCTTGTTCTTCTTCAGGATATCATAAAACTCTTTGCATTTCTCTGACGATCTTGAGATAAACCTGTTTAATGCTGCCACTCGCCCTGTTAATCATTGAACATCCTTCATATTTGAGGGCGATTTAATATCCAAGATGGCTTTAATCTGCTCCGGGCTCGCCTCTATTCCTCTTTTGGTTACCATATATCCTAGAAATTTTCCTGCCCCAACTCCAAAATGGCACTTAGCAGGATTTAGCTTCATGTTATACTGATCCAGGATATCGAATGCTCCTTTAATATCCTGGAGGTGATCCTGAGCTTTCTTTGATTTTACCACCATATCATCAATATATACCTCCATAGTGTCCCCCAGTTTGTCTTTGAACATCATGTTTACCAATCTTTGGTATGTTGCACCTGCATTTTTCAAACCAAAAGGCATAGCGGTATAACAATAAATACTTGTTGGTGTTATGAAGGCAGTATCCTCCTGGTCAGAAGGTTCCATTTGGATTTGCTGAAATCCTGAGGATGCGTCCATGAAGGTCAGCATTTCATGCCCAGCAGTGGCATCTACCATTGCATCAATGTGGGGAAGAGGAAATGGGTCTTTAGGACAAGCCTTGTTCAAGTCTGTGTAGTCTACACAAACTCTCCATTTCCCATTTTTCTTCTGTACCACAACCACGTTCTCTAGCCACCTTGGGAACTTAACCTCTCTGATCATCCTGGACTTCAATAATCTCTCAACTTCCTCCTGGATAATCGTATTCCGCTCAGGAGCAAACTTCCTTCTTTTTTGCTGAACATGCTTGAATGATTTATCAATTCCAAGCTTATGAGTGATAATGTCTTTGGATATGCCTGTCATATCCTCATGCTTCCATGCAAACATTGACATCCTGCATTTCAAAAAGTTAATTAACTGTTCTTCAATATCCTGAGGGATATTGGTTCCTACGAGCACCGAAATATCGGGATTATCTTGGTCCAGGATAATTTTCTTCACATCCTGCTCCGGATCCTCCATGATATCCTGGGCCCACGTCTTTAATTGCTATGCTGCACTAGGCTTGGTTGAGGATTTCATCGAGGATGAGTAGCATTCTTTCGCCTCCTGCTGATCGCTTTCGACCTTGGTCACTCCCCAAGGGGTAGGGATCTTGATGCATTGGTGATATGTCGATGACACAACCTTCATATCGTGAATCCATGGTCTTCCTAGTATGATATTATAGCAGGATAGGGAATCCATCACACAGAAACGTTGTATTGAGTTGACTCCTTCAACATAAACTGGCAACTTTATCTCTCCTACTGTGTTCCTAGCCTCTCCACTGAATCCAACAAGCACTGTAGATTTCGAAGTAATATCCATTGGAGATACATTCATTCTTTTCAGAGTCTCTAGTTGGATTATGTTGACGGAGCTGCCATTATCAACCAATATCCTGCGTACAAAATGGTTAGCCACATATAATGTTATTACCAGAGCATCATGGTGAGGATCCAGGACAGTATTCCTGTCATCAGCATCAAATGTGATCACTTTGTCAGTTGTAAGCGTAGTCATCCTGACAGGTCTGTCTCCCCTTTCGGCCTTAGCTTCTTTTGCATGTCTCTTTGCCGCCGAATACGAAGTTCCACAAATGTCGGATCCTCCCGAAATGAAGTTAATTATCTTGGCATCCGCGGGAGGTGATGCTGCTCGCTCAGGATCCTTCTCAGTATCCTGACCCTTATTCTTCTTTCTTCCTAAGAGATCTTTCAGATATCCCTTGCTTAGAAGATAGCTTATTTCTTTCCTTAGAGCAATGCAATCCTCAGTTACATGTCCGAAATCTTCATGGAAAGCACACCATTTTGACTTATCTTTCCAATCAGCCTTTTGTTGATTCTTTCGAGGCCACCTAGCCTTGTCTCCTAAACCCTGCATGGCATACATTAATTCAGGAATGTTAACAGAAAAGCAATATTCAGATAGTTCTGGATATTCTTCAGGATCCTCGTCTTCAATAGCATTCACTTTCTTGTTTTCATTTCTACCATATGGCTTAGAGCGATATGGCTTAAATGAGGATTCTGATTTCCTGTTAGTTGACTCATAAGTGTTAGATGAGTTCATCCTCTCTTGCATCTTTTTGTCATTCTCCAATCGAATATATCTCAGGGCCCTGTTTCGAGCTTCATCCAAATTCCTGCATGGGTTCATTACAAGGTCTTGGTAAAATTGAGAATCCTTTTGCAGCCCCATCTTGAAAGCTTGCACAGCTGTGTCAACATCAAGATGCGGAATGTCTAAGGATTCCCGGCTAAACTTGTTCACATAATCCCTTAGGGATTCTTGATGCTCTTGTGTTATCCTGTAAAGGTCACTTGTTAGTTTCTCAAAGCTCCTACTACAAGAAAACTGACTATTAAATAAATTTACTAAGTGAGCAAAAGATGTAATCGAATGCGGAGGAACATTCAAGAGCCATTTCAAGGCTGATCCTGTTAAGGTAGAACCAAAGCCCTTGCATAAGCATGCCTCCTTGAGATCCGGAGGGATAGGGTTAATCTCCATTCTTTCCCTATACTGAGCAATATGCTCCTCAGGATCCGTAGTTCCGTCGTAAAGCTTCATGTTGGGGGTCTGAAATCTCTTTGGGATCTCAGCATCACAGATAGGATATGCAAAACGAGATATCTTGTGGCTGTCCTGGGACACTTCCGGGATCGGCTGGACCACTCCAGGTACACTAGATATCATGTCCTTCAACTTCTGAAGTTCCCTAGTAAGTGCTGATGTTACACTTGTATCCTGCAAAGATCCACTATTGTTAGTAGCATGAGTATTATTATTATTTGACACATTACGCGTCGGAGGATTTTGCCCATATCCTGAAGCATATCCTGAGCTCCTCATGGTTGACATCCTGACCGAGGAGGGTATTTCAGGAGTATGATTCTGGGGAAGGCTAGGGATAATATTCCCCATGTTATCCTCAGTATACACAGCTGAACTGAAGTTCAAAGTTCTGGGTTGTAATGGAGTGACAATATCCTCAGCAGATCTGCTCGAGCCAGACTTCAGGAGTTTTATTTCCCTTAACAACATTTGGTTTGTTTCCTGTTGCTGCCTCATTTGTTCCTGCACACTTCCAAATAAGGTTAGAATTTCATCATTAGAAGCTAAAACGGGAGCAGATTCCTGAACACTGCGAGTAGGGATAATATCCAGAGGTCGTGAAGAGGCTGGCATCCTTGGAGGAGGTGGTGGAAGCACCGAACCGGTAGTAGCGGAAGTCACAGCAGACGCAGTAGAGGAACTCATGTTTGATCTTGAGGCCATTGTAAATAATGCGGTGAAAAATTTTGAAAATAGAAAACCGATTAACGATTTTACAAAGATTTTTAGCAAAGAGAGCACCACTTGTCCCACGGATGGCGCCAAATTGTTTTGGTCAAAAATTACCGAAGCAATTTAGTGATCAAATTAGTAAAGTGAATTAGTGTGCTAGAAAGTGTGTTGAAAATATGCCGGTTAAGTTATATGGAAAATCAGTATTCAGGATACGGCTCAGGATATTGAGCTGTATCTACGATCAAACAATGAGTAAAAAGTAAAGTAAACGACACGAGATGTACGAGGAAAGCCCTTGATCAATCTAGATCGCCGGCATAAAACCTCGGGAGCTGACAATCGCAGCTGCCTTGTTCTTCTTATTGCTTCAAACTTCAGGATACAGTGCAGGATATAGACCAGATCGCTAAGTGTTACAATGCTTTTGTATGAAAGTGAAAATTGCTAGAGAGCGAGTGTTAGAGTGTATGCAGTGAAAATGTGATGTCCTATTTGATCTGGTATACCCACCTATTTATAGTTACAAAATAGAAACTAAAATTCCTATAAATATGGGATGCTCCCGAATATTCCATAAATAGCCGTTTGGAACCAAATAAAGTGGGCTTAACGTCTTTCATTGAACAACTTGGACCGAGTCTTCCGCGGAATGAGTCTTCGTGAACGTTGATAGCTTCTAACCCACGTACCTGCACGTAATCCGTTAGTAATCCTGAGGATACCATTCAGGATGCTACCAATATCCTGAACCAGCATCCCAGATGTAAACAGATACTCTATAATCAAGATATAAATCAAGATATTTTCCAGGATATGGGCTCAGAATTTCACCCATAACACCCAGGATCGTCGAATTGTTCGACTAACGACAAGGATTAACTATTCCTTAAAATTAGTTAAGTAGTGGTTGGAATGACCATCTCACCTTAAGATAAGCTTTTATTTAATAGTTGATATGTAAGCATCAAGGCTGCTCCCTTGGAGACCTTGTAAGGATGGAATGTTAAACATCTATTGTTAGGACAATAGATTGGTAAGTCCACTTATCAGGATCTGAAAGTTGCCATTTGAAACAACGAATAAGATCGTTCAAACCCCTAATTATCTATAAGTTGCCATTATTCGACAGAAAATCAAGAATTAATGGAAAGTAGTAACCTTCCTAAATTCTTGTTAAGAAATAAGGCTCAACAAAAGATATCACCCAAGAAGGGTGTGCCAAATTTGTTAATTTATCAGGCTAGTCAGGCTCTGAGTATATAGAACCATTCGAAGGATTAGAATGTATCAAGATTAAATAGCTTACGAGCTAAGACCTAATTAAGGAGACTTATAGCTCCGACATGCTAGCCCAACTATACGTAGATAAGATTTTAGCCTTACATGGCATACCTGTGTCTATTATCTCTGACAGAGATACTAGGTACACGTCACATTTTTGGAATAGTTTCCAGCAATCTTTGGGCACATGTCTGAATTTAAGTACGGCTTACCACCCTCAGACTGACGGTCAGAGTGAGCGTACTATTCAGACTTTGGAAGACATGCTGCGTGCATGTGTGATCAATTTGGGTGGTAGTTGGGATAAACATCTACCTTTAATCGAATTCTCCTACAACAATAGCTACCATACCAGCATTAAGGCTGCGCCTTTTGAGGCATTATATGGTAGAAAGTGTAGACCGCCCGTTTGTTGGGCGGAAGTTGGAGATGTCCAATTATCAAGACCAGAGATAGTCTTCGAAACGACGGACAAAATTGTCCAGATTCGTGACCGTCTCAAAGCTGCCCGAGATAGGCAGAAGAGCTACGCAGATCCAAAGCGTAAAGCTTTTCACTTCGAAGTAGGTGACAAAGTGTTACTAAAAGTATCACCCTGGAAGGGGGTGATGCGATTTGGTAAGAAAGGCAAGCTAAGCCCGAGATACATAGGACCTTTCGAGGTTATCGAACGTGTCGGGTCAGTTGCCTATAAGTTAAACTTACCGGAAGAGCTCAGTGGAATTCACAATGTGTTCCACATCTGCAATCTGAAGAAGTGCTTCGCTGATGAATCACTGGTAATACCACATACAAATGTGCATATAGATGAGAGCTTAAAATTTGTGGAAAAAAAAACCTTTGTCGATTGAAGATCGACAGGTAAAGAAGCTTCGAAGGAAGCATGTACCTATTGTAAAGGTCAAATGGGATGCCCGTAGAGGTCCCGAATATACGTGGGAGGTTGAATCCACGATGGAAGAAAAATACCCCTATTTATTTCAGTAAATCTCGGGTCGAGATTTATTTTAAGGGGGTGAGGATATAACACCTCGAAAATTCGTGTTCAATAAAATAACGACACGTGTCATGTAAGACAAAACGCGTTGAAAAACCCGGATTTAATAAAGATGTTTTGGCAGGATTTAAAAGTGGCATCATGTTAATTTTTACCTCTGAACGACCTCATTCATAAATCCCAAGACCCAATTATATTTTACACAGATCTAACATATCCAGGAATTTGTTGACAATAATTGAATTTGAGTGCATGATAGGTTCGTATGGAAATTCTACGGTAAACCTTCTTTAACGGCACTTTCAAAAAGGATTTAAAGGAACATGGCAAATGGTAGGCTATGTAATAGTACAAGGCACATTTTAAGGGCCCCAAATTGATAAATCAAGGCCCCAAAATCGGATAATGAGGTTGCCCTTTCGAAATACTGAAAGATCAAATGTTTTTGGGTTCTGCAAGGTGCTTGCACACCGTAAGCATACACCTTGCGGTGCGCAAGGGGTTGCCAGCGAACAGAAATGTTGCAGTTTGATGTTTAAACGCGATTCTGGAACTTTTAACGAGTTTCCTCATCTCCCTTGGCCCCTAAGCAACCCCTAAACATGTAGGACACCTGTGGGAATGTTATGGTTAGTGCTAGACTTATTTGTCAACACCTTATGGTGCCTTAGTTCACTATATAAGGCTCCTAAGTGCAACACTTGATCATTCATCCATCAAACAATCTTCTAATCAATTGTGGAGCACAAGAACACTCTCCAGGCCTTCCTAATCAACCATTAGTCTCTGTTAAGTTTGCTAATCCTTCTTTAATTAAGTTTAGCTTAGTTATTTAGCTAAAAGTCAAACCATCGTAATTACGGTTTGACTTCGAAATTAATTAATAATGGCTCAGTCAAATCTCGAATCAAAAGTAGTTATAAGTTGGTAATTAGGTGGGTAATAAACCCTCAAAAGGGTTCCCCCTGATTACCACTCTAACTAGGTCAAAAGTCAGGTCAAACTTGCTAAGAAAAAGTCAACAGGATACTTAAATTACAATTTATGCATAATTAGCATTGTAGATCATATACAACATGTTTGATCATTAATATAACTTGGTAATTAGTGTAAGGACATGTCTAAACATGTTCAACCCGACAATTTCCTGTTTAGACCCGGTTCGGAACCGAAAGTCACACAGTTTGACTTTCACTTTAACTTTCAGTTTTGACCCGTTAAGGCATGTTTTAGAAATGCCTCAGAGCTTTAATTGGACTAGGTTACATACAACCCTCTGTGATTATACACCTTGGTTCATTAGTTATCCAATTAATATGCATGTTTCCGTTAATTGCTCGTATGTTGACCGTTATGCCCTTATTACCTTAAAACGTGATTTTTGGAAATGTAAAAGAGCAGAAACTTTAATTACTGATATATAAACTTGTATGCAAAGTTTGACATCAGTTTGATTTGTAGATTAAGAGTTATGCTCATTATCGCAAAATGAATGCTTTGTGTTAATAAAACGGCGTAATTAGCGTATAGCCTAGTTAAGCCTACTTTTTGGTATCAAACTTAATACCCACTGATGTAATATATTATTTTGGGATTTTTAAAGATTTTTAATTAATTTTAGGCTGAGCATAACTAGTAGTCGTAGGCTTAATCCGGTAATTGTCGGTTTTGCCCTAACGGGCCATAAAATGAGTTTTACATATCTAAACGACTCCAAACCTTTTTCTATTGATCACATATGATAAATAAATTATTTTAAGCCTTCTGGAATAATAAAAATATCAGCTTTATGTATCGAACCCGGAAAAGGCTTCTAATCGCCTTTTTAAGCGTTTTTAACGCATAGTATGTGCTATAACTATATTAAACATACAAGGGTTGATACCTACTGATATTTGAGGAAAATTATAATATTTTAACAGTAAGCAAAGGTTGTTAAACTCAGACTTCAGTATTGAGCTTTTCGGCTTATGTGAAATTATCAAAATACCCCTACGGGGCATAGTTTGGTTATAATTGATAAATTTCACATATATAATTTACCCTACTGTTATAACTTAGTAAAATAAGTATTTTTGCTGATTATATCAGACCTATAACTCAGGTTAATACTTAGACACTTTTATAACTTTGAAAATGACCAAACTACCCCTACGAGGCATAGTTTGTGTTTAAACTCGTTTCGGGCATAATGAAAGACATCTTACTGATGTCAAAACATATTTGAGGCATAATTAACTTAGGAAACCTGTATATAGCTCTCATGAATACCCGTCACGCTTATTACGCGTACGGTTCGGTTTATGTAACAAGTTTACATAAATTAGCCGAAACGGGTCAAACCTTAACGGTTTTATCTCAAAATCCAGAATGTGTATGAAATACCCATATAAGGCAAGTCTCCGAACTTGTCAGGTCCAAATCATCTTCTATTCCGGTCTTCGCCTAATCGTGCGTTTGAACCATATAATAAACCGGTCTAAGCTTAGGCTTAATTAAAGACCCGTTAGTATTCTAATTGGTTATTTATACCATCATTCCAGACTAGAGCCTTCCGGTAAATTGTACCTACGCTTACTTAAGTGAATACGGCTGAGTTATTATAATTCTTGCTATTTAAGACAGGAGCTAGCTCAGGTAAATACTCTAAACTTATTTTCCCTATTACGGGCTTGGGATACGGTAATATAAATACCGCATGGTCAGGTATGGGATTCAAAGACCAATAAGTCGGGAAATCCAAATAACCTGTTTTAATTCGTATTGCTTGACTGAAACATTAGGGATTAATGCGACCGTGTCCTGGATATCCTTGACTCATTAAATGCAATGGCCACGACTTAAGCACGGGGTGTAGGCATACACCTGACAGATGCTATATGCTAATTAATTAATTATACCCAATAAGGGATTCCCAACAAGGTAGAGCAAGTTATGTAAAACTGATAACATGAGATATAGTTTGCCCCAAGTATAAAAGATTTATTTTGCCTCTGTGCATCTAAATCAAAGTATAAAAGATTTATTTTACCTCTGTGCATCTAAATCAAAGTATAAAAGATTAATTTTGCCTTGTGCATTTTAATCAATGTGTCTACATATTTTGGGCCGAAGTGCATTCAAGCCAATTTTCTTAAACTCTTTTCAAATGAGTCAGTTGAGTGTATTTACCAGTGAAAACTGACGTATTTTCAAAAGTCTTAATGACAGGTACAAGTACGTAAATAGGCTGGAAGCTGCTCAGGACGTTAATAAAGAATCTTGCAAGTTCTAGGCGTCTAAAGTCTGTTGAACAATATTTATATTTTAAGATCCGCCTGTGGATCCTTTACTTTCCGTTGTAATACTGGATATTACTTTATATTCGGATTGTAATATAATTTATCTTTTGCTTCCGCTGTGCATATATATATTGTGTTGTTTGACTATGATGATATCAACTACGTCACGATACTCCCCACCGGGCCCACCGGTGACACGTGGAAAGTCGGGGTGTGACATTAGTGGTCCCATAACCAATGTGTTGTAGCGGTCTAGTTGTCCCACAGCTTCTAAGGTATCGAGGCACACTTGTTTTGGTGTTTCTTCGGGCCTTGTTTTCAAAATATCATAGCGGGCTTGGTAGTCCCACTCATTTGGATTAAACTTTGTGAATTTGCTGGCCATCTCTGCAAAAGAAAACACAAAACAATTGTGACAACTGTCAAATTTGCATGCATCCGTACAATTATTAAACAATGATTAGTGATTAATGACTGTGCTGAATTATAATTAATGACTTGAATTGCTTTCCGATTATTGCCATATATGTGCATCATATATTGCAAATGACATATCATTACTGCATGCAAGCTTTGTTGATTCGAATGATGCACGAAACACCGGCAGCACAGTTATCAGACAAATCAGTAAAATGCTGACAGAGTTCAGCACATAGACAGATATGGTCTTGAGATACAGAATAGGCCAGAAACCAAGTATTACACTAGTATAGTGTGTAGGAAAGTAAGAATCACAAAACTGCCTTCCTAGTGATATTTTAAGTGCCGGAAAGTGCCTAAAACTCACATAAACTGCAGAATTCAGCAAAAATCAGCATAAATAGCATTTAAACACTCTAATATTATGCAGAAATATGGTTAAAAAGTCCTGAAAGCTTTCCTAAGTGTCGGGAATCAAAACTGTCACAAAAGGTAACATAAAGCACACTAAACTACATAATTTAACACCTTAACGAACCGGTAACCAACCGGACACTACCCGAAACACCAAATTTTCACTAGAAGTGCTGTTTTAACATTTCCAAGCTAGTTATGGTCCCCGAACATCATAACACACTATATAAATATCTAATAACTAAACCCCTAACTAGATACTTGAATTCTAACCATAAACAAACTAACTAGTTTAAACCTAAGCCTAGACCCCCCCCCCCCTACCTAGTAAACGGCCAACAAGGGCCCCACATGATGATTTTATTTGGTTAATTTATTAGATTGTGTTTCCCTTTATAAAACATATTAATCATTAGATTCAAGGTGTTATTGGATTATAAAATAAACTTCAAGATCATAACTTCTCATAACTCACAACACACACTATCTTCTCCTTCCTTCTTCACCATACCTACGGCCAAGCACACCCACACACAACCACCCATTATCACTTCAATCTCTTCCATTCTAAGGTGTTCACAAGGTGTCTCTAGCCTAATTAGGAAGCTTGGAGCTTGTGGAAGTTGAATGACCTTTCTCTTGTGCTTTTATCCACAACATTTCATCTAGTGATCATCCCTAGCCTTGAGCTAGTAGTAAGATCATTCTACTCTACATTTTACATCTCATTTTGGTGGTTAAAAGAAGATACAAGTTGTTAATCTTAAAGAACACTAAGAATCTTGAACTTTAAAGTTGAACATAAGACTAAATACATAAGAAATCATGATGTTTATGTGTTGTTATGCTTGTTGAATGTTGTTTGCTCATGTTTTTTATGTTGATCATCATATGATTGTTGGACTCTGTATGCCCAAGACACATATTAAATTGATGTGGCTAGTACGTTATGATCCAAGTCGAGTCATACCCAATAACAAGCTAGACAAACACTTATAATATTTATTTGTGATATGATTAAACAAATAAATACTAACACTTATAATATTTAGAAATTGGTTTTCTAAATAATTACACTTGAGAAATCAATAAATTATATGGATAATTTATTTGGAGAGAATATTTTATTTTGTTATTTAATGGGTTAAATAACATTTTAAAAGATTGTATAAAGTCTTGCATATATGTAGTGTTATATTTATAAAAGTTATAAATATATGTATAAACCAAGACTTAAATTTTATAAAAGAATTTTTTTTATAAAATAAAGCTAGGCCGCCCCCCTGGTGTTCTTTCCAAACTTTTATTTCCAATCACAAGACATGCAATTGTCATAAGTTAGAGAAGATTTGATTGGGTGGTCTAACCAAGACCATTTTGGTCCAATGGGGTTTCATGCACTTGCATGTGTAAGTTGGCACATGATTGGTCAAGGTGGGTGGCAATTCTCTCTCATGGTTCTATAAATACTTAGATGACAAATACAAGAACTTGCAAGAACTAGAGAAATAGCTCTCTAATTTTCGGTCATCATAAGCATTTCTCAAGTGTTCGGTTTTTGATCTTTAGTGTTAAAAATCCTAGCTAAACTTGTGGTGTTTGTTGGAAGCATGGGGTATACAAGCTTGAGGTCTTCTACTCTTGAGGACAACCATTTCAAGAAGCATCATCCGTTTCATCATCCTTGTACTCCAAGAAGGTAGTTTTCTAAACATCCTATGGTTGTGTTTGATAGTATGCATCTTCATATATGGATCCGGGTTTTGGGATTTTGCTTATAAATAAAATTTATATCTTAAAAGTAACATGTTTTAAATATTAATTCCGTTGCGTTTTTATTTCATATGGATGAAATTGCTTTTATAAACATGTTAAAATCCCATCAATGGCATCTAGAGCCGCTTATATGAGTGCATACTTCAATAGATTAAAAATTTCGGGTTTCAGGTTTGAATAAAACCCTATGACCGAAAATTTTAACATGGTTAACCCTTTGTTTTTAAAGATTATTTTCTTACATGCATAAGAGAATCTTGAAAAATTTATTTCATATGGATGATTTGTTTGTTTGGACAAAACTTACCTTTTCGGTTTTTTAAACATAGCCGAAAATGTTTATAAAAGGGAACCATATATATATATATAGGGTAGGGTTCCAGCGTGAACAACCTCTCAAGCGTGAACTGCGTGAACTGATCTGGACCATTGATTTCTTTTTTAGTTGTTAAGGGTATGATTGTAATTATATAAAAATTAGATTTAAATCATTATTTTAATAATTGAATTAAGTTACATCTTTCCTATTTTAAATTCATTATCCACAATATCTTTTATTTCATTTTTATTTTTCACATTTCACCACCAGAATTCGAATTATGATTTTTAAGATCCACGTAACCTTCATATTTCAACGGTGTACACATGTGTACTTGGGATTTTGAACAGTACACATGTGTACTCAGCATGGTACATATGTGTAATTAGCTACATAATACATACATATAAACAAACAAAACATGTAAAACTAGTTTATATTAAGCAAATAACAAGTTACATAATGTTTGGCAAACCAAAAAAAAAACATACAATTACAAGTTCCAGTTTCGTGAAAACAATAAACGCAACATAATCGGAAAAATAAAAAAGACATAGTCTTTTACAACTATTCGCCGCGTTGTATGTTGAATCATCCTTATCGACCAAGCAAACAAACATACGTGAATCATCCTTATCGACCTCATACGTGAATCATCCTTTTCGACCTTCCATATCCACTTTTCTCGTTTACGACGTCTCCTATAATAACACAAAAAAACTCAGCAATTAATACTTTGCATAATTCACAAAAAAATATGAGATATCACAAAAACAGACGCTATACACATGTGTACATCGCATTAAAAACAAAGCAAAATCAGAATACACATGTGTACATTGCCTTAAAAACATAGCAAAATCAGAATACCCATGTGTACAGCGCCTTAAAACCAGAGCAAAATCATAATACACATGTGTACAGCGCCTTATAAACAAGCAAAATCAGAATACACGTGTGTACAGCGCCTTAAGAACAGAGCAAAATAAAAGAAATACACGTGTGTACATTGCATTAACAACAACCTTCAGAACCTCATAACAATCTTCAAATTCTCAACCAAACAATAATAATTTTCAACATCAAAACAATGAAAAATTGCAAACTTTTTTTCTCAATAATCAAACTCATAAAAAATCTTCAGAAACCTCAATCAAACAATAACAATAATAACTTTCAAACATCAAAAACAATAAAAATTTACAACCTTCATACCTTGTCGATACAGAGCAAGATCTAAATTACCATCCCTATCCCTATTACCATATTACCATCCAAAACCTATTAACAATAAAAAAATCCCCATCCATATCCCTATTACCATCCAAAACCACATCTTGAACTACAACAACAGCAAGATCTAAATTCGCCAATGGGAGTGTACTCAACATTATGGGAAGCCGATGATTGGGCGACAAGGGGAGGGCTCGAAAAAATAGATTGGAACAAAGCACCCTTTTACGCATATTACAAAGACTTCGATATTGAAGGCTGCGTCATTCCGGGTCCAGCCACATGCGCATCTAACCCGTCTAATTGGTGGGAGGGTGCCACATATCAACACCTGGACTCTGTTGCCGCTCATCGTTACCGGTGGGTCCGCATGAATCATATGGTTTATGATTATTGCACAGACAAACGCCGGAATCCGGTTACCCCACCGGAATGTATGGCTGGAATTTAGAATTTAGATCCCTTTGTTGATGGGATTTTTTTATAATAAAAAAACTGTTGGAGGACATAAATAATGTATGGGCCATAATTGTGAAAGAAAATGTAATACATGTACTATATGCTTCTTTTATGTGAATAAATGCTTTTACTTTTCCCCATTCCTATAACTTTATGCATATTTTGGTCCTCTCAACTTAAAAAGGTTGAGTAACATAACAATATTCAGTTATTCACATTGAGTTAATTTATATAACTTATAAACTCTTTATTGAATGAGAAATCTAAACGAGGAAATATCTATTTTCTTGCGCCAATTTTGACTGCAACTGGTTGAGAGCAATATGGACAGTTACCAAACAGAACATCGAATGACCTGCGTTATAACGATGAACAAGACCAAAAAGTCAATGAATCTGTTGACCAACAACAGCAAGATCTAAATTCGCTACAGAGCATCAAAATACACATAGATTGCGACTGCGAAAACCTAGACTACAATCAAGATCTAAATTCGCTACAGAGCATCAAAATACACAAATTAAACAATAGAAATCAACGATTGCAATCAAGATCTAAAATATGTTGAATGAAATTGATAATAATAAGAGGAGATTAGAAGAGTTTACCTACAAAATGATCCGTTTTTTCTTTGATTCGGATTTGAAAACGATCCGTTTTTTCTTCGATACGGATCTGAAAAACCACCGTCGAAGCCTGATTTCATCGTCTACTTCATCATCGGCGACACTCTGTTTCATCATTGAGATGGAGAGACAAGAAAAATAGATCAATCGGTGGTGGTTTTGGGTGTTTTGGGCGACACTCTGTTTCATCATTGAGATGACCCGACCCCAACTACTTGCAGATTTTGGGTGTATTTATTTAGAAGAAAAGAGAGTATTGAGGATGGTTTATACATACGATTACGGGCGGCTGTTCTTTGAAACGATCCGGCGAAGGTGAGAGAGAAAAATGGATCTTCAAGAAAGATTGAATATTGATTTATGAGATTTGAACGTGATTTATGGAATAATTTAAAATGGAAATTACAGTTATACCCTTTTTCCTTTAATTAAATGATAACAATTAACCACATATTTACTATCATGCCCCTAAAATTCAATGGCCCAGATCAGTTCACGCAGTTCACGCTGGAGAAAATGTTCACGTTTGAACCTAATCCTATATATATATATATATTTGGATATATATTTTGGTGCATATGACCTAGCCATGACATTGTGTTGAATGATTGTGTTGTTATTTATTATTTCAATGGGTTGTAATAATTATTATTTTGTTCTTCTATTAGAAGATATGTAATTTTTTTATTTTCATTTGGTATGTAAAAAAAATAGATTAGGTGCATTTTATTTTACTAGAAAAAATGTATTAGGATATATTTTGTAAAAGAAGATGCACACAAAAAGCGGTTTTGGTTTGGACCATAATATTCGGTCCAAAGAACTTCATCGTTCTCAACGGGATTTTAACCCGATAACCAAAATAGATTTTTGAAGTCCAAACGAGTTTGGAGCTGAAGATAAAAGACTTTTGGAAGCTCAAAGAAGGTGGAGAAATCACAACACAAGAAGGAGACTTGAAGCATTTGGATGCGGGATCAAGTGGGAATTAATCAACACATTACTTGTGTCATTTTTCACCCCTTAGGAAGGACCGTTTGGCACACTTGTTTCGGCTAACAAGTGTTGTCAAAATAGTTGGCTATGGTTATGCACCTATTGTTATGAATGATGTGCTTGTTTGGTTGTTTATTTTGTTGTTTAGATGATATGTAGATATGCATGACTTAACAAACTAACAATCAACAACAAGCGTAAAATTGGTTCTTGACAAAATCATTAAAATGTTTAATAAAGGTTTTATTAAAAATTAATGGTTTTATAATAAAATGGGTTTTATTAAAAAGAACCTTGAAAAATTGTTTTCACTAAAGTACCATTGATTTGAATGCATGCAAATGTATGGTGCATAATATTTTCTAAACTAGAATTTTGAAATATTAAAAACCCTTTTATAAAACAAGTCAAACACCATCCTTTAATACAACACTCGAAACACTTGGGAACTCTTATTGTGGGATAAAGGTCACCTAACCACATTTGAGGGAACTTGTATGTTCGAGGTGGGTTTACCATGTTTGTGGGATAAAGGTCACCTAACCACTTATGTGTATAAACTCACACGTGTGTGTAAGTTGGACGACTTGATTTGGAAACCATGAACTTAGGGTCACCGAAGCATGGGGAACAAAGGTGTTGATGGGATTAAACATGCCAACTAAACATAAAAATGTTTAACCGATCCCATATGGCTAGAAATTGCAAAGAGTTGCAATTGTCAAACGTTGACTACCTTGTTAATTTAAATAGAGGGATAAAGGTCACCTAACCAATATTTAAATGTAACGTTGGATTCTAGATTTTAATTATTAATTGTCTTTAAGACACAAAAGGGTATTAATGATTAAAATATAATAATATCGAAAATACTAAAATTGAACTTGTTAAATTTTGTAGATGGCCGCTAACAATTCAAATCCGACTAACCAAATCGTCCGAAACCTATCACTAAGAACCATCCTTGAAAAGGATCGTGTCAACCATAACAACTTCATGGATTGGTTTCGAAACTTGAGAATCGTTCTCAGGCAAGAGAAGATATCCTATGTGTTGGACGATCCTATTCCCGATGAACCTAACGTGGAAGATGTGGAAGCCTACAACGATTGGGTTAAGTATACCGAGGACTCCATGCAAGCCTCATGCCTCATGTTGGGAACTATGATTCCCGAAATTCAAAAGGATTTTGAACACCACGGGGCATACGACATGATTACCCAGTTAAAGGAAATGTTCCTACAACAAGCAAGGGTAGAACGCTTCGAAAAGGTTCGGGCGCTTCATGCATGTCGAATGGAGGAAACCCAATCGGTATCATCTTATGTCCTTAAGATGAAAAGCCACATTGATCGCCTCGAAAGGCTAAATTGTCCCGTCTCTAAAGAGTTGGCTACGGATTTGATCCTCAACTCTTTAACAAAGAAATTTGAGAGCTTTGTAATGAATTACAACATGAATGGATGGGACAAGAGCATTGGTGAGCTTCATGCAACGCTCAAAACGACCGAAGCAGGAATGGGCAAAAAGGCTTTACCCGTCCTAGCGATCACTGAAGGAGGCAACAAGAAGAGGCCCCACCCCGACTCTAAAGCAACCTATGCTAAAAGAAAGGGACACGTTAAGGGGAAAGGAAAGGGAAAATCTAAAGCAGAACCCACCAAACCGAAGGAGAAGAAGCAAAAGGTTGCTACGAACGACCCATGTTTTGAATGTGGTGAGATAGGACATTGGAAGAGAAATTGTCCGACCTATCTCAAAGAGTTGAAAAACAAGAGGGATGCAGGGCAAACCTCGGGTACTATCTTTATGATACATGTTGAGCTTAATGTTATTTCTTCTAACATATGGGTACTAGATACCGGATGTGGAACTCATATTTGCAATTCGTTGCAGGGGTTCAGAAGAAGTAGACATTACATGAAGGGAGACACTAGTCTCTTTATGGGCAACGGAGCAAAAGTTGAAGTCGAAGCTCAAGGAGAGTACGTTTTAGAGCTTCTAAGTGGTTTGGACGTTATTTTGAAGAATGTTTTATATGCTCCTAGTTTGACTAGGAACATAATTTATGTTTCCCTTTTAAGACAATGTGGTTTTAAATTTGAATTTGTTAACCAAGACATTTATGTTTCTATGAATGATGTGTTTTATTTTAAAGCTATATCTTTAAATGGTATTTATGAATTAGATCATGATAACGCATCATACGATAGCTTAATGTACCAAGTAACCAACAAGAAACTCAAATTGGATTTGAGTGATTCCTACCTTTGGCATTGTCGCCTTGGACATATAAGCAAGAATCGCATGCATACACTTCAAAGAAATGGTCTTCTAAATACAAATGAAGATAATTCATTTGATGTATGCGAATCTTGTTTACAAGGCAAAATGACCAAGACACCCTTTAGTGGAACTTTTGAAAGGGCTAAAGACTTACTAGGTATCATACATTCAGATGTATGTGGTCCTTTTAAGCCGATGACTAGGAATGGTGAAAGATACTTCATTACCTTTACCGACGACTATAGTCGTTATGGATATGTGTACTTACTAAGACACAAGGATGAAGCATTTGAAATGTTCAAAGACTTCAAAAGTGAAGTAGAAAATCAACTCAAGAAAACAATTAAAGTCCTTCGCACCGATAGAGGATGTGAATACCTTAGTGGTGCTTTTCAAGATCATCTTAAGAGTTGTGGGATTATCTCACAAGTTACTCCACCAGGAACACCACAACACAATGGTGTGTCCGAAAGGAGAAATCGAACTCTATTAGATATGGTTCGATCAATGATGGCTAGAAGCACATTACCTCTATCGTTTTGGGGTTACGCTTTGCTCTCCGCAGTCCGTATACTAAAAATGGCCCCAACCAAGAAAGTGGAAAAGACACCTTTTGAAATATGGCATGGAAATCCTCCATCATTATCATTCTTAAGGGTTTGTGGTTGTGAAGTTTATGTTAAGCAATACACCCCAAATAAATTGGAAGTCCGATCTACTAAGTGTATCTTTGTAAGATATCCTAAAGATGATATAGGATATTATTTCTACGACCCAACCGAGCGAAAGGTATTTGTTGCTCGAAAGGGTAAGTTCTTAGAAGCTAAGTTCCTTATGGAAGGAACTAGTGGTAGAATAGTGGAACTTGAGGAGGATCAAGAACCACAAGATGATACACGTTTGGTTAATACTAGCACTCAACAAGAGGTTATTGAAAACGATCAAGAGGTTGATCAGAACACACAAAATGTTCGCAGATCTGGTAGAATTAGTAATCCACCTGAAAGATATGGATTTTACATGGATGGATGCTACGTGGTAGATTCAGATGAACCAACCACATATCATGATGCAATGTCAAAATCCGATTGTGACAAATGGCTTGAAGCCATGAACATAGAGGTGCAATCCATGTATGACAACCAAGTTTGGGAATTGGTTGTGCCACCACTCAACTCCAAAGTAGTTGGAAGTAAGTGGGTTTTCAAGAAGAAAACAGATATGCATGGTAAGTTGGATGCTTACAAAGCAAGACTTGTAGCAAAAGGTTTCACTCAAACTCAAGGGATTGATTATGATGAGACCTTCTCGCCTGTGGCGATGCTAAAGTCAATCAGAATATTATTTGCCATAGCTGCATATTATGACTATGAGATCTGGAAATTGGATGTCAAAACGGCTTTTCTTAATGGATATCTTGATGAAGATGTCTATATGGTTCAGCCTGAAGATTTTGTCGATCCAAAACATCCTGACAAAGTATGCAAGTTGAAGAAATCAATCTATGGATTGAAACAAGCATCTAGAAGTTGGAATCACCATTTTAATGAAGAAATTAAGAATTTTGGATTCATCAAGAACGACGATGAAGCTTGTGTGTATAAGAAAGCTAGTGGGAGCATCATCACTTTCTTAGTACCGTATGTCGATGACATTCTACTATTTGGGAATGACATTCCAACCATGGAAGGTGTAAAAGCTTGGCTTGGAAGTTGTTTTTCCATTAAGGATCTTGGTGAAGTAGCCTACATTTTGGGAATAAAGGTCTATAGGGATAGATCAAGGCGCTTGATAGGTTTAAACCAAAGTGCATACATTGACAAAGTCTTGAATAGGTTCCAAATGGAGAACTCTAAGAGAGGTTTTGTACCTATTCAAAAAGGGACAATATTGAATACATCTCAATGTCCAAGCTCAAAGGATGAGCAAGAGAAAATGAAAAGAATCCCATATGCATCAGCTATAGGATCCATCATGTATGCAATGATATGCACCAGACCGGACGTCTCATGCGCCTTGAGCATGACGAGTAGATGCCAGCAGAATCCAGGTAACAGTCATTGGATGGCTGTTAAAAGCATATTGAAATATCTTAGGAGGATATGTTCTTAATATATGGATCTGGTGAGGAGGAACTCGTTGTAAAGGGTTACACGGACGCGAGTTTCCAAAACGATCGAAGTGATTCTCGATCACAATCGGAGTATGTCTTCATTTTAAATGGAGGAGCAGTCTCTTGGAAGAGCTCAAAACAAGACGTAGTAGCATTGTCCACTACAGAATTAGAATACATCGCCGCTTCATTGGCAGCCCAGGAAGCTGCATGGCTGAAGAAATTTATAGCCGACCTAGGGGTGGTCCCTACCATTCAAGACCCCCTAGAGATCTTTTGTGATAACGATGGTGCGATTGCTCAAATCAAGGAACCTCGTGCGCACCAAAAGACTAGACATATCGAGCGGAGATTCAACTACATAAGGGATGAAGTTGAAAAAGGAAAGATATGTATCCGCCAAGTTCACACCGATCAAAACATTGCGGATCCACTCACGAAGCTCCTTGACAGGGGAAACATGAGGGTCATACATGTTCCTTAGGACTTCGATATTCTAGTGATTGGATTTGATCTATTTTGTATTTGGATATTGAAACAATTGTTAATTTAACTCTTTTATGGTATTTTGAGTTACGTTTCATATTAGCATGTTTTAATCCGTGAATAAGTTAATTATTCTAAATGTCCGTAGTCGATCATAATTGTGGGAACAAATATGAATGTAAGACTATTATGAACTTGGATTGGTGGATATTCATTTAGAATGAATATAGAGCAAAGTGTTGCTACCAAAGTTCATAGATATTTGTGGGATACAAATATTGGACTGACTCGCTCTCAAATATTACTGCATGGAATCATTTGTGATTGATCATAAGTAAATTTTGAGTAAAGGCGAATATCATAGTATCCTCTGACCTGAGATACATATTGGGTCTTGATATTCACCAAATATTATGCGTTGACTTATTTCTTCGCTGTTAGTAATATGACAGTACATAAGGCTAAGCTCAGCTGTGATACAAGGTGATTGTGAGAGACGTAAGTAGTCGAGAAGGGATTTGTTCCTCTTATTCGTTGAGAGTAAGATGTCTAAGGCCTGCTAAAGTTAAATCAACAGAGAGTGATCACTTTATGTGCCTGGATTTAACATGACATTTGTAACGAAAGGATAAATGATAGATTCACCTAAATCATGTTCAAGTAAGGGACTTGAAAGGGATGATGTTATTGAATGGCAAATATAGTCATACGTATTGGGGGTAGTAAACCGTAGTTAGGCGTCATTTACTACTTGCATCAATCTTCTATGTATCTTGTGCAAGTGGGAGATTGTTGGACTCTGTATGCCCAAGACACATATTAAATTGATGTGGCTAGTGCGTTATGATCCAAGTCGAGTCATACCCAATAACAAGCTAGACAAACACTTATAATATTTATTTGTGATATGATCAAACAAATAAATACTAACACTTATAATATTTAAAAATTGGTTTTCTAAATACTTACACTTGAGAAACCAATAAATTATATGGCTAATTTATTTGGAGAGAATATTTTATTTTGTTATTTAACGGGTTAAATAACTTTTTAAAAGATTGTATAAAGTCTTGCATATATGTAGTGTTATATTTATAAAAGTTATAAATATATGTATAAACCAAGACTTAAATTTTATAAAAGATTTTTTTTATAAAATAAAGCTAGGTCGCCCCCCCCCCCCCCCCCTTGGTGTTCTTCCCAAACTTTTATTTCCAATCACAAGACATGCAATTGTCATAAGTTAGAGAAGATTTGATTGGGTGGTCTAACCAAGACCATTTTGGTCCAATGGGGTTTCATGCACTTGCATGTGTAAGTTGGCACATGATTGGTCAAGGTGGGTGGTAATTCTCTCTCATGGTTCTATAAATACTTATATGACAAATACAAGAACTTGCAAGAACTAGAGAAATAGCTCTCTAATTTTCGGTCATCATAAGCATTTCTCAAGTGTTCGGTTTTTGATCTTTAGTGTTAAAAATCCTAGCTAAACTTGTGGTGTTTGTTGGAAGCTTGGGGTATACAAGCTTGAGGTCTTCTACTCTTGAGGACAACCATTTCAAGAAGCATCATCCGTTTAAACATCCTTGTACTCCAAGAAGGTAGTTTTCTAAACATCCCATGGTTGTGTTTGATAGTATGCATCTTCATATATGGATCCGTGTTTTGGGATTTTGCTTATAAATGAAATTTATATCTTAAAAGTAACATGTTTTAAATATTAATTCCGTTGCGTTTTTATTTCATATGGATGAAATAGCTTTGATAAACATGTTAAAATCCCATCAATGATCAATAGACCATCCTCATGTAATTCATGAACTTGAAAGCATAAGTTATTTTTCTTGTAAAGTGATGAACAAAGTGTGTGTAAAGTCTTGTGATGTGCACAAAATGCAACATATAAATTAAATCAATTGTGGCATAAAACTAACCCTTTTTAGTACTAATGTTGGAAAAAGTTTGTTTTTGTCTTCCTTTTGTATTTTCAGGATTAAATGAGCTCAAATGAATAAAAGAAGCAAAAAGGCAGCTAAATCTAACTTGAATACAAAAAAAAGGAACAAACGTGGCATGCCCGACCCCCCGACAGCATCTTCCCAAGCAAAAACAAGAGAACAGAAGGCTGAACATGCCCCGTGCTCAGTGAGCACGGGGGCGTGCCCAAGTGTCAGCAGAAAAGACAAAGTTGTAGAAGCTTCTATCACCCACCATGGGGGCGTGCCCAGTGGACACGAGGCCGTGGTCCACTCTAAGATTCGCAGAACCTGGGGAAATCTTGATAGTACAGATACGCTTCTACACACGGGGTCGTGCTCAGCAGACACGGGGGCGTGGTCAACTAATGCAGACAAACTGCAATTAATGAAGAAAGAGAAGGAGGATGGACACGGGGCCGTGCCCGAGCTGCTTTTCAAGCTATAAATAGGGATGCTTGGCTCATTTGCAAACCATCCCTTGGCACACCACCTCTCTCACACTTCACCCACCCACCACCACCATCACAACACCATCATGCACCACCATCATCCATCATAGAGTGTGTGAGTCATCTCGGGATCCAAGATTGATCGTAAGAGTTCTTGACAATCAAAGGCCATATTTGCCTAAGTCTCTTACATCACTTGGTGAAGACAAGTGTTTAGTGTGATACTTATTATTTTTAATCTTTTCGCACTTTTTATTTGGTTATGTATTAATGACTTTAATAACTAGTTTCTTATGTTGAAGGTGATTCTTCCTTATCGTTTGTCCGTGGTGTCTTGGCATTATTTTACTGTCTATATAAAATAAAAGATTTTCACCATTCATATCTCCACGGTCTATATGGAGATATGTTGGCTACCTGGTTGGGGGTTAAGGGAACGGTTTGGTAAGAGTCTTGCCATTATTCAGTGTATAGATCCGCAAAGGACCTGGGTCAAATTTAGTAGGACCTCCTTCAATACCCACCGGTATTGGATGGCGGGGGTCCAAACTCTTTGATCCCCTCATATGTAAGATACTATTAAAACTTTAACACGGCTACTTAGAACTGTATCCCTGCTGACTCAGACTACTTAGCCGAAGGTAACGTCACCTTCAAAAGAGGGGCCTACCACATTATGCATTAATAACTTAATTAATTATCTTTCAATAATCCGACCCTTTAAGATTGTATCCTTGCTGACTCAAACTATTGGGTTGGGGTAACGTCACCTTCAAAAGAGGGGCCTACTACAATAACTAAGATAATCTCTTAAAAAGTGCAAAAGTGCGGAAATAATCAAAGGTTACACTACACACGAGTCGGATCCAAGTGATTCATCTTGTCTATCTGTTTTTACTTTTATTTTATTTTTCAGCATTTTAGTTAGTTTTATTTTTCTAGTTTAAAAACCTTTTTCTAACTTTTTGATTTGATTAGACGTTGAGGATAAACCGGTACTAGAAGCTCTTGTGTCCTTGGATGACCTCGGTATCTTACCAACACTATACTACGCCCACGATGGGTGCACTTGCCCATATGTGTGTTTAGTGTTAGTAAATATCGTGTTTTATAAATTTAAAACTTGACTAAAAAGTGTAAAAGGGCTTAAAATATATATAACACCACACACACATCAAGTTTTTGGCGCCGCTGCCGGGGACACAAGGATTTTAAGAAAGTTAGGAATCAACGGCCTAATCGTTTTTTCTAGTTTTTTCTGTTTTTTTAGGATTTTCTTAATTTTTCAGCTTCTGCAGAACTCAACACGGGCGGTGCCCGCTGAACACGCCCCGTGCCCAATCTTTGGAACTGGCAATCCTGTTTTAAGTCAAACAGTAAGCTGAACACGGGTCCGTTCCCACTCAACACGCCCCGTGCCCAAGTTTGAGTTACTGAAAACAGAACCGTAAGATCCCGACGGTTGGTAATTTTTGACATAAACATGAGTGATACTGATATTTTTTACTTTCGGCACTCTTATGGTACGTGGTGTCAAATATGTGGTGGCTCTCATAAAGAATTAGAATGTTATTTTCTAAATTATAAGCCCCATTATATAGACCCAATATTTTCCTATAGCCTTAAGAGGTGCGAAAGTAAAAATAATCCCTATCTCTCCCTCGAATACTCCCAACCGAACCTTCTAGGAGAAATGGTTCTTGATGAACTATTTCAATTAGAAGATCTAATTCTTAATTGGTTAAAATAACTTAAGATGGATTTCATTAAGTCATCTCAAGACAATACCCAAGAAGAATTGTTGGGATCACATTCGAATAAAAACAACTTCGTTGTTCCCGATATTACCTTTAACTCTAGCGAAGACTTGGGCGATAGTCGTCCCTGTGCCGATTGTGCCGTGAAGGACTCTCCATCGACTTCGTTTGGTGCATACATAGACCTGAGCGATTCGGCATACACCTTCTTTAACGAGAGCCCAGGAAAGGGTTGGACTTGTCCACCTACATTTAGCATAGGAATCACCCTTATTGACCACCTCTTGCTTTCTCGTCTTAATCTAGAACAATTAAGGTATCTTAGGCACTTCGGGGTTGTTCCATCCAGTAAGGAACCACCCGATCTGGATAAATTCCTTAAAAATAGGAAAACTCCATAAGACAGCTTCTAGACACGGGGCCGTGTCCAGGTCAACACGCCCCCGTGTCCACCAAAAAGATTCCTTTCTGATTTTATCAGAATACGGACAAAATGTGTCAGGATTCTGTCTGTACACGGGGCCGTGTCCAGCCGACATGGGGCCGTGTGCAGCGTGCTGTCATTTTCTATAAATGCAGCAAGATTCCTGCTCATTTGGACCACTCCAAAGACAAAGATTTGCTGGGATCTTCACTCATACCATCCTAGGTATATTCTACTATCTTGTCTTTTCCACTTTTGTTCATTGCCTTCTTCTTCAATTTTCACTCAATACCTCCATTAAAGCTTGAAATCTCCATGATTCCAAGCTTTATTGTAATGTTTGTAAGGTTATTATTCAAGGAATCTTGTTTAAAATGAGTTATACAACTTTGTTTTTAAATTATTTATGCTTAAAAGTACCTTATAAATTGAAAAAATAATTTAAAACTCCAAGATTCCTTGCTCTAAAAAGCTGCAGACGGCTGAACACAGGGCCGTGTTCATTGAACACGGGCCCGTGTCCGGGGTACTGTTCCATAAAAATTGAACTCTTTTCGGTCTGTTTTCTCAGAATGGCGAGCAGAACTAGCGGAACATCTTTTTCGCAATCAAGGAACAACCGGCAGGGGAGGAGGTCATCAACGGTAGAGGACTCTCTTGTGAACTATGTTTACGCTTTAAGAGAGGCTATTGATGAAATGACGGGGGTGGAAGAAGCATTGGTCGACCGTATCAATCACTTAACGGTGGGACTAGAAGGGTGTCTTCGAGAGGTCAACCTTTTGCACCAAAGGTTGAACATTCTCGCCTCTCCTCCTTTGGTACCAATCATCACCCAAAGGGCATGGAACGTGGTGCCTGAAGTCATCATACCAGCCGAGTGGTACACTATACACCCAGGACCTCCTCGCGATATCTTACAAGGGGTTCCGGTTGGTTTCACTCCCCCTCCACAAGATGTTGAGGAAAATGAAGCCGCCTTCTTCCTCCCGAGAGAGATAGAAAAATGGATTTAACAACATCTAGGGAGCATCCATCAGCTCGGAGTTCTACAAAGATACCGGAAAATTATTTCTGAAATTTTTGTTTTTAAAGTAAAAATAGAGCTTCTTAGGATGATTTTATGTATCACTTGACCTATCTAATTAGGACTTTTTTTTTATTTTTCTACTGTGTTTTTAATTTTAGGATTATTATGTAATTTTATCTATGTTTTAATGAATGATGGTTTTAGTTAATTTGGTGTTTGGATGATGTTGTAATGGATAAAACACACTCGGGATGGTGAAGGATACCAAGGGAAACTTGAACCAGCACCCCATGCACAAAAAACAGGGCCATCCGACAAAATTTTCTTCATTACAGCAAGTTCAGCACGGGACGTGCCCGCCCAACACGGCCCCATGCTGCCCCATCTGCAGAAAATGCCCAGTTCAGGTAACTGGACACGGGGCGTGCTCACTGAACACGCCCTCGTGCCCAGGCTTCTATTTCTTTCTAATAAATTCTGTTACTGGCGATCTGAACACGGGGTCGTGCCCGGACACCACGGGGCCGTGTCAAGACGCCCAGTAACATAAAATTTTGCTTTTTCACACCTTTTTTCACATTCAATCAACCTAAAAACTTATTTTTGGGACACATTGAGTACAATGTGTAATTTAAGTGTGGGGGGGATGCTAAAACCTTGAATCTTGCAAGTCCTAAATATAAGCCTTAAACAAAACTCTATTGGAACCGCTAATCACCCCAAATTTTTTCAAAAATTTTCTTTTTTTACTTACTTGTCTAGATTTAAATTGGGAATTTCAAGTTCTAAAAAAAGGTTATATTTTTACAAATTTACAACCGATAGCGTCGTGATAAAAAGAACCAACATAAGAAAATTATGAAATGACATGACAAGTTTATTTAAAATTTGATTATATATACTTGATCACATAAAAAAACCATTCCCACAAAAAGTGAGTTTTGAGCCTTTATTGAGCATACAAATACATATCTTTAAACTAAATGCTCATTTTTCGTTTCTTGTGTGAATAGCCGCTTGGTTCTTACGACTCTAGAACTTGCCACAACGATATATTCCCGGTCCTTACCAACTTAAACCCGAGTAAGTAAATGATGGAGGCATTAGGACTTAACCCCTTTTTATTTCTACACCATTATTTTTCTTTTTTTACCACCTACCCAAAATCCCCCTAGTTAACCCCTTTGAGCCTAAACCTTTTCATTTCTTAACCCAAAACAAACACCCTTTAACCCACCAAAACCCTTTTTCATTTTAAACCCTTTATTTTAGTAACAAGGCTCGGTTTCTCTTATGACTTGCTGAAAAAAAAAATTATTTTGATGATGAAGCCAAAATAAATGAACAAACAAGTTTATCAAAAAGAACTTTGTTTGAAAGAAATACTTCATCAAAATAAAAAGTTACAAAATAATAGCAAGTCTTACGAAAACCGACGCTTTTTACCCCTTGCGCCCTTTTACTAACCACTAACCCAACCACCCACCTTTAGCCCAAGCCTAACCCTTCACTCCAAAAGTCCTCCTGATATTTACAAAGGTGTATAGTTAAAAAGGGGGAGGATTGATTGGTTGGTAAGCTTATGGTAGGAGTAAAGTTCCATGCCGCTCTCGAGTGATTCACTAAAATACATCTTCGGCCGAGTGTTGAGTGATCCCCCGTGAGGTATGTGAACTTGTATATAAATGGAATTTTAAAAAGACATGTTATGCCCTAACAAGTAATTTATCTTATGAAATGTTTTAAATAAATCATGACGAATAAGATTGTAAATAAATAAAAATAAAACTTAATAAAAGATCTTGGAAATCCCGACACTCTATGACAAGCCCAAAAACCTTCTCTTCTACCCATTCCATTTGGGAGTGTAAAGCCACATTATAAAGAGTTTTGCTTGAGGACAAGCAAAGATTCAAGTGTGGGGGTATTTGATGTGCACAAAATGCAACATATAAATTACATCAATTGTGGCATAAAACTAACCCTTTTTTAGTACTAATGTTGGAAAAAGTGTGTTTTTGTCTTCCTGTTGTATTTTCCGGATTAAATGAGCTCAAATGAACAAAAGAAGCAAAAAGGCAGCTAAATCTAACATCAATACAAGAAAAGGAACAAACGTGGCATGCCCGACCCGTCGACAGCATCTTCCCAAGCAAAAACAAGAGAACAGAAGGCTAAACACGCCCCGTGCTCAGTGAGCACGGGGGCGTGCCCAAGTGTCAGCAGAAAAGACAAAGTTGTAGAAGCTTCTATCACCCACCACAGGGACGTGCCCAGCGGACACGGGGCCGTGGTCAAATCTAAGAGTCGCAGAATCTGGGGAAATCTTGATAGTACAGATACGCTTCTGCACACGGGGTCGTGCTCAGCAGACACGGGGGCGTGGTCAACTAATGCAGACAAACTGCAATTAATGAAGAAAGAGAAGGAGGATGGACACGGGGTCGTTCCCAATGGACACGGGGCCGTGCCCGAGCTGCTGTTCAGGCTATAAATAGGGGTGCTTGGCTCATTTGCAAACCATCCCTTGGCACACCACCTCTCTCACACTTCACCCTCCCACCACCACCATCACAACACCATCATCCACCACCATCATCCATCATAGAGTGTGTGAGTCATCTCGGGGTCGAAGATTGATCGTAAGAGTTCTTGACAATCAAATGCCATGTTTGCCTAAGTCTCTTACATAACTTGGTGAAGACAAGTGTTTAGTGTAATACTTTTTATTTTTAATCTTTTCGAACTTTTTATTTGGTTATGTATTAATGACTTTAATAACTAGTTTCTTATGTTGAAGTTGATTCTTCCTTATCGTTTGTCCGTGGTGTCTTGACATTATTTTACTGTCAATATAAAATAAAAGATTTTCACCATTCATATCTCCACGGTCTATATGGAGATATGTTGGCTACCTGGTCGGGAGTTAAGGGAACGGTTTGGTAAGAGTCTTGCCATTGTTCAGTGTATAGATCCCGCAAAGGACCTGGGTCAAATTTAGTAGTGTAGGATCGTTTGCACGACTAAACGAGTCATTCAGAAGAGATCTCGTCCAATACGAGAGGCGGAAACAAACGTATCGGAGTTATTTCAGCTGATTTGCACACATAATCACTTTAAACTGTCTCTGTATTGATATCAGATCGTTTTACAATGCTGGAGACACTTCGGCAGAGCTTCGCTACCGGAAAACCAAACGTTACAAATGAAAGACTCAAGGCTACTATTTATAGGCCCACCATTTCGTACGAAACAGTCTCACACGTGATGCCCATTTCATGCGAAATGGCCCCAACCTATATATATCTCACTTTTCTCGTATAACGTGCCCTGGTCTATCTAATCTAATACAAGACTCGATACAAGACGAAGTCGATAGACATATGCACTAACAGACTCCCCCTTGGATGTTGACGAAGTCTTCGGTGTCGAGTCTTCGGTATGTCACATCTTCAGTCTTTATCAGTCTTCTCGCTCTCTCCAAAGAATCTAACATTGTAAGCATCCTTCAATCTCTCTCTTTCTCATCCAGAATCGCAACCTGGCTCTATACACCTCTTGATCAGGTCTCTTGATTCCTTAAGTTCATCAGCATCATCAGCTTGCATGGTCATCAGGAATCGAATCAGGCTCTAAGCAGCTTCTATTCTTGAACACAGTCCTAGGATCAGAAACTGGATCACATCATCAGACTCCCTCTTGGGTCAATCCTGGCTTAAATGTCTTCAGACTCCCCCTATCGATAAGCTGGGATCGCACTGGAATTCACAATCTTCAAGCTTTGGATTTGTAACCATAGGATCTTCAAGAATCAGGATCTGGCTCTTTCCAAGCTTCCAAGCTTCATTCCTGCACATCCTCTACCTCACAATAAATTTCACAAATTTAAAAATTTGACAAATTTAGAAACAATCACTTGGTAAATATCAAATCAAAAATGATTTTACATTTATAATCTCTGATGAACCACTTGTAAAATATAATTTTTCATTTCAAACTCAACTCTCCCAAACCTGATGTTCATTATGTTTAGCATTTGGAATTTTGAAAATTAGCTTTTCAACATCAGTTGTCGAAAATCTTTTTGTATTTTTTTCAAAATAATTAAACTAAAACACAATCTTTTTGGATTTTTGTTTTTAATGGAAAGCAGTAAAGAAATATTTACAAACAATATTTTTGTGAGTTTGTGTAAGAGGATCATATCAGTTATGAGACAAATCACTAACACCGTTAAGCTTTAATCATTTTAAGTTCTAAACGATTCACTTAGATTGTCAGTATACTGATCCACTTAAATTTTCACACAAAGTTCAACTGTTTCAAGATACGAGATTAGTATTTTAATGACTTAAACTTATTTGTGTGTCCCACCTCGAAATATACTCCCGTATCCAGACTTCTATATTCAGTCTTACAGGTGAATGTACACTAATGATATCTGTAAACGGGTAATGCGAGACCATGAGAGCTCAGGTTAGAACTTCCGTACAGACAAAGAGATGATGGCTCGTCTTTAGGTGTGTCCCGTTTGGGGATCTTTTCTTCAACAACACATGATTACCATTTTTCAATGTTTCATCATTTTTTTATGTTGAGGGTTAGCTTTAAAATTTAAAGCAGTGCAGAGCATTATACTAGGACTAGGCTATTGCTTCCGCAAAATCAGAAGTCCAGGTATAATACCCCAGATATCATCACGCACAAAGACCTAGTATGTCAGAAATAGAAAACCATTCAAACAAGATTTCGGGGGTTACCCATATATCCGAGAGATGTTCCCCACGAAATAAGTAAGTATTGATATTTATGTTTATATCTCGAAAACAATCTACTGAATGTATAAAAACCTACTGGCATATCATCAGTGAGATTGTTTATCCCATTTGACTTTCCAATTCTTTAGTGTGCTGTGATAGTCCACTGATGTACTATCATTTCCTCTTTTCACAACAAAACTCTTTTTGATTTTATCATGTTTTTGGCTTTTTCAAATTTTCTAATGTTTTTTGGATTTTCTGAAATTTCTTACTCCCCCTAAAATTCAAAACCATTTAAATAAAATTTGACAAACCGATGAGAATCGGTTCAATTGTCCTTTCACTTAGCATAAACAATCAGAACTCCCCCTAACAACAAACTATTTTCCCATTATAATTTCAAAATACTTAATTTTTTTTAATAAAAATGATTTTTCCGGAAAATAATTTTTGTTGATTTTCACAAACCACTTATAGGTTTAGGGGTCCTACTCATCACTTTGTTCTTCAAATTTCCATTTGAAAATTTTAACAATTTTAGGTTCTATCAACAATACCACTTGTAGGAAAGATAAATCAAGTACAACTTAATGTCCTTGATTAATCTTTGAAATTCGAAATATCACCGAAGTGAATTTCTCAAGAAAAATGTCGATTCCTGCTCCACGATTACCAACTTGGGAGCTCCAGCAAGTCCTGAGTTTAATCATGATAGGTTCTATCCCAGTTACTAAACTGGGATGACCCATCTTCATCTGGTTTCTGTGTTTTCAATTCATAAAATTCCTTTACCCCTTTGATCTTCTCGTCAATCATTTTTCCAAAAATATTTTGAACTGTGAGGTTAAAGGCCTTTTCAACATCAAATTATTTCTTTCCAGAAAAAAAATTGATTTGAAATTTCAACTTTTCCAATTTTTGATTTTAAATTTTCAGCCCGCAACGGTGGAAAGTTTGCATCATCCAATGGCGGAACTGAATTTTCACCTTTTATCTCAACTTTTGGCTCCTCTGACTTTGACGAGTCAGATTCATCGCCAGAAAATAGCTCCTCTGATTTTGACAAATCAGAATCATTGCTAGAGCTATCATCTGATTTCTTAACAACCCACTTGTGGTTGTCAAGATTCACTTTTCTCTTGTAAAACCTCTTTGAACATTCACCAACTTCAAATTTTGAATTTTTGAAAACTTTAAATTGTTTGGTTGGTAGTTCATTCTCAACCATCTTTTCTTTCAGTTTTTCAGAGACTCCCTGTTTTGTTTGGATTGCCTTAGAACAATTCCTGGCAAAATGACCAACTGTTTTGCATTGAAAACAGATTCTCGTCTCTTTCTTCTTTAGATCAACTTCCTTCTTCATTTTCTCTTGCTTCTTAGCAAGGAATTCTTTGTTTTTCTGCATCCTGAACAAGTGCACTTTTTCTTCTTCAGATGATGTACCTGAAACAAAAACAGTTTTTGGTTTATAAGTTTTCTCATTTTTATGATTTTCTGGTGTAATAAAACCCAATCCCTTCTTTTTGAAATTACTGTTATGGTTTGGTTTCTTTCGATAACCTGAACCAGAACCGTAACCCTTTTTCTTGTTTAATCTTTGTTTAACTCTTGAAGTGTATTGTTTAGGTTTTTCAAAAAGATTTACATCTTTTATTTCAGAAATATTAATTTCTGTTAGTTTGAAAACCTTTTTGATTATTTCAGTTTTAACACCTCTTATTGGAAATTCTTCATCATAATATAATTTGTCAGAATCATTCAAAGTATATGCTACTTTGAATATTTCGTCATTCAAATTATTTTGTGATAACATAAATTCTTTATTATAAACCGTTTGCCCTTTTTGACTATTGGACTTGAAGTATCAAATTCAGACTTTGACTCTGATTTTGACTCCTCCGTTTCATCTTTTTCCAACACTTGATCGACTACTTTCTTAATTATCTCAGACTCATGATCAGTGTCGGATGATGTAAACGTGACATCAATGTTATCTGGCAAGTTATCTGAAGGCTCAGATTCCCATTGTAAGTTAGTTGCCTTTTTTACTCTTTCTGAATTTGGATTTCTTGGAGAATATCCATTTTCAAGCGGGGGTGGACACTTGTTATATCTGACACTTTGTTTCTTACCATATTTCTTCACTTCAATATCCTCTTTTGTTTCAGAATTCTTCTCTTCAGATGTCTTTTCTTCAAACACCTTCATGCCTTCAACTGTAGGATAAATCCTGTCAATCACATAAGAAGAACATGAATAACTTTTCAATAATTTGTTTGCTCTCTCAGTTTCGATTCTCTGAGTTTCCAATTTCTGTTCAAGCTCAGCACACATCCCAATGTAATAGTTGACCATTTCCTGCTTAATCATGTATGCTCCATTGAGTGTCTTCATGGCTGTAGCTTGTTCACTGCTTGATTCGCTGTATTGATTCATGGCTTTGTTTAAAATATCATACGATTTTCTCAACCTGTTCATGTTGTGAATCAACTCATTGTTTTGCTGTTTCATAGTCTCACAATTTTCACAATTCTCAGACACTTTTTCTGCAACAGCTTCCTTTTTAATCTCAAAAGCTGGAACTTCTTTGACTTTTATCACTCGGACCTCATCTTCATCATTCTTACCTTTCATTCTTTCTGCATCTCTCTCAGCTTGAAATTTTAAAAGCTCTCTCATTCTTTCTGCATCATAATCATCATCACTATCATCTTGTTTTTTAATCTCCTTCTTCTTTGCCATTCGAGCCTTTTCAACATCTTTCTCAGCTAGATATTTTAAATGCGCTTTCATACTATTTGCCCAATAATCATTATCATCATCTTCAACAACTTGAGCAACAAAAGCTTTATGATCTGAAGTTCTGTTAGGATCAAAATCATCCCAACTGAAATCTTTTGGAAGCCTTTCATCATCTTGATCTGTCAAACATGCTTTACGCTCAGCCGAAATATATTTATCCCAACTAAATCCTTTTGACGATCTTTCATCATCTTGATTTACAAGATACGCTTTCTTTGATTCTTCAATCTCTTTCCTAGCATGTGCAGTTTGTGGTTGTTGTTTAAACGGCTGTTGAGCAACTTGATGATAAATCACTTTTCGATAGTAGTCATTGTCGTTGAAAGGATTTTGAGCTCCACTTGCCTCGCGGTTTGTGCATTTTCGCTTGAAATGCCCTTTTTCCCCTACAACGAAAACAAGTAACTTTAGATTTATCAAATCCTAAAGTAGAAACATTTGCATCACGAAAATCATCTCTTCCCGTAATTTGTTTAAACTTTTCAGCTCTTCTCAACACGCTCGCCAAACATCACTTTATATCCATTAACTCCATCTCCTCATCATCGATCTGATCGTAATCCTCTTTTGTCAACATTGGATTTCCAATCCTTCCTGCAACCAAAATCCCATAAGACTCTAACACTGTCACCAACAAAGACATATGACTTTTGGCTACTTCTTCAGAATAATTTTGATCATTCTCAAGATTTAGTGCAATGTTGCATTGTAGAACTTTGCCACTCTTTGTTGCTGAAAAATTTGGATCGAATGATGGATATGAAGAGAATCCAGTTTTGCTAGTTGATTCTTGAAATGATCTTTCAGAAGAACTTTTTGCATTGAAAGCAGTTTAAATCTTTGGTGCAATGTTAGTCTTATCACTAACACCACCTTTGTAATACAGACCAATATCTTGTTCTCCATCATAGTTCTTCATTCTCGATATCTTTCTTTGTTCCATCTCTTGTGCTTCGAGTTGTTCAATAAAATCGCTCAGCGTTAGATTGTCAAATTCATGTTTATTTTTCAACATCATAAGATACGTGCTCCAAACATCATGTGGCAACGCATCGGCCAACTTTTCAATCAATTCTTCTTTATCTTTATTGATGTTCAATCTTTTCATATTTTTCACCAAATTCCAATATCTTTCTATAATCTGCTTGGTGTTTTCAGTTCTTTATCCACGGAATAAATCAAATTCTTTCTTTATAAGCGACATTTTATTCTTGATCATCTCTTTACTACCAACAAACTTCGATTTTAGTTCTTTCCATATCGAATGTGCACTTCCGTTGTGTTGTAGTAAAATCAAGATTTCATCCTTAATAGCTTGCTGCAAGAGACTAACCATCAACTTTTCATTTATGTATTTCTGTTTCTCTTCAACACTTAAATCTTTAATATCAACCTTCTTTCAGTCGTCCTTAACTGGTCTAATATATCAAAATTCAGTATAATCCCATGCATCTAGGTAATATGTGTAGGATCGTGTAGTGACCCGAACGAGTCAATCAGAAGAGCTCTTGTCTGTTTCAGAGGTGGAAACTAAGAAACAGACTTCGAAAACAGCTTGTTTCACTATTAAACGTCTTGTTTTATTGATATCACAACTTTACAGATCAAACGACGTGTCGACAGCAGTTCAGTACCGGAATTGCAGAAGATACAAATGATCTCGCTTGGAAGGTATATATAGACTCGTGATTCCGCTTGAAAGTGACCATGTGTCAGTTCAAGCAAAATCAACAAAGTTGATTTCACTTGAAAGTATCACTTATCATTTCAAGCGGAATTAGCCCTTCAAGCGGAATTAGCTTAAACACACTCTAAAACCTCCTATTTTCTCGTACAACGTGTCCTGAACTAACAATTCTAATACAAGACTCGATACAAGACGAAGTCGATAGACGTAATACACCAACAGACTCCCCCTCGGATATTGACGAAGTCTTCGGTGTCGAGTCTTCACAATCTTCAGTCTTTATCAGTCTTCGGGCTTCTTTCAAAATGTCTAACAATTGTAAGCATCCATCAAATCTCTATCTCTTCTTCTCTCTCATCCTGGTGCTCAATCATTCAAACTCCCCCTTGAATGATGATTTAACAATCTCTTGCAATTTCCAGGATCATCTGGCTCATATTCTGCTCACATGTTTACAGGTTCAGGAATCGCAACCTAGCTCTCTCATAGCCATAACCTGCACAAACTCTACCTCACAATAAATTTCACAAATTTATAATTTGACAAATTTAAACTTTGCTTACCACTCGTAAACACAAACTGAAACCATCATTTTCAAGTATCGTTCAAAATGATTTAATCATGGTAATCTCTGATGAATCACTTGTATGAATATCATTTTTCAACACCACACACACTTCCAACCCTGTTCGTCATGTTTAGCACTCGGAATTTTGAAAATCAGCTTTTCAACATCAATTGTCTAAAATCTTTTTGAATTTTTCAAAATTTATACTAAAACACACTGAAAATCTTTTTGGATTTTTTGAATATAAGAAATGAAATGCAGAAAAAAAATATTTACATACAATTTTTTTGTGAGTTTGTGTAAGAGGATCATATCAGTTTTTGAGACAAATCACTAACACCGTTAAGCTTTAAACATTTTAAGTTCTAAACGATTCACTTAGATTGTCAGTATACTGATCCACTTAAATTCTCACACAAAGTTCAACTGTTTCGAGATACGAGATTAATATTTTAGAGACTTAAACTTAATCACGTGTCCCACCTCAGAATATACTCCCGTATCCAGATCCCAATATTCAGTCTTACAGGTGAGTATACCTAGATGATATCTGCAAGGGGTTAAATTGCGAAGGCCGTGAGAGCTCAGGTCAGAACTTCTGTTCAGCAGAGAGATGACGGCTTCGACTTTTGGTGGGTCCCCTTTAGTGGATCTTTTTTTACAACAGCATTGATTAGCAATTTTATTGTCTCATCATTTTATACTGAGGGCGGCGCTATATTTCAAGCAAGTGGAAAAGTATTCTCCGGGGACTAGGCCATTGCTTCCGCAAAATCAAAAGTCCCGGGATAATACCCCAAATATCACTAAGCATAAAGACCTAGTATCTCAGAAAGAGGGGTCCTTCAAACAAGATTTCGGGGGTTACCCATATATCCGAGAGATGTTACCCACGATATAAGCAAGTTTGAATTTAGGTTTATATCTCGTCACAATCTACTAAATGTGCAAAAACCTACTGGCATATCATCAGTGAGACCGTTTATCACATTTTAACCTTCCATTTCTTTAGCATGCTGTGATTGTCCACTGATGTACTATCATTTCCTCTTTTATACAACAAAACTCATTTTGATTTTATCATGTATTTAACTTTTTTCAAATTTTCAAATGTTTTTGGATTTTCTGAAATGCAAACACATTTTAAGGAAATTTGAAAATAAACTGTACAAGTAAAGTAACAACTGATATCAAATCACTTCAGATCGCCATCCACTTGGCATAAACAATCAGAACTCCCCCTTTCAACAAACTATTTTTCCATTGATTTCAAAACACTTAAGTTTGTTTTAATCAAATGGTTTTTCCGAAAAATAAGTTTTGTTGATTTTATCATTTGTAAAATTGGGGTTCATCACTTTGTTTCTCAAAATATCACTTGTAGGTAAAACAAGTACAATTTAATGTCCTTGATTTACCACTTGTAAGTGAAACCTTCTTCAACCGCTCGTAGGTTCACTTATCAACTCAAACCACTAGTAAATTAAAATATAACAATATAAAGATATCACCTATAGATTTACCAACCAAACAGTTCAAGAATGATGCCGATTCCTGCTCCACTCTTACCAACCTGGGAGCTCCGGCAAGTCATACTAGTGACTAATTTTCAATTTTCAAACACAATATAAGAATGATGCCAATTCATGCTCCGCGATTACCAGCAAGTCGGAATTTTACGGTGAAAATGTTGTCACCCAAGCCTGACCAGTCTTGGATGATTCTGGTACACATCTATCCCACCAACATTTTGATTTATAAAAATCTTTTGCACTTTTAACCTTCCCATCAACCATCTTCCCGAAAATATGTTTTACTTTTCCATTAAACGCCTTTTCGGCATCAAATTCTTTCTTACCAGCAAAGAATTGACGTGAAATCTCAGTTTTACCCACTTTCAGCTTCAAATTTTCTTTAGACAATTTAGGAAAATTTTCATCGTTCATCTCAGGAACGGAATTCTCATTTTTCTTCTCAACGGATGACTCCTCTGATTTTATGGAATCAGATTCATTGTCAGAACTACTATCTGAACTCTTAACAACCCATCTTTGTTTGTTTAAATCGACTTGTCTTTTGTAAAAACATTTTAAAGTTTCACCATCTTCCAAAGTCGATTTATCAACACATTTCCTTCTCATTTCAGAGTTAGAAGACACTCCCTGTTTTGAATAAGTGGACTCTTGGTAGTTCCAAGCAATGTGTCCAGTTTTTTGACACTTAAAGCAGGTTCTTCTATCAACTCTCGGAGCAAATTTCTTTACATTCTTCTTTACTTCAGCAAGAAACTCTTGATTCGATTCTTTCCAGAATGGTTTCTTCTGCTCATCTTCAGAACTTCCTCCTGAAACAAATTTTGTTTTTGGTTTATAATTTTTCTCATTTTTATAATTTTCTGAAGAACTAAAACCAAGACCTTGTTTTCTGAAATTACCGTTATGGTTAGGTTTCTTTCGATAACCTGAAACAGAACTGTAACCCTTTTTCTTGTTCATCAAGATTTAAATCTTTTATTTTAGAAATATTAATTTCTGTTAATTTGAAAACCTATTTAATCATTTCAGTTTTGACACTTCTTATTGGAAATTCCTCATCAGAATATAATTTGTCTGAATCATTCAAGGTATATGCTACTTTGATTGGTCCATCATTCAAATTAGATTTTGATAACAGGAATTCTTTATTGTAAACCCTTTTAACCGGTGAACTCGAACTTTCAGACTTAGACTCAGGTTTTGACTCTTCATCCATATCTAACACCTGATCGACCACTTTCTTTAATAACTCAGACTCATGATCAGTGTCAGACGCTGTGAATGTAACATCAATATTGTCTGGCAATTCATCAATGATTTCAGACTTTAACTTGATGTTGACTGCCTTTTTAGACGCTCCTCGTTAGGATTTCTGGGAGAATAACTTTCATGGATCGAGGGCAGACATATGTTATACTTGACACTTTGTTTCTTACCAGTATCAGTATCTTCAGTCTTTTTCTCCATGAATGCTTCAAGACCTGCAACATTATGATAAACACGATCAATCAAATAATCACATGTTGTATAGCTCAACAAAAATCGTTTAATCCTTTCACTCTCAATCTTTTCAAGTTCCAACTGCTGCTTTAGCTTAGCACAATCTTCAATATACTCATTGATGACCTTTTGATTTGTCATTAAAGTTGCATTCATCTTCATCTGAGCAGTTTCAACTTCTAAATTTGTCTTTTTCAGACCATCAACTGTTCTGTTCAGAACATCGTATGACTCCTTCACATCGGACAGTAAATCTTCTTTAATCTTCTCCAAATCAGCAATCTTCTTATCTTTTTCCTCACAAACTTTGCACGATTCTAAACACTTCAAACATGGTTTTTCAACTTCAACCACCTTTTCAATTGTCTTTTCAACCTCGACGATTTTCTCAACTTCAACGATTTTTCTACCTCGACGATTTTTCTACTTCGACAAGTTTTTCTACTTCGACAAATTTCTCAACTTCTACTATTTTTTCGACCTCAACAATCTTCTCCACCACTTTCTCAGTTACTTGATCAACATTCGCTTCTCCAGCTTCTGTTTTTGCCTTTTCATCAGCGAGTATTTTTGTTGCTTCCAGCTCTCTCCTCAATTTGGCAATCTTTTTCTGATTCACCATCTCCATTTTTTCTGCAAAAAACAAATTAAAACTGGTAGGATCTATGCCTTTTCTAGCTTTGTTAAGATATTCTTCCTCATCATCGGTATCCACATCACTTCCAAGATATGGAAAAATTGGAATTCTCTTCTCACTAGTCTCATCTTCACCCAGAATTCTAGCAACAAGACATGAACCTTGTGGAATATATTTATCCCAGCTAAATCCCTCTGCAACTAGACCTGAACCTTGTGGAATATAGTTATCCCAGCTAAATCCTTCTGCAACAAATTCATCATCTTGATCAATGATACCATACTTTTCTCTCTTTCTGTCATGGCACCATGAGCAGTTTGTGGTTGTGCCTTAACTGTTTGTGATGGTTGTTCAATCTGATGAAAAATTGACCTTTGATAATAATCATTCTTCCCATCTTGTCTCCCAGTTGCTTCTTTGTTTTTGCATTCTCGTTTAAAATGACCTTTTCCTTTGCAACGAAAACAGGTAACTTTCGATTTGTCAAACCCGATTGGAGATTCACTCATTCCCCTAAAATCATCTCTCCCAGTGATTTGTGTAAACTTTTCTGCTCTTCGAACAGCACTAGCTAGGCACCATTTTACATCCATCAACTCAAGTTCCTCTGCATCAATTTGGTCATGATCTTCTTTTGTAAGCATCGGATTTCCAATCTTGCCAGCAATCAAACTTTCATAAGATTCCAACATAGCAACGAGTGATGCCATGTGTTGCTTGGCTATTTCTGGAGACAAATTCTGACCATTTTGAATGTTCAAAGTAACATTGCACTGCAGATATGTAGAATTCTGTTGTTGAGGATTTGATGTAATAAAGTTTGGATCAAAACTTGAATATGAAGACGAAGATCCACCACTCTGTGTCACATTACTACCCTTTGTTCTAAACGAATTGTCAGCACTAAAACCAGTTTGAATATTTGGACTGGGGCTGGGGGTAGCTTCAAACTTGTTCCCTCTGTAATACAAACTGACATCTTGTTGAGCATTTGGATTCTTCATTATGGCTGTTTTCTGAATATCCAACTCGTGCTCTTCAATTTTCTGAATAAACTATGCCAGATTCATATTCTTAGACTTCCTCATGTGTTTCACAATCATCAAATAAGTTCCCCACTTTTGTTGCGGTAATGCATCAACAAGTTTATCAACCCATTCTTCATCATCTTTCTTTATATCCAATCTCCCCATTTCCAAAACAAGATGACAATATTTCTCAATGGTCTTTTTCGTTGTTTCATGATCAAAAGCTACAAACATATCAAAAGATTTCTTCAGCAACGCCTTTCTGTTTTTAATCATATCTGCACTTCCTTTGAACTTTTGAATCAATGCATTCCAAATCGATCTAGCAGTACCCTCATGTTGAAGTAAAACAAAGATATCTTCTTTAATAGCTTGTTGAAGGATACTAATCATCATTTTCTCACTTGTATACTTCAATTTATCACTCTCTGTAAAGTCACTGAAACCCTTTTCAAGCCCACGTTCGTTTTTCGGTTTCTCGTAATCTTTCTCTAAAGCACACCACGCATCAAACTTGTAAGCTTGCACCCAGTTCTCAAATCGATTCGGCCACCCTTTAAAATCTTCAATGTATATAAGTTTTGGCGGTTTCTGGTGAGTTCCCGTTTCATTCTCACTGTACAATGTTTCAGCAGCTGTAACTGGTGCAATCGGTGTCGCAAATGCATTGTAGAATTCCTCGTCCATGTTTCGGAATTTTTTTTCACAAAAACTCAGTTTCAAATGGAATACCACACTCAAGCGAAATAACTGTCTAAAGCGAAAATACAATCTGAAGCGGAATAACCCTGAAGTGGAATCACCCCTTTGAAGCGAAATCACCTAATTTTGCTTGAAACGGCTCAAGGGAAATCACCACTGAAGCGGAATAAGGTGAATTTTTCAAGCGAAATTACAATCACAAGCGGAATCAGGTGACTTTTCAAGCAGAATATCAGATTCAAGCGGAATTAACCTGCTTATCTCGCTTGAAATTCTGCTGACGTCATCTTTTGCGATCGTGTTTTCAAGAGGAATTAAGTATTTTACCAGTTTTAAGCCGAATTAAGGTCCAATTATCTCAAGGATTAGTTAAAGCACTGTTTCGCACTTAATATGTGAAATTCAAAATTTTTTTACCATGAAAACTTGTTTAATTTCAAAAAGAAGGTGTAGAAGTCAGAAAATGAGGCTGTTTTGGCAAGAACTCTTCTTCGTGAGCTCTGATACCACTTGTAGGATCGTGTAGCGACCCGAACGAGTCAATCAGAAGAGCTCTTGTCTGTTTCAGAGGCGGAAACTAAGAAACAGACTTCGAAAACAACTTGTTTCACTATTAAACGTCTTGTTTTATTGATATCACAGCTTTACAGATCAAACGACGCGTCGGCAGCAGTTCGGTACCGGAATTGCAGAAGATACAAATGATCTCGCTTGGAAGGTATATATAAACTCGTGATTCCCCTTGAAAGTGACCATGTGTCAGTTCAAGCGAAATCAACTTGAAATCAACAAAGTTGATTTCACTTGAAAGTATCACTTATCATTTCAAGCGGAATTAACCCTTCAAGCGGAATTAGCTTAAACACACTCTAAAACCTCCTATTTTCTCGTACAACATACCCTGAACTAACAATTCTAATACAAGACTCGATACAAGACGAAGTCGATAGACGTAATACACCAACAATATGCTTGAACCCAATTTTCAAAACGTTCGGCCCATCCACTATACTCCTCAATACTCATAAGCTTAGGCGGTTTTTACGTTGTGCCCGTTTCATTTTCTAGCATTGTATTCTGAGTTATAGTGATCGGAGAAGCAAAGGCATTATAGAACTCGTTTTCCATGATTCGATTATCAAAAGTTCATAAACTAAACACTTTCAAACGAAATGAACCTCTTCAAGCGAAATGAACCTTTCAAGCGAAATGAACCTTTCAAGCGAAATGACCTTTTCAAACGGAATGAACCTGTTTCCCACTTCGTGCGAAATGAAATACTGTTTCAAGCGAAATGGCCTTTGGTGCGAAATGACAACTTATTTCGTGCGAAATGAAGGCAAATGCAAACGACCTGATATCCCATTTCGTGTGAAATGATGATGACGTCACACTTTCGGACAGTTTTTGTTAAAATTGATCAAGTTTTAAGCCGATTTAAGATCTAATTCTTTCAAGGGTTTGTTAAAACAGTGTTTCGCACATTATATGTAAAAATCAAGTCATTTTATCTGTAAAAACTCAGTTAATTTTGAAAAGAAGGTGTAGAAAACAGAATTTTCAGCTGAAATGGTAAGAACTCTTCCTCCTGAGCTCTGATACCACTTGTAGGATTGTTTGCATGACCAAACGAGTCATTCAGAAGAGATCTCATCCAATACGAGAGGCGGAAACAAACGTATAAGAGTTATTTCAGCTGATTTGCACACAAAATCACTTTAAACTGGCTCTGTATTGATATCAGATCGTTTTACAATGCTGGAGACACTTCGGCAGAGCTTCGCTACCGGAAAACCAAACGTTACCAATGAAAGACTCAAGGCTACTATTTATAGGCCCACCATTTCGTACGAAACAGTCTCACACGAAATGCCCATTTCGTGCGAAATGACACTCACCATTTCGTTCGTAATGACCAAGCACCATTTCATGCGAAATGGCCCAGTCCATTTCGTGCGAAATGGCCCCAACCTATATATATCTCACTTTTCTTGTATAACGTGCCCTGATCTATCTAATCTAATACAAGACTCGATACAAGACGAAGTCGACAGACATATGCACCAACAAGTAGGACCTCCTTCAATACCCACCGGTATTGGATGGCGGGGGTCCAAACTCTGTGATCCCCTCATATGTAAGCTACTATTAAAAATTTAACCCGGCTACTTAGGACTGTATCTCTGCTGACTCAGACTACTTAGCTGAGGGTAACGTCACCTTCAAAAGAGGGGCCTACCACATTATGCATTAATAACTTAATTAATTATCTTTCAATAATCCGACCCTTTAGGATTGTATCCTTGCTGACTCAAACTACTGGGTTGAGGGTAACGTCACCTTCAAAAGAGGGGCCGACTACAATAACTAAGATAATCTCTTAAAAAGTGCGGAAATAATCAAAGGTTACACTACACAAGAGTCAGATCCAAGTGATTTATCTTGTCTATCTGTTTTTACTTTTATTTTATTTTTCAGCATTTTAGTTTGTTTTATTTTTCTATTTTAAAAACCTTTTTCTAACTTTTTGATTTGATTAGACATTGAGGATAAACCGGTACTAGAAGCTCTTGTGTCCTTGGACGACCTCGATATCTTACCAACACTATACTACGCCCACGATGGGTGCACTTGCCCGTATGTGTGTTTAGTGTTAGTAAATATCGTGTTTTATAAATTTAAAACTTGGCTAAAAAGCGTAAAAGGGCTTAAAATATATATCAAAAATATATAACACCACACACACATCATCTTGTAAATCTATGATTTCTCAAGAAATCAAGTTAAAAATACAAAGTTTACTTAATCTTGGTTCTTAAAGAAATTAACCACATTTTTAGTTGTTAAACAAGTGTAGAAACATTTATGTAACAAGAAAAACTCAAAAAGATACATTTTTAGAAAATTTAATTACAAGTTGTGAAGATCTAAATTATTCAAAAATGATGTTTTTAAATAAACAACCACACTTTAAAGGGTAACTAAGCTTACTAAACACACTAGTAAGTTACTACAAATTTTTGTAAATTTTCAAGTTCATGAAATAGTAAATAATGTCTGATTTTGGCAAAGTGGTAAGTGTTGATTGGTTTATTGTTGATTGTGTTGATTTATAAAAGAAAATGATATGCTTTGAAAGCATGGAAACCTCCATTTTTAGGGGAAACTATGGCAAAATTTTTCTAAAAATTTAACACTTAGAAAAATATTTTTAAACAAATATTTACAAGTATATTTTAACCATGAATTTTCATATAAAGTTTGCCATGATTTTTTTTTTCAAAAATTATAAATATTGGAGGTTGGTTTTTATAAATAAAAGTGACTAAATATGTATTTAGGAAGTATATACTTAGAAGTCACCATGTGTGTGATTATTTGTATATTATGTGTATTAGTTATATTATTTTAGAACTTGAAATAATATAACTCATCAAAATACAAAAAATGACAATCCAAAATATTACCAAAATTCCAAGAAATAAATATACAAATTATATCCAAAATATGAGAGGAACTGAACAAAGGAATATAACTTACAAAATATTCCAGAAAATTTATTCATAAGTATATTTTGGTAATAAGTATTTTGGACACCAAAAGAACAAAAATATGATTATTACGATTATTACAAAATATATCATATTTTTTACAAGGGGAAAATATATTATTTTTGGCAAGTAAAAATATATATTTTTCTTGGAATTATTAGAAGATGTATTATTTTTTTGAAGAAAATATGTATTTTCTCAAACAAACATGAAATACGATATTTTTGGAGTGGAAATATATTTTCTTGGATACACATGGAATACAGTATTTTTGGGTAAAAATAAGTTTATATATATATTTTCTAGAGTAAATTTCAAAGTTCGTCCTTTATGTATGTCTAATATATCAAAGTATGTCCTTTATCTTTAATATCTTCAAGAAACATACTTAATGTTTGCAAATCCTTACATGTTACGTCCTTTAGTCCTAATCCAGTTACTTTTCATGGTTAAATTTGACTAAGTCAGCCCCACATAAGGGTATTTTGGTCATTTTATCACAAATATTAAAAGACATAATCATCAAAAACAATAAATATATACAGTCAACACCATCCACCAACACCCACTTGCTATCACACCACACCTGCAACCACCTGCCACCACCACCCACCACCCACCTGCCACCACACCACACCTGCAACCACCGCACCTCCACCACCGTCAACCACCGTACTTCCTTATCAAACACTGCTCCTTATCAAACGACAATCCAAATTCAAACCCTAATCTACATTTAAGCTACTAACCCCAAACAAACTTATCTGATGTACGGTACGGTCGACCAAACAAACAGACCTGAAACAAGTTTCTCAGATCTTCAAACGGTTTCTGGCGAACTGTTCCGCATCCCCAATCTACATTCTCAGATCTTCAAACGGTTTCCAGCGAACTGTTCCGCATCCCCAATCGACGGTTTACAACAATCTGCATTCACTCCACCAAACAAACAGATCTGAAACAACTTTCTCAGATCTTCAAACGTGTTTCCGGCGAACTGTTCCGCATCCCCAATCTGCATTCACTCCACCTTCATCTCCAAACCCTAAAACCTTCTATTTCATCTTCTCAATCGGTTTAGGTCATCTCCAAACAAACAGATCTGCATTCACGCCGATTCGGATGCAGAGTCTTCGGATGTTAACGTCGCCGCTGATGGTGATGGTGATTTTTTTAATGGGTTAGGGTTTAGCGCCGCCGCTGACGGCGATGGTGGCTATGACAACCGTCACTTTTCCGTACATTCCGTACACTAGATGAACAGTAATTTGTGCTTTAATGACTGTACATGATCTGGTTTACCAGACAAATAAATTTCTGAATTCCATACAAGTGAATTCATGCATGATATATGCTACAAGAATTTCGTTATGATAGCGTTGCGTCAAAAATATTAGTAAACTCACCGGTAAGACACATCGTGTCGACAGAACTGCAGAAAGCAGTCAGACATTAGAATTGAGGCCTAGGTGTAGGTCCGACGACAAAAGTACATTAAAACCCAAGAGTACATGCAAGGGTTTAATTTATAGACATTGTGAAAGCAAAAATAAGCACTAAAAAGCACCCGAAACGCACTTTAAGTGCAGAATTTTATATAATTCAGCTATAATCAACATTATAGCACTAAAATATTATGCAGGAATTATGTTTTAGTATCCAGAATACTTCCCCAAGTGTTGGGAATAGAAAGGATACAAAAAGGTGCTTATTAGACACTAAAAAGTGTAATTTAGCACTTTAACGAATCGGTACCTAACCGAACAACCGGACTTTACCCGGAACACCAAAATATTGCTAGAAGCAATGTTTTTCTTTTTCTAAGCTAGTTAGGGTCCCCGAATACCCTAACACCCGTTGTAAATTACAACATACTAGTAAACGGGTTAATCCCTAAACTAACCTAATTAACCTAACTACATACTTAATGTTTAGTTGGAAACTAACTAGACCCCCCTCCCCTCTTTAGAAACCGTCCCCATGTGGGGGAACATACCATGTCCTTTTGTGGATTATTATAATCTTGTGTTTAGAATCTAGACTACATATAATCCTTTGGTTAAACACATTAACTTTGTCTATAAGTATCTTTCATGATCCACCATAACACACACTTAACATTTCCACAACCCAAGCTCTCTCTCCCTCTCTCTAAGGCTTCGGCCGAACCTCCCCTATATCACACATCCATTTTCGAGTTTAGTTCAAGCCATTTCAATCATCTACAAGTGCTAAGGGTCGCATATAAGGAGTCTTGGTGCAATCGGAAGGCGAAGGACCTCGTTATCTTGCTTTTAACCACGCGTTTTTCGCATAGATTCTTCCCTAGCCTCGAGCTAGTGGTATGTTGCTTAAATCACCTTCTCGAACTATTTTGAAGTGGTTAAAATGATTTGTAATGGTTAAAACTCGTAAACATACAAGTTGAAGCTTAAAAGTCTACTAAAAACACTAAAAGTGATGGTTAAAAGCTCATATGTTGTGTAAAAGTTGTAGTATTTGATTTGTGTGATTATTTGGACCCGATCTATGTTGTGGTAGCTCGGATCATCATTTAAACCGGTTTAGTCATGATCTTGGATTATGACATAAAGCTTGTTTTAGAGTAACAAAGGTTAAATGATGAAACTCTACCACACACATCATGAACTTGTGTAAAAGCGATTTAACTTGGGAAATAGTGTTTAAAACTAGTAGATCTACGTATCTACAAGCGGTACTTTCAAAGGACCAAGTGTCCAAGAAATCATATTTTCTAAAGCCGAGTCTTACATGAAAAAGAATGATTTTAGCAAACACACGAGTATGTAAACACTTGTGTAACATAAAGTTTCGACAAAATAACTATTTTTGTAAATGTTTACCGGAAGTTGTAGATGTAACTTCTTTAAAAACGAGACTTTCAAGGAACAAAGTTGATCTATACAAGGATCCACTAAAAATAATGGAAGAATACTACCTATTTTGGAAAAACCACAAGTTCATGTATTTCTGCGACTATATCTATTTTAACTAGTTGCATATTGTTTATTGTTGAATGAGGAGATTGTTGACGATTTAAAAGAAAATAAACACATGTTTTGAAAACATGGGAAACCTCCATTTTTAGGGGAAACTCTGTCAAAATTTTTATAAATTTTGACACTTAGAAAAATATAAGTTTTTGAGAAACTTATTCCCTAAAAAGGTATTTAAAAGTATTACCAAGGTTTCCCTAATTTTTGGTGATAAGAAATGAGGATTTCTTCAAGAATAAAAATGGATATAAGTATGTATATTTTTGAGAGAAAAATATATATTATTTTTATCACCAACTTTTGTGCTAAGTGTATATAGTATGTGTTATACGCGCTAGTGTATTAAGACTTAAAAAAAATACACTAAATACTCATGAGGAGTATAAACATAAAAATACACATACAACATACAAGATACATAATTCGGGTGCAAAGTGCAAAACACGAGATACTTATATTAATTTTAGAGAAATAATATAAGTAAGATACGTAGTTAAAAATATAGAATATTTTTAACACAAGAATACGTACACAAGAGATAGTGACTGTACTTGTGCGACGCAAGTCTAGTGACTAACGTTAAGAAAACGCGTATAGGTTACGACGTTAATTAAGCAAATCCGGTGAAGTTTACGACGCACAGGAACGCAAAGTTGTGAGTTCATGCTCCCCCTTTTCTTTAACTGTTTTCAGTTTTTATAACTCTCGGGGGTGAAATACATGTTACAAATATTATAATTTTTACAAAGGGTAAAAATACAAGAAGCACTCTTGGTGAGAACGAGAACCGAGTGCAATATGATTTGAGAATACGAGAAGTACTCGTGGTGAGTGCAATATGATTTGAGAATACGAGAAGTACTCGTGGTGAGTGCAATATGATGAGCATTAATAAATGCCTAGAAAATACTAGATCATGTGAGCATAGACTAATACAAAAGATGCCATAAAGTCTTGGTGAATACTAGACCAAGCCATTAAAAACATTCATTAAATAGGGACGAGGGTTAGATCTAACGGGTACGGCCGAGCCCCACTCATGGTCCTCATGTGACCACTTGAGTGCTTCGGTGTCCCAGTCGAGGAAAATCGACACAGTCGAGGTTAATCGACACAGTCGAGGTTAATCGACACAATCGAGGGAAATCGACACAGTCAAGGAAAATTGACGCAGTCGAGGTTAATCGACACAGTCGAGGGAAAATCGACACAGTGAAAGGAGAAAATACTAAAGCTCCCTATGTCCTCACATGCCTTAATGTCCTTGCACAAGTACTCGATTAGTACGTGGTGTATACAAGAAAACATGATTTATACAATGAATACTTGATTTGTAAAGGCTACAAACTATGTTTTCATACAAGATATACAAGACGCATGAACTCGCTCAACTTTATGTTGATGTTTTCCAAAATTACATGTATTTCAGGTGACAGGATGGATCTTGGGCGCAAGTGTCATAACTAGAAGTAGACTACAAGTCTAGATGTCATCCACTTTTGTTAAATCGAAACCTTGTCAAAGGTCGTGTTTTGAAAACTTAAATAACAAGTGTTTGTAATACTCAAATTTTCATGAATGGATGAACATCGTTTTGATCATGTAGTTGTTTATTACGATTGAATGCAATGATAACAAGCTAGTCACACATCATACGCTTCCGCAAAAGACAGGGTGTGACAGTTTGGTATCAGAGCTTCGATTGTAGTGAACTAGGATTCTTTCTCGAGTCTAGACTACAATCACTAGAGTTCTATCACGAAAACATTTTTCAAAAAGGTTTTCATTGCATTCACAAAAGCGCCAAGATCCACGAGTCAGACACCTTACAAAGAAAATACAAGGCAAGGACATTAGTGAGGAATACCTTTAGAATAAGGTGCCAACCAAAGCATAGTCTACACGAGTTAGACTAGCCAAAAACAAAATGACCCCCAAAAACGAGAGTTATACGTGATATAATGCATTAAATTGCTTGATTATGCTAAGTAGCATATATGTTATTGATATACATACATACAAATAAGTGTACGGAATGATTATTGACGTGAATGAGATACTTTCGACTCCGACTCCTATTACTATACGTAACTCGCACGATGAAGCTACCGACCTCGCGTCCTTTGCAAAGCTCATGGCTGGGAGTGATTACCAAACAAGATGCTGAGCTTGCTTCCGTAGGAGATGGCTGCTCTTCCCTCTCGATCGTGAAGGTGCCTAACTACGGTGATGATGACGAGGCAGAGGCGGCAACCTTGAACGAATTCTCAATCAACGGGACGAGATCCCTGTGGCTTATGTGAAGCAAGATTGACGATATGCTTAACCAGAAAAGGGAGATGAAGTATTCATCTCGAAGGTGCCCCTCCAACTGCTAGGAATTCTTTCTATTCCTATTCCATCTAATCATCGTGCCTATACGCGCGTAACGATAACGAGTGTTAGCGCGTGGACCACTGCAATGGTCCTTTCCATGACAAGAGGTATAAGGACAATAGTGTCCCCTCCTTGACTGATCATCTGCTTGGACGAGAGAAAATTGGGGTAACTGTGCAAGACAATTTATTATTACGGGGGCCCACGTAATAACGACTTGTAGTGCACAGAAATCCTGGTGGACTCTGCGGGTCGAGCTAATGAAAACCATACAAAATTAATCTATAGGTGTCCTCACCTTCATCTGGTAGAACAACACATAGATCAGTGCTTTAGCACGTTAGAAAGTAGGAAGCCTGTCTTAGCCTACTTCGTGACTGACACTTCTACTTGCATACGAGACATATGTGAAGACGATGTTTAAGCAAGAGAGGTGGAATGACATTTAGAAAGAGTCAGCGACGATACACTCCCTATCACCTCTACACAAACAACCCCATCAAAGGGGAAATATACGAACCAGTAAAGCTAAAGACCTAAGAAAACCAATGTAGCAGGAAATAACTGAAACTTGAATGACCAAGGCGATGTAGCCTCGGGATCATTTCAAACAATATGCCAAGTTGGCAAGCCTATGTGAAGGCTCAATAACTGTTTCCTCGCTTATACACTGGTTATATATACGTGTGAAATTGGGTGGCTTATGGTGCTATGTATATCATAGACAATTGAAATGTTGTCTAACCTACTTCATACCATTTTGGCAGAAGAGAATGCCGCCCAGGCGAGACACAAACACCAGTACGTTGCCAAGGACAGAAGCCGAGCTGCAAGAACGCATCTCGCAGGCAATTGCACGACATGAAGCCCTCCGCTCTGAGCACAGCAATGGCACTACTGGAAATAACCCTCCAACTGGCTGCACCTATAAACAGTTCCTGGACTGCAAGCCATTAAATTTTGATGGCACAGGAGGTGCCGTTGCATTTGTTCGTTGGGCAGAAAAGACTGACTCCATTCTAAGAATGAGTAACTGTTCGCCCCGACAGAGTGTTACTTATATCTCAGGGTTATTCGTAGATGGCGCACTCTCCTGGTGGAACCTTCAGGTTCAAACCCTTGGTGTGGATACTGCTTATGCACTAAGCTGGGACGAGCTCAAGGAAATGATGGAAAAGAAATATTGTTCTAGGGCTGAAATCCAGAAGATTGAGGTGGAGTTCTGGAACTTGAAAATGGATGGACCGAAGATTCCTGAATACGTCCAACGATTTCACGACTTGTCTAGGGTCGTCCCCTACTTAGTCACACCGGAATTCAAAAGGGTTGAACGATTCATTTGGGACTTGCACCTCAGATCAGGAGCATGGTTACTACCTCAAAGCCCTCAACCATTGCAGAGGCTATCGATATGAGTGTCACCCTTACTGAAGAAGCTCTACGTGCGGGAAAATTTTCAGAATCCGAGGATGACAAGAAAGAGACTCATGTGGAGTCATCAGGCAATAAGAAGAGGAAGTCTTCAAATCTAAAGATGAGCACCCAAGTCGACTATGGAAGCTCCAAAACAGGCAAAAGAAAGAAAGTGAACCCGCCGCCTAGAAGGAAAACTAATGGAGCCACTAATAAGGCTGGTGGTAAAATATACTCGGGGACGAAGCCGAGATGCGGGGAATGCACTTTTCACCATAAAGGTCGATGTCTAAGGCCTAAGTGCGGAAAGTGTGGAAAAGAAGGGCACAGCAAGGATGCCTGTTGGGCGAAGGACCCAGATGAAAGAAATAAGAGAATACCAGGTTGCTACAAATGTGGTGAAGCAGGGCACTTTAGGAAAGATTGCCCTAGGAAGAAACAAGCAAGGAAGGGTTTTCACGATTGAAACTCGTGAAGCACGCCAGGATCCAGATGCGGTTATGGGTACGTTCCCTATTAACCAACCTAATGCATCTACTTTTAATTAATACTGGCATCAACTTTTACCTTGCATGCTTAAGAACATAAGAAACTGCTGGGCCTAGTTTCGAGTAAAATAGTCGTCCTGTATTCTTTAGATATGGGCATATAGAAGGCTAGTTTAAACAGTCGAAGCGAGTAAGGATTGTATTTAGGGACTCAGAAGGCCGGAACCTTCTGTTACCATTGACTTGCGAAGTCATGAGATGATAGTCAGCATGGATCAGAAATCCAAGTATAGAGCTGGAGTCGTTCAATATGAGAAAATCAGACGCATCCCTCTTGCGGATGATGAAACCTAACTTTCCTGCAATAGGTGCAAGGATGCTAGACCCCATAAGGCGGCAGATCTACGACATCCCTCATTGGTCGAAGAAGCATGGAAACGCCTCCGAGTAGACTGCAGAGCCTGAGAACATCCCCGTGATGGAAGAAGTCCCAGTAGCCTTTTCAGAAGACTTGCCAGGAACGCCTCTCTGTAGAGAAGAGAGGAGTTTGGGATAAATCGCATGCCAGGAGCAGCACCAGTGACGAATGACGCCATACCGACTAGCTTCACCAGCGAAGCATGAACCTCTGATATAACCGCAAGAGCTGCTAGACAGAGGAAAATAAGGACATAACATCCTTAGTTAAGGAGACAAGGAGAAAGTTGGTAGTCTCCACTTTACATAAACTTCAGAAAATTGAGAATCAGAATCCTTTACCCAGGGATCAACTTGAGGACAAGAGGTCCTCCACTGTGAATACAAGTGGAAATATCCCTAAAACGACCTATAGGACTTGCTTCGAGCATTACAAGATCCTTGTCGTATCATTTGGCTTGACACATACATCGACAATATATTCATGGATCTCATGAATCGAACGTGTGAGCCATACCTGGATAAGTTATATACTTATTGACTACATTCTTATATGGCCAACGACCAAGGAAGGTCGTGAGCAACAGCCGCAACTTACCTTGCAACTCTTAGAGAAAGCACAGTTATGTGCAATGATGACGAAAAGCGGATTTCGAGTTCGCGAAGGGAGAACTTTATGATACATGGTGGATAAGAACGAAATTCACGCCAACCCTGCAACCAAGAGCTAAAGAGCTAGAGTTGCAATTATGTGACGTCTCTCGACAAGTCTCGATTGTACGTCGATGCAACGAGACCACGACATTGCACACGCGGCACATTGATTAAGGAATCACGAGAAGAGATCTTGAGATAGATACAGTGATTGCGCGCCGCAACTGGACGTCATTACCTGAAAGAAAACGTTGCACGATCTTTATTGATCACAAGGGTTGCAACACACCGATGATTGTAAGAACTCGAATATGAACTGAGCTGCTGAACGATGCAGACTGTATGAACACAATACGTGCTTGTGTGATAAACTTTGATGAAAAGTCGGAACACTCACTTGCCCTTAGTGGAGTTTTCCTACAACGGTATCTATCACACCGCCGTCTAAACCGCTTCGTGTAAAGCTTTAGACGGAACATAATGAGTAAATTTCCGTCATGTTGAACGGAGACCTGAAATAAACAATCAACTGGCCCGAGATGGCCCAGGAAAACTAGAGGCCAGATCGTTTAGATATGTGATCATATCAGGACAGCCCGCAGAATACAGAAAGATTACGCTGATGAGCGGCAGAAATCATATGAATTTGAGACAAGAAGTATGACTAAAATGAGAGCCTCGCCTAGAGAAGGCGTAGTGTATTTTGGAAAACGAAAAGGTTGAATCCCCGGTGTAGGGACCAGAACCATTGCTCACAAGATGAAGCTCCCAGAAAAAGATCAGTAGTGATCGCGACACATTCATGTGCCTAGTCTGTAGAGGAGTCTGACTTAAGGGACAGTCGTAGTTCCCACAAATAAGATTCACGTCAATGACAAACGACAAGAATTACTATAGAAACCTGTTGAGGTTTTGGACCAAGAGTCCGTGATACTATAGAAACCTGCTGAGGTTTTGGACCAAGAGTCCGTGATACTATAGAAACCTGTTGAGGTTTTGGACCAAGAGTCCGTGATACTATAGAAACCTGTTGAGGTTTTGGACCAAGAGTCCGTGATACTATAGAAACCTGCTGAGGTTTTGGACCAAGAGTCCGTGATACTATAGAAACCTGTTGAGGTTATGGACCAAGAGTCCACAAGATACAGAAAAGTCATGATCGACTTACTTGAGTATGAAAGAATTCATGACATGACCCATAGATTTCATGGGAACATGAAGACAAAGCATGAATCTAAGTGACCATATTGGTTTCACAACTCCCCTGCGACCGATGGCATCGCTTGAATTTCGGGACGAAATTCTTTTAACGGGGGGAGACTGTGACAACCGTCACTTTTCCGTACATTCCGTACACTAGATGAACAGTAATTTGTGCTTTAATGACTGTACATGATCTGGTTTACCAGACAAATAAATTTCTGAATTCCATACAAGTGAATTCATGCATGATATATGCTACAAGAATTTCGTTATGATAGCGTTGCGTCAAAAATATTAGTAAACTCACCGGTAAGACACATCGTGTCGACAGAACTGCAGAAAGCAGTCAGACATTAGAATTGAGGCCTAGGTGTAGGTCCGACGACAAAAGTACATTAAAACCCAAGAGTACATGCAAGGGTTTAATTTATAGACATTGTGAAAGCAAAAATAAGCACTAAAAAGCACCCGAAACGCACTTTAAGTGCAGAATTTTATATAATTCAGCTATAATCAACATTATAGCACTAAAATATTATGCAGGAATTATGTTTTAGTATCCAGAATACTTCCCCAAGTGTTGGGAATAGAAAGGATACAAAAAGGTGCTTATTAGACACTAAAAAGTGTAATTTAGCACTTTAACGAATCGGTACCTAACCGAACAACCGGACTTTACCCGGAACACCAAAATATTGCTAGAAGCAATGTTTTTCTTTTTCTAAGCTAGTTAGGGTCCCCGAATACCCTAACACCCGTTGTAAATTACAACATACTAGTAAACGGGTTAATCCCTAAACTAACCTAATTAACCTAACTACATACTTAATGTTTAGTTGGAAACTAACTAGACCCCCCTCCCCTCTTTAGAAACCGTCCCCATGTGGGGGAACATACCATGTCCTTTTGTGGATTATTATAATCTTGTGTTTAGAATCTAGACTACATATAATCCTTTGGTTAAACACATTAACTTTGTCTATAAGTATCTTTCATGATCCACCATAACACACACTTAACATTTCCACAACCCAAGCTCTCTCTCCCTCTCTCTAAGGCTTCGGCCGAACCTCCCCTATATCACACATCCATTTTCGAGTTTAGTTCAAGCCATTTCAATCATCTACAAGTGCTAAGGGTCGCATATAAGGAGTCTTGGTGCAATCGGAAGGCGAAGGACCTCGTTATCTTTCTTTTATCCACGCGTTTTTCGCATAGATTCTTCCCTAGCCTCGAGCTAGTGGTATGTTGCTTAAATCACCTTCTCGAACTATTTTGAAGTGGTTAAAATGATTTGTAATGGTTAAAACTCGTAAACATACAAGTTGAAGCTTAAAAGTCTACTAAAAACACTAAAAGTGATGGTTAAAAGCTCATATGTTGTGTAAAAGTTGTAGTATTTGATTTGTGTGATTATTTGGACCCGATCTATGTTGTGGTAGCTCGGATCATCATTTAAACCGGTTTAGTCATGATCTTGGATTATGACATAAAGCTTGTTTTAGAGTAACAAAGGTTAAATGATGAAACTCTACCACACACATCATGAACTTGTGTAAAAGCGATTTAACTTGGGAAATAGTGTTTAAAACTAGTAGATCTACGTGTCTACAAGCGGTACTTTCAAAGGACCAAGTGTCCAAGAAATCATATTTTCTAAAGCCGAGTCTTACATGAAAAAGAATGATTTTAGCAAACACACGAGTATGTAAACACTTGTGTAACATAAAGTTTCGACAAAATAACTATTTTTGTAAATGTTTACCGGAAGTTGTAGATGTAACTTCTTTAAAAACGAGACTTTCAAGGAACAAAGTTGATCTATACAAGGATCCACTAAAAATAATGGAAGAATACTACCTATTTTGGAAAAACCACAAGTTCATGTATTTCTGCGACTATATCTATTTTAACTAGTTGCATATTGTTTATTGTTGAATGAGGAGATTGTTGACGATTTAAAAGAAAATAAACACATGTTTTGAAAACATGGGAAACCTCCATTTTTAGGGGAAACTCTGTCAAAATTTTTATAAATTTTGACACTTAGAAAAATATAAGTTTTTGAGAAACTTATTCCCTAAAAAGGTATTTAAAAGTATTACCAAGGTTTCCCTAATTTTTGGTGATAAGAAATGAGGATTTCTTCAAGAATAAAAATGGATATAAGTATGTATATTTTTGAGAGAAAAATATATATTATTTTTATCACCAACTTTTGTGCTAAGTGTATATAGTATGTGTTATACGTGCTAGTGTATTAAGACTTAAAAAAAATACACTAAATACTCATGAGGAGTATAAACATAAAAATACACATACAACATACAAGATACATAATTCGGGTGCAAAGTGCAAAACACGAGATACTTATATTAATTTTAGAGAAATAATATAAGTAAGATACGTAGTTAAAAATATAGAATATTTTTAACACAAGAATACGTACACAAGAGATAGTGACTGTACTTGTGCGACGCAAGTCTAGTGACTAACGTTAAGAAAACGCGTATAGGTTACGACGTTAATTAAGCAAATCCGGTGAAGTTTACGACGCACAGGAACGCAAAGTTGTGAGTTCATGCTCCCCCTTTTCTTTAACTGTTTTCAGTTTTTATAACTCTCGGGGGTGAAATACATGTTACAAATATTATAATTTTTACAAAGGGTAAAAATACAAGAAGCACTCTTGGTGAGAACGAGAACCGAGTGCAATATGATTTGAGAATACGAGAAGTACTCGTGGTGAGTGCAATATGATTTGAGAATACGAGAAGTACTCGTGGTGAGTGCAATATGATGAGCATTAATAAATGCCTAGAAAATACTAGATCATGTGAGCATAGACTAATACAAAAGATGCCATAAAGTCTTGGTGAATACTAGACCAAGCCATTAAAAACATTCATTAAATAGGGACGAGGGTTAGATCTAACGGGTACGGCCGAGCCCCGCTCATGGTCCTCATGTGACCACTTGAGTGCTTCGGTGTCCCAGTCGAGGAAAATCGACACAGTCGAGGTTAATCGACACAGTCGAGGTTAATCGACACAATCGAGGGAAATCGACACAGTCAAGGAAAATTGACGCAGTCGAGGTTAATCGACACAGTCGAGGGAAAATCGACACAGTGAAAGGAGAAAATACTAAAGCTCCCTATGTCCTCACATGCCTTAATGTCCTTGCACAAGTACTCGATTAGTACGTGGTGTATACAAGAAAACGTGATTTATACAATGAATACTTGATTTATAAAGGCTACAAACTATGTTTTCATACAAGATATACAAGACGCATGAACTCGCTCAACTTTATGTTGATGTTTTCCAAAATTACATGTATTTCAGGTGACAGGATGGATCTTGGGCGCAAGTGTCATAACTAGAAGTAGACTACAAGTCTAGATGTCATCCACTTTTGTTAAATCGAAACCTTGTCAAAGGTCGTGTTTTGAAAACTTAAATAACAAGTGTTTGTAATACTCAAATTTTCATGAATGGATGAACATCGTTTTGATCATGTAGTTGTTTATTACGATTGAATGCAATGATAACAAGCTAGTCACACATCATACGCTTCCGCAAAAGACAGGGTGTGACAGTGGCTACCGTCATAGGCGTAGTGGGTCGGTTGATGGGTCTAAGGCGTCTTCGTTTGATGGGGATTTGGTGTTCCATCATTATCGGTTGGTGTAACAGGAAATCCGGGCAGTTTGGGGGTTGTTGATGGTGGCGGTTCTAGAGTGGTGGTAGTGGTGGTGTTAGATTGGTGGTGGATCAGGAAGTTAGAGAGAGGGAGAGAAAAAGAGAGTTAAGAGAGAGAGAGAGAGAAAGAAAATCAATTAAAGGAGAGGATTAATTTTAATATATGTTTAATTATTTAAATTTCTTTTTTTTATTTTCTTTATTAGAGATATCTTTAATAAATTAGTAAAATTACCAAAATACCCTTATGTGGGGTACCCTTGGCCTGATTTAACCATGAAAAATAACTGGATTAGGACTAAAGGACGTAACATGTAAGGATTTGCAAACATTAAGTATGTTTCTTGAAGATATTAAAGATAAAGGACATACTTTGATATATTAGACATACATAAAGGACGAACTTTGAAATTTACTCTATTTTCTAAGTTAGACTTGGGAATATACTATTTTTTAGACTTGTATGAGATTTATAAATATTTTTTGTCAAAGGAAAAATCATGAATAATTTTTCTAAGTAATATTTCTTAAAATATATATTTTGGAAATATATATTAAAGACATTATTCCGGAAAAGTTAATACAAACATTAAGTATAAGGATACTTAATAAACACAATAAAAATACGTATTCTCGTACGTATAAATACACACCGGAATACGTCACCGATACTTGGCAAAAATATACAAGTATAAGAATACGAATACTAATACACCCATCCTTGGGAATGATATACATGTATAAATACATAAAAGGTAACAAGTTAAAATATATTATTTTAACTATTATTCCAAAGTTTAATAAATATAATTTAAGTTAAAAAACTTATTATTTTAACAAATAATTATATAACTTGGAATAATATTAAAGACACAATGAAATGTAACTCAAAGACACTAATTAATACTAAGTCAAGGCACGACCTACTCGTCTAATAGATCGTAGTACGTTGTAGGTAGTCGCGTACACCAGAAAAGGCTTTGAGTTACAGTCGGATTTGAAGAACGCAAAACTGTGAGTTCATGTGCACCTTTTCTTTAACTGTTTTTGGATTTTATAACTTCGGGGGTGAAGTACATGTTACAAACTGTTTACATACGAATACATTTGGTATGGTTAGCTAAGGAAAGGTACTGCTAGATCATGTGAGTGGTAGGTACAACGCTTAAGACCATTAATCCTCGTAGTAGGACCGAGGGACATGAGTGATAGATCTATTTGGGTGTAGCGAGCCCACACTCTTGTGGACCGGGGTTTGGACCATGAGGTGACTATGTCTTCAAGCTGAAGCCTAGTGCAAAATCTACTAGGTTTGAGCCTTCCTGCATCACGTCACACATATTAATGGCCTTGAAAACCATTAATGATCTGTTTTCCTTGATTGCTTTCATACCAGGGTTTGCAAATACATACTTACTTACAATGATTACAAAGTTTATTCAAGCTCACACACTAAACACATGAACTCACTCAACTTTTTTTGATGTTTTCAAACTACATGTATTTCAGGAAACTAAGTATGGATCTGGTAGGCGTTGAAGTTTTCAAGTGTTGTTTGGAATAAGAGATGTCATCCGGTGTCGAATTTTTTGGAGTGTGTATCCTATCCTGGATAGGATACATATTTCAAAGCCTGGTTTTCACTAGTGTCTTTTGTGAAGTCCTTATGGAACTTAAAACTTGTTGGTGTTGTGTTCTGAACGCAAAGTCCGTGTTTTGGGATTTAAAACAACGTTACATGTAATGTTTTTAAAGCTATATATGGATGAACATCTTTAGTTTTATCATATAGTTGTTTGTTATGGTTGAATGCAATGATATTAAGCAAGTCACACATAATCACGCTTCTGCAAAAGTCAGGGTGCGACAACAATCAGCATGAAACGATAAATTTTCGAAGAAAACTGAAAGCAGAAGGCTGGACACGGCCCCGTGGCCAATGGCCACGCCCTGTGTTCAGCTGAATTCTTCTGGCCACGCCCCCGTATTCGCTGACTACGACCCTGTGGTCAGGGTTCTGTTTCCCAAAAATGGAACTTTTTGACCCGGTTTCGAAAACTTGAAAATTTTTGGTTGAGTAGGGGCGGTTTTCCCCGAAAATGAAACCCCAAGTGCCGTTTTTCCAAAAACAAACTGTTTACCCCTTCAATTTCATCTTTTTCGGTTCAAAAACAAGGGTTTGAGGTTTTTGTTTGAAATCGGGCAAATCTACAAACAATTTTAGTTTATTTATTTCCTAAAACATGCAACTATACTAATATTAACAGATGTAAGCAAAAATTTGGGGTTTGGTTCGGTTCTAGTTCAAGAACCCTAGATTTTTCCCTGAATTTTTTATGTTAATCTACATGCAAATCGTGAAACTAACTAACTAAGATGATAGAATCATACGTTGTTGATGTTGGACGAAGAAAAGATGTGAAAATCTGCAGAGATTCTCAGAGGAACCAGAGAGTTTTCAAAGGAACGGGTCGTGGTGAAATGAAAATGAGAAGAAAAAAAGGGTTTTATTCCCGACAATACCCGAACACGACCCCGTGCTCGCTGGGCACGGCCCCATGGGCGGCTAAAAACTAATTTTTTTTATAGTGCACGTGTGAGTGACCTGTTTCACAAAACTTGGTTTAGAAATCTTACCGATTTTGAAGCTTTCCCTGAGTCCATTACCTACAAGACATGATGTTAGTATACAAACCTTCGTTTAATTATTCAACGACCGTTTGTAGGGAGACCCCTTCCTCTTCATCCACAATGAATCCTTGATAAAGCTTAAGCCGTTGTCCGTTGACTTTGAATGGAATTCCATTTTGAGATTTAATTTCAATTGCACCGTGTTGAAAAATATGGGTGATAGAAAAAGGACCCGACTACCTAGACTTTAATTTCCCGGGAAATAGTCAAAGTCGTGAATTAAACAATAGAACTTGATCTCCTACTCGAAATTCATTAGGTTTAATATGTTTTTTATGCAACTTTTTCTTTCTTTCCTTATAAATTTAGGAGTTAGAGTATGCTTGATTCCTTAATTCGTCTAATTCATTTAATTGACAAAATGGATTCTTTTCGGCTGTTTCAATGTCTAAGTTTACGTTTTTTAATGCCCAGTAGGCTTTGTGTGCTATTTCTACTGGCAAATGACGACTTTTTTCATAGACAAGCTTATATGCGGTGGTACCTATGGTTGCTTTATATGCGGTTCGAAAAGCCCATAAAGCGTCGTCTAATTTATCGGCCCATTCTTTTTTTATTTAATCCTGCGGTTTTTTCAAGTATTCTTTTTAAACCTCAATTAGTCACTTCGGCTTGTCCATTTGTTTGAGGGTGATACGCAGTTGAGATCCGGTGATAGACCCCATATCTTGTTAAAAAAATTTCAAGTTGATGATTACAAAAATGGGTACCCCTATCACTTATTAACGCTTTTGGAGTTCCGAAATGAGAAAATAGTCATTTCAGGAATCTTACCACAACTCTTCCATCATTTGTTGGAAGAGCTTCGGCTTCGGCCCATTTTGACAAGTAATCCACTGCCACAAGTATATATTTGTTTCCTTTTGACGGTGGGAAATGTCCCATAAAGTCTAGTCTCCATATATCAAAAATTTCACAAACAAGAATGCCATTTTGTGGCATTTCGCTTTTGGAAGAAATATTACCAGACCGTTGGCATGCATCACATGTCTTGAAAAGACTTTGGGAGTCTTTATAAATGGTCGGCCAATAGAATCCTGAATCAAATACCTTTTGTGCGGTGCTAGCGGCTCCATGTTGTCCTCCGTATGGACTTTCATGACAATGGCTAAGAATTTTTCTTGCTTCAATACCATGTACGCATCGTCTGGTAAGTTGGTCGGCACACATTTTGAAAAGATAAGGATCTTCCCAAAAATAATGCTTTACATCGGCAAATATTTTTTTCTTTGATGATGTGACCACCCTTTTGCGACTATTCCACTAGCTAGGTAGTTGGCGTAATCGGCGTACCATGGTTCTTCTTGGTATTCCACCATTTCTAAGGACTCCATTGGGAATTTTTCATTGATGAGCTCGTCCCTAGTTGCCTACAAAGTTGGATCTTCCAAGCGGGATAGATGATCTGCAGCGGTGTTTTCTGCTCCTCTTTTGTCTTTTATTTTGAATGTCAAATTCTTGGAGGAGTAGAATCCATCTGATTAAACTTGGTTTGGCGTCCTGTTTTTTAAAGAGATAACGATTGGCTGCGTGGTCTGTATAAACAATCGTTTTAGAAAGAACAATATAAGAACAAAATTTATCAAAAGCAAATACTACAGCTAGTAATTCTTTTTTTCAGTTGTTGTGTAATTCTCTTGTGCATCGTTAAGTGTTTTACTAGCATAGTATATTGGGTGAAAATGCTTATCTTTTCTTTGTCCCAAGACAGCTCCAACTGAAAAGTCACTTGCATCGCACATGATTTCGAAAGGTAATTTCCAATCAGGTGCTATCATGATTGGTGCATTGACTAGCATTTCTTTTAGTTTTAAAAATGCTTGATTGCAATCCTTGTCAAAGATGAATTGTGCATCTTTTTCGAGTAATTTTGTTAAAGGTCTTGAGAATTGAGAAAAGTCGTTTATAAATCGTCTATAAAATCCGGCATTTCCTAGGAAACTTCTCATGGCTCTAACGGAGGATGGGGGTGGTAATCGGGAAATGGTGTCTATTTTAGCCCGATCAACCTCCATTCCTTCGCTTGAGATTTTGTGACCGAGTACTATTCCCTCCGTTACCATGAAATGCCATTTTTTCCAATTAAGGGCGAGGTTAGTTTCCTCACATCGGGATAGCATTCGTTCAAGGTTGTCGAGGCATTCTCATATGAATCTCCAAAGATAGAAAAGTCGTCCATGAAGACTTCCATTGTCTTTTCTATCATATCATGGAAGATGGCCACCATGCAACTTTGGAATGTTGCAGGGGCATTACATAGACCAAAAGGCATGCGTCGATAAGCAAAAGGTCCGTAGGGACATGTGAATGTTGTTTTTTCTTGGTCTTCGGGAGCTATCAGTATTTAAAAGTAACCTGAAAAAACATCTAAAAACAATAAAATTTGTGACTGGATAATCTTTCTAGCATTTGATCAATAAAAGGTAAGGGAAAATGATCTTTCCTTGTTACCTCATTTAATCGACGATAATCTATACAAACTATCCATCCGGTGACGGTTCTTGTTGGTATTAATTCATTTTTTTTCGTTAGTGACCACCGTCATACCTCCTTTCTTGGGAACTACTTAGATGGGACTTACCCAAGGACTATCGGAGATTGGGTATGTAACAACCCGCACTTTCGTGCATTGTTACTGCTCGCTACACTCGTTACGCCTAGCACCAGAGATTCCGATCATAATGTAACTCTATCGCATACATCGCTATTTCGCAGTATATTCGCATATTTCACATACTATATCGCTATAACACATCGCATCACACATACTAACACTCACGATGACATTAGGTGAGGACCAATTCTACCCTCCTTGATAGCCGTGATGTGTCGCAGTGCAACTCAATACTTACAACACATTAACGTTCACGATGACTTTGAGAGAGGACCAATTCTACCCTCCTCAATGACCGTGAAGCGTCACAAGGTAATCGCATATTCGAAACGAGACCCGGTTATTGTATCGCAACTTTGGATATTTAAATATAATATGAATACGTACATACGGCCCTTATGAATAATTAAATATATAATAAATACATATAACAATACGAAACGGTGTGTTAGTGCACTACGTCTATTGACTTCGTCTTGTATCATGTAATAGGTTAGAATAGGATTATTCAGTGCACGAGGTTCGAGAAACTGAGAAATGAGGTTTAAGTGAAGATTTCGCTTGAAACTGATTATGTTATATTTCAAGCGAAATCACACTCAACAGATTTCGCTTCAAGGGTTCTGGTTACCTTCAAGCGAAATCATACACATAAGATTTCGCTTGAACATAATCTGGTCTCCTTCAAGCGAAATCATCTCCTCTATATATAGTGCACATGTCATTTCACTTGGTACGCGACTTCTGAAAGTGTAACGAAGTGCTGCCGGATTTCTGTCAGGTTGTAAACACTGTTATTATCAATCAAAGCAACAGATTAAAGAGTATAAGCTGTATTCGTGTCCGGTTTACTGATTCCGCCTTTAAACTGGATGTAAAACTCTTCTGAACGACTCAATAGGGTCAAACAACGATCCAAAAGTTTGAATGTGCAGGTGCTCAATGAAGCTGAAGATTGTGAGAATGGCAGTTGGAGCAACCTGGCACAGGAAGAGGTTGCAGGACCCTGGTTTGGTTGAACAGGGAGTTTAGTTTGAGTGTTTTCTGTATATAAATAAATAATATTTTCAAAAACCTAAAAAAAAAAAAAAAAAAAAACCAAAAATATTTTTTTAGTTTGTTAAAAGTTGAAAAACCATAAATATGTTTGTTTTTAATTTTGTTTGGATTGTATGTTGATTGAATATGCCGAAACCCTCACGGCTGAACAAACATGATTATTTTCATCAGATTGAAAAACGGTTTTCAAACTGTTAAGATCAATGGGTTGTAAATCATGGGGGTACATTATATTTTCTGCAAATCAGAGCACTTGAAGCAGAAAATGGATGGCGAGACAAAGCTATCAGTGATGGTTGTCAAATTTTCTTTATATGGTTTTGCATTTTAGGGGGAGAAAAATTGTCATTAGAAAATACAAAAACATTTGAAAAATTTGAAAAAGTAAAAAACATGATAAAATTAAAAATTTTGAGTTTTTGCGTAAAAAGAGGAAATGATAGTACATCAGTAGACAGTTACAGTACGCTAAAGAAATGGAAAGTATAAAAGAGTTAAACAATCTTACTGATGATGTGTCGATAGGTTTTCACACATTTAGTAGATTTATTCGGGATATAAATCTAAATTCAAACTGGTGAATTCGTGGGGAACACTACTTGGATATATAGGTAACCCCTGAAATCTCGTTTGAAAGGTCTCGTAATCTGATATACTAGGTCTTTATACTCTATGATATCTGGGGTATTATTCCGGGACTTCTGCTAAACGGTAGTTCTGACCTAGTCCCTGGCTAATACTTGCTGCAATGCTTGAAACACAGCATTAGACCCTCAGCATGCTGAAACAATAAAATTGATATATGCTGCTGTTGTAAGCAAAAAGATCCTCTAAAGGGGACACACCGAAAAGTCAAAGCTGATATCTCTCTGCGTATACGGAAGTATCGATCTGAGATCCCTCGGCCCTTGCATACCTAAATTATATACAGATATCATTGTAGTATTCTCACCTGTAAGACTGATTATTGGGATTCTGGATACGGGAGTATATTCAAGAGGTGGGACACATGAATGATCTAAGTTCTTAATTCATCTAAATCGTATCCTGAATAGATTGAAATTTGTGTGAGAATTTAAGATGGATCAGTATATCGACAATCGAAGTAAATTGTTTAAATCTAAGTATGAAATGTAGCTTAACGGTACTTGTGACTTGTCATAAACTGATATGATCCTCTGACGCATACTTAAAACAAAAATATTATCTGTAAATATGTTTGTACATATTTCTTTACTGCTTTATGTTTTCAGAAAATACTAAAAGATTTTGATTTCTGCTTTATTTTCGACAACTGATGTTTGAGTGCTGAGTTTCAAAATCTAAGTATACTGATTGTGTTTCTGAAAATAAAACAAGTTCATTAATTTGAAACTTGATTTAAATTCAAAAATTTCAAAAACAGTTTGTGATATCTCCAAGGTCATTAACTTGAACTTGGAAGATTAACTGTGAGGGAGTTGGATTCTTTAACACTGCCATATCAGGAAAGTATGTTGAAAGGGGGAGTGGATTAGAGAATTTGTTTGAGAATTAAAATGCTGTTATTCATAAATGTTTGAGAAATTACAGATGTTAGTCCAGATTACGATCCCGAGAGCAGAGTCTAAGGGGGAGTCTGAAGACAAGCTAAAAGTTAGGAGGAGCTTGTAGCTGAAAATAGAGGTGTCGATCCCTAAAAGCACGGAAGCTTGACGAAAGGGGGAGCCTGCTGATGACAAAGTTGTTGATGATAGAAAAGAGAAGTGATGGATGCTTAAAATGTTACAATCTGAATGAGAAGGCAGAATGATCAAGACTGAAGAAGGTGTCATAACAAGAGAATAGTCACTGAAGACTGCGTCAATATCCGAGGGGGAGTCTGTTAGTGCACTACGTCTATTGACTTCGTCTTGTATCATGTAATAGGTTAGAATAGGATTATTCAGTGCACGAGGTTCGAGAAACTGAGAAATGAGGTTTAAGTGAAGATTTCGCTTGAAACTGATTATGTTATATTTCAAGCGAAATCACACTCAACAGATTTCGCTTCAAGGGTTCTGGTTACCTTCAAGCGAAATCATACACATAAGATTTCGCTTGAACATAATCTGGTCTCCTTCAAGCGAAATCATCTCCTCTATATATAGTGCACATGTCATTTCACTTGGTACGCGACTTCTGAAAGTGTAACGAAGTGCTGCCGGATTTCTGTCAGGTTGTAAACACTGTTATTATCAATCAAAGCAACAGATTAAAGAGTATAAGCTGTATTCGTGTCCGGTTTACTGATTCCGCCTTTAAACTGGATGTAAAACTCTTCTGAACGACTCAATAGGGTCAAACAACGATCCAACACGGTGTAACGCTCAAGTCCAAACGATAAAGCCCAGACGGACGAAAGGCCATGTCCGAATGGATGGTCCTGTCCGATCGGATGGACCTGTCCGATCGGATGACACTAGCCGATCGGATGACCCTGGCCGATCGGATGGCCCTGTCCGATCGAACAGCCCAAACATCCTTCTTCCATCCCCCTTTGCCTATAAATACCTCATATGTCACCTCAACAACAGTTGAGGTGACTGCTCTCGTTCGGCCAGACGCTACTTCACCATTTTTCGCTTGTTTTCTCGCAAATCTTGTAAGTTGTTAACTTAAACTTTGTACTTCTATGATCTACACTCGATTCCACACATTTCTATCTTTTAAAAACCAACTTTCGACCGTGAAATCTATGGATTTGAGGTATTCAAAGATGATGTCATCAAGGGTTCATATGAACTTCAAAGTAAGACTCCATCTCACCATGAATAACTTAGATCTGAGTGATTTCCACGTGTTTTGTAACAAATTCATCGAAAGATCTAAGTGTCTAACCAAAGTTTTGCGTGATTTAAAATTAAACATGGAAAAACCATCAATAACGGCCAAAACTGATGGAACGGGGTGGCTCCCGGCCGTTAGAACGGGTCGGAATTGGTGGAATTTCACTTGTTTAATATGATGACACGCCGTATCAGTAAATACGACCGGTAACTTTTTCAAAAACAACTGAGAGTGACTTAATCAAGAGGAATTAAACGAGTTGCCATCCGATCGGACTGCTGTCCGGTCGAAGGGCAGATCAACCTCAACCCAGCCGATAGATTAACATGCCAACCGAACGGTCAGCATGTCAGCCGACCGAGTAACATGCTAACCGACCGGTCAGCATGTCAGCCGATCGGATAACATGCCAACCGGCCGGTCAACATGTCAACCGATCGGGTAACATGCTAAACGGCTGATCAGCGTGTCAGCCAATCCGGCTCATCCAATCGGGTTGCCACTAGCCCTATTATCCAACTTTTCACCGCACCTCGCTTACGCTACCATCCCGTGTTCACACTAAATCAGGCGCACTCCAAATTGATCCAATCAAGTTGTATCCTCGCTAAATACGCACTGTGAGTATACTTGAACCCTTTTTGCTTTTGCACTTTTGGGTGTAACATACGTTGCTTTCAAATCAAATTATATCAAATGCTTAAACTACTTATCACTTGCGAATGACTTACGTGCATAGTTATACGTGATGCTAGTTACATATGTGCTAGGACTTATACTCGCGACGTCCCGCCATGACTAGTATAGTACTATTGCGCCCGACGGGGTCTAGTTTGCCATCGCGTATTCGAGCATCGAGGACTTAGCTGGTAGTATCGGTTTTTTGAGTATGTATGTCGTGTATCTCGTTTATGTATGTAGGAGATTCGCAACACTTTTAAATCTATTATGCTATTACATATCAAACCTGTATACTCACCAATACTTTCGTATTGACTTTATTTTAACGTATGTTGCAGGTTTAGATGCAGACTACATCAAATCAAGCTAGGAAGTCTAGAAACTTAACAAAAATCTAGGTTGTCGGATTTGTAGTGTTCGAGAGAACACAAAATCTGTGATAAGTTATGTGACTGTAAATGTTTATTAGTATGGGATAATAAACGCATTAAATATTGTCGCTAATAGTTGTTATGGTTTCTCCTGAGCAATCTGATCCGCCTAGTGTCGCGCCCCAATGATTCCTCCATCGGTTGGGGTGTGACAGATTGGTATCATAGCCATAACTATAGGGAATTAGGCCAGACTTGACCTAGTCCGGGTTGAAGTCTTAGCAATGACCTAGTCTATAGTCTAAGTACCAACAGGCTGACTTCGTGCGAACCCGGTGGGGTTTGTACGGGCCTACTTGATACTCTCATTCGAAGTCGCTAAAACTACTACTCCGCGTGAACACCGCATACTACAAATTTCACGTGAAGAGCCTTTACTAAGGCCTGAATAATACTTAGCCTTTCCTAAGGCCAACACAATACACATGTTTTCGAAAATACTCGCATAACGAAAACGAGTGATCCAGTCGAGACCAGGTGTGAAAACCAAGAACTCTCGACGAGATTGCTCACTCAGCGTATTTTTCTAGCACGAGAACCTTTCATCGAGTTAGGAGTGACATCCACATCTCGGCGAAAGACTCCATTTCGAAATCTAGTGGAACTCACGAATTTAATCGAGGAGCATAACCACAATTAGGAACGAAGTTGTTAAGTCAGGGGTGAAACCCGTACCTTAATAAGCCGTTCCACTCCCTAAAATGGTTTTCAAAAAGCTCTCACCAAGGACTCGACCATGACAAGGACTCGAGCCACGCGGAGACTAGGAGGATGAATGCCATGAGATGCATCCCAGTGGAAGCATAAGTCTTATAGGTCAACGCGCGTGCACGAACTTGTTGGGTATAGTTGGGTTACATTGGGTAGTCGACGCCTAAACACCCGAGGCACTCCGATTATTTTACTAAGTCTACGACTCGCCGGTTTTACGTTTTGATGAACTTAGTTATGCTTGATGTGTTTATTTTCGCTCCCTGTGGTACAAACGCACAACTCGCACAACCATCGCAATCTAAAACGAATACCGAATGTTCGCAACAAAACTAATGTCTTATTATTCGCCTTCACTCTCGCTCTCTCACCTCAACGCGTCCTCGCGTGTTCTAGATCGACCTGTATATGTATAAGTATGAATTACATCTATATATATATATATATATATAATAACAAACAAGTAATTGTGTGAGAACTAAGGAATCTCGTGTCTCCTATGTGACTCCTATGTGTTTTCGCATTACTATTATATTATCGCATCAAGTTTTGAACGCGCTCAATCGCATCGCAAAACTCAAAAATCATTATGATCGAATCTCACTCCAAGCCTCTTTCTATCTAGATGCCTTCCAACAACTCTACTTCGAGAATGTCAGCAAGGATACGAGCCAAACAAAGGAACGAAAAGAGAATCGCATCCCTTGTGGTCAAGGGAGTGGCCGAAATGATTCCTCAGATCGTCTCTCAAGTGCACTCTTTTAGCAACTCTCGAGCTTCGGAAGACGTCAAGACAAAAGAGCCGCAATCTACTTTTCTTTACAAACACTTCAAAGCCTGTGATCCGATGGAGTTCACAGGTGAAGGAGGTGTCCTTCAACTACTCCAGTGGTTCGATTCTATCGAAGTCACCCTTCGACAGAGTGGGTGTCCCGATGATTTTCGTACTACTTGCGCTACCGGAGTATTTCAATCTCGAGCACTCGACTGGTGGACCGCCGAACGCAACAAACGTGGGATCTCCACGGCTTATGCCCTCTCCTGGAATGAGCTGAAAGAGCTCATGAAGAAGGAGTATTGCCCTCCCCACGAGATTCAGAAGTTGGAAGACGAATTTTGGAAAATCAAACAGGACGAAGGTGACAATGCTGGCTACACTGCAAGGTTCAAACAGCTGGGCATTGTTTGCCCAAGTTAAGTCGACACCTCAGGAAAAGCCATCGCGAAGTATATTCGCGGCTTGCCTGAGTGTGTGGGCGACTTTGTCGAAGCTGCAAGACCTGCTACTATCGAAGAAACATACCGCTTAGCCGCAGAAATCAACAACAAAAGACTCATGGAAGGGTTTTTCTCCAAGAATCCTGTCAAGCAAACTTATCAAGCAATCGTCATTAATTCTTCAGACGATCCTGTCGACGATTCTTCTGACGAGTCTGCCGATGATTCTTTTGACGAATCTGTCAACGATTCTTCTGACGAAGTTGCTAACGGTTCTTCCGACGACTAGGCCGAAGATCCTGCAAGCGAGTCCTCCGACGAATCATCCAACGATGACACCTCTACGTAAGACACCGACAAACCCAGCCGCAAACGAAAGATTTCAAGCCCGAACTCATCAACAGCCGAACTACTTCAACCGAAGCCCCTTCAAGTAGTTCCGGTGTTTCCAAAAGAGCTTACACTGACGCTCATCCCCAGTGTTACTCATGTACCTACCATCACCAGGTCGGAACTGACTGTCGCTATTGCAATAGATGCAACCGTTACGGTCACTTCACCCGCAACTGCCGCACTGGATCAAGAACTTGAGTACAACAACCACAGCTCCAGCAAAAGTTTTCGACATCAGACAGACGTAGGATAGTGTTGTAATGAAACAAATTTTCGACGTAATTTCATTGTGAAACTATCCCTACTAATTGATGTTGTCGCTATGCGCAACATTGATTCGCACTCTCTCTCGCATTCGCACTTAGCCTAGAATCACACACATACTATGTACTATATCACGATATAATGTGTTTTACCCTCACTACACTCTTAGGATGGGGTACGATAAACGTGCAAGGAATGTGTAATCACGGGTGCACACGGGATTATTTTGGTCAGTGCACGGAGATCGTAGTGAATTCTAATAGTGCCATAACGTTAAAAGCATGGTCGAGCGTGGTGGATATGCCGATGGTACTTCCTATGTATAAGCGTCTAGACCATGTCGAAAAAGGGTGACACCTATTCACGAGATGTAAGTAGTAGGGTCAAGCAAGGTGTGCTTTATCATACTACCGAAGTTTCGTGAAGAAAGTGTCATGTGGAGTTGAACGTTACTAGACCTATTATACTATTGTGATTATTTTTCGACACACTACACTAAATCGCAAGGCGTAACAATTAAATCGCATCAACGCAAGACTGGTCGTAAGTCTGTATCGCCACTCAAAGCGTGTCATCGCAAGACTTTTCGTAAGTTAACACGCCCGAAACCGCATTATCGCTAAAATCTATCTCGCAATCTCTATCGCTTAGTATGTGAATCTCTATCGCTTGTTGTGTATCAATCTATCGCTCGCTCCATCGCTATCGCCTACCGTTATCTGTGATATTTGTGTTAAGTTAGCACACATGACCTCGCTTCATGAGATGAAGCTCATATGGTTAAAGCAAGGTGTTTTAGTCATATCAGCAGGCTTTCGTGGAAAAAGGCCATGTGGGGTCTAATGTTAGTTAAACTCTGTGGTGTTAATCAATTGAATCAAATCGCATAAATCGCGCATATCCCCATAGCTTGCAACGCAACAACCGTCGCTTAACGCTCGTCAGTTGTCGCTATCGCGTATCGCTTATCGCAATTCGTTTATCGCCGCCGTCATCGCTTGTGTTGTGTTTGTGTATTCGCTTAATCGCCTATTCGCTTATCGCTTATCGCAACCTGTGTTACGTGAGCACACCTAACATCGATTCATGAAACCGATCTAGTATGGTTGGAATAGGGTAAATACATCGCTAGTACTTCATATATGTATAGGTGATTCAGCCATACGAGCAAACTTTCGTGGGCAGATGCCATATGGGGCTTAAAGAGTAATTCGAATCGCATTACCCGCTTATCACGTATCGCTTATCGTGTATCGTCTATCGCTTATTCGCTTATCGCGTACCGCTCATCGCTCGTCGTTCATCGCTTAGTATTCATTGTAGTCTGTGTGGTATTAGTATGCATGACATCGCTTCACGGGACAAAACTAACCTGGTCGAACGTGGTGTTTCGCCATGTTAGCAAACTCTCGTGGAAACGTGCCATGTGGGTTTAATGTGGAATCTAATCGAAATCGCGCTATTCGCTTCTCGCTCGACGCCTATCCAGACACGACACAACAATCTTTCGTGTCACCAGGCTACTCGCGCATGCTGTGATAGCTACGTTCGTAATTTAACTCGCCTGTTTAACCTATTCGATTCTATCTTCAACTCGGTCCGACTTCCTATCGATTGGACCGAGGTAGCAAAATTCTGTATGTGTCATATCGCCACACATGACACCGCCTCACGAAACGGAAGTAATATGAGAGTAACATGGTGGATACGCCGCTGGTACTTCCTATACATAAGTGTTTTAACCATAATAACAAACTTTCGTGAGAAAGTGCCAAGTGGGGCTCGATGTTAATTAACTTTTCAAACTGTTAAAAACTGATTTTTTTTATAAATTTTTTATTAAAACCATTGGACAAGTGAAATTTCCTCACAATATGGAGGTAACATCGAATCAGCTTAACTCCATGCCCAAGGGAAGTCTCAAAAGTCCAGTTTTCTTGAAAAACTTTTGCAACAACAAAACTATATCCTTCTTAAGACATTGGTTCGACATCGAGTTCAGCTTGAACCCATGTCATAGGAGAGTGTTCGTAACTCCAGCTTTTTCTAAAAAAAAATTTTGCGATATCAAAACGAAATATTTCTTAAGAGGTTGGTTCGACATCGAGTTCAGCTTGAACCCATGTCATAGGAGAGTTTCCGTAACCTCAGTTTTCATTTTCGAATTCCTTAAAATGTTTAAAACCTAAACTTTCTTGCAACGTTGGTTAACATCGACTCAGTTCACCCTATGTTATAAGAAAATTTTTCAAGATTTCCTTCCAAACTTCTTTTAAAGATCTAAAAACGAACGTTTCTTGCAACTTTGGTTAACAATCGACTCAGTTAACCCTACGTTATGAGAAACCTTTCAAGTTCTTTAAAATTTTAATCACATCGAACTTACAAATTCTTCGCGACTCGAGGTACTTTTGATACGCCAACTCGTGGGATGCTACTTTTATCATTACGTCGCTTCTCGCTATCGCGGTCGATCTCTCCTACTCGAAACGCTCTTGCTTGTCAACTCTCGGTCAATTAAATCGCTGTATCGCTACTCATACGGGATCAACTCTTAAATGTCTACCTGTTGGATTAATTTCGGGACGAAATTTCCTAAAGCAGGGGAGACTGTAGCACCAGAGATTCGGATCATAATGTAACTATATCGCATACATCGCTATTTCGTAGTATATTCGCATATTTCACATACTATATCCCTATAACACATCGCATCGCACATACTAACACTCACGATGACATTGGGTGAGGACCAATTCTACCCTCCTTGATAGCCGTGATGTGTCACAGTGCAACTCATTACTTACAACACATTAACGTTCATGATGACTTTGAGAGAGGACCAACTCTACCCTCCTCAATGACCGTGAAGCGTCGCAAGGTAATCGCATATTCGAAACGAGACCCGGTTATTGTATCGCAACTTTGGATAATTAAATATAATATGAATACGTACATACGACCCTTATGAATAATTAAATATATAATAAATATATATAACAATACGAAACGATGTAACGCTCAAGTCCAAACGATAAAGCCAAGACGGACGAAAGGCCATGTCCGAACGGATGGCCCTGTCCGATCGGATGGACTTGTCCGATCGGATGACACTAGCCGATCGGATGACCCTGGCCGATCGGATGGCCCTGTCCGATCAAATGGCCCAAACCTCTTTCTTCCTTCCCCATTTGCCTATAAATACCTCATATGTCACCTCAATAGCTGTTGAGGTGACTGCTCTCGTTCGGCCAGACGCTACTTCGCCATTTTTCGCTCGTTTTCTCGCAAATCTTGTAAGTTGTCAACTTAAACTTTGTACTTCTATGATCTACACTCAATTCCACACCTTTCTATCTTTTAAAAACCAACTTTCGACCGTGAAATCTATGGATTTGAGGTATTCAAAGATGATGTCATCAAGATTTCATATGAACTTCAAAGTATGACTCCATCTCACCATGAATAACTTAGATCTGAGTGATTTCCACGTGTTTTGTAACAAATTCACCAAAAGATCTAAGTGACTAACCAAAGTTTTGCGTGATTTCAAAGCAAACATGGAAAAACCATCAATAACGGCCAAAACTGATGGAACGGGGTGGCTCCAGGCCGTTAGAACGGGTCGGAATTGGTGGAATTTCACTTGTTTAACATGATGACACGCCGTATCAGTAAATACGACCGATAACTTTTTCAAAAACAACTGAGAGTGACTTAATAAATAGGAATTGAACGAGTTGCCGTCCGATCGGACTGTTGTCCGGTCGAACCGCAGATCAACCTCAACCCAGCCGATAGATTAACATGCCAACCGAACGGCATGTCATCCGACCGGGTAACATGCTAACCGACCGGTCAGCATGTCAGCTGATCGGATAACATGCCCACCGAACGGTCAGCATGTCAGCCGATCGGATAACATGCCAACCGAACGGTCAGCATGTCAGCCGACCGAGTAACATGCTAACCGACCGGTCAGCATATCAGCCAATCGGATAACATGCCAACCGACCGGTCAACATATCAACCGATCGGGTAACATGCTAACCGGCTAATCAGCGTGTCAGCCAATCCGGCTCATCCAATCGGGTTGCCACTAGCCCTATTATCCAACTTTGTGTTTTTTTTTCAAAAGTTTAATTAATTTTTCTTTTTCTAAACTAGTTAATTTTGAAGAAAGAATTACCGGTAGCTTACCATCATTATCGAGAAAAGCATATTCCAAACCTTTTTGGAGTTCTTTGAGCTCAAATGGTGGGTCTTTAGGAGACTCCTTATTTGGTTGCTCATTTTGGTCAAGAACCAAAACGGTTTGTTCAATGGCAACCTCTTCTTCGGCAAAGTGGTCAATTTCGTCTTCTGTATCGGGTGGTTCATCTTCATCTTTAATTAGGGGGTCGTGATTGCCGATTGGATATTTCATTGATTGGTCAGGATCGACATATTTTTGTTGGCCCCTGATTGAATGGGTACGTTGTTTTGCCTCCGGCTAATCAAATCTTTATGGGTTTTGACAAAAGGTATTCCCAACACAAGTGGAGCGTCATCAAGAATGACAAAGTCGGTTGGGACAACCATTTGATTTGTTTGGACTAACACATCCTCAACTACTCCCATTGAATTTATTATTTTCCGATTAGAAAGAAAAATGGGTATTTGAAGTGGATAAAAATCACTAATACTTAACTTTTCGAAAATGTAGTTTGGCATTATATTAACACAAAGATTTTTATCGATTGTAATATTACTAATAAAGGAATTTTGAAAGAAACATGGAACCGGTGTAATGTTAATTTCAAATGGATCATCTTTTATTAGCGTAGTTTGATCATTTGTTAACTTAATGCTTACCATTTCGTCAATTTTAGTGTTAGTGTTTAACACTTTTAAAAACTTAGCATGAGTTGGTACCAAACAATGGTTTTCGAAAGAAGGTGTTAAGAGATTAATTTCTTGAAAATTAGACTCTTTTTAAAGATTAGCGTTTTCGGACTTACCTTTTTCGTTGTTTGGTTCATGCGTCGGTTTTTCACTTACTTGTTCTTCCATTTTTACCTCTTCTACTATTACCTCTTCCCTCGCGCGGGATTCTTTTATGTCGCGTTCAATAGTTTTGAGGTGTTCTATTATTATTTCGGCTTCAGGGAGGATAGTTGTTAGTGCATTATGTCTGTAGCTTCCGTCCATAACGAGTCAATGTATTTTGTCCTATATGTGTGGTTGTATATTTGTATATGTATGTATTTTGTATCTAGACAAAACAGGGAACGGAACGTTAACTGTTAAGTGTGATCCAAACGGATGACATGTGTCATTCGGACGGATGGCCATCCGATCGGATGGGAATCCAATCGGGTGACACCCAACTCTTCCCTGTGTTGCCTATAAATAGTGGAGTAGGGTCATTTGTCTAGAACCTTTTGTCAGATTGTCATAGCGAAGCTCTGTCCAGTTTGCATTCGGATCTTTTGTACTTTCATATTCATCAATGGAATTGGACATGTTTATCAGTGATATTGTTGTTGGTGATTCTCAGACGATGTCGAGGGATTCCGCACCTCGCCATTGATCGATTTCTCCACGTTCTTCTACTAGAACCGTTCCTGCGTTGCACTCACAAGTGGTATCAGAGCCACAGGATGTCGGATCGGAGATAGCTACAACAATTTCACCGATATTTCAGCTGTTTTTAGCAGATTTCAGGCAAATCTCAACGGAGATTCTAACAATTTCTTCATCTTCTTCTACATTTCTTGCTGTTTTCATACTTTCACACCTAAAAATCAGAAAAACTCAAAATTGTCCTAGATTTTACCGACGAAATTGGCTAAATTTGGTATCAAACTGATCGGAATTAATTACAGAACAATCCTACAAAATTTCAATCCAAAATTAGGACTAAAACACCTTCAATTTGTTCAAAAACCATGAATTGTTCTTCGTGCATGATGACGTCACTCATCCGATCAGATTGCAATCCGATCGGATTGGACTAGATCTTGTTCACATTTCATTGCTGACGTCATAACTCATTCGATCGGATTGACATCCGATCGGATTAGTGTTGTGGTTTAGAGTTTTAAAGGCCAAGTCACAATCATCGAACGACCATCCGATCAGATTGACATCTGATCGGATAGCCATTCGACACTTGTGCCATCCGATACTTGTGTACCTGTTTCACTGTTCACTTGTGTCATCCGATCAAACTGCCATTCGATCGGACGACCATCCGATCCAAGTGCAAAAGTTTGAGATTTTTGAAATGTGTGAAATTTTTCTAAGTGTTTGACTTTTCAAGATTTTCAAGATAGGAGACGACTTTTTGAACCCATTCAGTGATATTTTCGTGAATAACACGAGAGATACATCTATAAACACAAATACCAACACGAACCCGAAAAAGGCGATCACAGATTCTCTAAGCGTCGACAATGCCTTTGGAACGTACAACAAGCCACCGAAGATGATGGCAATTGAGGATTACAACCGATGGGTTAATAGGTTTGATGGATGGTTAAAGGCTTTTGCGTACGAAAGCTAGAGGTGCATGAAAAATGGTTTCGAGGCTACAAGACAAGATCATGAAAACTTGACTGATACTGAACATGATATGTTTATTGCTGAACAGAAGTGTATTGCCCTACTTCATCAATCAGTCCGAGATGACATTATATCTCTGATTGACTATACTAATTCAAAAGATTTATGGAGTAAACTGGAAAAGAAGTGTATCGGGGGTGAGGAAATTGTGAAAAACAAGAAAAGATTGTTGAAAAAGGAATTTGATTTATTCACTTGTATGAAAAACGAGAGTGTATGACATATGATTGAAAGGTTTTGCCGTCTGAAGGTAGAACTAGTCAGCTATGGGATCACGATAGCCGAAGATGAGATGGTTGAAAAATTGTTTGAATCTCTGCCAGATGAGAAAGATTATCAATACTTTGGTCTGGTGCTGAAAAATACCAAACCGATGGCAGATATGACAATTGATTGGTTGATTGAGAGATTCGAAAGTCATGAATTGGAGATAAAGAAAATGAAGAATGTGAACAGCGCTCCATATCAATAGAAAGTTGATCTCTACTATCGGGGAAGTATGATTCCAAAAGCCACCTCACCAAGAACCGCCTTTACTGCTGAAAGTTCAAACACTGTGACTCAAGAAAAGAAAATCAGCAGTTCTTCGCCAAGCAGCGGTTATCATGGAAGTGGTTCTTCTTCATCAGTGTCAAGCAGCCAGCAGTCAAAATGCTCCTAAGAATGTTTTTCAATGCAACATCGCTGTTAATCTGAATAACTCTTAGAATTTTAACGAGGAGACAACAAAACAGCAAATGGTATTCCTTGCTTCTATTCTGGAGTCGTATGAAAGTCTGGTAGCTGGAAAGATTGGAAACACCAATCTTACAAAAGAGGACTACGACCAGATAGATCTTGAGGAGATGGAGTTGATTGATATATGTTGGTGCATGGCGAGTGTGATCTGAAGAGCACAACAGTTTATGGAAATCACAGGAAGAAATTCTATTGGAGGTCCTTCAACAAAACTTGGTTTCGAAAAATCCAAGGTAACGTGCTTCAAGTGTAAGAAAAAGGGGGACTTCAAGCATGAATGTAGAAATTCTGCAGCAGATGAAACAACAAATGCTTTCCATGATGATTATTACAGGAAAGCTGTTTATCATAGAAACCGTGAAGAGCCATCGAGGATGAAACAGATCGAGGAGACTCCAAAAGAAAAATCGAGAGCATTGGCAGTCATCCAGGATGTTGAAGATTTTGATTGGAGTGAATTCTTGCCGGAAGATGATGTTGTTGGCTTTGCAATTATTGCAAAAACTGAACAAACAGAAGAAGAGACAACTACATGCTTCGAATGCTTATGGCACAACATATGAAGCAAAAGATCTACGAAACTTGGAAAGAAGCCAAAAGGGAAAGAAGATGGGATCTGTATCACGAATGTTACTTAGATCCAAAAGGCAACATTTGTGTGGAACCATCATTAGATGATGTAGAAACTCTCATAAAATCAATATCGGAAACTGAAGAAGAAAACAAGATCGACGCTGCAAAGAAAGCCGAAAAAGAAAGGCTAGAGTCAAAGAAGATAGACGATGGGATCATTGACACTACAAAGGAAATGACAGCAGAAAATCTGAAAAAATGGCTGACCAAGTTCTTATGACAAAAGCACTCGAGGTAGATTCCAAATCTGCGTCTAGTTAGGAAGGAAAGGTCAGTAGTAGTGATTCGAAAAGCGGATTAGGTAAGAATGATAGTGCAAAAACAGAAAGTGTTTGAAGAAATTGCATGAAAGAATGCAAAGTCTGCAGGACACATGCATATCTCGCAAACAAAAGAATCCAAGAGCTGGTTGAAAAAGTCGGTATGATTGAAAATGAAATTTTACATCGAGATAAACTGGTTAAGGCTTAAAGTGAGAGAATTAAAGAATTAACCGAAAAGATTGAAAAAAGATAAAAGTAATGTTGATCGTTTTCAGAAAGAAAATGAAAAATTAACTCTTGAAAACAGAACAATTTCAGAAAATTTTGATAAGTTGAAAAGATCAGTAAAAGATTCTGATGAACAAAATGGTAAAACTTACAAAGAAAACATTCATTTGTCTGGAGTTCTTCAAGCAAAAGAAAAACAAATCAATCAGCAATTGGATGAGATCGCAAGTCTTAAACTTCAATTCCAAGAAGCTAAGATTGAAAATGAGAGAATAAACTTGAAATTGACCAGTTACAACTCTGCTAGCTTTGTTCTTCAACACATTGTTCCCAAACCAATTGGGAAGAACAAAACTGGTGAGGATGTCTACTCGGATGGAACGGGGGTGGGTTATCATCAAGTTCCACCACCTGTACTCAACAATTTTTCAAAGAAACAATCTGGGTTAGCTAATGAATTCGAAACAAGTGAAGAAACAGATGCTAAAAAATTTCCAGAAACAATTGATGTCACATTCACTTCATCATCTGATTAAGATAGTGTTCAATCTGAAGTGGTAAAGAATGTGGTTGAGAATGTGTTAAAATCAGACAGTGATTCCACTGAAGATGAAGAATGTTTTCTGAACAACTACATTCCGAAACCAAAATCCCAGAAATACTCAAATGATGAACCTACTCTTGTCATGTACAAGATGTGTGGTTCTGATAAGTTGTACTCGGATATTGAGTTTCCAATTGTGAATGCGAATGTTGATAAGCTGAAGAAAGTTTTCAAACTTGTTGAAATTGAAGTTTCTGAGATTGAAGGGTTAAAAAGTACCAAAAGGCTTTTGAACTTTGAACGAGATAAATCTTACTATAAGAAACCTGTTGTACCACCATGTTTTAAGAGGAACAACCAAAACAGATGGTCGGGTGGCTATCATGGTTGTAAGAACTATCCAAAAAGAAACTTTCAGAATAAAAGGTTTGTTGAAAAGAAAGTATTTGTTAAAAGCTCAAGCTCAATTTTCGAGCAAGAGTCTTAAAATGAACGACAAAAAACTTCCCACCATTGCATATGGCAACAACTCACATCAAGCTACCCGAGTCAAAGGAGGCTTGGGTTGCTTCAACTTCTAACTGAATGTTTGTGAAATGTGCAGGAGCTCCCAAGATCTATCTCAAAGTGGATTATGGATAGTGGAGCATCCCGGCACATGACATGGAGAAAAACCCTGTTATATGATGTTAGAGGTTTCAACGGTGGATATGTCGGTTTTGCTGGAAATTAGGGAGGACGTATTATCGGGGAAGGCACGCTATCAAACGGTGTCGTTACATTTGAGAGAGTCAACTACATAGCAGAGCTGGAGAACAACTTACTCAGCATTTCTCAAATCTGTGACAGAATGTACTCAACTCACTTTACTGACAAGGAACGTCTGATTCTGAAGTCGGGATTTGTTATTGCTGAGGAATGGATTATCATGCGAGCACCAAGGGTTAATGATCTGTACGTGTTGGATATGAGCGTTGCTACGACAACCATGGGTCAACCTCAGTGCTTCGTATCAAAAGCTACTGAAAAGGAGTCAGTGCTGTGGCACCATAAAATGGGCCACATTCACCTAAATTTATGCATCCGGACATCCAAAAATTTATGTAAGCACTAAAATATTTTATTTTAGTGTTTGGCATAAGAAAAATCCATTCGTCGCGCAATTTGGACCGTTTTTGCATCCGCTACGACTTCCGTCGTAATTAACCGAACAACGCAATCGTACGGCCAAACGAACCGACATCCAAGATATTTTTGAGCACATTTTAAGTTCCCTATACTTTAACTTCATTTTAGAGCTTTGAAATGGGGTTAACGGGGCTTAAACGTGTCAAAAATGCATCGAAAACCAAGTTTGGAGCTGCAGGGACCAAAACTGTCAATTCAGCATAGTTGATGGCTTACGGACCGTAAGCCCTCACCCTTACGGTCCGTAAGGACCTCCCAGCTCATCAGAAACTTCTAAAAAGTTGTTAACAGCTGTTAAGCACTCCCAAACCCAATGCCACATGTTGATACCTGATGGTGGGGGGCCAATTTGAGTTACCTTAATGTTCCAACACATGTACGGATGAGATGTAATCACGGTTTTCAAGAAACGATCCTAACGGTGGTCCAAATCCTATAATTACCCAACCCATTCACTTGCAAAACCCATTTAAATTCTGAGTTTTTCTCTAAGTGGTTGTGTTTATACACTTCCTACCTGAGATTACTTGGAAGATCAAACTTGCGGGGACCTTTTGTAAGTGTTCTTTCGTTCTTTTCATTCATTTTAGCGTTAAAGTCAAACTTTGTTTGACTTTCTGCATTAACCAGTTTATGTTCAACACGAAGTTCATTTGAACTTCCTAACGTGAGCGTAATCACGATGGTTATAGTCCCTAGTGGCTATACCTACTGATTACCACGTTATCTAGGCCTAGTGACGAGTCTTAGTTTCGGCCAAAATGCGTATTCTTGCACATTTTGTAACCAAACTACTCTTAGGTATCAAAACCGTTTGTTTTGATGCCAAACCTGTTTTCTTAACTTAGTTAAGCATGTTTTAACATGCTTAGCTTGACACTTTTAGTTTAGTGCTTATATAGGGTCGTAAGGTAAGCGATCTAAACAATCTCATATACTTTCGAACCCGACCCGTTTGGTCAATCATTAGGATCCGACCAAACACATTAGGTGACCATAGTATATAGGGAATAACCTTCCGAGGTTATACCTTATGGTCGCTTCGTTAAGTAGTTGTATGATAGGTAGTTTATATGCCTTAGGTAAATTACCAAAATACCCTTTTCATGTGTAATTGGTAATTAAGCATATGTAACCTAAACTTTCGTCACTTAACTGATTATGTAACATAATTAAACATGTTAGGCATATAATACTTGTCATAGGACTAGTTAGGCGAACGCGTTTTACACGAACGACGCGTTAAAGTAGCATAAGCTACCTAGACGGGTCGTAATGGGTCGTAAGCACTTAGGATATGTTTCATTGTAGTATGTAGGCTTTGTTAAACCATATTACATGAGTTCCCATACTCATTTGGTTTACGTGCCCTCATTCTATCCGATCCTCCGATTTAGGTCCGGTTTATTAATGTAGTTACCTATATTAGGTACCGTTTGATTCCGTGATCTTCTAGCATTGCTTGGTGGTTATCCTAGGACTATTGAGCAATCTCAGGTGAGTACATAGACCCCTCTTTTACTGTTTTCCAAACATTTTGGGGTGAAACACATGTGCCTACTCGTTACTTTCGTGCTTTTCGTGTTTTCATATCATATGTTGGTAATGTTCAATAGTACACTTATAGTACATGATTTCACTGTGTTTTTGCTATGTATGTCCGTTGTTGCATACTTAGTACATTGTTTTACATTACATTTTATGCTATGTATGTCCATTGTGTGCATACTTAGTACATTTGTTGTTCATCACATGCTTACATTTTGGTATGACATTTGGTTTGTTCAAATGGGACAATATACATTCATTAACATTGATCACGCCATTCGTTAGTAGGTAGGGGTACCATAGGAATTGACAACTCCCATTCCTAACATTCTAGGTATGTTTGGATGGAAGGAATGACCGAATTCGATAAACATAACACAGATAGACCTTTAAATTCGTTTAGGGGTTTATCGCCACAGTCACAAGGCATGGATGTATGCATTTTCACAATACCGCATAGATGTTTGTATCAGTATAGCATGCATTTGTTCCACAAAACATAACTTTGATTTAAACCATGTTTTACTTCAATACCCTGTTTTTGTGCATTTTACATATGGTTGAGTTGATATATTTCACTTACCATACATAAACATTTTGACATTGATATACACAATTCATGATTTACATTAGACATAAACATTTTGACATTGATATACACAATTCATGATTTACACTAGTCATAAACATTTTGACATTGATATACACAATTCATGATTTACATTAGACATAGACATTAGACATGGTTTTCACACAAACATTTTGACATTTGATTATACATAAACATTTTACTTTGGTGGTTTGGTTTGAGTAAGTGATTTAAGTAACGAGGCGTGTGTAATATGATACTAGCATGGTGGATACGCCGCTGGTACTTCCTATATATAAGTGCTTGTATGGTATTACATATTGTAGCGTTATTTGAATCATTTCAATTTAGACATATAACATTTTATACAAATAACATACTTTTCACAATACATTGTTTTACAAACAACTTATCTGATATAAACTCATTTTACTTGGTTATTTACTTAACCATGTATTATTCTTTTATACATATATATCATTTGGTTTATTTATCACTTTTCAAATGATTTACAAGACAAAGCAAATTACAAGGTTCATGACTAAACATTTTCTTAAACATAAGTCATGAATTCTATTTTCACAAAACCTGTGTATCTCACATGCATTTTTATGCTGACATACCTATTTTCACATGTGTTTCAGGATATGATGCATAGGATTTATCAAGATACACTTAGGCGGACTTGGGCCTTAGCGACAATAAAAGATGCAAGACTAGTTATTTATGTTATGTTCCTTTGATTGTCAAGACATTGTAACTCTTTTAATCGATAAAACAATATTTCAATTTCCATGTGTTATGAAACAATGATTTTGTTACAACACTCCCCGACGTTTCCGCCACGTTTTGTTGTTTTACGTGGTCGGGGTGTGACAGAAAAGTTGGTATCAGAGCTCATGGTTATAGGGAATTAGGTTATTAGTAATGCTTTGACCTAGTCTATAACCTTCCTAGGACCCTAACGCAAGTTTACTTGCGCTTAGTCATAAAACAATACCGTCACCTATCCTTAGGCGACAACCACAACAAGAACACAAACTTCAAAACCGCTTCGAAAAGCAATCATCTGTTCTAGGATGATTAATTACAAGGTTTTGAACCCTCTAAGTTTTCAAATCACGTCAAAGTTTAGGTCTTTTGATGGGAACACGTGCTAACTCTGAGTTTTCTGTCTAAGGCTAGAGTGTTCGTACAAATCCGCAGTATCAGACCAGTCCCTCTTACCTGGGAACTCTTGGGGTGAGTGTTCACTTATAGGCTAAAACATGTCTTCGCGATACATTAATATGACCCGCTTACTTTGATTAGTCACCGCCTCATTTGTTTGCCTTGAGTAACAAACAAATGATCGCAATTTTTATGCATTGCCATTCTGTTTAGATTATCTGATAACCTTTCACCTGTTTCTTCCTATGTCTTTCATTTCCTTCTAGAATGTCTCTTCCTCTTAGCAACGGTCAAATATCCGAGCGAACAGCCAAATTTTCCCAGCGAATAGGCGAACTGATTCTGAAGACTGTGGATTTAGGCATTGCCATGTATCGTCTCCAGGATGATGTCACACCCCGACCACGTAAAACAACAAACCGTGGCGGAAACATCGGGGAGTGTTGTAACAGAATTATTGTTTCAAACCATGGATACAAAGAGTTTCGTTTTATTGAATATTAAGCATTGTCTTAGAGTTAAACAAGCAAATCAAACATAGACAATTATCGTTAATAAATCACTAAGGCCTCGTCCAGTCCTAAGTGAGCATGCATCCTATTCGTAATCATCATTAAGCAACTTCACCTGAAACATATGTAAAAACAAAGTCAGCAAAGAAATGCTGGTGAGTACATAGTTTTTTGCGTGAGTATCAGATTCATGGCTCGTTTGTATGTTGAAACAACTTATATGGCTTTGTTAATTGATATTAGAAAAACCTTGTTTGGTAAAATATTTGTATTGTGAATGAATAACCAAGTCAAAATAGATTGGTCATAATATATAAACCTCGATGCCATGAATCTTAACCCAAAACATTTGTTTATGTAAACCAAATCATAAATCATTCTTGTAAGAAAACTTGTATGGTTTATATAGTTTCGTAAACCTCGTTTGTGTGACATCGCTTCCAATTGTTTACCCAAATCGTTTAATTCGTCAATAATCGCTTTAGTCGTTTAAATCATTCTCGTTTTAGATCGTGAAACTACTTTTGGTCGTCTCGTAATAACATTCAAACCTTTGTGACTCGTCTATTGTTCAACTCGTTTCCGCATTAACAAACCTCCAAAGGGTAAGTTAACAATCATCAGATTCAGTCGTTACCCACCTAACCCACACATAACCATGGGTCCGGTCTGATAACGGGATTTGTCAGATCCTATGGTACCATAACCTAATACTGGTCGGCTTGATCAATGCTAATGAATGTCATTCGTTATGTAAATACAACCAACAAGTTCGTTCACATTATCGAAATCGTTATTAGTTTTGTATAAACCATCTTAATCGTTTCGAAACCATCGTTAAACATCGGAATCGTTTTGATACATATGAATCACCCCAAAACAATATAAAACAGTAAAAAGAGGGGATCTATGTACTCACCTTCGGGTGCGTTTTTAATTGTTAACACAATTCCTCAAATCTTTTATCCGTCCTAATTTAAATAAGAATGATTTAATAATCAAAACCCTCGCTTCGACATGCAAAATGCTACTTATGTCATTTCTGTTTTAATATATATGAAACTGGACTGTTTTCGGACATTTAAATAAAATAGTTAACTTATTCCAAAAATTTCCAAATTTTTACAGAATGTCTTAAACGATCTAAATATTATTGTGTAAAAATATTGGGGTCTAGTTCATTATCAATATTTTATAAAAATTCATTTTCCGGACTGCAAATCAGATTTGTTACTTTCTGATTGCAGTCTACGAAATAATTTGTTTAAAAATCATCGTAAGTCCGTTTGATGTAATTCCAGTTGGAGGATCACGGCGACAACAGTGACCATTTACAGTATAAATTTCATGATCTAACCCTACACATAAATCAAGTTATGACTGAAAACAGGACGCATATTTTCAGCAGCAAAAATGCAGCTCTAGCTGCTGTTACGAAAAGACACTTTAAAAATAGTAAACGGAGTCCAAAAATTATGATTCTGGTGTCATTAGAACCGTATTTTATAATAACACATTGTAGGCTTAAGAAAACACATTTTTCGTTAAGTTACGGTCTGCTTACAGCCAGTTAAAGGCGGCTGGAAATGCAGATCAGCAAGCTGTTTTCAGTCTTTTAACTTATAAAGTGTGTTCGATTGATTCCGTTAACATGTTTAGCGATCACAACAATACTTACAGCAGATTATCACCTATATATTTCAGATTTATCATGCATTATCATATCCCATCATCATATTAACACTACTTTAACCATACTTCATCTTTAGTTAGTTATACTTCAAGACTTGTTTAAGTTCTTTAGACTTCTTATGTTTTTGATCATTAAGCATCATTAACCACTTAAATAACAAGTAAAATACAAGGATCTAAGTGCTTACCACTAGCACAAGGCTAGGGGAGTTCGAGTGTAGAAAAGTGGTGGATAAAAGAAAACGAGAGCGGTCCTTCAACTTCTGAACGCACCGAGCTTCGTTGTTCACCTTCTTGCACCTTTGTATGGATGGAAAATGGCTAGAAAGTGACTTGATGGTGGTGTATGTTGGTGTGGTGGTGGCTGCCGAATGCAAGGGGAGAAGGAGAGAGTTTGTTTGGTTGAGGGTGTTTGATGAAATGAAATGAGATGTCTAACTCTCATGCAACTTTATAATCCAGTTCGAATGTATGTTAGATATCCAACAATAACAATAAAATAATCAAGAAATTGTGGGGTGTGTCCCCTCTTTCTACAACCGGTTGGGGGGGGGGGGGGTTGGCTTCTAGTTGGGTTTCAAAAGTATAGTTACTAACTAGTTAGGTTAATGATATAGTTTGTGTATTGTTATGTGTTATTTAATATAAAGTGGGTTTTGGTATTCGGGGACCCAAAGTAGCTCAGAAATAATAAAATAATGTGTGTGGCAAAATTTTAGTGTCCCGGGTAATGTCCGGTTGTCCGGTTAAACATCGTTCCGTTAAAGTGTTTAATTAGGTACCGGGTATTATCTAGCGTTCAAATCCCGATTTAGGGCGTCCTAAATTATTTTTATCATTCTACAAAAATAAACTCGCCAACATATTACTGAAATAAAATTCAGTTGTCAAGACTGGCTGCGTTGTCTGCGTTTTGCAGAGAAGCACTGAGTCGTGCAGAAACACACGGTACGCGCTTAAACTTGAAAAATAACGTTTTTAAGCGTTTTAATTTATTTTTCAACACGAACCTGATTAAAATAAGATTTTAATCATAACAGAATATTTTCAGGATTTAAATATTATCCGGGCGGTCACTAACGTTCGTTTCGCAGTTTTGTCGTAAATAGTTCTTTAGTTCAAATAAACATGTTTTCGCCATACCGAATCCTTTGAAACTTATTTCTAAGTTATGTAAAGGATATTTAGGGTATGTTTGGCTTACGTCACAGTCCCGGAGTGTACGTCGCGTTAAATAGACTGCATTTATGCACCAGTTTGCGTATAACCTTCCAGAAAGTGATTTAAAGCTTGAAATCGGAGTCGAATCAAATTGTAAAATTAATAAACACAATTGCACATATAATAACACCAAAACACATATAATAACACCAAAGCATATTGTTTTATTGATAACTGACATTGTTTTACATTATACGATGATTACAGAACACAATTGTCACAGTCTCCCCTACTTTAGGAAATTTCGTCCCGAAATTTTATTTAGAGGAATCTTGTGAAAACAAATGCGGATATTTCGCCTTCATCTGGTCCTTATGTTCCCAAGTAAACTCGGGGCCACGTTTGGATTCCCAGCGAACTTTGACCAAATGAATCCGTTTGTTCTTCAACTGTTTGTATGTACGGTCCACTATCTCCACAGGTTTCTCGAAAAGTGCATCGTTTCATCAATTTGAATCTCGTCGAGAGGAATGTGAAGATCAGCATCAGCTAAACACTTTCGGAAATTGGACACGTGAAAAGTCGGATGAACATTTCCAAGCTCTGGAGGTAGCTCTAGTCGATAGGCAACTTTTCCAATTCTTTCAACAATCTTAAATGGTCCAACATACCGTGGTGCAAGTTTTCCTTTCTTTCTAAATCTCACCACTCCCTTCCAAGGTGAAACCTTGAGTAGGACACGGTCTCCGATTTGAAATTCCATGGGCTTGCGTCCCAAATCTGCATAACTCTTTTGACAGCTTCTAGCTGTCACAAGATTATCGCGAATTTTCTTGATTTTGTCTGTTGCTTCCAGAATGATCTCAGGTCCAGCAAGCTGAGCTTCACCGGTCTCATTCCAACAGACAGGTGAACGACATTTTCGACCGTAGAGAGCTTCGAATGGTGCCATCTTAATGCTAGCATGATAACTATTATTGTATGAGAACTCGATCAATGGCAAGTGAGAATCCCAATTACCACCAAAGTCTATCACGCATGCTCTAAGCATATCCTCCAAAGTTTGAATCGTCATCTCAGATTGACCATCTGTTTGGGGATGATAAGCAGTGCTTAGATTCAGTTGGGTTCCCAAAGCAGATTGCATGGTCTTCCAAAAATGAGATGAAAACCGAGCATCACGATCAGAAATGATATCTAAAGGAACACCATGTCATGATACAATCTCGTCTACATGGATCTTGGCAAGCTTTTCAGTAGAGAAATCCTCACGGATTGGTAAGAAGTGAGCAGATTTTGTCAAACGATCAACTACAACCCAAATAGCATCATGACCTTTAGATGTACGCAGTAACTTAGTAATGAGATCCAATGCAATGTTCTCCCACTTCCAAACCAGTATCTCTGGTTGGACAAGCAAACCAGAAGGTCGTTGATGTTCCGCCTTGACTTTTAGACAAGTTAGGCATTTCGATACATACAAGGCAACATCCTTCTTCATACCAGGCCACCAATACTGGGTACGAAGATCCTTGTACATTTTATCAGCACCAGGATGGATAGAATATCGAGACTTGTGAGATTCATCCATTACTAAGGTGCGAAGATCGTCCTGATTCGGAATCCACAAACGATTCTCAAAATAGAGTAAACCATCGTCTTTCCTTTCGATTTTAAGCTCAAGTTGAAGCGGTAGTTCATATTTCAATAAGTCATTGATCACACAAGATCGTTGAGTTTGAAGAACACGAGATTGAATATCAGATAGAGTTCGAACAGAATGAAGCTTGACTCGTTCCTTTCGACTAAGCGCATCGGCTACGACATTCGCCTTACCAGTATGGTAGCGGATCTCGCAATCATAATCGTTTAAGAGTTCAACCAAACGTCGTTGCCTCATGTTCAGTTCCTTCTGATTGAGAATATGTTGGAGACTTTTGTGGTCTGTGAAAACCACACACTTCGTTCCATAGAGGTAGTGTCTCCAGATTTTTAGTGCGAAAACCACAGCTCCTAATTCAAGATCATGAGTCGTATAGTTCTTCTCGTGAACTTTCAACTGTCTAGACGCATAAGCTATGACTTTACCTCGTTGCATAAGAACGCAACCAAGTCCTAGATTCGACACGTCACAGTAGACAACAAAATCATCGTTTCCCTCAGGTAGAGATAGAATAGGAGCATCACAAAGCTTTCGTTTCAGCGTTTGGAACGCTTGTTCTTGCTTAGGTCCCCACTCAAAAGGCTTATTTTTCTGAGTCAAAGCAGTGAGTGGAACCGTGATCTTTGAAAAGTTAGAAATAAATCGTCGATAATAACCAGTAAGACCAAGAAAAGAACGAACTTCTGTAGGTGTCGTCGGTGTATTCCAATCCCTAATTGCAACAATCTTGGATGGATCTACGTGAATACCCTGCTTATTGACAATATGACACAAGAACTGAACTTCTTTAAGCCAGAATTCACACTTGGAGAATTTAGCAAAAAGTTGTTCCCTCTTTAGGAGTTCCAATGTCAAACGAAGGTGTTGCTCGTGATCGGCTCGAGACTTTGAATAAATAAGAATATCGTCGATGAACACAATGATGTACTTATCTAAATAAGGTTTACAAACCCTATTCATTAAGTCCATGAAGATAGCTGGGGCATTTGTCAAACCAAAAGGCATGACAGTGAACTCGTAGTGCCCATATCTTGTACGGAAAGCAGTTTTGGGGATATCTTCTTCGAACACGCGAAGTTGATGATACCCATAACGCAGATCGATCTTCGAAAAACATGAAGCACCTTGCAGTTGGTCGAAGAGATCATCAATTCTAGGTAGGGGATATCGATTCTTGATGGTAAGCTTATTAAGCTCACGGTAATCGATACACATTCGAAAAGATCCATCTTTCTTTTTCACAAAGAGGACAGGAGCTCCCCAAGGTGAAAAGCTCGGAAGGATGAATCCTATATCAGACAACTCTTGAAGTTGTTTTGATAACTCTTGCATTTCTGACGGTGCAAGACGATATGGTGCTTTCGCAATCAGGTTGGCATTAGGTACAAGGTCAATATGAAACTCGACTTGACGAGCTGGAGGCAAACCAGGCAGTTCATCGGGAAACACCTCTGGATAATCCCGAACAATCGGAATATCCTGAATACCCTTGCTCTTGTCTTTCTCCTCGGTGACATGTTCCAAGAAAGAAATATATCCTTTCTGCAAATAACTCTAGGCCTTTGTACACGACATAAGCTTCAAACCACCAGACGTTTTCTCGCCACGAACTTCCAGAACATCACCAGACAGAAGAGGAATACGAACAATCTTATCGAAACAAACCACCTCAGCATGATGTTTGGTTAACCAATCCATCCCCATGATAATATCGAAACTCCTAAGTTGCATCGGCGTGAGGTCAATGGGAAAAAGATGGTTATCAAGGTTTAACTAACAATCACGAATAATAGAATCGAGCATAAGAGGTTTACCAGTAGCAACTTCGACAGATAAGGGTTTTCTCAGTTTAGTTCTAGGTATCGCAAGCAAAGGCTCAAAAGATAACGAAACAAAACTTCTATCAGCACCAAAATCAAAAAGAATGGATGCAGGTCGATTGTTAACAAGAAACGTACCATTGACGACGAGGTTGTCAGCTCGCGTCTCGTTTGCATTCAGATTGAATACTCGTCCACGAGCGGGATTTGCATTCGCATTGACATAGACATTCACGTTCGGATTTGCATTTGCATTTGCCAACCTCGGACAGTTGTTGCGGAAGTGACCATACTCTCCACAATTGAAGCATGAACCTGGTGGGAATCTAGCAGCATTCCCCTGAACTGGGGCCTGAACCTGGGCAGCTTGATTCTGAACAATCTGATTCTAACCCGAACGACAGACGTTGGCCAGATGCCCAAGCTTACCACACGTCGTGCAATGTCTACAAGCTTGTTGTGCAACATGATGACCGTTGCAGCGAGCACAATGAGGTGCGGTACCAGCATACACTTTCTTCGCAGGAGGTTGAGCTGGTGGGTTCTGAGGGTTCTGAGCAGTTTGTACAGTTACTGCAAAGTTTTGAGCACCCTTATGCTTTCTCGACTTCTTCGAAGACTCACCCTTCTTACCCTTACCCTTTTCCTTGTCTTTAGCAGAATCAGTTGACTTCTTCTTATCACCCTTGCAGGTAAGTTTACCCTTCCTGACATGCGACTCAGTCAGGGTAGCAGATAACTCGATCGCTTGACGAACAGCAGCAGGATTAACGCCAGTCACAATATCTTGTATGGAATTGGGTAACCCATCGATATACCTCTCTATCGCTTTCTCCAACGGGGTAACCATAGTAGGACACAAAAGACTGAGCTCCTCAAATCGATCCGTGTACGCACGGTGTTCTCCCCCATCTTGTTTGAGATCGTCAAACTTTCGTTCCAAAGCTCGAATTTCGTGACGGGGACAGAACTCTCTCATCATGAGAGCTCGAAGCTCTTCCCATGTTTGTGCCAACGCCACTTCGGCACCCCTATCGCGCATCACTCCGTTGCACCAAGTAAGAGCACGCTTCTCGAACACACTTGATGCAAATTCAACCTTACGCCCATTCGGACATTGCACATGTCTAAATGTGTTCTCGATACTTTCAAACCATTGAAGGAGTGCAGTCGCTCCTTGTGACCCAGAAAACTTTAACGGCTTAGCAGAATTGAAACTCTTGAAATTACATTGTGCATTGTTATTGTTATTGTTGTTGTTGTACAGCTCGTGGATTTGGATCACAACGCCTGGAAGCACAGCAGCCATTTGTTGAGAGACAAGGGCTGCGAGTTCTTCAGCAGTAAAAGATTGTGCATCACGTCGAGGAGGCATTGTCTAACAAGGAAATATGAGAAACGAGCGAGGTCGATAATTTGGAAAAAACAAAAGAGGTATTGAAAATACCGACGAATCATAAGGAAGGCGATCATTTGTTTGTTACCTCGAACAAACAAATGACACGCAGTGACTAATCAAAGTAATGAATCAAAATAATGTATCGCGAAGACATGCTCGCCTATAAGTGAACACTCACCCCAAGAGTTCCCAGGTAAGAGTGACTGGTCCGATTATGTGGATTTGTACGAACACTCTAGCCTTAGACAGAAAACTAAGGGTACAGGCATTCACTCTTCCAGTTTGCATGTGTTCACATTATTTAGACCCAAACTTTGACGAGATTTTGAAAACTCAGAAGGCACAAAGCCAAAATGAGTCAAACTGAAAGGGTTCAAAACCTTACAACAGAGGGTTCGGAACCTAGTAATCAATCGTCCTGGAACGGATGATTAATTTTCGAAGCAGATTCATATTTTGTTTTTAAAATCTAAACGCAAATCAACTTGTGTTGGGGTCCTAGAAAGTTATAGTCTAGGTCAAAATTTTACTAATAACCTAATTCTCTATAACCATTGGCTCTAATACCAAATCTTCTGTCACACCCCGACCACGTAAAACAACAAACCGTGGCGGAAACATCGGGGAGTGTTGTAACAGAATTATTGTTTCAAACCATGGATACAAAGAGTTTCGTTTTATTGAATATTAAGCATTGTCTTAGAGTTAAACAAGCAAATCAAACATAGACAATTATCGTTAATAAATCACTAAGGCCTCGTCCAGTCCTAAGTGAGCATGCATCCTATTCGTAATCATCATTAAGCAACTTCACCTGAAACATATGTAAATACAAAGTCAGCAAAGAAATGCTGGAGAGTACATAGTTTTTTGCGTGAGTATCAGATTCATGGCTCGTTTGTATGTTGAAACAACTTATATGGCTTTGTTAATTGATATTAGAAAAACCTTGTTTGGTAAAATATTTGTATTGTGAATGAATAACCAAGTCAAAATAGATTGGTCATAATATATAAACCTCGATGCCATGAATCTTAACCCAAAACATTTGTTTATGTAAACCAAATCATAAATCATTCTTGTAAGAAAACTTGTATGGTTTATATAGTTTCGTAAACCTCGTTTGTGTGACATCGCTTCCAATTGTTTACCCAAATCGTTTAATTCGTCAATAATCGCTTTAGTCGTTTAAATCATTCTCGTTTTAGATCGTGAAACTACTTTTGGTCGTCTCGTAATAACATTCAAACCTTTGTGACTCGTCTATTGTTCAACTCGTTTCCGCATTAACAAACCTCCAAAGGGTAAGTTAACAATCATCAGATTCAGTCGTTACCCACCTAACCCACACATAACCATGGGTCCGGTCTGATAACGGGATTTGTCAGATCCTATGGTACCATAACCTAATACTGGTCGGCTTGATCAATGCTAATGAATGTCATTCGTTATGTAAATACAACCAACAAGTTCGTTCACATTATCGAAATCGTTATTAGTTTTGTATAAACCATCTTAATCGTTTCGAAACCATCGTTAAACATCGGAATCGTTTTGATACATATGAATCACCCCAAAACAATATAAAACAGTAAAAAGAGGGGATCTATGTACTCACCTTCGGGTGCGTTTTTAATTGTTAACACAATTCCTCAAATCTTTTATCCGTCCTAATTTAAATAAGAATGATTTTAATAATCAAAACCCTCGCTTCGACATGCAAAATGCTACTTATGTCATTTCTGTTTTAATATATATGAAACTGGACTGTTTTCGGACATTTAAATAAAATAGTTAACTTATTCCAAAAATTTCCAAATTTTTACAGAATATCTTAAACGATCTAAATATTATTGTGTAAAAATATCGGGGTCTAGTTCATTATCAATATTTTATAAAAATTCATTTTCCGGACTGCAAATCAGATTTGTTACTTTCTGATTGCAGTCTACGAAATAATTTGTTTAAAAATCATCGTAAGTCCGTTTGATGTAATTCCAGTTGGAGGATCACGGCGACAACAGTGACCATTTACAGTATAAATTTCATGATCTAACCCTACACATAAATCAAGTTATGACTGAAAACAGGACGCATATTTTCAGCAGCAAAAATGCAGCTCTAGCTGCTGTTACGAAAAGACACTTTAAAAATAGTAAACGGAGTCCAAAAATTATGATTCTGGTGTCATTAGAACCGTATTTTATAATAACACATTGTAGGCTTAAGAAAACACATTTTTCGTTAAGTTACGGTCTGCTTACAGCCAGTTAAAGGCGGCTGGAAATGCAGATCAGCAAGCTGTTTTCAGTCTTTTAACTTATAAAGTGTGTTCGATTGATTCCGTTAACATGTTTAGCGATCACAACAATACTTACAGCAGATTATCACCTATATATTTCAGATTTATCATGCATTATCGTATCCCATCATCATATTAACACTACTTTAACCATACTTCATCTTTAGTTAGTTATACTTCAAGACTTGTTTAAGTTCTTTAGACTTCTTATGTTTTTGATCATTAAGCATCATTAACCACTTAAATAACAAGTAAAATACAAGGATCTAAGTGCTTACCACTAGCACAAGGCTAGGGGAGTTCGAGTGTAGAAAAGTGGTGGATAAAAGAAAACGAGAGCGGTCCTTCAACTTCTGAACGCACCGAGCTTCGTTGTTCACCTTCTTGCACCTTTGTATGGATGGAAAATGGCTAGAAAGTGACTTGATGGTGGTGTATGTTGGTGTGGTGGTGGCTGCCGAATGCAAGGGGAGAAGGAGAGAGTTTGTTTGGTTGAGGGTGTTTGATGAAATGAAATGAGATGTCTAACTCTCATGCAACTTTATAACCCAGTTCGAATGTATGTTAGATATCCAACAATAACAATAAAATAATCAAGAAATTGTGGGGTGTGTCCCCTCTTTCTACAACCGGTTGGGGGGGGGGGGGGGTTGGCTTCTAGTTGGGTTTCAAAAGTATAGTTACTAACTAGTTAGGTTAATGATATAGTTTGTGTATTGTTATGTGTTATTTAATATAAAGTGGGTTTTGGTATTCGGGGACCCTAAGTAGCTCAGAAATAATAAAATAATGTGTGTGGCAAAATTTTAGTGTCCCGGGTAATGTCCGGTTGTCCGGTTAAACATCGTTCCGTTAAAGTGTTTAATTAGGTACCGGGTATTATCTAGCGTTCAAATCCCGATTTAGGGCGTCCTAAATTATTTTTATCATTCTACAAAAATAAACTCGCCAACATATTACTGAAATAAAATTCAGTTGTCGAGACTGGCTGCGTTGTCTGCGTTTTGCAGAGAAGCACTGAGTCGTGCAGAAACACACGGTACGCGCTTAAACTTGAAAAATAACGTTTTTAAGCATTTTAATTTATTTTTCAACACGAACCTGATTAAAATAAGATTTTAATCATAACAGAATATTTTCAGGATTTAAATATTATCCGGGCGGTCACTAACGTTCGTTTCGCAGTTTTGTCGTAAATAGTTCTTTAGTTCAAATAAACATGTTTTCGCCATACCGAATCCTTTGAAACTTATTTCTAAGTTATGTAAAGGATATTTAGGGTATGTTTGGCTTACTTCACAGTTCCGGAGTGTACGTCGCGTTAAATAGACTGCATTTATGCACAAGTTTGCGTATAACCTTCCAGAAAGTGATTTAAAGCTTGAAATCGGAGTCGAATCAAATTGTAAAATTAATAAACACAATTGCACATATAATAACACCAAAACACATATAATAACACCAAAGCATATTGTTTTATTGATAACTGACATTGTTTTACATTATACGATGATTACAGAACACAATTGTCACAGTCTCCCCTACTTTAGGAAATTTCGTCCCGAAATTTTATTTAGAGGAATCTTGTGAAAACAAATGCGGATATTTCGCCTTCATCTGGTCCTTATGTTCCCAAGTAAACTCAGGGCCATGTTTGGATTCCCAGCGAACTTTGACCAAATGAATCCGTTTGTTCTTCAACTGTTTGTATGTACGGTCCACTATCTCCACAGGTTTCTCGAAAAGTGCATCGTTTCATCAATTTGAATCTCGTCGAGAGGAATGTTAAGATCAGCATCAGCTAAACACTTTCGGAAATTGGACACGTGAAAAGTCGGATGAACATTTCCAAGCTCTAGAGGTAGCTCTAGTCGATAGGCAACTTTTCCAATTCTTTCAACAATCTTAAATGGTCCAACATACCGTGGTGCAAGTTTTCCTTTCTTTCTAAATCTCACCACTCCCTTCCAAGGTGAAACCTTGAGTAGGACACGGTCTCCGATTTGAAATTCCATGGGCTTGCGTCCCAAATCTGCATAACTCTTTTGACAGCTTCTAGCTGTCACAAGATTATCGCGAATTTTCTTGATTTTGTCTGTTGCTTCCATAATGGTCTCAGGTCCAGCAAGCTGAGCTTCACCGGTCTCATTCCAACAGACAGGTGAACGACATTTTCGACCGTAGAGAGCTTCGAATGGTGCCATCTTAATGCTAGCATGATAACTATTATTGTATGAGAACTCGATCAATGGCAAGTGAGAATCCCAATTACCACCAAAGTCTATCACGCATGCTCTAAGCATATCCTCCAAAGTTTGAATCGTTATCTCAGATTGACCATCTGTTTGAGGATGATAAGCAGTGCTTAGATTCAGTTGGGTTCCCAAAGCAGATTGCATGGTCTTCCAAAAATGAGATGAAAACCGAGCATCACGATCAGAAATGATATCTAAAGGAACACCATGTCATGATACAATCTCGTCTACATAGATCTTGGCAAGCTTTTCAGCAGAGAAATCCTCACGGATTGGTAAGAAGTGAGCAGATTTTGTCAAACGATCAACTACAACCCAAATAGCATCATGACCTTTAGATGTACGCAGTAACTTAGTAATGAGATCCAATGCAATGTTCTCCCACTTCCAAACCAGTATCTCTGGTTGGACAAGCAAACCAAAAGGTCGTTGATGTTCCGCCTTGACTTTTAGACAAGTTAGGCATTTCGATACATACAAGGCAACATCCTTCTTCATACCAGGCCACCAATACTGGGTACGAAGATCCTTGTACATTTTATCAGCACCAGGATGGATAGAATATCGAGACTTGTGAGATTCATCCATTACTAAGGTGCGAAGATCGTCCTGATTCGGAATCCACAAACGATTCTCAAAATAGAGTAAACCATCGTCTTTCCTTTCGATTTTAAGCTCAAGTTGAAGCGGTAGTTCATATTTCAATAAGTCATTGATCACACAAGATCGTTGAGTTTGAAGAACACGAGATTGAATATCAGATAGAGTTCGAACAGAATGAAGCTTGACTCGTTACTTTCGACTAAGCGCATCGGCTACGACATTCGCCTTACCAGGATGGTAGCGGATCTCGCAATCATAATCGTTTAAGAGTTCAACCAAACGTCGTTGCCTCATGTTCAGTTCCTTCTGATTGAGAATATGTTGGGAACTTTTGTGGTCTGTGAAAACCACACACTTCGTTCCATAGAGGTAGTGTCTCCAGATTTTTAGTGCGAAAACCACAGCTCCTAATTCAAGATCATGAGTCGTATAGTTCTTCTCGTGAACTTTCAACTGTCTAGACGCATAAGCTATGACTTTACCTCATTGCATAAGAACGCAACCAAGTCCTAGATTCGACACGTCACAGTAGACAACAAAATCATCGTTTCCCTCAGGTAGAGATAGAATAGGAGCATCACAGAGCTTTCGTTTCAGCGTTTGGAACGCTTCTTCTTGCTTAGGTCCCCACTCAAAAGGCTTATTTTTCTGAGTCAAAGCAGTGAGTGGAACCGTGATCTTTGAAAAGTTAGAAATAAATCGTCGATAATAACCAGTAAGACCAAGAAAAGAACGAACTTCTGTAGGTGTCGTCGGTGTATTCCAATCCCTAATTGCAACAATCTTGGATGGATCTACATGAATACCCTGCTTATTGACAATATGACACAAGAACTGAACTTCTTTAAGCCAGAATTCACACTTGGAGAATTTAGCAAAAAGTTGTTCCCTCTTTAGGAGTTCCAATGTCAAACTAAGGTGTTGCTCGTGATCGGCTCGAGACTTTGAATAAATAAGAATATCGTCGATGAACACAATGATGTACTTATCTAAATAAGGTTTACAAACCCTATTCATTAAGTCCATGAAGATAGCTGGGGCATTTGTCAAACCAAAAGGCATGACAGTGAACTCGTAGTGCCCATATCTTGTACGGAAAGCAGTTTTGGGGATATCTTCTTCGAACACGCGAAGTTGATGATACCCATAACGCAGATCGATCTTCGAAAAACATGAAGCACCTTGCAGTTGGTCGAAGAGATCATCAATTCTAGGTAGGGGATATCGATTCTTGATGGTAAGCTTATTAAGCTCACGGTAATCGATACACATTCGAAAAGATCCATCTTTCTTTTTCACAAAGAGGACAGGAGCTCCCCAAGGTGAAAAGCTCGGAAGGATGAATCCTATATCAGACAACTCTTGAAGCTGTTTTGATAACTCTTGCATTTCTGACGGTGCAAGACGATATGGTGCTTTCGCAATCAGGTTGGCATTAGGTACAAGGTCAATATGAAACTCGACTTGACGAGCTGGAGGCAAACCAGGCAGTTCATCGGGAAACACCTCTGGATAATCCCGAACAATCGGAATATCCTGAATACCCTTGCTCTTGTCTTTCTCCTCGGTGACATGTTCCAAGAAAGAAATATATCCTTTCTGCAAATAACTCTAGGCCTTTGTACACGACATAAGCTTCAAACCACCAGACGTTTTCTCGCCACGAACTTCCAGAACATCACCAGACAGAAGAGGAATACGAACAATCTTATCGAAACAAACCACCTCAGCATGATGTTTGGTTAACCAATCCATCCCCATGATAATATCGAAACTCCTAAGTTGCATCGGCGTGAGGTCAATGGGAAAAAGATGGTTATCAAGGTTTAACTAACAATCACGAATAATAGAATCGAGCATAAGAGGTTTACCAGTAGCAACTTCGACAGATAAGGGTTTTCTCAGTTTAGTTCTAGGTATCGCAAGCAAAGGCTCAAAAGATAACGAAACAAAACTTCTATCAGCACCAAAATCAAAAAGAATGGATGCAGGTCGATTGTTAACAAGAAACGTACCATTGACGACGAGGTTGTCAGCTCGCGTCTCGTTTGCATTCAGATTGAATACTCGTCCACGAGCGGGATTTGCATTCGCATTGACATAGACATTCACGTTCGGATTTGCATTTGCATTTGCCAACCTCGGACAGTTGTTGCGGAAGTGACCATACTCTCCACAATTGAAGCATGAACCTGGTGGGAATCTAGCAGCATTCCCCTGAACTGGGGCCTGAACCTGGGCAGCTTGATTCTGAACAATCTGATTCTAACCCGAACGACAGACGTTGGCCAGATGCCCAAGCTTACCACACGTCGTGCAATGTCTACAAGCTTGTTGTGCAACATGATGACCGTTGCAGCGAGCACAATGAGGTGCGGTACCAGCATACACTTTCTTCGCAGGAGGTTGAGCTGGTGGGTTCTGAGGGTTCTGAGCAGTTTGTACAGTTACTGCAAAGTTTTGAGCACCCTTATGCTTTCTCGACTTCTTCGAAGACTCACCCTTCTTACCCTTACCCTTTTCCTTGTCTTTAGCAGAATCAGTTGACTTCTTCTTATCACCCTTGCAGGTAAGTTTACCCTTCCTGACATGCGACTCAGTCAGGGTAGCAGATAACTCGATCGCTTGACGAACAGCAGCAGGATTAACGCCAGTCACAATATCTTGTATGGAATTGGGTAACCCATCGATATACCTCTCTATCGCTTTCTCCAACGGGGTAACCATAGTAGGACACAAAATACTGAGCTCCTCAAATCGATCCGTGTACGCACGGTGTTCTCCCCCATCTTGTTTGAGATCGTCAAACTTTCGTTCCAAAGCTCGAATTTCGTGACGGGGACAGAACACTCTCATCATGAGAGCTCGAAGCTCTTCCCATGTTTGTGCCAACGCCACTTCGGCACCCCTATCGCGCATCACTCCGTTGCACCAAGTAAGAGCACGCTTCTCGAACACACTTGATGCAAATTCAACCTTACGCCCATTCGGACATTGCACATGTCTAAATGTGTTCTCGATACTTTCAAACCATTGAAGGAGTGCAGTCGCTCCTTGTGACCCAGAAAACTTTAACGGCTTAGCAGAATTGAAACTCTTGAAATTACATTGTGCATTGTTATTGTTATTGTTGTTGTTGTACAGCTCGTGGATTTGGATCACAACGCCTGGAAGCACAGCAGCCATTTGTTGAGAGACAAGGGCTGCGAGTTCTTCAGCAGTAAAAGATTGTGCATCACGTCGAGGAGGCATTGTCTAACAAGGAAATATGAGAAACGAGCGAGGTCGATAATTTGGAAAAAACAAAAGAGGTATTGAAAATACCGACGAATCATAAGGAAGGCGATCATTTGTTTGTTACCTCGAACAAACAAATGACACGCAGTGACTAATCAAAGTAATGAATCAAAATAATGTATCGCGAAGACATGCTCGCCTATAAGTGAACACTCACCCCAAGAGTTCCCAGGTAAGAGTGACTGGTCCGATTATGTGGATTTGTACGAACACTCTAGCCTTAGACAGAAAACTAAGGGTACAGGCATTCACTCTTCCAGTTTGCATGTGTTCACATTATTTAGACCCAAACTTTGACGAGATTTTGAAAACTCAGAAGGCACAAAGCCAAAATGAGTCAAACTGAAAGGGTTCAAAACCTTACAACAGAGGGTTCGGAACCTAGTAATCAATCGTCCTGGAACGGATGATTAATTTTCGAAGCAGATTCATATTTTGTTTTTAAAATCTAAACGCAAATCAACTTGTGTTGGGGTCCTAGAAAGTTATAGTCTAGGTCAAAATTTTACTAATAACCTAATTCTCTATAACCATTGGCTCTAATACCAACTCTTCTGTCACACCCCGACCACGTAAAACAACAAACCGTGGCGGAAACATCGGGGACTGTTGTAACAGAATTATTGTTTCAAACCATGGATACAAAGAGTTTCGTTTTATTGAATATTAAGCATTGTCTTAGAGTTAAACAAGCAAATCAAACATAGACAATTATCGTTAATAAATCACTAAGGCCTCGTCCAGTCCTAAGTGAGCATGCATCCTATTCGTAATCATCATTAAGCAACTTCACCTGAAACATATGTAAAAACAAAGTCAGCAAAGAAATGCTGGCGAGTACATAGTTTTTTGCGTGAGTATCAGATTCATGGCTCGTTTGTATGTTGAAACAACTTATATGGCTTTGTTAATTGATATTAGAAAAACCTTGTTTGGTAAAATATTTGTATTGTGAATGAATAACCAAGTCAAAATAGATTGGTCATAATATATAAACCTCGATGCCATGAATCTTAACCCAAAACATTTGTTTATGTAAACCAAATCATAAATCATTCTTGTAAGAAAACTTGTATGGTTTATATAGTTTCGTAAACCTCGTTTGTGTGACATCGCTTCCAATTGTTTACCCAAATCGTTTAATTCGTCAATAATCGCTTTAGTCGTTTAAATCATTCTCGTTTTAGATCGTGAAACTACTTTTGGTCGTCTCGTAATAACATTCAAACCTTTGTGACTCGTCTATTGTTCAACTCGTTTCCGCATTAACAAACCTCCAAAGGGTAAGTTAACAATCATCAGATTCAGTCGTTACCCACCTAACCCACACATAACCATGGGTCCGGTCTGATAACGGGATTTGTCAGATCCTATGGTACCATAACCTAATACTGGTCGGCTTGATCAATGCAAATGAATGTCATTCGTTGTGTAAATACAACCAACAAGTTCGTTCACATTATCGAAATCGTTATTAGTTTTGTATAAACCATCTTAATCGTTTCGAAACCATCGTTAAACATCGGAATCCTTTTGATACATATGAATCACCCCAAAACAATATAAAACAGTAAAAAGAGGGGATCTATGTACTCACCTTCGTGTGCGTTTTTAATTGTTAACACAATTCCTCAAATCTTTTATCCGTCCTAATTTAAATAAGAATGATTTTAATAATCAAAACCCTCGCTTCGACATGCAAAATGCTACTTATGTCATTTCTGTTTTAATATATATGAAACTGGACTGTTTTCGGACATTTAAATAAAATAGTTAACTTATTCCAAAAATTTCCAAATTTTTACAGAATGTCTTAAACGATCTAAATATTATTGTGTAAAAATATCGGGGTCTAGTTCATTATCAATATTTTATAAAAATTCATTTTCCGGACTGCAATTCAGATTTGTTACTTTCTGATTGCAGTCTACGAAATAATTTGTTTAAAAATCATCGTAAGTCCGTTTGATGTAATTCCAGTTGGAGGATCACGGCGACAACAGTGACCATTTACAGTATAAATTTCATGATCTAACCCTACACATAAATCAAGTTATGACTGAAAAAAGGACGCATATTTTCAGCAGCAAAAATGCAGCTCTAGCTGCTGTTACGAAAAGACACTTTAAAAATAGTAAACGGAGTCCAAAAATTATGATTCTGGTGTCATTAGAACCGTATTTTATAATAACACATTGTAGGCTTAAGAAAATACATTTTTCGTTAAGTTACGGTCTGCTTACAGCCAGTTAAAGGCGGCTGGAAATGCAGATCAGCAAGCTGTTTTCAGTCTTTTAACTTATAAAGTGTGTTCGATTGATTCCGTTAACATGTTTAGCGATCACAACAATACTTACAGCAGATTATCACCTATATATTTCAGATTTATCATGCATTATCATATCCCATCATCATATTAACACTACTTTAACCATACTTCATCTTTAGTTAGTTATACTTCAAGACTTGTTTAAGTTCTTTAGACTTCTTATGTTTTTGATCATTAAGCATCATTAACCACTTAAATAACAAGTAAAATACAAGGATCTAAGTGCTTACCACTAGCACAAGGCTAGGGGAGTTCGAGTGTAGAAAAGTGGTGGATAAAAGAAAACGAGAGCGGTCCTTCAACTTCTGAATGCACCGAGCTTCGTTGTTCACCTTCTTGCACCTTTGTATGGATGGAAAATGGCTAGAAAGTGACTTGATGGTGGTGTATGATGGTGTGGTGGTGGCTGCCGAATGCAAGGGGAGAAGGAGAGAGTTTGTTTGGTTGAGGGTGTTTGATGAAATGAAATGAGATGTCTAACTCTCATGCAACTTTATAATCCAGTTCGAATGTATGTTAGATATCCAACAATAACAATAAAATAATCAAGAAATTGTGGGGTGTGTCCCCTCTTTCTACAACTGGTTGGGGGGGGGGGGTTGGCTTCTAGTTGGGTTTCAAAAGTATAGTTACTAACTAGTTAGGTTAATGATATAGTTTGTGTATTGTTATGTGTTATTTAATATAAAGTGGGTTTTGATATTCGGGGACCCTAAGTAGCTCAGAAATAATAAAATAATGTGTGTGGCAAAATTTTAGTGTCCCGGGTAATGTCCGGTTGTCCGGTTAAACATCGTTCCGTTAAAGTGTTTAATTAGGTACCGGGTATTATCTAGCGTTCAAATCCCGATTTAGGGCGTCCTAAATTATTTTTATCATTCTACAAAAATAAACTCGCCAACATATTACTGAAATAAAATTCAGTTGTCGAGACTGGCTGCGTTGTCTGCGTTTTGCAGAGAAGCACTGAGTCGTGCAGAAACACACGGTACGCGCTTAAACTTGAAAAATAACGTTTTTAAGCGTTTTAATTTATTTTTCAACACGAACCTGATTAAAATAAGATTTTAATCATAACAGAATATGTTCAGGATTTAAATATTATCCGGGCGGTCACTAACGTTCGTTTCGCAGTTTTGTCGTAAATAGTTCTTTAGTTCAACACTAAATTACATAGATTGTCCTTTGGTTATGTGTAAAATTGCACCCTATGTCCTTTTTCTTCTATAAGTACACTTCATGTCCTTTATGACTAAATTTTGCACACTCCAAGTCCTTTACACTAACCACCATCTATTTCATCCGTTAAATAGGTGCATATGCCCCTCATGTGAGGGGCAAAACAGTCATTTTACACATACCTTTTGGTCTAGTGTAATTTGTCAAAATTGACATTACAGTGGGTAAATGTGGTTAGACATGAACCAACTGTGGCTGCAAATATGCATACATAAGACTTGAACCAACTATACATTTGGCTGCAAATTTGGCTTCTTGGTATGAGCATATATATATTGATCAAGAAACGCACAAGGGACTGGCACTTTGATTCTAGGACTGAAATAGGTACCTGTACCGGTATCGAAAATACCCGTTACGGTACTGCTCGGTGCCGGTACGGGCCGGTATTTGAAGGTAAAAACCGGCAAATACCGGTACCGAAAACGCTCAATGTCGGTACCAATCGGTACCGAAAATCAAGTCATTCGGGAAATCCGGTTCCAAACCGGTACCCGGTACCATGCTCATCCCTAGTTCAACCTCATATTCAGCGCAGGTACCAGTAGCCTACACATATGCCAGTCTCTAATTTGATACATATAAGCTTCCACCTTTCTAAACCACCTTTCTAAACCATACTACAACAACATATACCAAACTAATGAATAAATTATGACACTGCCAGTCTCTAACCAGTGGTACAATCATTGTCTTAAAAAACAATTATACTAAAGATCAAACTGAATAAATCATGGCTGCAAATATCAAACCTCATAAATCATGGCTGCAAATCATGGCCGCAAACTACATAAATCATGGCTCTAAATGTAAATATCAATTGTCAACATCCAAATGTGGCTCCATACATAGGTATAACATCAAACCCATAAATTGATTGTTTTGCCCCTCACACGAGGGGCACATGAACCTGCTTAATGGATGAAATGGATGGCGGTTAGTGTAAAGGACTTGGAGTGTGCAAAATCTAGTCATAAAGGACATGGAGTGTACTTAACAAAGAAAAAGGACATAGGGTGCAATTTTACGCATAACTAAAGGACAATCTGTGTAATTTAGTCTTAGTTCAAATAAACATGTTTTCGCCATACCGAATCCTTTGAAACTTATTTCTAAGTTATGTAAAGGATATTTAGGGTATGTTTGGCTTACATCACAGTTCCAGAGTGTACGTCGCGTTAAATAGACTGCATTTATGCACCAGTTTGCGTATAACCTTCCAGAAAGTGATTTAAAGCTTGAAATCGGAGTCGAATCAAATTGTAAAATTAATAAACACAATTGCACATATAATAACACCAAAACACATATAATAACACCAAAGCATATTGTTTTATTGATAACTGACATTGTTTTACATTATACGATGATTACAGAACACAGTTGTCACAGATGAAGCTTCTCAAGAGTCATCAAAGGAGACAGAGGCCAAGCCTTCACCTAAACCAAAGAAACGTAAAGCTTCAAAGAATCCCACAGCGGTTGCACCAAAACAGGCAAGACCTAGCCAAGTGACAGCACCACCAGCCAAGAAACCAATCAAGGAATCAAATACCATGGATGAACAGACAGGATCCCCTAAGAAGTCAAAGAAGCGAAAGGCTTCTCAGAACTTCGCCGTGGTCGCTCACAATGGTCAAGCCATCCCCAACCAACCAGCTCAAACCCCTGCTAGGAATCCATACAATGGAACTGCACCCTTGTGCAACCAATGTAACCTTCATCATCATGCTAGTGTGAAGTGCCGCAAATGCCAGATTTGTGGACTTATAGGTCATACAGCAACGGTTTGCTCAACTGCAGCTGTACCAAATCCAGCAGGACCCATCCGGGTGGCAACACCACCTGCTAAGAAGCAATACAAGTGTACGGCACCAATATGCGACAAATGTAATGGGCATCACCAAGCTCACTTACAGTGTCGTCTGTGTGTATCATGTGGGCGAGTTGGTCACCTGGCAAGTGCTTGTCGATGTAACCCGAACCAAGGTGGTCCAAATCAACCACAAGCCAATCCTGCTCAAGCTCGCTTCCCGCCTGGATCGTGCTACAACTGTGGCAACATGGGTCATTTCGTGAATAAATGCCCGAAGCTTGCTAAGGCAAATCCAACCCACGGATGAGCAGTTGGCTGATTAGAAGATGTTGTTGTCTTATGCTTTTGTTTCTTCTATTTTCTTGTAATGTGAAACAATCTGTTTTGTTTATAAATAAATCATTGATCCCAAATTCTGATATACAAGTGTAGTTACATGTGTGTATGGCATTTCCCTATAATACCTACATTAAGGAACTATGTTCCTTACAAACTACTCTTGTGAATATTTCCCATTCTTGTGTTTACTCATGACTCCCATAGAAAATTCTAAGTACTCGTTTCATTCTAAGATACGAAGTACAGAAAACTAAAGTGACATTATGAGTAATCATGCTTCTGCACATCTGTGCCTTTGAATACTTGGTTAGATAACTAAGGGTATTTTCAAATCTCATACCCATTACGTTTTGATTTTTCAACATACATAGTATGAGTGTTTCAAAAACAACCTTCATGATTTCAAAAACATTTTATATATAGTTCGAAAACGTTCTTAATATAGTGTATTTACTTAACATATCAAATGCATGATTTCAAAAGCATTGTCTATGTTTTCAAAAACAACCTTCACGATTTCAAAAAGTTATTAATACAGTATAGTTACTTATATCAAATGCATGATTTCAAAAGCATCAATCATGTTTTCAAAAACCTTATACATAATTTCAAAATTCATTTCGCATGATTTTAAAACATTTTTACCTAATACACCTACTTTATGATTTCAAAAGTATTATATATAAGGTTTCAAAAACATTAAACACATTTTTAAAAGAAACCCCATGCATAGTTTTCAAAATATTTTTCTCATACATTGACTTAACCTTCAAATTCTGCTTCATATGTCGCCTTAACATATCTAGCATCTCAACTTCATAAGCATTTTTACTTCATGTTTTGACTTAAGCACATCTAGTGCAAGATTTCAAAACATCTTCAACTTCTAAAATCAATATGGGATCTTTTTATCTTCACAATTAGACCCTTGTGGATGATTAACATTCAAATCAGAGTCCTTAATCGGATTCCTTGTGTACCATAATTCAAACATCTCGGTTCCTTATAATCGAAATCGAATTTTCTCTTTAAAAATCTTTCTATCTTTATAGTTAGATTCTTGATAATGTTTAAAGTACCAAATGAAATCCATGGAATGGATTCTTAGTTTGCTTTAAATGCATGTATGCAATTAACAAAACAAATTAACAAACAATTTTGTGGTTATGTGACTATGTGTTTATGCATCTTGTGTTTTCTTTTATGCATTTTGTGTTTTTTGTATACTCTGGACATTCGTTATCCCAATCCTCGTAGAATCTTTCATATTTTCATATGAGGGATTCGTAGAGGATATTCAAAAAGGTACTACCTTAAATCCTTATTGGGCTTCTACATGATAGTTAAGACCCTTGGATTGTATAGTACCACTCCATGATTCATAAGAGACCCTTTTAGTGGTCTAGTCAAAAAGATTGATTCAGAATCTGGTTAAAAATGACATGTGGTGATATAGCTGAACAGACTCCTTAATAGTCTATTTAGATCATTTATTGATTTAATTAAAAAGACTCTAAGTTTGTCTAGTCACATTCATCACAGGGTTTGTTCATTTGGTTTTCCCCTACACATTATAAAATAGACTGTGTGAACTATGCAGGGAATTGTGTAATTATGGACGCGTACGTAATTATGAAATTCAGTGCACAGAAACCCAGTAAAATTTATTATGTGTAAGAACCGATAGTGACCACAATAACAAAATGTGAACGATGTAATGGAGGTACGGTGGACGCACCAATAACGCTTTATATACTTGTATATAAGTGTCCCTCATACATTGCAAGCATAATGTTATTAAAGTTACTAGAAGTTCAGAACCTTAACCAGTGTTGTTTTATCTTTTCAACTTCATGTTTCAAACTCTCACAAGTTTCCTCTAAATAAAATTTCGGGACGAAATTTCCTAAAGTAGGGGAGACTGTGACACCTGTATCACTTCAATCGTCAAAAAAATACCAAACTAATGAAATATTGTATTTCATACTTGGGACTTGTATAAATATGTGTATCATTTGCACATATCAATTCTTGTTCGATTTCAAGCTTTAAATCGCTTTCTGGAAGGTTATACGCGCACTGATGCGTAAATATAACCAGTTCAATGAAACAAATACTCCGGAACATCAACATATGCTTAACATACCTTAAATAACCTTTACATAACTTAGAAATAAGTTTTGAAGGCTTTGGTATGACAAAATCAAGTTAACTCGCTTACAAGGACTATATTTGACAAACTGCGAAAGTTTGCCAATTTGAACTGTAACGAACATTCCGGAACATGACCATAAGTTAAACACACCCTAAATATCCTTTACATATCTTAGAAATGGGCTTTCAGGGGTTCGGTGTGCTAAAATAAACTTTTGGGTCATTCAGGGACTAAAAGCGTCAAAAAGTGCACAAGTTTGCATTTTCCCGCATAATTTACGCTCTGAATACATCCGTACATCCAAAAATTTATGTAAGCACTAAAATATTTTATTTTAGTGTTTGGCATAAGAAAAATCCATTCGTCGCGCAATTTGGACCGTTTTTGCATCCGTTACGACTTTCGTCGTAATTAACCGAACAACGCAATCGTACGGCCAAACGAACCGACATCCAAGATATTTTTAAGCACATTTTAAGTTCCCTATACTTTAACTTCATTTTAGAGCTTTGAAATGGGGTTAACGGGGCTTAAACGTGTCAAAAATGCATCGAAAACCAAGTTTGGAGTTGTAGGGACCAAAACTGTCAATTCAGCATAGTTGATGGCTTACGGACCGTAAGCCCTCACGCTTACGGTCCGTAAGGACCTCCCTACTCATCAGAAACTTCTAAACAGATGTTAACATCTGTTAAGCACTCCCAATGTCACACCCCCAAATTCCACCTGCGGAGTACCGTCCGCTTGAGGGCGTGACCGACCAGGATCCAGCCACCAATTATACTGAGCATTGGATAATAGTAAGGATGATCACCAACCATAATGGTTAGTAAGCACCATAGTTAAAGTTCCAATGTTTAAGTTCAAATAACAATTTAGTAAGTAGCGGAAGCATAGATAAAATAGTTTAAACAAAGTTCATAGTTCAAATTATTTAGAACCCAACATGCGGGTTTAGGCGACCACTACACTTCCCAAGCTGCAAGCTCCTGAGTCACTGGTTACCTGCAAAGCATGCAGTAAGGGGTCAACAATAATGCTGAGTGAGTTCACTAGTTGTCCAGTTTTAATTACCGAAAACTTGTTTCACCAGTTAATTTATCCGTCTATACATGCCGTGGGGAGCTACCCCAAAAGTTAGCAACTAAACTGTTTTTCCAATACCGAACACTAGGTGACCGTTGCGTATCCGCAAGAGAGTGCCCCGATGTCAATGTTCTATCATCATTGACGGATGCCCGAGTACATTAGTTCACGACCGATCCCATACCTTGGCACGGTGTGAGGTTGGTAAGACCTAAATAGCGCTATCAACTAATAACCCGTTCGCCTGGCCCCGGCGACTAATCGGTATTAAGTAGTAGGGACTTTAAGTGATAGAGTTTCGTTTAGTGCCGTTTGTTGCAATCCGTATAAACAGTAATTAACTAAAAAGGTTCCCAATAACAAGGGAAGAAAAGTAAGTTGTATCCCTCATAAGGGGATAGTGTTGTTTTTAGTTCCGTTTCCCAAACCACCGGGAATACATGCTTTAGGTTGTGAACTCACCTTGGGTTGCTCGGTAGATTAATTACCCGGTTGATCACGTTGGTCACCACGTCCTAGCATGGTTACCAATATAGGTCAAGTTGGGGTACAAGTATTCACGTATAATCTACACATAACTAACACATAGCATGCACAACATATAATTACAGCAACAGTTAACAGTTAACACGTAGCCCACTTAAACAGTAACGAGCATGCACAGTTAATACACTTGGGCCCAATAACTAACAGCCCAGTCGAGAACACACAGTTGCGAGTCGCAACCGGAGGTTGCGGCTTGTCATGCCTTGGTTGCGAGTCGCAACCGGTGTTTCGACTTGTCATGATTTGGTTGCGAGTCGCAACCGGATGTTGCGACTTGTCAAGTTCTAGTTGCGAGTCGTAACCGGGCGGTCTCGAGTCGCAATCACGTAGTCTCGAGTCGCAACCGGGGGTTTCGAGTCGCAACCATCGGATACGTGCACAAGAATCCTTCTAGAACCTGTTCCAACTGTACTATCCAATAGCATTTTGATTTCATGCAAATTGTGTACTATCTCCAATAAACATGTTTTATTGTCTAAATTCTAACTAAAACAGATCAAAACATACAATTTTCAAATATTCATCACATATTCAAAATGTTCATCCTACACATTCATATTGTTCTTCATTAGATTCATTCAATGGACATACTCCTAAGTTCTAAATATTACAACACACATCATGCATTCTCGGAACAGGAATCATAAGTCCTAATCTAAATATCAAGGCAACTTTCAAAACATTATCAAACAATATTCTTCCTTACATTTCTAGCATGAATCCATTATTCAACACACTCTAAGCTTTATCCGTATCATTCAATCATTCCAAATCATTCATTTGGTTTACAAGAAGCACATTGTTCCACATATAAATCATCTCAAATAAGCAACATATAATTCATCTCAAATAAGCAACCATATCATTATTTATTATAAACCATAGACATACTAACCGGTTGGAGGAAGGGGTACAAAAGATCGATGAACCAAGTTCCGAGTGATGACCACAAGCTTGAACCGAGATGATCCGAGAGCTCCTCTTGTTGTTGCCGGTTTGATCCGTGAGAGGGAGAGGAGAGGGGGTGAGTTTGATGTTAGAACTTTAGGGTTTTAGGGTTTTTAGAGAGAGAGAGAGGGAGAGTGTGTGAGATGAGGGAGTGTGAGAGTGATGTTGCCAAATGGTGCAAGTTGTGAGGGTGGCCGGTTATATATCTCGAGTGGGTAAGGGAGGTTTCCGGGTGGGCTAAGGTTACGGCCCAACCGGCCCATATGGTCTCGAGTCGAGTTCGGTTCGGTTCACACTTATATATATATATATATACACACATAATACACACGACACAATCAAAAGATCACATAATGCACAACAATAAATAACAAGTTCTCATTTAATATTATATCTATGCACATACGTTCATTTAAAGACGGCAGTTGGTTCGGGGAAAACCCGAAGTGTCACATTATCCCCAAGTTTTGAGAACTTTCGTCCCGAAAGTTAAAGCAGCCACTGACAAGCTAGTAAAAGTGAGAGCGTTTCAACGGGGTGTCACATCATCCCCCCGTTAGTTTGGAATTTCGTCCCGAAATTCAGTTGTAGCTTCAGTGCTGGGGGTTTCATTTGGGAACAGCTGGGGATACTTGTGCTTCATCTGGTCTTCCCGCTCCCAGGTAAACTCTGGGCCACGGCGTGAGTTCCAACGAACTCGCACGAGGGGTATCTGGCTACGTTTGAGGGTTTTGATCTCACGATCCGTGATCTCAACCGGTTCCTCAGTAAAGTGTAGCTGTTCGTCGATAGTAAGTTCCTTGTAAGGAATGACGAGTGTTTCATCTGATAGACACTTCTTCAGATTAGACACGTGGAAGACATTGTGCACAGCACTCAGTTCTTCAGGCAGATTCAACCTGTAAGCGGCCGTACCGATCTTTTCGGTAACTTCAAAGGGTCCGACATATCTTGGATTAAGCTTGCCCCGTTTTCCAAAGCGGACCACACCCTTCCAGGGTGAGACCTTAAGCAGAGCCCGTTCACCAACCTGGAACTCTTGCGGTTTCCTGTCTTTGTCAACGTAGTACTTTTGACGATCACGAGCTGCCGCCATGCGTTGCCTAATCTGGGCAATCTTTTCTGTGGTGTCAACTACATGTTCCGGGCCTGTGATCTGGCTGTCACCAACCTCGGCCCAGCAGAGAGGCGATCGACATTTACGGCCGTACAATGCCTCAAAGGGTGCTGCCTGAATGCTGGTGTGGTAGCTGTTGTTGTAGGAGAATTCCACCAACGGTAGGTGCTTCTCCCAATTCTTGCCAAAATCGATCACACAAGCCCTAAGCATGTCTTCGAGGGTTTGGATGGTGCGTTCAGACTGCCCATCCGTTTGCGGGTGATAAGCGGTGCTCATGTCTAAACGTGAGCCAAAAGATTTGTGCATGGCTTGCCACAACTCAGAAGTAAAACGCGCGTCTCGATCAGAAATAATAGAGGTAGGCACTCCGTGCTTCGAAACCACTTCTTTTAAGTATACCTCTGCTAGGGTAGAGAACTTGTCTGTTTCTTTAATGGCCAAGAAGTGTGCAGACTTAGTCAAGCGATCCACTATTACCCAAATGGTGTCATTTCCTCGTTGTGACCTAGGCAGGCCAGTGACAAAATCCATGGAAATCTGCTCCCATTTCCATTGCGGGATCTCTGGCTGTTGGAGTAGGCCTGATGGTTTCTGATACTCAGCCTTGACTCTTGCGCAGGTTAAGCATTTTCTGACATACGTTGCTATGTGGGCTTTCATGCCAGGCCACCAATAGGTAGCCCTCAAGTCATGGTACATCTTATCTGAACCCGGATGTACTGAGTAACGGGACTTGTGAGCTTCATCCATCACAAGGTCGCGTAAATTCCCATAAAGCGGAACCCATATGCGTCCGGCTACGTAGTAGGCGCCGTCTTCTTTTTGTTCCATTCGTTGTCTCGATCCTCGCAGGGACTCAGCCCTGATGTTCTCAGCTTTCAATGCTTCATCCTGAGCATTCCGAATTTGATTAGGGAGGTTCGAGTGGATAGTGAGCTGTAAGGCACGAACACGCTTGGGTTTGGTCTCCTTTCTGCTGAGGGCATCGGCTACCACATTAGCCTTGCCTGGGTGATATTTGATTGCACACTCGTAGTCATTTAGGAGTTCGACCCATCGGCGTTGCCGCATATTCAACTCCTTTTGTCCCATTATGTGCTGGAGACTCTTGTGATCAGTGTAAATCGTGCACTTGGTGCCGTACAAGTAGTGTCTCCAAAGCTTGAGCGCGAAGACCACAGCTCCAAATTCTAAGTCGTGCGTCGTATAATTCCGTTCGTGGACCTTGAGTTGTCGCGAGGCGTAAGCGATAACTTTCTCGCGTTGCATCAATACGCAGCCAAGTCCTTGAATAGAAGCGTCGCAGTAGACGACGAAGTCGTCGGTACCTTCGGGTAAGGAGAGAATAGGAGCACTACAAAGGTTCTTCTTTAGTTCCTGGAAGGCAGATTCCTGAGCATTACTCCATTTGTAAGCAACACCCTTCTGAGTGAGTGTCGTGAGTGGTTGAGCGATCTTAGAGAATCCCTTGATAAATCTCCGATAGTATCCCGCCAATCCCAAGAATTGGCGAACTTCGGTCGGAGTCTTAGGCACCGGCCAATTCTTAATGGACTCAATCTTAGCAGGGTTGACATGAATCCCTTCCTGATTGACGATGTGCCCAAGGAAATGGACTTCTCTAAGCCAGAAATCACATTTCGAAAATTTGGCGTACAGTCGCTCATTGCGAAGAAGTTCGAGAATAAGACGTAGGTGTTGTTCATGCTCCTCTTGGCTCTGCGAGTAGATTAGGATGTCGTCGATGAACACGATCACGAACTTATCGAGGTAGGGTTTGCACACTCGGTTCATGAGATCCATGAAGATTGCAGGTGCGTTGGTCATACCGAAGGGCATAACAAGGAATTCGTAGTGACCATAGCGGGTTCTGAAAGCAGTCTTAGAGATGTCCTCATCGCGGACTCTCAGCTGGTGATAACCCGATCGCAGATCAATCTTGGAATAATAGCTCGACCCTTGCAGCTGGTCGAACAGGTCGTCGATACGGGGAAGTGGATAGCGGTTCTTGATGGTAACCTTGTTAAGCTCGCGGTAGTCAATGCACATTCGGAATGAACCATCTTTCTTTTTGACGAAGAGCACTGGGGCTCCCCAGGGTGATGAACTAGGACGGATAAAACCTTTGTCCAAAAGTTCTTGTAGCTGAGTAGAAAGCTCCTTGAGCTCCGCGGGGGCTAATCGATAAGGTGCACGAGCTATAGGCGCTGCTCCGGGAGCTAGCTCGATTTGAAATTCGACCTGACGGTGAGGAGGGAGTCCAGGTAGTTCCTCCGGGAATACCTCGGGATAGTCGCGAACCACTGGAAAATCTTCAATCCTGTTTTCCCTTTTCTGTGTGTCGGTAATGAGTGCTAAGATAGCGGTGTGCCCTTTTCGTAGGTACTTCTGGGCCTTTAAGAATGAAATGATGCCTGTGACTTCTCCGCTCTTGTCGCCTTGGACTATAAGAGGTTTGCCAGGGGGACGGGGAATACGAATAGCTTTCTCTTGGCAGAGGATTTCAGCTCGATGTTTGGATAACCAATCCATACCAATAATGACGTCGAAGCTTCCAAGAATGATGGGGAAAAGATCGATACAGAAGGTCTGACCAGACAACTCTAATTTGCAGTTACGAATTATGTGTGAGGCCTCGAGGTTTCTACCATTAGCTATTTCAACGGTGTGCTTAGAGCTCAGTGGCGTAAGAGTGAGCTTAAGTTTCTTACTAACACGTAGGGATACATAACTAGCATCTGCTCCGGAATCAAATAGCATGGAAACATAACGATCATTAAGTAGGAACTTACCCGCTACAACGTTGGGGTCATTCCTTGCTTCTCCAGCTCCAATCACAAAAGCTTTTCCTCTAGTACCATTTCCAGCATTGTTGTTATTGTTCCCAGCACCCTGATTGTTGTTGTTTTGATTCAGTTCAGGGCAATCCTTTCGCATGTGCCCCATCGCTCCACACTTGAAGCATCCACGGTTGTTTCCTTGTTGCTGCTGTTGCTGATTCTGCCTAGCTGGGAACTGGCTTCGGCAGTCTTTGGCTTCGTGCCCCATCTTGTTGCATCGCTGACACTGACCTTTTCCACATGGCCCACTGTGATGTCGGTTACATTTGTTACACTTAGGGTGGTTTCCCCGATAGCCACCCTGTTGCTGAGGGCCCTTGTTGTTTTCAGTCTTCCTCTGTTGAACTGGGGCCTGAGTGGGGTTAGCATCCTTTCCCTGACTTCCATCCCACTTTCGCTTGTTATCGCCAGAAGCTCCAGTAGTAGCACCGATCCTCTGGGGCAGCTTACCCTCTTCCACAGCCTGATTGGTGAGTTTGTGAGCAAGACGAACCACAGGCTGTATGGTGTTGAGATTGGCCGAGGTCACATGGCTCCGGATTTCTGGGACCAAGCCTTTGATGTACAATTCGACCCTTCGATACATAGGTTGGGACATGTTTGGGCAAAGTGCAGCATAGTCATTGGACTGCTTGGTGTAGGTCTCAATCTCTGACCCAACCATCTTGAGTGCATAGTACTCGTTCTCGAGTTTGTGGATGTCATCCCTGTGACAGTACTCCTCTTTGATCATGTCCTTGAAATCTTCCCATGCCGTAGCATTAGCAGTTTCCAGACCAAGCATCTGAATCTGTGCTTTCCACCACGAAAGCGCGTTTCCTTCAAGCGTACCAGTTGCGTACTTAACCCAGTTAGCAGGGGGACACTCGCAGACAGCGAAGACAGCTTCGGCCTTTTCAATCCAGTGCAGGAGGCCTATGGCACCCTCAGTGCCGTTGAAAGGGAGAGGCTTGCCATCCATGAAGGTTTTGAAAGTACAAACACGTGGTTGCGCAGGCGCAGGCTGACCTCCAGGGTGAGCTGCGAAAGCTGCAGCCACCGTGTTGAGCAAGTTGGCGAATTGAGCCTGAGTCATGTTAACGCTTCCTCTTCCGCGTCCACTCATTGTCTTCATAACCAGAAAACACAGTATGAGTGTGATGTCGTAACGTAGCGAGAATAAGATAGAAGAGGGAGGTGTATCTATCTAATCGGGCACACTAGTATGTATAATAGAGCAGTTAACATAGGATAAATATGCAAGTAAACACAAGTCCGAGCTACGAGGTCTAGTATGTCGAGTCTTGCCCTTGGAGTGTAGTGTCGTCACGAGTCACGGGTTATAGTCTGGTTTTTCTCAAAAAGACTCTTCTTTTTAAAACCAAGTTCACTATAACCAATGGCTCTGATACCAATCTGTCACACCCCCAAATTCCACCTGCGGAGTACCGTCCGCTTGAGGGCGTGACCGACCAGGATCCAGCCACCAATTATACTGAGCATTGGATAATAGTAAGGATGATCACCAACCATAATGGTTAGTAAGCACCATAGTTAAAGTTCCAATGTTTAAGTTCAAATAACAATTTAGTAAGTAGCGGAAGCATAGATAAAATAGTTTAAACAAAGTTCATAGTTCAAATTATTTAGAACCCAACATGCGGGTTTAGGCGACCACTACACTTCCCAAGCTGCAAGCTCCTGAGTCACTGGTTACCTGCAAAGCATGCAGTAAGGGGTCAACAATAATGCTGAGTGAGTTCACTAGTTGTCCAGTTTTAATTACCGAAAACTTGTTTCACCAGTTAATTTATCCGTTTATACATGCCGTGGGGAGCTACCCCAAAAGTTAGCAACTAAACTGTTTTTCCAATACCGAACACTAGGTGACCGTTGCGTATCCGCAAGAGAGTGCCCCGATGTCAATGTTCTATCATCATTGACGGATGCCTGAGTACATTAGTTCACGACCGATCCCATACCTTGGCACGGTGTGAGGTTGGTAAGACCTAAATAGCGATATCAACTAATAACCCGTTCGCCTGGCCCCGGCGACTAATCGGTATTAAGTAGTAGGGACTTTAAGTGATAGAGTTTCGTTTAGTGCCGTTTGTTGCAATCCGTATAAACAGTAATTAACTAAAAAGGTTCCCAATAACAAGGGAAGAAAAGTAAGTTGTATCCCTCATAAGGGGATAGTGTTGTTTTTAGTTCCGTTTCCCAAACCACCGGGAATACATGCTTTAGGTTGTGAACTCACCTTGGGTTGCTCGGTAGATTAATTACCCGGTTGATCACGTTGGTCACCACGTCCTAGCATGGTTACCAATATAGGTCAAGTTGGGGTACAAGTATTCACGTATAATCTACACATAACTAACACATAGCATGCACAACATATAATTACAGCAACAGTTAACAGTTAACACGTAGCCCACTTAAACAGTAACGAGCATGCACAGTTAATACACTTGGGCCCAATAACTAACAGCCCAGTCGAGAACACACAGTTGCGAGTCGCAACCGGAGGTTGCGGCTTGTCATGCCTTGGTTGCGAGTCGCAACCGGTGTTTCGACTTGTCATGATTTGGTTGCGAGTCGCAACCGGATGTTGCGACTTGTCAAGTTCTGGTTGCGAGTCGTAACCGGGCGGTCTCGAGTCGCAATCACGTAGTCTCGAGTCGCAACCGGGGGTTTCGAGTCGCAACCATCGGATACGTGCACAAGAATCCTTCTAGAACCTGTTCCAACTGTACTATCCAATAGCATTTTGATTTCATGCAAATTGTGTACTATCTCCAATAAACATGTTTTATTGTCTAAATTCTAACTAAAACAGATCAAAACATACAATTTTCAAATATTCATCACATATTCAAAATGTTCATCCTACACATTCATATTGTTCTTCATTAGATTCATTCAATGGACATACTCCTAAGTTCTAAATATTACAACACACATCATGCATTCTCGGAACAGGAATCATAAGTCCTAATCTAAATATCAAGGCAACTTTCAAAACATTATCAAACAATATTCTTCCTTACATTTCTAGCATGAATCCATTATTCAACACACTCTAAGCTTTATCCGTATCATTCAATCATTCCAAATCATTCATTTGGTTTACAAGAAGCACATTGTTCCACATATAAATCATCTCAAATAAGCAACATATAAATCATCTCAAATAAGCAACCATATCATTATTTATTATAAACCATAGACATACTAACCGGTTGGAGGAAGGGGTACAAAAGATCGATGAACCAAGTTCCGAGTGATGACCACAAGCTTGAACCGAGATGATCCGAGATGATCCGAGAGCTCCTCTTGTTGTTGCCGGTTTGATCCGTGAGAGGGAGAGGAGAGGGGGTGAGTTTGATGTTAGAACTTTAGGGTTTTAGGGTTTTTAGAGAGAGAGAGAGGGAGAGTGTGTGAGATGAGGGAGTGTGAGAGTGATGTTGCCAAATGGTGCAAGTTGTGAGGGTGGCCGGTTATATATCTCGAGTGGGTAAGGGAGGTTTCCGGGTGGGCTAAGGTTACGGCCCAACCGGCCCATATGGTCTCGAGTCGAGTTCGGTTCGGTTCACACTTATATATATATATATACACACATAATACACACGACACAATCAAAAGATCACATAATGCACAACAATAAATAACAAGTTCTCATTTAATATTATATCTATGCACATACGTTCATTTAAAGACGGCAGTTGGTTCGGGGAAAACCCGAAGTGTCACACCCAAACCCAATGCCACATGTTGATACCTGATGGTGGGGGGTCAATTTGAGTTACCTTAATGTTCCAACACATGTACGGATGAGATGTAATCACGGTTTTCAAGAAACGATCCTAACGGTGGTCCAAATCCTATAAATACCCAACCCATTCACTTGCAAAACCCACTTGAATTCTGAGTTTTTCTCTAAGTGGTTGTGTTTATACACTTCCTACCTGAGATTACTTGGAAGATCAAACTTGCGGGGACCCTTTGTAAGTGTTCTTTCGTTCTTTTCATTCGTTTTAGCGTTAAAGTCAAACTTTGTTTGACTTTCTACATTGACCAGTAACGTGAGCGTAATCACGATGGTTATAGTCCCTAGTGGCTATACCTACTGATTACCACGTTATCTAGGCTCAGTGACGAGTTGTAGTTTTGGCCAAAATGCGTATTCTTGCACATTTTGTAACCAAACTACTCTTAGGTATCAAAACCATTTATTTTGATGCTAAACCTGTTTTCTAAACTTAGTTAAGCATGTTTTAACATGCTTAGCTCGACACTTTTAGTTTAGTGCTTATATAGGGTCGTAAGCTAAGCGATCTAAACAATCGCTTATACTTTCGAACCCGACCCGTTTGGTCGATCATTACGATCCGACCAAACACATTAGGTGACCAATCACTTAACCTTTTATGTAAGGTAAGCGATCTAAATAATCACTTAACTGATTATGTAACATAATTAAACATGTTAGGCATATAATACTTGTCATAGGACTAGTTAGGCGAACGCGTTTTACACGAACGACGCGTTAAAGTAGCATAAGCTACCTAGACGGGTCGTAATGGGTCGTAAGCACTTAGGATAGGTTTCATTGTAGTATGTAAGCTTTGTTAAACCATATTACATGAGTTCCCCTACTCATTTGGTTTACGAGCCCTCATTCTATCCGATCCTCCGATTTAGGTCCGGTTTATTAATGTAGTTACCTATATTAGGTACCGTTTGATTCTGTGATCTTCTAGCATTGCTTGGTGGTTATCCTAGGACTATTGAGCAATCTCAGGTGAGTACATAGACCCCTCTTTTACTGTTTTCCAAACATTTTGGGGTGAAACACATGTGCCTACTCGTTACTTTCGTGCTTTTCATGTTTTCATATCATATGCTGGTTATGTTCAATAGTACACTTATAGTACATGATTTCACTGTGTTTTTGCTATGTATATCCTTTGTTGCATACTTAGTACATTGTTTTACATTACATTTTATGCTATGTATGTCCATTGTGTGCATACTTAGTACATTTGTTATTCATCACATACTTACATTTTGGTATGACATTTGGTTTGTTCAAATGGGACAATATACATTCATTAACATTGATCACGCCATTCGTTAGTAGGTAGTGGTACCATAGGAATTGACAACTCCCGTTCCTGACATCCTAGGTATGTTTGGATGGAAGGAATGACCGAATTCGATAAACATAACACATATAGACCTTTAAATTCGTTTAGGGGTTTATCGCCACAGTCACAAGGATTGGATGTATGCATTTTCACAATACCGCATAGATGTTTGTATCAGTATAGCATGCATTTGTTCCACAAAACATAACTTTTATTTAAACCATGTTTTACTTCAATACCTTGTTTTTGTGCATTTTACATATGGTTGAGTTGATATATTTCACTTACCATACATAAACATTTTGACATTGATATACACAATTCATGATTTACATTAGACATAAACATTTTGACATTGATATACACAATTCATGATTTACACTAGACATAAACATTTTGACATTGATATACACAATTCATGATTTACATTAGACATAGACATTAGACATGGTTTTCACACAAACATTTTGACATTTGATTATACATAAACATTTTACTTTGGTGGTTTGGTTTGAGTAAGTGATTTAAGTAACGAGGCGTGTGTAATATGATACTAGCATGGTGGATACGCCGCTGGTACTTCCTATATATAAGTGCTTGTATGGTATTACATATTGTAGCGTTATTTGAATCATTTCAATTTAGACATATAACATTTTATACAAATAACATACTTTTCACAATACATTGTTTTACAAACAACTTATCTGATATAAACTCATTTTACTTGGTTATTTACTTAACCATGTATTATTCTTTTATACATATATATCATTTGGTTTATTTATCACTTTTCAAATGATTTACAAGACAATTCAAATTACAAGGTTCATGACTAAACATTTTCTTAAACATAAATCATGAATTCTATTTTCTTTTTTGGGTAAAGGGTTACCCCGGTGATTCTATTAAAATTCAACCACAAATAAGTACAAGTAGTGAGGATGTGTTCCACACTAGTTCATATATAGGACATGCCCCATATATGTATAACAAAGCAAAACAAAGTATCTATGACACCCCATAACCTAGCCTACTATACATCAAGAGAGAGATCTAGTAGACAAAACAATGCAAAAACAAAAACAAAATCCTCAACCGCCATCATCAAATATAAAGCTGCCGCAAACCGGCAACCCCTTCAAACGAACCAACAATAGCCTATCCATTTGAGAATTTTGTGGAAGAGGTGCTTGCCCCTACTTTCGAAGAAAAAGGATGAGTACCCGATGTCATAAAATCACTAGTTTCGTTGTAGACTTCAACAACCTCCTCTTCATCCGAATCCTGCCTGTCACTCGACTGTTTCTCCTTCTTCTCTATTTGCCCCACAGTGGTACCTCCATGATTGCCGTTTTCATCATTTAGAATACCAAATGAGTTCGATGTTGAGACCTGATTAATCATCGGGTTCGACATAGACGATTTCGGTTTAGGTTTGACAACTGGCCTGTAGACTAACTTAGGCTTCTGACTTTTTATATGAAGCCCTTGATTATTCGGTTTCTTCTTTTTGGCACCTACGACCTGAAAGTCATCATTTTTCTTCTTCTCAGTATCCCCAATCAAATTTACCTGAGGGTTCTTAGGACACGAGCTGTCCTCATGACCGAAAACACAACAAGATAAACATCTTAAAGGCTCCCAATCATACTCAATTTTAACCTCCACCAATGAATGAGTAAGACCCTCCAAAGATGGGATTGCAACAGTAACACTCTTCTTTAAATCAACCCCTGCCTGAACTTCAATAAGAGCTCTAGCATAGCTGCTTCTTCCCCAAGATTCCGCACACATTGTGGCCGTATACGAATCTAACATCATAGGCACCCCATTCTTAGATGCAAGTAAACTAAGCCCATCCTCAGTAAATGCCACTAACGGCACATCATGCATCTTGACCCAAACCGGAATAGCTTTTAAATCCTCTTTTTCCAACTTGATAGAGGCCGACCATGCTTTCAAAATTATTGGGACATTTCTTATCATCCACGGACCATCCTCTAACATTTGATCCATCCCTTCTTTCATTTTGAACTTAAAGAAGAAGAACCCGTGTGCATTCATCATAATTCTTGACAAACCATATTTTGCCCAATTGTTCTTTGCAAAGAAATCAACAACAAGAAATGCCAGCCGTTTACCCAGAAAATAACCATACAAAGTGTTCGCATACCTGTCAGTGACTTGTTTAACTGAAGACAGTGGAATGACAACATCAGCTCCGTCAACAGCCTCATTCGATTCCATCACCCTAAAGTTTACCTTAACCTTCTCTTTAGAATCCTTCACAACATTCGCAAAGGATAATTGTTCCGCAGAACCAGAACATGTTTGTTTCCTCTTGTCTGCCGAAAAAGATGCACCAAATAGGTCTGATTTTAGCGCATACTTGCTAGGGTAATCCCAAAAGTTGTCTGACTTTTCGACATCCCGTTTTTTTCCAAACGAACCGAAACTGTGACCTTGACGAGATCATCGCTGATGTTTGAAGACTTAGGGTCATTTTGTGTTCCAATCGTTACACCACGCTTTGGCTGCAAATTGTTCCCATCAACATCAAGAAACCGTGCAGCAATTTCTTCAAACGATAATCGTGGCTTTCCACGAATATCCTGTTGGTTTCCACCAGAACTGTTAAGTTCATCCATTCCAATATTGACAAACCCTAGCAGCCGTCAAGAGAAATTCGGTTAAAGGTATGCCGGCTGAAACAAAGGCAGCCGTGACAAACCCTAGCCGAACTCAACAATTGAAATCAATCAAAATCCTAGCCGTCGTCAAGCTGAAGTTCGATCAAAACCCAACCAGAAGCCAATCGGAAACCTAAACTCAACAACTGAAAGCAATCAATTAATGAAATAGAATCAATAGCTTAGTCGAACGAACGAAATAGACATAAATCCTATACTCGCAAAAACCCTAGGCTGATTTCAATCGATTAGAAACTAAGGAGCGTAATCAGGTACTCCCTAGATGCTAAGCAAGATCGATCAGAACCAGGATTGAATTGAAAGGAGGACTGATTTCACAGGAACACCCAATTCGCCCTATTCGCCCAGAGAACCTCAATTCGTCTTCTTAGGAGTCATGAATTCTATTTTCACAAAACCTATGTATCTCACAGGCATTTTTATGCTGACGTACCTATTTTCACATGTGTTTCAGGATATGATGCATAGGATTTATCAAGATACACTTAGGCGGACTTGGGTCTTAGCGACAATAAAAGATGCAAGACTAGTTATTTATGTTATGTTCCTTTGATTGTCAAGACATTGTAACTCTTTTAATCGATAAAACAATATTTCAATTTCCATGTGTTATGAAACAATGATTCTGTTACAACACTCCCCGACGTTTCCGCCACGTTTTGTTATTTTACGTGGTCGGGGTGTGACAGTTATCGGAAGAAACCAAACCATAACAGTAATTTCAAAAAGAAAGGATTAGGTTTTATTCCACCCGAAAATCATAAAAATGAGAAAATTTATAAACCAAAAACTAAATTTGTTTCAGGAACATCTTCTGAAGAAGAAAAAGAGAATTTGTTCAGAAAGCAGACGAACAAAGAATTCCTTGCTAAGAAGCAAGAGGGAATGAAGAATGATATTGCTCAGAAGAAGGAAATGAGAACCTATTATCAATGTAAAAAAGTTGGGCACAGTGCATGGAACTGTCCAATGGTAACCCAAACAAAACAGGAAGTTTATTCTAAACTTAAAGAAAAAGTTGTTGATAAAAATGAACCACCAACGGACAAATTCAAAATGATTAAAAATTCTACATTTGAAGTTGGTGAGAGTTCAAGACATTTTTACATAAGAAGAGTGAATTTGAATAACCACAAGTGGGTTTTAAGAAATCAGAAGCACTTTTTGGCGATGAATCTGATTCGTCAAAGTCAGAGGAGCCACCAGTTGAGCTAAAAAGTGATAATTTTGTTCCGATAATGGATGATGCAAATTTTCCACCATTGGCAAACGGAAACTTAAAACAAAAAATTGGAAAAATTGAGATTTTAACCCTAAAGTTCTAAATATTTTTGGAAAATTGGAAAAAATTTTCTGAAAAGAAAGAATTTGATGTTGAAAAAGCTTTTAACCCTAAAGTTCTAAATATTTTTGGAAAAATGGTTGACGAGAAAGTCAAAGGGGTAAAGGAATTCAATGAAAAGAATAAGAAAGGAAAGAAACCGAGTGATGATGACTCGGAATCACCCAAGGACCGTCAGGCTTGGGTGAATCTCTTTAACTAAAAATCATGACTTGCCGGAGCTCCCAAGTTGGTAATCATGGAACATGAATCAGCATCATTCTTGAAAAAATGTTTTTGTGAAAAATATTTTGTAATAGTTTGTACAAGTGGTTAAAAGAAAAAAGGGATTCATTCATAAGCTGTGAAAAGGACAAAATGATAAATTAAACCCCATGATGTGTGAAATCAACAAAACTATTTTTCTGGAAAAACCATTTTGATTAAAACAAACTTAAGTGTTTTGAAATCATAATGGGAAAATAGATTGTTGTCAGGGGGAGTTCTGATTGTTTAAGCCAAGAAGAATGGAGAATTGAAGCAATTCGTATCAGTTTGTCATTTTATTTGTACAGTTTATTGCGTTTATTTTCAAATTTTCCTTGAAAATCAAAAATTGAAACATATTTTTGATTTTAGGGGGAGTAAAAAAATTTAGAAATTATGAAAATTTGAAAAATCCAAAAACATGATATAATAAAAAAATCCAAAAACATTGAAAAAATCAAAATTGAGTTTTGTTGTGAAAAAAAAGGAAATGATAGTACATCAGTAGACAATCACAGCATGCTAAAGAATTGGAAAATCAAGTGTGATAAACGATCTCACTGATGATATGCCAGTAGGTTTTTACACGCTTAGTAGATTGTTTTCGAGATATAAATCTAAATATAAATACTTACTTATCTCGTGGGGAACATCTCTCGGATATATGGGTAACCCCTGAAATCTTGTTTAAAGGGCTTTCTATTTCTAACATACTAGGTCTTTGTGCGTGATGATATCTGGGGTATTATACCGGGACTTCTGATTTTGCGGAAGCAATAGCCTAGTCCTCGTATAATACTCTGCACTGCTTTAATCATAAAGCTCACCCTCAGCATAAAAAATGATGAAACATTGAAAAAATGTTAATCATGTGTTGAAGAAAAGATCCCCAAACGGCCCACACCTAAAGTCAAGCCATCATCTCTTTATCTGAACGGAAGTTCTAACCTGAGCTCTCATGGCCTCGCATTACCCGTTTACATATATCATTAGTGTATATTCACCTGTAAGACTGAATATAGGAGTCTGGATACGGGAGTATATTCTGAGGTGGGACACGCGAATAAGTTAAGTGCTTAAAACACTAATTCTCGTATCTCGAAACAATTGAACTTTGTGTGAAAATTTAAGTGGATCAGTATACTGACAATGTAAGTGAATCGTTTAGAACTTAAAGTGTTTAAAGCTCAACGGTTTTGGTGATAAGTCTCATAAACTGATATGATCCTCTTACACAAACTCACAAAAATATTGTCTGTAAATATTTCTTTATTGCATTTTAACACACTGAAAATCTTAGACAAAAATCCAAAAAGATTGTGTTTTAGCATAAAATTTTGAAAAATCAAAAAGATTTTATTTCATTTTATTTTCGATAATTGATGTTGAAAAGCTGATTTTCAAAATTTCGAGTGCTAAACATGATGAACGACAGTGGATTGGGAGAGTGTGATTGAAATGAAAAATGAAGATTGAGATAATTTTGGGAAACTAACAGTAAAATCAGTGTTAGTTAATCAAGGTCATTAATTTGAACTTGATATAACTATTATTGGTATTGAACGATATCTACAAGTGGTTTCTAAATTTTTAAAATTTTAACAATTGTGAAATTTATTTTTAGGTAGAGTTTGTGCAGGTAAAAGCTTTGAAAGAGCTAGGTTTCGACTCCTGAGGATTTTTCTACATAAGCATATGCAGATTAGAGCCAAGTTTCTAATCTTTTTTCTACGAAGAGCCAGGAGACGTTCCTGAACCTGTGAAAGATGCAGATTGTGAATTCCAGACTGCGATCCCAGCTTATCGAAAGGGGGAGTCTGAATTCATAAGAGCAAGTTTCAGATATTTGAACAGTGTTCGAGATAGAAGCTGCTAATGCTGAAGAACTTAAAGAATCAAGAGATCTGATCAAGAGAATTAGAGAGAGGATAGAGCTAGGTTGAGATTCTGATAGAAGAAGAGAAAGATTGAAGGATGCTTACAGAGAAATATACTTTGGAAAGAGCAAGAAGACCGATCAAGACAGAGGACTCAATACACTAAGGACTCGTCAACATCCAAGGGGGAGTTTGTTAGTGCATATGTTTGTTGACTTCGTCTTGTATCGAGTCATGTAACTAGATAGATAGACCAAGACACGTAGTACGAGAAAAACAAGAAACAGGTCTGAACCAGCCACCTCGCACAAGGTGACCAGTTCGTGCGACCTGGACCAGCTCGTATTGTCACACCCCAACCACGTAGAACAACCAAACGTGGCGGAAAACGTCGGGGAGTGTTGTAACAGAATCATTGTTTCATAACACATGGAAATTGAAATATTGTTTTATTGATTTAAGTAGTTACTATGGCTTGACAATCAAAGAAACATAACATAAATAACTAGTCTTGCATCTTTTATTGTCGCTAATCCCAAGTCCGCCTAAGTGTATCTTGATAAATCCTATGCATCATATCCTGAAACACATGTGAAAATAGGTACGTCAGCATAAAAATGCCTGTGAGATACATAGGTTTATGAAAATAGGATTCATGACTTATTGTTTAAGAAAATGTTTAGTCATGAACCTTGTAATTTGATTTGTCTTGTAAATCTTTTGAAAAACGATAAGATCAGATGATATGTATAAATAAGAGAATAAGGTATGGTTAAATGAATAACCATATAAAAATGAGTTCGTATAATTTAAGTTGTTTGTAAAACAATGTATTGTGAAAAGTATGTTATTTGTATAAAATGTTATATGTCCAAATTGAAATGATTCAAATAACGCTACGATATGTAATACCATACAATCACTTATATATAGGAAGTACCAGCGGCGTATCCACCATGCTTGTATCATATTACACACGCCTCGTTACTCAAATCACTTACCCAAACAAACCACCAATGTCAGATGTCTATATTTAAACCAATTGCCAAACGTATTGAATAATCTGTCAATATGCAAATCATGTAATGTGTAACCAAAATGATATGTATGGCTAGTGAAATATGTCAACTAAACCATATGCACAAAAACAAAGTATTGAAGTAAAACACGGTTTAAATCAAAGCTATGTTTTGTGGAAATGCATGCTATACTGATACAGACATTTATGCGGTATTGTGAAAATGCATACATCCAAGCCTTGAGACTGTGGCGATAAACCCTTAAACAAATTAAAGGTTTATCTAAGTTATGTATATCGAATTCGGTCATTCCTTCCAATCCAAACAAACCCAGGATTTTAGGAACGGGAGTTGTCAATTCCTATGGTACCACTACCTACTAACGAACGGCGTAGCTAATGTTAATGAATGTATTGTTCCATTGTAAACAACCCAAATGTCATAACAAAATGTAAGCATGTGATGAAAACAACTGTACTAAGTACGCACACAATGGGCATACATAGCATGAAATGTAATGTAATGTAAAACAATGTACTAAGTATGCACACAATGGACATACATAGCATGAAATGTGATGTAAAACAATGTACTAAGTATGCACACAATGGACATACATAGCATGAAATGTAATGTAAAACAATGTACTAAGTACGCACACATTGGGCATACATAGCATAAAATGTAATGTAAAACAATGTACTAAATACGCACACGATGGGCATACATAGCATGAACACAATGATGTGAAAGCAGGAAAGCACGAAAGTAACAAGTAGGCACATGTGTTTCACCCCAAAACAGTTTGGAAAACAGTAAAAGAGGGGTCTATGTACTCACTTGAGATTGCTCAGAAGTCCCAAGATAACCACCAAGCAATGCTAGAGATCACGGAATCAAACGGCACCTAATATAGGTAACTATGTTAATAAACCGGACCTAATATCGGAGGATCGGATAGAATGAGGGTTCGTAAACCAAACGAGTATGGAGTCTCGTGTAATATGGTTTAACAAAGCCCACATACTAAAACAAAACTTAACCTATGTGTTTGTGACCCATTACGACCCGTTTAGGTAGCTTATGCTACTTTAACGCGTCGTTCGCGTGAAACGCGTTTGGAATGCCTAACTAGTACTATGACAAGTAAAATATGCCTTAACATGTCTAATATGGTTGTTAAATCAGTTTAGATGTCAAAAGTTATGTTACATATGTTTAAAACGAATTTTGGCATCAAAGGGGTATTTTGGTAATTTACCTAAGGCATATAAACTACCTATCATACAACTACTTAAACGAAGCGACCATAAGGTATAACCTCGAAAGGTTATTCCCTTTATACTATGGTCACCTAATGTGTTTGGTCGGATCCTAATGATCGACCAAATGGGTCGGGTTCGAAGGTATAAGCGATTTATTAGATCGCTTACCCTTACGACCCTAGACAACGTGGTAATCATTAGGCATAGTCACAAGGGACTATAACCATCGTAATTACAATCACGTTGCGAAGTTCAAACGAACTTCGCATTGACCATAAACTGGTCAATGCAGAAATTCAAACAAAGTTTGACTTTCGGACTCGAAAAGCAATAAAAGAACGAAGGAACACTTACGAAGGGTCCCCGAATGCTAATCTAGATCAAAATAGCTCAGGTATGAAACAAAGGTTTCAACTTAGAGCACATAAGATCAGATTCTTGTGAGGAAAAGTGAAGGGTGGAGGTGGGTATTTATAGTTTTCGGTTCACCGTTAGGATCATTTCTTGGAAAAGGGGGCACGATCTAAGCCGTACACTTGTTGGAAAGTTGTGGTAACTCATTTGCCATCCACCATAAGAGTTTGACAGTTGGCACTTGGCCTTTGGAGAGTGTTAAGGACTGTTAAAAGCTGAAAAAAAAAACGTTTTGCTGCATCTGGCCCCTACTTAAGGACCTAGTTTGGCAGATTTACAGTTTCAGTCCCTGTAACCTCAAAACTTGGTTTTCGATGCGTTTTTTTTACACGTTTAAGCCCCGTTAACCCCATTTCAAAGCTCTAAACTGAAGTTAAAGTATAGGGAACTTAAAATGTGTTCAAAAATATCTCGGATGTCGGTTCGTTTAGCCGTACGGTTACGTTGTTCGGTTAATTACGACGGAATGCGCATAAGCGCGAAAAACGATCCAAATTGCGTGACGAATGGATTTTTCTTATGCCAAACACTAAAATAAAATATTTTAGTGCTTACATAATTTTTTTGGATGTCCGGATTTATTCAGAACGTAAGTTATGCGCAAAAGTGCAAACTTATGCACTTTTTGACACTTTTAGTCCCTGAATAACTCAAAAGTTTATTTTAGCATACCGAACCCCTTAAAGCCTATTTCTAAGCTATGTAAAGGATATTTATAGTAAGTTTAACTTATGGTCATGTTCCAGAATGTTCGTTACAGCTTAAATTGGCATACTTTCGCAGTTTGTCAAATTTAGTCCCTGTAAGTGAATTAACTTGTTTTTGACATACCAAAGCCTTCAAAACTTATTTCTAAGTTATGTAAATGTTTTTTAAGGTATGTTAAGCCTATTTCACTATTCCAGAGCGTTCGTTGCATTAAACGGGTTATATTTATGCATCAGTGCGCGTATAACCTTCTAGAAAGCGATTTAAAGCTTGAAATCGAACAAGAATTGATAATGTGCAAAGGATACACATATTTGTACATGTCCCAAGTATGAAATACAATATTTCATTGATACAGTATTTGTTTGATGGCCGTGGAGGCACAGGTGTTACAGTCTCCCCTACTTTAGGAAATTTCGTCCCGAAATTTTATTTAGAGGAAACTTGTGAGAGTTTAAAACATGAAGTTGAAAAGATCGAACAACATTGGTTAGGGTTCTGAACTTCTAGTAACTTTAATAACATCATGCTTGCAATGTAAGAGGGATACTTATATACAAGTATATGAAGCGTCATTGGTGCGTCCACCGTACCTCCATTACATCGTTCTCATTTTGTTATTGTTGTCACTATCGGTTCTTACACATAATAAATCTTACTGTGGATACCGTGCACTGAATCTCATAATTATGTACGCGTCCATAATTAGACAATTCCTTGCATAGTTCACACAGTCTATTTTATAATGTGTAGAGGAAAACCAATGAACAAACCTGTGATGAGTGTGACTAGACCACCATAGGGTCCCTTTTATTAAATCAATAAATGATTTTAATAGACAACCAAGGAGTCTTTTCAGCTTATATCATCACATGTCATTCTTAACCATATTTTTGAATCAATCTTTTTTACTAGACCACTAAAAGGGCCTCTTATGAAATCATGGAGTGGTACTATATAATCCAAGGGTCTTAACTATTACATAGAAGCCCATTAAGGAATTAAGGTAGTACCTTTTTGAATATCCTACTACGAATCCCTCATATGAAGATATGAAAAATTCTACGAGGATTTGGATAACGAATATCCAGAGTATACAAAAAACCCAAAATGCATTAAAGAAAACACAAGATGCATAAACACATAGTCATATAACCACAAAGATTGTTTGATCTAGATCTTTAATTTGTTAATTTGTTTTGCTAACAGAGCGCATGTATTTAAAGCACACTAGGAATCCATCTCGTGGATTTCATTTGGTACTTTAAACATTATCAAGAATCTAACTATAAAGATAGAAAGATTTTTAAAAGAAAAATTCGATTTTGATTATAAGGAACCGAAATGTTCGAATTTAGGTACATAAGGAATCCAATCAAGGACTCTGATTTGAATGATAATCATCCACAAGGGTCTAAATGTGAAGATAAAAAGATCCCATATGGATTTTAGAAGTTGAAGATGTTTTGAAACCGTTTACTGGATGTGCTTAAGTCAAAACATGAAGTAAAAATGCTTATGAAGTTGAGATGCTAGATATGTCAAGGCGACATATGAAGCGAAATTTGAAAGTTAAGTCAATGTATGTGGAAAATATTTTTGGAAAACTATGCATGGGGTTCTAAAAAAAATGTGTTCAATGTTTTTGAAACCTTATATATAATACTTTCGAAATCATAAAGTAGGTGTACTAGGTAAGTATATTTATAAAAATGTTTTAAAATCATGCGAGATGAATTTTGAAATTATGTATAAGGTTTTTGAAAGACATGAATGATGCTTTTCGAAATCATGCACTTGATAAGAAAATGTACTGTGTTAATATTGTTTTCAGACTATATGAAATATTCTGAAATTATGAAAGTTGTTTTTGAAAACATAACCAATGTTTTTGAAATAACATAGACAATGCATTTGAAAAAAAATTGTTTTCAAACTATATGAAATGTTTTGAGATCATGAAGATTGTTTTTGAAATACTTGTACTGTGTATGTTGAAAAATCAAAACGTAATGGGTATGAGATTTGAAAATACCCTTAGTTATCTAACCAAGGATTCAAAGGTACAGATGTGCAGAAGCATGATTACTCATAATGTCACTTTATTTTCTGTAATTCGTATCTTAGAATGAAACGAGTACTTAAAATTTTTGAGGGAATCATGAGCGATCAATTGAAAGAGAGAATCACAAGAGTAGTTTGTAAGGAACATAGTTCCTTAATACAGGTATTATAGGGAAAAGCCATAAACACATGAGATTATACTTGTATATCAGAATTGCGAACAACAACTTTTATTTATGAACGAGACATATTGTTTCACAATACACGAAAACAAAAGAAACCAAGGCATAAGACAGCAACATCCTTTGTTCAACCGAATGCTCATCCAAGGGTTGGATTTGCATTAGCAAGCTTTGGGCATTTGTTCCTGAAATGGCTTGTCTCGCCACAGTTGTAGCACGATCCAGGCGGAAAGCGAGCTTGAGCAGGATTGGCTTGTGGTTGGTTTGGACCACTTTGGTTTGGGGTAAATCGACAAGCATTTGACAGGTGACCGAGTCGCCCACATGATGCACACAAACGACACTGTAGGTGAGCTAAGTGGTGTGCATTACATTTGACGCATATTGGTGTTGTTCCCTTGTATTGCTTCTTAACAGGTGGTGTTGCCACCAGGACGGGTCTTGTTTGATTTGGTACTGCTGTAGTTGGGCAAACCCTTGCCGTATGACATATAAGTCCACAAATTTGGCATTTGCGGCACTTCATGCTAGCCTGATGATGAAGGCTACATTGGTTGCACAAGGGTGCAGTTCCGTTGTATGGCTTCCTAGCAGGGGGTTGAGCTGGTTGGTTGGGGACGGCTTTACCATTGTGAGCGACCATGGCGAAGTTCTGAGAAGCCTTTCGCTTTTTTGACTTCTTAGGGGATCGTTCATCCATGGTCTTTGATTCCTTGATTGGTTTCTTGGCTGGTGGTGCCGTCACTTGGCTAGGTCTTGCCTGTTTTGGTGCAACCGCTGCGGGATTCTTTGAAGCTTTACGTTTCCTTGGTTTTGGTGAAGGCTTGGCTTCCGTCTCCTTTGGTGATTCTTGAGTGGCTTCATTCTGGAGACGATACATGGCAGTAGCTAATTCGACAGTCTTCAGGACTACTTCGCCTATTCGCTGGGCAAATTCGGCAGTCTGCTCGGATATCTGGGCGTCATCGTAATGGAGAGACATTCTAGAAGAAAATGAAAGACATAGGAAGAAACAAGTGAAACGTCATCGGATAAACAATACAGAATGGCAATGCATAAGAATTTGCGATCATTTGTTTGTTACCTAAGGCAAACAAATGAGATGGTGACTAATCAAAGTGAACGGGTCATATTAATGTACCATTGAAGACATGCTCGCCTATAAGTGAACACTCACCCCAAGAGTTCCCAGGTAAGAGTGACTGGTCCGATACTGCGGATTTGTACGAACACTCTAGCCTTCGACAGAAAACTCAGGGTACAGGAATTCACTCTTCCAGTTTGCACGTGTTCACATTATACGACCCAAACTTTGACGAGATTTTTGAAAATTCAAAGGGGTTCAAAACCATATAACAGAGGGTTCAAAACCTTACAATAGAGGGTTCAAAACCTATTAATCCATCATACTAGAACAGATGATTAGTTTTCAAAGCAGTTTTGAAATTTATATTCTTGTTGTGGTTGTCGCCTAAGGATAGGTGGCAGTATTGTTTTATGACTAAACGTAAGTAAACTCACGTTAGGGTCCTAGAAAGGTTATAGACTAGGTCAAAGCATTAATAATAACCTAATTCCCTATAACCATGAGCTCTGATACCAACTTTTCTGTCACACCCCGACCACGTAGAACAACCAAACGTGGCGGAAAACGTCGGGGAGTGTTGTAACAGAATCATTGTTTCATAACACATGGAAATTGAAATATTGTTTTATTGATCTAAGTAGTTACTATGTCTTGACAATCAAAGAAACATAACATAAATAACTAGTCTTGCATCTTTTATTGTCGCTAAGGCCCAAGTCCGCCTAA